>OY728141.1:291368823-292618823 GCA_963277665.1 Viscum album
TTCAAAAATGAATCATTAATAAATGGGTGAAAAGGGAAATAATTAAATTATATATGGTATTTTTTGTGTTAGTATATTATATAATTGATTTATAATAAACATATTTTTACTATACATGTGTTTTAGACACATACGAAGGATTTTTGAACACGATGAGAGGGTTTCTAACCCATTTTACTTCTCTGATACATACAACATATTCACAACTTATTCCATCTGTGTGGTGTATATATTAAAACATTGATATGTTATATCATGATTTTTTTTATTTTGGGTATTTAATTTTCCATTTAATGTTATCTAAATCATGGGGTTTATGATTTGAACATTGCTAAAATGGTAACAGTGTATTTCACAATCTCATCATTATTTTTTGTTGTTTTTCTATAAGTCTCAACTGGTAGAATTATTATATATTTCCTAAACCTCATGTATTTCTTTATTGTCTAGTTATTTATATTTATAAGTCAATTTTTCTCTATTTTTTAATTAAAATGATTGAGAATATGTCTTTAGGAAAATTCAAATTTATTTTACTCTTCATTCTAAAATCAATTTTATTCCAATGAAATGTTTTCAAAAATTATGTTAACATTATCTAAATGAGTAATAAATTATATTTTAAACCATGATTGTTTTAAAAATACGTTGAATAGAATATTAATGTTTTTTTTCAAATAATACTCATTTTTAGATTCTAAAAACATGAATGGGATCATTTTTTAACATTTATAACATAATAAAAATTTAACTCTATCATTACTAATAAATGTTTTATAACTTATTTTACACTATTTCAAATCCTTTATTCAAATAAATTTAGTTACAAAATAAATTTTAAATTTTTCATGGTTAAATATTTACAATTTTAAAAGGATATTTTCCTAAAACATAATATCAATGACATATTTATGATATTACTATTTATCAATGTAATCAAACCTTTATGGTACTTCTGTTCCACTGGGGGTATGATATATTTATGTAAAAGTTATTCATTCATTGGTTGGTTTATTATCTATTTGACTAATTATGTAAATTTTTGTTATCATTCACCATATTACTATGGATGGTTTTCTACTCGAGGATTTAAATTGACTTGTGAACGGTCCCCACAATATATTTTAGATGTCCAAAATTACGTATTCCCTCATTATGATATCAGATATTGAGGTCCATTTGATTATTAAATTAGTTAGAATATCTAAATATATTTTTCAATCTCTCATGACTATTTTAATGAATTTATTTACTCATTTGTATTCCTTCCATATTCAGTTCAAGTTATTATTTATATAGAATATATTTCATTTATTTTCCTAGGAATATTTAATATTATTATTAATTGATGATATCATCAAACATACAAGAACCCTTACTGAGCATCTGAGCTCACCAAATTATTATGTTTTATTTTTCACCAGGATATTAGATTGTGTTTTTTGATTGATATTTAAGGATATTCTAAGGGAGTAATGGTAATCTAAAAAATAATTCTGTATTTTATGTTTTAAAATGAAATGAAAATTTAAATATTTAACATGTTTTCAAAGACTACTTAACTGTTCTATCATTCATGATTTGGTTCCATGTATCTTATTAGAATGTAATATATTAGCCACTAACTCTAGAAAACTGGGGGTAGGGTCCTTAAAGACGGAATCATTGGATGTATTGGTTAAACCTTAGGACCTAGATTTAGAAAAAATATATATTATAGAATATAAACCTATGAATTACATTGAGGATAATGATATGAATGGGATGAAATCATCATGTTTCTTTATAGTTGATTTTATGTGATATTTTTACAATTAAATCCTTATTTGGAAATTATGTGTACATGGTTTTGGAATATCTGTACCTAGGGATAATAAATTCTTAAAATACACATTTGGGTTGAATGGAGAATTTTCCAGCACACAAAAAATATCCATTGTGTACACTAGATATGACACTATCAGGGGTTATGCATTGGTCAAATAAATTATTATTTATAAACCATAATGAAATATTTGAAAATATTATTATGATTTAAAAACATTCCTATAGAAACTATGTTTATGAATATGAGATTGAATGAAAATAAAATTTTAAATTTATGGTAAGTGTTTCAATATTTTTGGGATTATACATTATAATAATAAATGTATAATCCCAAAACTATTTTATCACATAAGATAAATTGAGATTTTTAAGTGCATTCTATTTTTTAGAAACGTAACCTGGTGGAAGGATTGAGAACTATATCAATTCATGTATTCCAAACAATAAGATTTATTATTTCCATGATGTTCCTAAGTAATTATTCCAAATAAAACTAGTATCCTCAACATTATAATCATATCAGGACTTATTAAAATGATTTATAATGATAGATAAATATTTATCAATTTCTTCCGAATTTGTAGGGAAGAAATAGAAAAAGATGACAGAAGAGGAAAATATCGATATATTGAATAAGGGAATGAAGGATATTCCCATATTTTGTAATTATGTAACAAAACACTATAAAACATAATTAAAGGGAAATATAGTTCTTTTTGATTTTATATAGAATATATACAATCATCAATGTTAAAATATTAATAACCAAACCTTCTATTTTTTTATTTCAACATTATGTATATCGTTCACTTTGCAAATGAATTCCCTAAGCATCAATGGAATATACCTCAGAAGAATCAAAGGGGTAAATGTCAGTATTATGCTATTACTAATTCCAATGTGGGATGATTAATGTTTTTTTTATTTTGATTCGATATTTATGTTATAGGATAATTTTAAAGATGATATTAAGATTATGATAATAATTTAATATATAAATATTTTACTATAGTGGTTTTTCTTTAAAGAATTTATATCATATGTTAAATGGTACCAATGAACAAGAAATATGATTCAGTTTTAAGCTTAACATCTTGAAAAACAAATTATTTCTGGAGAGATGACCCATAATATGTTCTCTATATTTTATTAATAATTATTGTTTCAATTTTATTGTATATTATCGAAGACCTAGAAATTAGATGGTGATTTTATGGTTTATGTCATCATTTTAGAGTTTTCTCCATGTTTGAATTTATAAAAATATAATCCACCTCTTGATGTTTTATTTTTTGAAAAATAAATGTATTCATTATGGTTTTATAGTGATAATTATAAACACGTATTTTTAATTTAACATTAATATTCAATTTATATTTTTTGGAAAATGTGATTTCGATTTTGTGACATTCCTTCTAAATGTATACACAGTAAATTTGAATAATAATATTTTGGAAAAAACATGAGAATAAAAATATATGAAATGTATTAATTTAATTATTTACTGGTAGTATTGAGGTATTAGAGATTAATTTATTATAATGGATGTATTTTTCAAATCATTTTAGATTTTAAAATATCTAAAGATAGGAGTAATGACATGTCATTATTTTATTGATCTGATGATATGCTAAATATCAATTTTAGTGAATTATACATAAATATTACTATTATATAGTAATTTCATTGTGTAAGAGATAATTTAGGAATTTATTAAATCACATCAGAGGAGTAAGTGTTTATTATAAAAAATAATGATATCAATTAAGTACATTTTATTATGTTATATGTTCAGATAGTAAAAGAATTTCTCAACTGAGGGAAATGGATCCTAAAATGAAAATGTTCTTATATGATGTTCTTTTTAGATGAATCAAATGGTTTATTTTATTGTCACATATTTTTTTCTTCATGGTCATTAAAATTTATACAACATTCACTTTAATATGATCAATGATCTCTATCACTCTCCAAAATTATTTACACTTTTGGTCCATGTCCATATTTTCACTTGCTACTAATGTTATACAATGTTGGTACATAATATGTTTTATTCAAGATGATCATCAAACATGCCTTCCAATTTTATCATGGGGATGTTTAATTAATCCTTTTAATGATGTGGAGTTTTAACAAGGGTATTTTCAAATGTAAAACCTTTGATTATTGAGATCAAGATTAAATTACAAGGATGTAATTTATCTATTGGAAAGAGTTGAATGTAACATATCTATATTTTAAAATAAGAACATGATGTTCAATATAATTTATGACAAAATCAAAAATAATGGGATATAGTAAAACACCTAGAGACTTTATGATATTTTTATGACAAAATAAAATGAATCTCTTTGATATCATGGGATTTACACCACATCAGGGTTAGACAAAATGAGATTATCTATTAAATTATTATATATGCATGACCATTATAATCTATCTATAAAATTTAATGGCATTAGTAAGACTAATTATTTATTTTAAATTTTATTATTTAAACGTGTTAATTTTTAATAAATTTACTTAAAATAAAAATAATATTCATTTGAATGTAAAAGTATGGTTTTATGAAGAAATGTATTTTTATAAAAGGTGGTTTAATTATTATTTGTTCACCTAATTTAAAAATAAATTTTACCATTTTCAGAAAAACTACTTTAAAAATAATCTTAATATTTAAAATCCGCAATTCAAAATTATCATTTTGAGAATGTTTTAAGAGTTTTCCAAAAATATTAATTTTATGACTAATATTGAGAAATTTTGAATGATCTTCAAAAATGATTTTTTGGTTTAAATTATTTACAATGTGGATGTATGATTACAATTTTATTTAATTTCAAATCATTTCAATAATATTATAATCAAAGAAATTTAGTTCAAGGGAATGAATTTAATATTTAATTTTGATATTAAAACAATTTATACGTATTATAATTTTCTCTGTTGAAAAGCAATATTCTTTGCATCTGTGGGTATAATTTTAAATTTAATCCAACCAAATATGTGAATTTTTTTAGAGAAAATGGACAAAATATTTGGAATAATAATAATATATATTATCAAATAAGGTCAAATTATTTTACATAGCATAACGAATAGTGAAAGCAGTAAAAATTAATTATTGCAGTTAAGGTATAAATGGGTTCACCATGGGTTAAATAATGAAGATTGAGGTTATTAATGACCTAAAACATGTCCAAAACCTTATGGATTTCCATATGTTTTCCCTATAACCTATAATGGTCTATAATGGTTCATTTTTAATCTTTATTAGTGTGAAAAACAAGGGAATCACTTTATCTTTTGAAAAATCTCATGTGGCTCCTCTCCTTCCCTAATAAATGGCCACCACCTCTCCTCTTATCTTAACACTATAGATTTTATTTGGATAAAAAAATATATTAAAATATCATCCTTACATATGTACCAATATTCAATATTATGTTTTGTTATCAGAAATCCAATCTAATATTCTTTTATGTTAAACCTCATTTGGTTTCCCAAATATGCCAACTGTTTTTAACTACGCATTCCCATTTTAATTATTCTCATTGATAATTTAATATTCTCAATATATGAAAGAAATATATATCCATTATATATTACATAATTATATGTTATTAAGTTGATTTAATAACCTATATCTATATCCACTTCCATCAAATGGGAAATAAAACTATCGATGTTGTGTATGATGGACTACCACCTCACGAACCGATGTAATTTGTTTTCCATCACCATCATCCACAGATTAATATAATTCTATATTTAACATATTAATATTAAATTTATGAATAAATTTTAATTATATAATTATTACATCAGATATTACTTCTTACTATCCATTACGTGGGGGGTACAATAACGTCCCTTATGTGTACAACAGACTATCACCACACAAAATGATGTGATTCATATTTCAATTAAGTTTTAAATGGAAGGAAGTAAGGACAATGCTATTTAATATAAATTATTTTTATTTCTTAATCATACTTCTATAAATATAATAACACGTATAACTCCTTACTTTCTATTGCTTTGAAAAATAATAACACAGCTCAGGCAAACAATTGGATTACCACCTTTACGTAGTGATGTGAAATGTTATTAATTTATTTTCATATGGATTATAATATTTATTTATTTTAGTAATATAAATATTATATATAACATAATAATGATTTTATAAAGGTTAATTAATAATAATTTCCCACTTATTCCATTTATCTTGAAAATGTAAATAATGCCCATGCGTACATACAACTTACTCTCTCCAAGAACAGTGTAATTAATATTATATCATTATAATACATGGATTAATATCAATAAATATATAATTATTATATATGTTTTTTCTATCATGTTTTTTATATTTGATAAGATATTACTGTGATCAGTGTAAAAGGCCCAAATTTAATGAATAAAAACATACATTGAAAAGAAGTAATTATCACTCGAAATAGTGATTTTGATAGAGAATTGTTAATAAAAGGTCAATAAAAATAATAAAATATTATATGGTCTATGATATATAATAATTGTTCTACAATAGACATATAATAAAACTCTAATTTTTATATATTAGGTTTACAAACATACGAAAAAGGTTGAACCAGATGAAAGAATTTCTCCTCTAACTTTTACTTATATGAGATATATGAAACAATACACAATCATTTTATGTGAATTATATAAAAAACATCGATAAAATATATCATTATTCTATATATATTAATGGTATTTAATTTTTACTGTAATTTTATTTCATTCATAGGTCTTACAATTCAATCATTACCTATGTGGAAATAGTGTATATGATTATACCATCATTATTCCAGATGGTTTTTGTATATGTATCCCATGGAGAAATGATTTGATATTTCAAATACAAATTATATTCTATTACCCTATTTTTAATAATTATATTTTTCATGTAACATTACAATTGATCCACTATTTTTCACTTAAAATGATTGAAGAATGTTATTTATAAAAATCCCACATGATTTTACTTTTTTATTGCAAATCATTTTTCTTATACAACCACGATTTCTAAAAATAATTTCAAAATTGTTTTTAAATTCTCCAATTTTATTAATAATGATATTTTTACCCTTGTTAGACCTTTTCCCAACTTTTTTAATGGAATATTCATATCATTTTTGAAAGAAATCTTGATTGGATTTTACTAAAAAAGAGAAAATAATCATTATTTTAACATGTATTTTATAAAAACAATTTTTCACTATCATGAACAATCACGGTATAAATAATTATATTATATTTTTTTCATGATATTTTTACATAATAGTATTAAAAAAATTGATCTTTTTTAAAAAATTTGCCTATAGTAAATCGTTATTTTCCTCAAAAATGTTTTATGGACATTTTTGTATTTATATTTATCAATGGCATCAATCAATTATTTTACTTATGATAAAATGGTGATATGTGTTTTTGATATATTATTTATTATTTATTTGGATGGTTTATGATTACTTTGACCAAATATGTATAAACTTATTACCATTAACTATTTTAATCTTGATGTTTATGATTATGTATTTTTATTATACAATGTATAACAATTTAATATGTTAGTTTATCAATATTATTGACTTTGTTGATTATGGTTGACCCCTTTATACAAGTAATGAATGTTAACTATTAAGTAATTGGTGGGGCCCAGTTATAGATATCCCCATGACACATTAATAAGTCTCAAGAGAAAAATATGTTGGAAAAATTAAACGGGTTTATACACACTAATTTTTCATTTCATGTAAATGGATTTACATTTATGTTTTAGATGTATGACATTATGCAATACATCAATATGGAATCAGCAATCAGATTCCATGTGATCATTCGACCAGTTAGTATTCCATGGATAACATTCAAGCTCATGTGATAAATTTTATGGATTTATTTCATCATCCATTATTCCTACCATATTATTCTCATGAATTTGTTTAATATCATATTTTTCAAGTATATTGGTAATTCTTATTTATTCACGACTACCTCCAATGTATAAATATTCTTACTGAGAATCTATAACCCCCATTTTAAATTTTCCATTTTCCCCCAGGATATTAGGATATTCATTATGATTTACATATAAAGATATACTAAGAGAAATAATGGATTTCTCAAATAAATTATTTTTTGTATTTTATTATGTAAATTGTAACATGAATTCATGTTTGTATTTATTTTACCAATACTAATAAATTATTTTGTCCATTTGGATGTGATTTCTTATATCTTATTCCAATTTAATAATGTAACAACTGACTTTGGGCTACTATGGGTCACAATATTAATATTAAATATACATAAATAAATCAAATATACCTTTTTTTAGTGAGAAACGTTTAAATAAAACATGGGTCATTAAAATTGTATCCAATATCACCTGCTATACATCCCTCTAAGAAAATTTATCCTCAAAATCAAGATGTAAGAGTGATAGGGAAATTAAAATTAATTAATCTTTTTCTATTTTATGTATCACGTATAAAATGTTATTTACTAGGAATGAATTTTCATAATACTTAAGAAATTTCCAAAAATATCAATTAGACCCAAGAGATCCACATTAGTTGGATATAAAAAGTATTCTTATATATATGAGGCAAAATATATATATATTCGTAGATAATGTAAATGAAGTGGAATTTATTGGGATTTGATACATAGATTAGAGTTTCTAAAAAAATAAGAATTATTTGAAATAACAATTATGATTTGTGTTTTTATTTAATTTTCTAAATTTGATATAGAAGAGTTCTATATTATTTTTTCCCCAGATTCTATATAATGTTATATTATAATTTATTCTTTTCTATAGAAAAGTTACAAATATATATTTGAAACATCATATCAGAACATTTTTTATATAGAGAATTTAATATTTTATTCCTTTATTTCATGATAATAATGCCATAATGGTACTATCTAAGTATTAAAGGTAATGTCAATAGGTAAGTCATATACATCGGACATATATCAAATTGAATTATTTTTTGATGTAATGAATTCATGGTAAGTATAATAGCCACAAAATATCATATATTAGTCCCATTAACTAAATAATTATCTCATTAATAACATTAGAATTATCTTGGAGATAACAATTTAAAAGTTTTTAATAGTTGTCTGTAATTAACCTGTGGGTATTTTTGAATTGGTTCCCTAAAACCTTCAGATATTTTAATTTCTATTTCCATATTATAATTAAATATCATACCACATTAATATTTTTAATCTATGTCACATTAATAGAATTATTTCATCAAAGTACGTTACAAGTATAACATTTATTATAGTTCCACTTTTTAAGAAAACATAAAGATGTTATGATAATATTCTAGAATATATATACAATTATAGATATAAAATCTATCTAATAGGGAATTTTTCTTAAAATTAGGATTTGGATAGACATAAGTAATTGTGACATATTTTTATGAAGTACCCACATTGTGATCTCGATGTGTGGTTTTCTGGAGAATAGGCATGCCAATATGAATTTCACGTGTTTATATTTCATTGGATTTTCCAATATGTAAATTTCTGTATCCGTCCTTAGGCATGATATTATTTTAATTTATATCATTAATTATATACATTGACATGTGTAATAATACTATGTGAACATATGATCATGGATAGATATCTTTCGTTGGTTTCATTTTAAGTGGTATTGCATAAATTAAATCCACCACGAAAGGTTTTTTCCTTCTATAATAATGGAAGAAGATATATCTGGCACTATGATTTAAATGAAACTATCAAATTAATTCTATAGGAAATTTTTTTCATCAGTAAGTCCATTTTAGAATGTATGAGAAAGATAAATCAAGAATTAAATTTGTTGAAACAAGTGTACATCCAGATTAATAAGATATTGATATTCAATTTAATAATTTTATATTGTGTAGTACTAAAGAATGTTTTTGTTATTATGTATTTAATACTGTTATCTATGACTATATTTTAGTGTCTCTTTATGCAGATATTAAAAAAAGGGTATGTTCAGGTAATTCCACCGAGAATGTTTCCTCAAGGGAAACACACTTAGTGCATCTATAATATCATTTAATTCAATTGAATTAATTATTTATTATAAATATTAGTATCTTCTTTTGGAAAAATTATTATTCAATTAAATTTGATCACCCATACAATCCATTATGAGATATTCATGTTTAAAATCATTGAGTAGAATTTTTTCACATATTAAATATTCATACGATAGTAAAATAACTTTATTTGTTCAAACTTTTTGGGCATATATTAATAAAATATTTATTTAGATTTATGAATACTAAAAAAATTTATATTAATGAGTTCAGTGAATTAAATATTTATTTATTTATTAATATAATATTATTTTTTAAAAATATATTTTATTATTCTAGATTTAGAAAATTCCACTGAGAATTTTTGTCTAGTTAATGGACAGATAAAAATTATAATATTTTTTTAGTATCATTTAAAAAATTAATTAATTAAGTTAAAATATTATTTTAAACATATACTTTTCATGGGATAAATTATTATTGTTGTGGTTCTTGTTATTGTTATGCATGATTATTACTTAGAATAATAAAACTAATAAGTACATTTTTTTAAATTTTCAACTATTTAATAAAAAGATTAAAATTATTTTAAATAATTTTAGTAGTGAGATTTTTTTTCACAATGATATCATTTGTATAATTTCCTCACGATATATAAATATTCCCCATTCACCCAAAATTTTAACAACAAAGAGAAAATAATTAAACCCATATATATGATTTATAATGAATAACGTAATGGAATTTTCTATATCTTAAAAGCATATTTATATTCATGGTTTTGTTATGAGATTCTTGGATAATGAGTGGAAACACCTAGATAAATATTCCATTAGATTCACTACTAAAAAGGGAAAATATAAATAATATATTTAAAAATTGATCAAATAGAATTATAAGTATAAGTTAATTATTTATTGAAATATATGTTAATTAAATGTAAAAGATACACTTTTAAATATTTAAAATTTCCATTCATCATGTTCTACAGATATTATCAGTTTAAATCGACTAAAAACAATATTAGGAATCATTCCACCATTTCAGATGCATTCCAAAACTGTTAGGTATATTCACCTGGGTTGGTTGGGACTAGAGGGTGTTTTTTATTCTTGGTGTAATTATTATTGAACCTATTTTCGGATATATGTGTATTAGTGACATATACATTATAATGTGAATGTTTTGGATGAGAAATCACAATCATTATGTCTGCCATCGAGGGGTCAATTTGGTAATAACCGAGGGGTTATCTTTGTGGAATACTTAGTGTTGGTCAGAGTGGATACTCAAGAGGGGGTTTAATTGATTTCCTCTTAAAAAGTTCTGTTTAAAATATTTATATTGAAATCCACCAATTCATAAAACAAGTTAAAATGTAGTGAATTTATAAAGATTGTAAGTGTCTAATTTGTTTCCCAAAGATTGATTATTTCTCAATTAACGTAATCTGATGATTAAGTTAGCTTTTGAAACTAACTTACTAGCTAGAAATAATTACAAACACATCCTAGTTCAACAATCAGAGTTACTTTAAAAATGATTTCAATTTCAAAGTAATTAGTAGCGGATTATTGAAAATAGTTTAAACTAAAATAAGGTGCACAATAGTTTTAACCAAAAGGTTTAGTCTCAAGATAAGACATAGTCCTCTCAAATAGAATATATAAAATATTGATCCACACCCTGGATTAGGTTTTACAATAGTAATCAGACTTTTAAGGTCCTCAATCCTCTACAAGATTTCAACATGGGAAAGAAACAACAACAACACACAGGCTGTTCAGGTCCCCAGACCTCTACCATAATTCTAAGTGGGAATCACAAAGGTATAAATAGTTTGGCATGAGGATTTTAGTATCCTTCAGTTCATCTTATGAGTCAGTGTGCGTCCAAATAAACCGAATCACACACACTGCTCGTAATGTAAAAAAATGATCATAGTAGAGAAATTATATTGAGATGAGTTTAGAATGCTCTTGGGTGATGTCAATGCAGCTCTATACTTCTTTGGATTGAAAAAAATGAATATTTGAGTCCCTCTCTGAAGGTTGTCTGGATAATAGAGTGTCATGGTTCTATTCCTTTTCATCCAGTATATGTGTTTAGCATGAATGTGAGAGTATACCATGCAGCACTTAATCCCACTCTTGAACTTTTGTTCCTGATGTGTATGAGTGTTCTTCGAGTTCTTTGTTTGTTCTTATTGTATGTGTCTTTTTGTGAATTCTCTTTGTCCCACGTGTTTTATACACAGGTTTGATCTTCCTTTTATAGATCATGCGGTGGTTCTACATAAGTGTTGATTACTTCTGTAGGTACGAGGTACGGTTTCCTGAAATCCAACAGACATCATTAATTAATTTCAGTTGCCTTAAAAGCACAAAATATGAACGTTTCTAATAAAAAAACTGACATACAATTTATAGAAATTGTGATTATTTTCCATCAATAGCTCTTTGTATCAGTGAACTTGTAGTAGTGGACTTGTAACGGTGTGTCAAGCCTCTGTAGCTGTTACTCTCTATAACAGTAGCTTTATATATCGGTAGCTCCATGTGTAGAGGCAGCTCCTTGTATCAGTATCTCCATCTGTTAGTATCTCTTCGTAACGGTGAACTTTTTGTGGGTAGCTCTTCCTAGCGGTGAACTTCTGTCGGTAGCTCTTCCTAGCTATCAGTAGTTGTTAACATCGGTAGTGGTATCTCTCTCTATCAGTTGCTTCTCCTATCGGTAGCTTCATTCTATCGGTATCTTCTATCAGTGACATTGTCTATCAGTAGACTTATTCTATAGGTGACCTCTGTTTATTCGTAGCTCTGTATGTATTAGTGACTTTAAAACTTGAATGCTTATAAAGTATATGTTCTATGCATTTCATTTCTAGATTGACTTAGTATCAAGATTAATCATTGTTAAAACATTTATAATCATAAATAATCATTGAATAACATATTCCAATGATATGATATGATTATTTTGATATTCATATTAACTCATTATCATCATTTCATAATTAGAAAGTATTATTAATATATAGATAGACATTATTTGGTATTATCAAAGCATATCTAAAAATAATTGAGATTATCAAAACAGTTGAGTCCATTAATCTCCCCCTTTATAATAATAACATATTATGGCATTATAATCCATAATAAAATTTAATGAAGTAGAGTAAAATACATCTAATGGAATTTCTCAGGGAGTTCAGATCATAACTCTCAAATGTATCTGAGTTAAACTATGGAAAACCATAAGTGTAAAAAGAAATAATATAATTATTTTCCCAAAAGTCATATAATATAATTTTATCCCCCATAGTTTATGTTCTCCCCATATTATAATCTTTCTCCCCCTTTATGATTAGAAAAAAAACAATGGATCAGAGGATTAAAGAAGATTAGAGAACACAATCATTTTCAATTCACAAGACAAAGAAACAAGAGATAGTACAAAAGAAATACAAGAAGTACAAAGATTCATATCAACTTTCCTATCCACTAATCAATCAACCTTTTTAATAGGTAATTTGGATTTGTCTTTGTGATAAGAATAAGATTCATGTTTGGTAGGTGTAGGTCAAGGATTGGGAACACTAGTGATGATCAAAGGTGGTTGAGCTACTGAAACACAGTTAGGCCTATAATCGTAACTCCTTTGTGTGATCATAAGGGTAATACTTCTGATATCTTGAGCCGGAGTCAACTGCGGTGTGTATGTAGACTGACCAGAGGTAGGCATGGCTGGAGGTACAATAATAGGGGTACAACCCACATGCAGAAATGGAAGTAAGAGATTTATGAAAGCCATGATGATAACTCCCCCTCTCTCCATAGCCGAGGTAAAATCATCCTTGTACTCCATAAATTTTTCCAAAGTAGGGGTCAAATCCATGATCTTACTAACTTATTCTTTGATGGCTTGAGTAATTGGGGGAAGTTTTAGATTCTCTAATGACATCTTTAAATGATTGGTTAGCTGATTCTTGGTGTACACTCTCTCAAAATAGTAATCAATTTTGTATTTGATTTCCTTATGGGATGTAGTAGCATCTCTCATATAATCTTGGATAGTATTACTGATATCCCCGGTGGTGGTAATCACCTAGGAATCAGATGATCTACTAGTACTAACGTGACCAGGTTTATCTTTCAGCACAGATCTATACTATTCAACATCAACTAAAACTCTTGAGGTACCCAGATGTTTTACAATAAAAACTATTGTTTCATTGAAGGATTGTGTCAAAATACTTATCAATTTTTTTACAACAAAATCATGAGTAATAAAATGTGTTTTTATGGTCTTCTTAAAATCTTCAAACGCATCCAAAAACTATTTCACTACACCTAAAATATAGTTGATGTCAATATCAAGTTGAGATTTCGTACTCCCGAAAATGTCAAATGAAGCAACAGATTTCTTCAGAGTGTCAACATCCTCTATCAAACTCCCAATCTGATTTTGACACACATTCAATTCATCCATATTTTCTATCACAACCCTTGAAAAAATATTTTTAAGAGAATATAACAACGAACATTCCATCTTACTTAGCACTTCACCAAAACAGGTTTTCAATTCAGATTTTTGTGCCTCAAAATCTCCTTTTCTCCCAATGTCTTCAGGCAGAGCTATAGGAGATATTGATTGAGCAGTAACTTCCTCAGAGAAAATATCAAAAGACTTAGTATATCTTCTAATGGGTGTCTCATCATTAGAATCTACATAGTCTAGTCCCAATACAACAAATCCTAGATCCACAGACCAGTCATCTAATTTATAGGTCACAGAAAACTGATCATATCCTTACAGGTTTCTCCCCCTCAACCAGTGCTTCCATCACTATATTTGCAGCAGAAGCAGTAGTATCATTTGGTACATCATCTTCATAAGAGTAATCTACAATCATATTCATATCCAAACCTAGTTTCATAGGATGGGGTATGTCAATAATAGGTACTGGTCTATCTACTTCAAGAATCTCCTCAACAGGCATAAAGGAGCTCTCAATAGAGGACTGAGACTCAAACAAGTACTTCCATTTTTAGATACTTCTTCCTCTTCATCATAACAACTATTCGAATCTAGAGCAGTCTCCCTATGATCTAATCTAGGTAGGTCTTCTTCATTTATAGAGATTTCATCAAAAGTTTCTCCTTGAACTTCTTCCCTTCTAGGTTGGGTCACATATGGACTTGCCTTTCCATAAGATACCTTTTCAGCAGCTGGGCTTGGAGGCAAATCAGGATCCCCTCCATCTTCTATAAATGTATCCTCTTTCTCATCATCATCATTGAATTTAAGTTCCACCACATCTGGTCTTAGACTTGGATCTCTCTTATCTCTTGGCTGATTGGGGTAATAAATAGTGTTAAATTTATCATAGATTTTCTCATCATCATTTAACCATTTCATTTTCCATGGGTTCCATCTAATCATCATGTACATACAAATGATTTTTTAATACAAAATTTGTCTCCTACAACCACTGTCTCATCCGGATACTCAGCCACACCTTTTACCCTGATCATTAATGAGATCATCTTTTCAAAGAATAGAGCATATGATTTCGATTTTGGCATGGTGATATTTTTTATTTGCATCATCAGAAGTATACATAAATTCATATTGATTCTATGCCTTAGTAGATACAACAAGAATATATCGTGGAATTTGAGGTTTTCAAAATCCCCTCTTCTTGGACTTAGAACATGCTGGATAAATTTCAACAGTAACCGGTTCTATCCATGCATTTTTGTAGTAACAACTATTCTTGGTGTGCCATCTCTAGTGAGCTCTTACAAAGTAGTTTTATACTCAAAAATTTCACTAGTAGGAGGTACTAACTTTGATAAATATCCAAATTCACCCTCATGTGGATCTTTCAAGCACTCGTCCCATTCAATGGAAGAAAAAGATATTATCTTGACATTCACTATTTATAAAATTTTGTTATCAATTTTAGATTTCTCATAACAGAAAAACTCAACGAATTCCTTTAAAAATTTAGGATAATAAGGACCATTGTTATTCGCAAAACATTCGGGCCACCCTTGTTCCTCTAAAAGAAATATAATCAATGATTTTCTAGGTAGGATCCATTCTACAAAGAGTTCGTTCTCGATTACTATTTCCCTTTTCATGAGATGTAGGTTTACAAGTTTATTCACATCACTGACACCACTAAACTTTTATTTGAGTCTTCTAGCATTTGGCTCATCACTCTCTTTACTAACAGTCGGTCTCTTCAGTAGTACCATTCTACGAATCGCGAGGTTTAAGGGATAAGAGAAACGAAGGTTTGGGAGCTAAGGTTTGAAGGTAAAGGGTTAGAGGTGGATTGAAATGAGGTTAAGACTAATGTTTTATCATTTAGTAATCATGATATAAATAAATAAAACATAACAAATATAATAAAAACGATATAGATTCTGACGACCAAAAAAACATGAAGTTTAAAACAGTGCAAACTAGTCATAACATAAACCAGTGAGGATTCCTAATGGTGAGGTCCAATAACAGTGAGGATGTAATGGTGAGGTCCATACGAGTGTGGTATAACAATGATGTCCATACCAGTGAGGTATAATGGTGAGGTTTATATAACGGTGAGGTTTATCTAAAAGTTATGTTTCTACTAATGGTGGGGATTTCCTATCAGTGAGTTTTCTCAAATAGTGAGGTTTATCTAACAGTGAGGATTATCTAACAGTGAGGCCTACCTAACGGTGAGGTTTCTCTAATGGTGAGGTTTCTCGAATGGTGATACTTAACAAACAGTGAGGATTTACTAACGGTGAGGCTTAAGGAATGTTTATCATTCCGAAATCATGTCTAATGTAACTTAACCTATCTGAACATAAAGGGTTGGTGAATATGTTAGCTAATTAATGTTAAGTGCCTATAAATTCAAGTGTAATATCACACTTTTGTTAATGATCCCTCAAAAAGTGGTTTCTTATATCAATGTGCTTAGTCCTAGAGTGAGACATGGGATTCTTGGAAGTGTTGACCGCACTAGTGTTATCATTGTTTATAGATACCTACCTAATTTGATATCCATAGTCCAATAAAGAATGATTCATCCTCATAATTTGTGCATAGAAACTACTAGAAGCTATGTACTCTACTTTAGTTTTAGACAATGAAATAAAATTCTGCTTTTTTCTACACCATTAAACTAATGGCATTCCAAGAAAATGACATGTTCCAGAAGTTCTCTTCCTATCTAACTTGCATCCAGCAAAGTCATCATCTGAATAACTTGGTAAATTGAATGATTTTCCTTTTGGATAGAATAATCCTATATTAGTAGTATGTTTAAGATATTTGAAAATACATTTAACAATAAGAAAGTGTGACTCATTTGGATTAGATTTCCATCTTTCACACATACACACACTAAACATAATATCGGGTCAAATAATAGTATGATAAAATAAACTCCCAATCATACCTCTATAATAGGTTTGATCCACTGGTTTCCCAGTTTCATCTCCATCCAATTTACAAGTCGTACTCGTAGGTGTATCACTTTCCTTATTACTATTTAAAATAAAATGTTTTAAAATATCATTTGTATATTTACTTTGATTTAAAATAATTCCATTTTCATTTTGAAAAACATGAAATCCAAGAAAGTATTTGAGTTCTCCCATTAAACTATTTTCAATTTCACTATACATATTCTTTGAAAAATCAATATATAAAGCATTTTTAGAGGATCCAAAAATAATACCATCAACATAGATTGATACTATCAACAAATCTTTTGAAATCCTATTGATAAAAAGAGTTGGATCAGCAATCCCTTTAATAAAACCTTTTGAAATAATAAAATTACGATGTCTATCATACCAAGCTCGTGGAGATTTTTTAAAACATACAATGCTTTAGAATGTTTAAAAACTCGATTTGGAAAATGTGGATTAGTAAATCTAGGTGGTTGTTCAACAAAAACATCTTCAATTATAAAACCATTTAAAAATCACTTTTAACATCCATTTGATATAACATGAAATTCAGATGAGCATCATAAGCATGTAGAATTCTAATAGCTTCCAACCAGCGACTATTAAAAATGTTTCCACATAGTCTATTCCTTCTTCTTGACTATATCCTTGTGCAACTAACCTAGATTTGTTTCTAACTATATTTACAGACTCATCAACATTATTTCTAAATACCCATTTAGTGCCTATGGTCATGGTTTCATAGGTCTGTATGTTAATTCCTAGAAATTGTTTCATTCTAATTGATTTAACTCTTCTTGCATATCCATTACCCAAAATTCATCATTGATATCACCATTGATATTTTTAGGTTCTCAGTGTGAAACAAAGGCTCCATGTTCATACCAATTTCTTATAGAAGCTCTAGTTTGTGTTCATCTATCTAAATCTCCAACAACAGCATCTAAAAAATGAGTTTTAAGTGTTTTAGTTGGTCTAAAAAAAGGACGGCTTTAAATTTCAGGTTTATTTACAGGTTTGGGTTCAACAGAAACGGGTTCTGGAAAATTTCTCGAACTGGTTGTCTTAACAACAGGTTGACTGTTCTTATCATTATGTTGTAGAATTGAAAAATCTTCTTCAAGATGTTCAAGAGGGGTCTTAGGTTCATGTGGTTCAGTTTCATTAAATTTGATGTGTACAGATTCTTCCACACATTTGGTCCTCTTATTAAATACTCTATAAGATTTTCTAGATATAGAATAACCTTGAAAGATTCCTTTATCGCTTTTGGATGCATACTTATCATGATTATATTTAGTATTGAGAATAAAGACTTTTCAACCAAAAACTCTAAAGTAACTTACTTTAGGATTCCTATTATTCCAACGCTCATATGGGGTCTTTTTAAGAACAGGTCAAATAAATGCTCTATTTATAATATAACAAGTTGTATTTACATCTTCATCCCAAAATTAAACAGGTAATTCATACCCATTGATCATAGTTCTTGCAATTTCCGAAAGGCTTATGTTCCTTCCTTCTACTACACCATTCTGTTGAGGTGTCCTATGGGAAAAGAAATGGTGATTATAGCCATTATGTGAGCAATAGGGTTCAATGTTGTGATTTTGAAACTCACAGACATGACCACTTCTCAGTGTCTTAATCTTAAGTCCACTAAGGTTTCTATATACTTGGAGTATTTAATAAAATAGGAACAAACTTCACTTTTGTGAACAAGAAAGTATACCCAAGTGTATTTGGAAAATTCATCTACTAGAACATAGATATAATGATTCCCATTTATACTAGAAACTCTAGATGGTCAAAATAAATCTATATGAACCAACTCTAGAGGTTGACAAGTTGAAACATCTTTCTTTGATTTGAATGAAACATTATGTGGTTATCCATTTTGATAGGTATTACAAATTTTTTATATTGGGAATTTTATTTTGGGTAGGTCTCTAACTATTTTTTTCAAAGTTAGTTTCATAAGTGAATGAACATTTTAGTGTCCTAATATTTTATACCATAGCCATGATTCTTTATGAAAAGTATTTAAACAAGTAACCTTTTGTTTGGCTACAAAATTTAAATCTACAACATATACATTTTCATCTATTAAAGCAGTGAATACCAAAATATTTTTAGAATTAAATATATTTCAGGCATCATTTTCAAATTTAACATTGAAAATAATTTCACACAACTAAGAAGTTATTAACATATTGTATTTTAGTCCATCAACAAAAAATACTTTTTAAATTAAAATTGAATCATTGTTACCAATCTGGCCTAAGCTGATGATCTTTCCTTTTGAATTATCACCAAAGGTGACATATATTCCATAAACTATGATTAAGCTCTTAAATCATGAGTAGTCTCCTGTCATATTTCTTACGAATACACTATCCATGTACCATATCATCATACATGAACTTTTCAAGAAATTTTCCTACAAAACAAATTTAGATAGAAGATAATTTTTATACCCAGATTTTCTTAGCTCTAGAAATGTTAGAAAGTAAAAATTTATGCACCCATATTTGTCTAATTGGTTTCCTATAATTAATAAGATTCAAAATATTTTGATAAATAAACTCTGTTTGGTCTGTAATAATTTGAACTACAAGATAAATCATAGGAGTTTCCAAAATATGAACTAGCAGCATACTGTCTAGATTTTGGAATAAATTTATTCTAAACAATCTGTCTCTGTCTAGGTTGGTATCATAAACCAGTAGTATAAATTGGTACAACATGTTTTCCAAGCATTTGAGATAGAGTATTATTTACGTTTGTTAACTTTTGTATGCCTTTTATATGTTTCTCATTGGAAAATTTTATTTCAGTATTCTCCTTTAACAGTTCATCATTCTTTTCCTTTTCTATACTAAGATCATATTTAACAGTACAAGTCAAGGCATACTATTTCTTCAATGATTTGTACTTATCTTTCATCTCCTTACAAGTATCTTCCAACACATTATAGAATTAAAATAATTCATCTTTAGAAATATTATCCACATTATTTGAATCACTTTCATTCCTAGAATAATAATAATTGTGCATAGGGGAATTAAGTGTTACCTTATATGTTTCAGTCATGAAACACATTTAGGAAAGATTATTTTCATCAAAATCAAAAGAGTTAGATCCACTTGAGCTATCTTCAAAAGAAATCCATGTAGATTTCTTAGATATCTTTAATTTATTATCCTTATAGTCATAATTTTCTCAATTTTCAGTTTTAGACAGTCAACTTAGACATGACCTTTTCTTTTATATTCATAATAGACAATCTCATCATCTTTATCAGGATTCTTCTAATCTATCTTCCAATTTCCTCGTTGGTCATACTGACCCTTATAATTTGATTTTTTGAAAATTTATTCTTCCTATAGAATTTCTTGAATCTCTTGGCTATATGAGCCATCTATTCATCACTATCTGAATCAGAACATTCACTTATTGAGCTTTTGACAGGTATGTGAACTTTATCCTTGTTCTTGGTCTTTGAGATGGTAGACTTAAATTCCACTGACTTCTTCTTAGGTTCATCAACTTCCTCTTTGTTTACCTTCATCTCTTCTTCATACATCATCAACTTACCAATCAGCTCCTTGACATGTATCTTTCCAATGTCACATGATTCTCGTATAGAGACAAATGTTCCTCTACATCTGTCCAGTAGGCATCTCAGTATCCTCATGATTTTCTCTTTTGCTGGAACAACATTTCCCAATGAGCTCATCAAATTAACTATCTGATTAAACCTGAGTAACATATCCGAAGTAGATTCATCATATTTCATTTTAAAATTATCATACTCAATTGTGTATGTATTTAGTCTCATTTCCTAAACATTGGTGTTCCCTCATGGGAAACATCAAAAGTATCCAAAATATCATAAGCAGACTTACAAGCATATATTCGATTAAATTCTTTATCTTTTAATGAACATTACAGAGCATTCATTTCTTTAAGTTTATTATTATAATAATATTTCATAGGTTCATCCCAAGTAGTTCTAATAGTTTCTTGAATCTTATACTGAGTCTCTATAGTAGTCCAAATATCAAATCCCATACTTTCTAAATGAATTTTCATTTTTATTTACCATTGGTCTTAATTACCACCATTAAAGAAGGGTGGTGTGTTTGTTTCTACAACTTATAATCTGGTGTCCATAATAACTATGTTTTAAAAAGATATATAAAGTTGTAAAAATTTAGAATTAACATATATTTGGAGATATTCAAGATACAACTTAAATCACAGTTTAAAATTTTTCACAAACAGAGTGTAAAAAAAATTTATCTCCTTCCTCTGGTACCAAATATGGGTCAGAGTAGATACCCAAGAGGTGGGTGAATTGAGTTCCTATTAAAACTTTCTTTTCATAAGATTTATATTTAAATCCCCCAATTCATAAAACAAGTTAAAATGTAGTCAAATTATAAGGATTGTAAGTGTTATATTAGTTTCTCATTGATTGATTATTCTTAGTTAAATTAATCTGAATAGTGATTTAGCATTAGAAGCTAACATATTGGCTAGAAATAATTATAAATAGCTGTCATTTAAACTATCAGAGTTACTTTAAAATATATTTGAATTTCAAAGTAATTAGCTGCGGAATGTTGAAAATAGTTTAATGTAAAATAAGTCTCACAACAGTTTTAACCATGAGGTTCAGTCTCAAGATGAGACTTAGTCCTCTAAAATGGTTTATTTAAAACATTGATCCACACCTTGTATTGGGGTTTATGATAGTACTCGCACTGTCCAGGTCCTTAGACCTCTACCACAATTTTACGTGGGAAAGTAACAATAACAACTCCTAGGTTTTCTAGGTCCACAGACCTCTACCACAGTTCTATGTGGGAAACATAAACGTATAAAGAGTTTGGAATGAGGATTTCAGTATCCTCTAGTTCAGCTTTGGAGTCAGGGTGTGTCCAAAGAGATAGAATCACGCACACTACTTATAATGTAATAAAAATGATCACATTAGAGTGGTAATATGGAGATGAGTTTAGAATACTCTTGTGTGATGTCAATGCAGCTCTGGACTCCTTTGGATTAAAACATATGATGCTTTGAGTCCTTCTCTTGAGGTTTTCTAGGAAATTGAGTTTCGTGGTTCTGTTCCTTTACTTCCGGTATATTTTTTCAGCCTGAATGTGTGAGTATTCGTTGCAGCACTAGAACCTCCTCTTGAACTTCTGTTCTTGATTTGTATAAGTGTTCTTCTAGTTATTCATGTGTTCTACTTGTATGTGTCTCTTTGTTCTTTCTCTATGTCCCACGTTTTTTATACCCAACATCGATCTTACTTTAATATCTCATGGGGTGGTTATACATAAGTCATGATTACTTCTGAAAGTAAGAGGTACGAGTTCCTGAAATCCAACAGACAACTTTAATTAATTTCAGTTGCATTAAAAGCACAAAATATTTCCATTGATAATAAAAATACAGAGATAGTGTTTAGAGAAACAGTGACGGGTTTCCATCGGTAGCTCTTTGTATCTGTGAACATGTAGTAGTGGACTTATAACGGTAGGTCTTGCATCAATAGTTGTCACACTCTATAACGATATATTTATATATCAGTAGCTCCATGTGTAGTAGTAAATCCTTGTATCGGTAACTCCATCTATCATTATCACTTCGTAATGGTGAACTTCTGTCAGTAGCCCTCCCTAGAGGTGAACTTCTGTCGATAGCTCTTCTTAGCTATCAGTAGCTATTAACATCTGTAGTAGTATCTCTCTCTATCATTTTCTTCCTCTATCGGTAGTCTCATTCTATTGGTAGCTTGTATCAGTGACCTTGTCTATTAGTAGACTTAGTCTATCAGTGGCCATTGTTTATCGGTAGATCTATCTTTATTAGTGACTTTAAAACTTGAATGCTTATAAAGTATATGTTCTATTCATTTCATTTCCATATTGAGATATTATCAAGACTAATCATTGTTAAAACATTTATTATCAGAAATAAACATTGAATAACATATTCTAATGATATGATATGATTATTTTGAAATACATATTAACTCATTAGTATTATGTAATAATTATAAAGTATAACTAATATATATATAGACATTAGTTGGGATTATCAAATAATATCAAAACATAATAGATATTATCAAAATAGGTGAGTACAACACTTAGGTTATTGATGAAATTTTTAAACTAATTTTTAATGGCATGAGATTTAATAATTTCATGACATTCATGTTATTTGCGACATTTTTATTAATACTGATGTGGTTTTGACAAAATCCTGATTGATAGAATGTTTTCTAGTGATAATTTTTTACGCACAGCCTAAGAGATATGATGGTCTCATATGTTATGTTTTAATGAAAAAATACATCAAGATAGGATAATATATTTTTTTTGTTGTAATGATATTATTATTTTGATGCTAACCTATGTTAGAGGTTTTGGAACAAGGATACTAATGCTTGGTATCCCTTGAGTGAGTATGTTTAGTGTGAGACTTTTTGTTGTACTTTATAAGGGATTATTCCTTAACTATGAAGTTAAAGGCCATTATTTACATTTTATATATGAAATTATATGACCCTTACATCTTGTATAGATCCAAAATAGGTATTGTTGGGGTTCATGGAGGCATTTTTATTCTGTGATGACGCGACAACAATTCGTTCGTTTTTGATTAAATAATGTTTTTCATTACATGAATTATCCATTTTTCCCTAATTCTATGGATGTGTAGGTGTTTTTCTATTGTATTTGATACACAAAACATCTAGAGGTATTTGTTGGACATCAGGACTATATTTTTTTTTGAACTATCCATGGGAAAGGGGCCATTGATAGAATTTCAAATTTGTAAATCAGGTTAATAATATATGTGATTGTGGGATTTATTAGGAGCATTTTTTTTGTTGTCAAACATTATAATTTTGTTATTTTTATATGTCATAGTTATTGAAGCATCTACTAATGGGATTATTTAGGCTAGGGATGTGTGAGTTGAAGGAATTCTTTCATTTTATTTTTTTATTTTATTTATATATATGTCTTCTCTATATGTTTAAGGATTTTTTTTCTTTTATCATTATAAACATTATTTTTTGGGTATAGTTCTTAATATTTTGTTCATAATCTCCACATAATATGTTATATTCCCCCACCTCTAATCAAAATCTACATCTATAAGTGGATGTGCACAAGAGGCAATGAGAAACTACATCTCAGACCCCATAATCTTGGAAAGGGTGCTACAAAATAAAAAATTATTTTCAATTATAGTTAAAATTTTATTATAATAAAATTAACGCACCAAGGTGTTATGGAATTTAGAATTTCCATAACAAATTCTATGATTCATCCTATGAAAAATTTAACTACACTCTCTACATCAATAGAATTTAACTATACCATTCTTGGAAACTAAATAACTCTTTAGTTTATTTCCCTACTTGGTTTTAATTTTTATTATCTTATAAATATGTGTATAAATTTTATCAAATTTTATTTTACTACATTTTCATCTTTTATAATTTAAACAATCTTAATATATAACCTTTTTAAAATACTAGATTCCTTATAATTATTGTATAATACATTTGTAACATTTAAAAATATTTTTACATTATTTTTAAATTCACCCTATTCAAATATTTTGTTACCAATAATAACATTGGGATGGGTAACCTCGTAGTTGATACCTTGAGTCATAAGCCATATAATGATTTTCTAAATATTATATCCGGGAATATAAAATCATATATAAATTTATAGCTTCATATCATTTCTCAATGATTACTTATAGATGAAAATTTTCTAGATAGATTAAAAAGATTATTATATTCGTATAATATTTGGTAAATTCATATATTAGCGATCCTATATTCAAGGTATATAAGAATTTTTTATTATAGATGATAATTATAGGGGTTTTTCATAAATTAGCATAAATGATAATCATTTTTAATATCATTTAATAGTTCCCCACGATATTCAGGTAGATGTAAACCACCATTTTCTTTGTTTATATAATATATTATACCCAGTATTTGGAAATAATTATATGTATAATTATCTTTATTTTTGTATACATGATGGAATAAAATTAAAATAATAGACATCTAATTTTTTATATCATCTAATAATTAAATGATGAATATTATCTACCCATTGATATTATAATACCATAGGGTATTCACCATTGAAATTGTAAATTTATATATTGGGATTGTACAATGGGTTGTAATATCTATCTGTTAGTCGCGATGTAATATGGGTTTTTATAGATTCACTAAGAAAAGTATTATATTCATATTGATCATTGAGTATAATATAGTTGAGATATTAGATAAAAATTATATAGAACCTATTGTAAGGGTTCAAAAAATTCATATGATGATTTTATCATACAAGGAAAATTAAATAAAATTTCATATGTAGATATGATTACGTCATGGTTATGGATCCTATATTTTCATTCGATATTAATAAATATATAAAAATGAAGATCAAACTAAAAGGATTGTTCATATCATGGTGGATATTTTTAGAGTAATAATTCTAGACATTGGTTGATTTGGGGATAAAATTTTACACATGAATATGTTTTCTTATAACAATATATATCTTTATTCAATTAGTTTTACTCCATTTCATGTGTTATAAGGATGTAAATTTCAGTATTATGTTTATTTTGATTAATATAGAGAACCATTAATAATAATATTATGATATTGAATGAATGTCAATATATGAAGATGATTCAAGATCATACAAAGACCACATTGTATAAAAAATATCATAATTATATGAGAGTCAATGAACAGTATAGTTTATACGAGGGGTACTGTGTTTCTATTGGTATGTCCAAATAAAGGAAAATATATGTTTTGATTTATAATAAATTATCTACAAGGATCACAAATCATTTTGTGGAAAATAAAACAATGTATTGAAATTTCATTTTTTTACCTCATACACCACAAAAAAGTATGGTTCATGATTTATTTTAAACTATATCATCTCTCGAAAAATATTTGTATCTATTCTCACATAATTATAGAATGATTTATTTTGAGTTATATAATGGGTTTTTGTAATGTCAACTAGAAATATAGAATCACCCAGAAAATGTTTTTCATGAAGAAGATATACCATTTGGGTGATTTTTATAAGGACATTGTGACTTGAATTAAATTAATGTTGTGTAACATTCAATAATTTAGGTCAAATTTGTCCAAAAATGATATAAAATCTATACCTTCTTTACATATCGATCCATATAACCCCCCCCCCATCCAGGAATTCTTAATTCAATGTTTTAGATCATGATAGTAATATCTTGATATGAATTGCAATATAATATTAGTGTTCGGTGAATATATATTATGATCTAGATACATAGTTATAGATTTATCTAAAATTTTAAATATTTCATTATAGATTTCATAATATCGTTAATTTTTTCTTAATGTAAAATAAACAATTTAAAAAATGAAAAATAAAGTTTGTATACTCTCAATGATTTTTAGCATGTGACCTTAAAATATATTATCATTATTTTACATAAATAATGAATTGGTTTTTTATATTCAGTGTGGATATTTCATAATCATTTAAATATAATGATAATGATATTAAATTGAAGAGAATAAGATGTGATTGGACTGAATATATAATAGATTATTATTCTATAAGATTTATAAATTTTTTACCATATAATTATTTTAAGGAGATATATTTATGATAAAATGAGATATGATGTATGATAGTTATTTTATAAAAATAATTCTATACACAATATATGAATATATAATAAATAAATATATTTATTTAAACAAATATGGTGAAGGAATGTTATTTATACAAAAAATAGAATGGATGAAAATTTATTTCAAAGAATAAATATAGAAGACATGAAATTATGATTGAAAATATGTTTGTTATTGACTTCTTCATAGAATTATTAATATTAAGTATGTATATTCATTTAGATGAAATTAATGACAAAAAGACAATAATATATTATTTATTTTCATATTTGCAAAATACGATGATCAAATATGGGTTTCCCTATATATAAATATATATCGGTTCCCTTGATATGCAGATGTAATATAAGGGTGATCATTGATATTATCTATTTTTTAATTTAGGAATACATGATTATTTGACATAACATAATGGTTTAATATTTTAGTAAAATATATTAAAAAACCATTTATATGGATAGATTATGATGAACATGGTACATGTGAGTATAATGTGGGATATTGATATTAATTACTATAAGTTTGAAGTGAGATAATTTCAAATTTATAAATGATATTGTGTATTTTCATTAGTGAGGTACACATTTTTGATATATTTAGAACTATTAATTGGTAGTAATTATGTGGTGGGGTTAAAAAAATTTTTTGGATAACTATACCTTTGTTGATTTTATATTTTATAGTCATTAATAATTGTTTTTTAGTGGTGATATCGTATGGAAATATAGTTATTATTTTATCAAGAAATATATATTTTGGGTTATTAGTGGTTTGAAATGTGGTGGTTATATATAATGATGTTTTATTATAGAAGCAAAATGTATAGTTAATATTAAATTGCTATTGAAATTTTGAGGTTATTTACTATATTGTGTTATTGATATGGGGGATGGGGTAGTAATAATTATTTTATATACCCAGATATCTTTATTCTATTTTATATTTTTCATTCATAAATTCATGAGTATACACTAATCATATATACATGTTGATGTTTAGTGGAAGAACATATTAACTATATTTATATTCTTAGGGATAAGTCATTTATGTTCTTGTTGAATTTAATAAAATAATTCAGATGTGTTATTGGGTTACACTAGAATAAGAAAATAAATACTTATTTAGAGTATGATATTTTCATTTAAATTTTATATTTACTTTTAAAATACTGGAGATAATGATATTCTCGTGTATTGTATAATTTTTTATGAATTTTTTATTTTATATAACTATATTTATTTGGTTATTTGTATTATTAATTGATTATATTGACTAATTGTTTTGATTATTATTGTTTCCAAATATTTTTAAAATGGATATTTTTTATGTTTTTACATATAATAGATTGTACCAATGATAATATTTTTCAAAAATTAGTTTTCTAATAGGGACCTTGAGGTGTTGGTCCATATCTAAATAATGAATTTCGAGGGGCATCATGTGGGGTGGGTCATAATATCACATCAACATATATAGTGGTTTCACATTGCACCAATAGATGGTTGATAGGCCTTAAGAAATGTTTGAGAACATTGATGATCCAATACATCACATTAAAAATACTTTTCAACTGATTTAAAAAGTTAAAAATGAAGAGTACATCTTTTGGAACATCAGGTTCTGTGAAATTTAGGTTTTTCATCAATTTTGAAATTATATTCAAAAGTGTCCATGCTCAAATGTCAATTTCAATGTTAGTGATTTTCAATTTCATGGAACTTCTTATGGGTCTCATGACCAATGAAATACAAAATATTTTTATGATTTAGACATATAAACATGAAAGAAACACTAAAATTTTATGGTTATATCAGGCTATCAAGGAGGTTGGTGTTAACAATGTATGGCATTGAGATATTTAAGAGTTATTCTGTGACTTTTTGTTGAACCATGGTAATTGTCTCTACTTAACAATTATGTGTATGTGCATGTTCTTCTTATTGATAAATTATGGATCATAAGAGAAATTATTTTTCAATATAATTACTCATCAACAATGTTAATCATTGATTCATTGATGTGTGACACACCTATCATTTTCATATAATTTTTTTACAATAGTTTTAGTTTCAATTTTCATGAGTTGGTTTTCACAGAAATTGTAACATAAAAATTGGTTTCTCTATGGTCATTTGGGGTATTACACCCATGGTGTGACTTTTGCATATATTTTATCCATCATTAATGTTACTTATGTTTCTCCATTAATTTATATGTCTTTATATTTTATATTTTTTTGTCTTTGGAAGTATGGGTGGTGTTACATGTTATAGAACATGATTATGTGTTTCTATGAAGATACCATGAGACACGAGACAACATTATTATGGTTCTATTTTTCATGGTTGGTTCATGGTTTTTCAAACCATAATTTCTAATCATTTGAGTTTCTAAACATGGATATGTTTACCATATGGTTGGAACATAATTTAGAACCCCAAACGACCTAGTCATAAACATAAAAAATGGAAATTATTATCTTGACCTCTTTTCATGGAAACCCTCTCAGCCTCCCCATTAAAACCATGAACATACTCCATGTGTGATCCCTATAACCCCTTCCCTAAGAGTTCAATTTAACCTAGTTTGTCCATGATTTTCCCAAAAAAATTTCTCTTCTACTATCCCCCTAACATCTCTATTTTTTTATGTTTATTTATCTCTTCTCTGTGACCTTAGGTATATAGGGTTTGTGTCATAAAATAATTAAGGCATGATTTATCATTTATTTGGTTTTTCATTTCATATTTATAGCCTCTCTTAATGTTAGAATATGGGATACACCCAAATATATGGTTATCAATTAATTTTTAATGGTTTACACTAATTAATGATTGTTTTTTCTTTTCCACACTCTTGTTTCATGAAACAAATTTGCATGTTATACTTTAGAAAGGGTGTTATAATTTTAATGAAGTAATATATTGGTGTATTGATTGCTAATTATGTATGATGTAAATGTTTAAATGTTTTTCATGTTGGTAATAAATGTAAATTGATATAAAATACATTCATTTAATTAGATGAAAGATAATTTATTATATGTTTTTTAGGGATATCCCTTGAAAAAATGTAATATGATTGAAAAGGGATTCGCCATAGTTACCATGGAATCAATGTGGGGAGACTACCATGAATAATCTCTTTTTTACACAACTGTACAGACTAATGAAAATTAAGTGATGACCATGGTTTCATGAATGGTAGAAATAATTCTCTTATGTCAAGTAATTTACTCCATAGTGTGTGGATTGGATGTGGTTTAATTTTAATGGAATCCCCATATAACCAGTCCAAGGCTTGATCTTATTAGTGGTTTGTCAACACATTTTGATGGACAATTTGATCACAAGTTGATTGAAGAACCTAGGGTTCCTAAAAAGTAGTTGACATAGATATTATATGTATTTCATGTCTTATGGAACATTTAATATTATATCATGATCTTCCATAATTAAAATTTTAAATCTTTTTTTGTTGATTTTATAGAATGAAAAGTTATATCGTTATATTCATATACATTTTTTCAAACTAATATTTCTTTATTTGTGTAAATTTTGACCCCCATTGAACACTTTGTTAGATTTTTTAGGGATAGTTTCTCTCAATCCCATCATGCACCTTTATGGTGTATATAGACAATGTTTTGATAGGCTTAAGTAAAAAAAATATTCATATAGTGGAGGATGTTATTTTTAAAACTAGAGCTTGCATTGATGAAGGTTACATAGTGGGGAACATGATCCTCATGGAATATAATTATTAGTATATTTTTTCCTACTTTTTATATATATGAAATATTATGTTTCACCCGTTTTATATCTCTCCCACCACCTTTTATATCAATATACATGTGGTTACTCATTTTGATTCTCTATGATCATTTTTTTAATTTTTATTGATGTTATTTATGATTTTATCTCTTTAATTTCTCTTCTATTATATTTATGTTATGTATAGAACTTCTAATATTAAATGCCTACATTATTCATGTAGCATGACTTACCAATCATGGAATTATCATTATGGGTTCATCGACTTTACCTATATTATTTTTCAATTAGATAAACTGTTACAAAGGTCTATTCTTCGTTGACAAGGAACCTATTTCTAACCCATGGGGAAAAAAATTTCCATTTAGGTATTTCTATCAGCTGTCTAGAGCACCCTAATCATGGGTGGCATACCTAGCATCATGAAAAGATAAAAATGTTCAATCATGTAATTTGAGTATATTTTTAGATTATGATTTTTCTTGGAAATTCCTAATACTAAATATTCAGATACATTGAGTTGGTTTTTACATCGAAGGAAACTTTTCTTACTGCTTCATGATACACCAAAAATCCGGAAAAATAATCCCTTCAATAGATATTATGATTTATTGTTTCTAATCCCCTATATTCTAGTGATTATTTTCTAATGGGTAGGTTTTTTGTTAAGGATAATATATTTTAGAATCTATTTATGCTCTATAATTTTAGGAGAAATTCATTTAATGATATTATATATGGATTGTTTTTATGATAAAATATATTACAAGAATATTATAGTTCGTAGATACCCCTGATAAAATTTTGTGGTTAGATCATGAAAAATTATTCTATTATAAATATTATTTATTAATATATAGATATGATAATGACTAAATAATTTCATGACACATAGAATATCATTTCTAGAAATTTTATAATCATCCATACTTTTTTACTTGTGAAGTGATTTACTAATGAAAATATAGATGAAATACATTTAAAATGTGACCATGGAAGACATGGAGTTAGTAGAGTTTTCCCTTTATAGGACATAAATTGGATAAATTTTAAAAAAATTATTTTTTTTGACATCACTATTCATGTATTTATTTAATATCTTTCAGTTTAGTCTATTTACTACTACTTATTATTTTTCATGGATTATACCATAATGTTTTTTATTAATGATATTCCATTGAATGCATTAATATTATATTTTAATTTTCATCTATCAAATTCATATTTTATTAGGAGTTGTATTTTGGTACATTTTCAAGGAATTACAAAAAAATGAATCCAATGACACATGTCCTGTATATTAATTCTGTTCACCAGTATCTTACAAATTGAATGAGGTCTCAGAGTGGAATTTCTGATCTTGTTTCAAGATTTACTAAGATCATACATATATTAGGTAATGTTAATACAAAAAATAATCTCTATCTATTCCATTTCCATTGAGATATTATCAAAAAAATTAGATACTTGTATGTAACTTGGATAATATGTGGACTCCTAGAAAAGTTTTAATTTTCAAGATCAGATTTTCAAAATAGTGATTAATCTAGGTTTTTATGTGACCACCAGATTTTGTCTTTGTATTTTAGATGAACAAATATGGGTATATTATTCACTCAAATATAATTTATATTGGTTATTCAGGAATTTATTTAAAATATTGAATAACACATCCTTGTATTTGGTGTACCCAAAAACTATAGGAAAAAAATTGGGGTGAGGAGGAATCACTCACTCCAAAATATAAATTGTTAGAATCAACATGTTTTATTAATAAATTAAAATGAAACCACAGTAGAAATATATTATAGAGTTGTCAATAAAAACATTTTAGTCCATCTTCTAATACATATGTATTATAATACAGAAATACTAAATAAGATGACATGCAGCCCGACTCACAACTGATCCAATAAAAAATCATTTAATGTTATGAAAATAGTCTTCTTGATCCTCATGACCATATAAAATAAACAATATATTTCTAAAATGGAAATATTATGGTAAACACTTGTATATGAAATATAAATTCATATATGTAGGAAAGGGGTGTGTCTAAATAGAATGTTGGACCCCCCCTTTAGTATAAATTAATGAAATTCTATTCATCAAATGGATTTGAATGAATGTGTGTAGTGAGTAAAACTTAACCCCATTAAAAACATAACATATACATAATCCTATCAACCACATATATTTTCCATCATGGCTAGAAGACACCCCCCAAATATATACACTAACACTCCCCACATATAAAATATCACACCTACCACTATTGATAACTCATATACCCTAATTTTATTGTGATATTAACAATAATATATATCATTTCAATAGATTATGACATCCATAGGTATCCTCTCACATCTATAAAGAATGACTCATCAGTTTATCATATGACTCATTATTTTTCTAACTACTAATCAACAACTAAACATAAATTTCATTAGAATTAATGATCATATCACGAAACCTAACAAATATAAATTAAATATAGACCAAAATCAATATCAAATGTATGAAAATAAAGAAAAAAATGATATAAAATGATGTTCTCTAAAATCAACTATCATATGAAAAAATATCCAATGACAAATCAAATGTTTAAAAACTAATGGGGGCCAACCCAAAAAAATATTATCATAATACATAAAACCTATCATTAATGATATCCTTAATTCTTACTAGAGGTTTAAACGTAAATATCCACATATAGCCTCCTAATTTATCATATATGAAATTATTTTTTATCGGTATGGATCCATGTATGAGCATACAACACTATAACCACCCTATTATTCCTCATTTAAGGAATCAATATCTTTGTAGTAATCCATAGTATTTTATAGAAAAATATTCAAAAAATAATGTGTTTTGTTTTGTATTTTATACCCAAGAGATGAAATATAATTGATTGTCCTCCTTTAAATTATATAGTATTGTTTCCATAAAAGAAACACATTGTTTGTATAGTGTTTAAATTTTCTTTGCATTAGTTCAACTCTTCAATAGGTAAGATCCCCCCAAGGATATAAATAATCATTATTTTTTAATTCCATTATAGAATTATAAAATAATATTTACAATCTTTCCATAATTATCATTGAGAAATGTAAATGTTACTCATGCGTACATATGGCCTACCATCTCCATTATCATAACATAGTTTAAATTTAACAACCATATTTAATGTTTGGAATTAAAAGTGTAATTGATCTATAAATTTGATATTTATTTAGTGATTATTATTTTAGAAATAATGGAGAAATTAATCTGTTTACCATATTCAAAACACTAAAGATGTTTTCAAATTACATAGAGAATATTATAAAAGTACCTAACATGGAGTTAACTGATTATGTAATTAAATATTTGATTGTAATAAATGAAAATTTTTTAAGTTAAATTAATAGAAATGAAAATAATTCTTAAATAAATAAATAATTGGTATCTGTTTATTATTATGGATTTAAATGACTTAAATATAAATTTTGGACTCCAATTAAGTGATTTATATTCAATTTACATTCCATGAGGTATATTTTATTTTTATTCACCAAATTTATATTATATATACTATTTACTACCCTTGTAATAATTTATATCATGAATCATTCATAAATCATGGTATTTTTTTCATAATTATTAATAATATAAGGCCCCAGCCTTAAACCTTACTTAATATTGAATTAAATGAGTAATTCACATTGAGGATCATTTCAGGTTTAGAGTTTTAGAGAATTATGACATAACTATTACATCTCAAAAAATTACAAAGTAGTCGCTTCTACTAAATTTCCATAAAATAAAAACTCTTAAAAAGAAACATGTATAGTTCCATGTTTTAGGTAGCATGACTTTCCCTTGATCCCATCCTTGACCCTATTCCACGCTAAGTCCTGTGAAAAACATTTCAAAAACTTGGGATGAGCATAATAAGCTCAATAAGGGATACACAAAGAATAAAAACTGTTAGTTTATCAAAACAAAAAGTATTCCATGTATACTTTATCAAAGTAATACTTTTCACATTTATGAAGTAGTAAAAACTCCTCACTGAATAAAATATCATTACTTACCTTTTTGTAACCAAAGGATTACCATAAAACCCATATAAAGAACACATAACATATATAAAGGTAACTTGGGACATAAACATACTTAAGTGGAATAACCATACGGTCGACTCCCACACATATCACTTAATGGAATAGCCATACGGCCAATTTCCATACATACTTAATGGAATAGCCATACGGCCGACTTCCATACCCAATGCATTAGAGGTTATAACGTAACCACCCGTCCTGGTATTCACGGCACCACCCGTCATATGGTTTATAACGTAACCACCCATTAAAATGTCCAAGTACCAATATAAAATCATAAAACATAAAACCAATATAAAGGAATGATAATATTTCCACATTTCAATCACAATATATCATAAATATATTGACATAATAAAATCCTTTATCAAAACCATATTCAATACCAAAATACATAAACGTGTATATGGTATTTATTTTATTTTAAAAACATTACGGCTTGTTGAGGAAGCCAAAGACCAAATAATACTCGCAGAGGCGGAAAAGGTTGTTGTCACCGTGTACGTTAAAAGAAACATTCCTTTTTTTCGTTTTGTAAAACGCTTCGTAGAAAAAGATTACTTTTGTATTAAATTAAAAGTCAAAGGGGTTTATACACCATTACAAAAGAAAGTTGTGTATAAAACGAAATATGTCTCAATGAAAGGAGATTGAGACGAAGTCCCTTACAAAGACGGTATCCTTGGTTTAAGGATAAATCAATTACATAATTATGTGTGACAAACGAATACACCAAATATAAGTGGATATTAAGTGTAAAATAATCAAAGGTCATTCACACATATTCAAAGGATGACATATTCAATAACTACGTGTCGAACCCAAAGAAATCGAAATTGGGTTAAGAATTTCCCTTAACAGCCTAACGACGTCACATCAAAATGAGTTGATGAGAGATAAAAAGTGTATCTCATCACTTGGACATAAAATTTACATAAATAAGGATATATGAGAACAAATCCCAACATAATAATATGTAAATTAAAAGACCCAACAAAATAAGTCTTTTAAAAAAAAGGAAGGTGAAAGGTTCCCTTACCGACTTGGGTATATTTCGAAACATACGACCCGTGAAAGAAGGACAATACATCATTGATGTAAATAATCATAAATGAAGGAATATTACACAATGAGTAAAATAATGATCATTACATACACCACTCAAAGGAAATTGTGGAAAATGTATCATAAATCTCACGGGAATAAAAGTGAGATGAAAAATCACTTATGAAAACTCGGCAGCCTAACGACGCCACTTAAAACTTCCAAAAATGGATTGATGAGATCAAATAGGGTATCTCATCACATTACAACAAAATTTACAGAAAGAGTAACATGAAATAACATCCCCCATCAAAACAAATAGGAGCTTAAAAGAAGTGACATAAAGGGGAGTACTTAAAAAGAAAGAGAGAGGTTAGATCTCTTACGAAAATTCGGCAGCCTAATGGCACCACTCAAAACTTCCAAAATGGATTGATGAGAGAGAATAGGGTCTCTCATCACATTAACATAAAAATTACAGTAAGTGTAATATATAATAACATCCCAATAACAAGAATGATTATCTTTAGAGGGAATGACATAAAAGAGTGCACTTAAAAAGAAAGAGAGGAGTAAAATCCCTTAACTCGGGTTCGACTTGACTTGATCGTTCTTTAACGTCCTGAATAATAAACTGGAGTTAATTTCTATTTTATTAAGAACCTTTTTCAAGCTCATTATTCCTTTTATATCACTTATTTCCATGTTATAAACATTATGTAATCAGTTAAGTTAATAATGTTTGTTTTGTCGATATTTGGTTCTTAAGTCGAAAGTGGACTTCTGACAATTACATGTTGTTCGTGTGGTCAAAGGTTCTTTATATCCAGAATGACATTCCTGATTTCGATATCATATATATCATATATATCCATCATATACATGTATTTATAATATTACATAATCATTTAGAGATAAGAAATGAAATGCACCGTTCATGGAGATGGTAAGCCGTACGTACGCATGAACGCTACATTCATTTCTTTGTCATATTAATGGAATTAAAACTAAATGAGAGGTATGTATATTTTAATTACAGAATAATATTCATCATTTAGATGTATCATTCATCATATATATCCATTATATACATGTACTTATAATAGTACATTATATTTGGGGATAAGAAATGAAATGCACCGTTCATGGAGACGGTAAGCCGTACGTACGCATGAACGCTACTTTCATTTCTATCTCATAATTTAATGGAAAGAAATAATAATGATATATAGGAATATAATAACTCCAGTATAACATCATATATAATAACTTTAAATCCATCCTTTATACGTCCCACGTATGGCATTAACAAATCACATCACTTTGAGGGGGCGGTAGTCCGCACTTCCTAAAATGAAGATATCGTGTATACCCATAATGGAATCCATAAAGGTAAGACACAAATGAAAAATACAGAAGAATAAGTAAAACATAAACATATTATATATCATATATAAAAATATTGACATCATAATGTCCACCATTGAAGGTGTTTAATGAGTATTGAACAATCATCATTTCAGGAGGCAGAATTTCGCCATCCACGGAAACCGTATGTTCTTTAACCATTTGATGTAGTTGTGTGAGATTGTAGCTCGAATAAATCTTATAACAACATCCTAGTATATATACTATACTGGTGTTGTTACAAAAGAAGTAAATAAAAATATTTTAGGGGGTTGGAGAAGCAAAATAAAACAAATGAACATGAGAGAATGAATTACCTTTAAAAGTGTAACTCCTTTTGATTTGAGCCTAAAGGCATCCTTTGAAAGGATTCTGCCCAAAGGGAATCCTCTAGGATGAGGAGAGGTATTTGGAGAGAGTAAATGGGCAGGGGTTGGCCGAGCCAAAGGCTTTAGGAGTGTGTGAAATGAGGTAGAGGTGGGGGCCTTTTATAAGAGGAGAGGAGGGGCACTTTTGGAAAGTATGAAATATTACTTTATTTGAGAATGTGTTTCGGTTTTAAAAGGTCCCACATTAATATAATTCGTGGCTAAGGTGATAAGGGTTCTAAATACACCCATAAAATAAGTTTTGGACATGTGTAGTTCATATATTTTACATTATATTTTCATTTTATTTAAATCGTCAAATAATGATGTCATCGCTGCATCATTATTATGTCATACATAATTTAATTTATTTAATGTCTAAAAATTATAAACAAATTACTATGATGTAGGAAATCTATTTATCTTTCCAATTACTACTTATAATCAAAAATCTGATCATTATAACCCCATGTAAAAAGTGTTTTCGTAAAACATATGATATTTGTGTCATTTTTACTTTTACATTAAATAAAATGTTATTTATGTCATTTCCCAACCAAAGTGGCTTCCTGGGGTCCCCAAGTTGACCCATGGGTTGTCTTGGTCGGCCATGACACATCCAATGAGTGTAGGACATGTTTCAATCTCATCTCACATTAGTAAAACATTATTTTTACCCTAAACTACACTAATTACCACTAATCACGATTAAAAACTTAATAAGTTACTATTCACCAAAAAATTATTTTTATCCCATTGAACAACATTTTACTTCTTAATGAAAACCATGTTTGTCTGATTTTTGAAATTCAAAACACAGAAGTAGTAAAATTTCATTTAAACGAAAAATCAGTTTAATATAAGTACCACTTAGTGGTTTCACTATTCATCAAAAATTGAAGTTTTTCAGATATACCAAAAATTCACCCTAAGCTATATTTGATATTCCGAATTCAAAAATGAAGTCCATTTTAAAAAATTCAAAACACATAAGTCAGATTAATTAATTTAATAATTAATTCCCGCTGTCAAAGCAAATAGCGTGTTTTTATGAAACAATAAGTATCAAAAGATTGACACTAGTTTAAGTCTGATTTCAAAGTGAAATTAATTCCAACGACCACTATTGGATTTAATGGTAAAAATATATTCTAATTTCACTTTAAAACCAATTCAAAAGATAATCTAGTCATATAAATAAATTAGATTAAAAAGTGGTTTTGAATTAAATTACAACATTTTACACTATTCATTGAAAAAAAGAACTTTATCGGAAAGATACCAAAAATTTACACAAAGTAAATTTTGATGTCCAGATTCTTAAGAAGGGTTTTATTTGGTCCAATAGAATGTATAAGAGTGAACAAAACTATATTTAATGACGGTTCGCCATCAAAAGGTGATAAGTGAACCTTTAGTGAAAATTAGGGTATAAAAGCCTAAAATTGAATTCTTTCTGTATTTTAAGGCTTTGGATAAATGTAAAAACATTTAAAACACATATATAATCATATTTTAGTTATTTCTATCCATTCCCACCAATACAATGGCTACATGTTAACTACCATTTAAAATAATATTATTTTATTATTAGAGTGCAACGTAAGATTCCCAAGAAACTCGTTGTTGCGTATTGGGTACGCCATCGAGAATAGTGTCCCCTTTAAAGTCATATAAATATTTTATTCAAAAATATGGATAAATATGAAAATGTAATATTCTTTATTTACCTGGGGTGTTACATCCTTCCCCCCTTTTGGGAATTGCGTCCTCGCAATTTTAAAATTGAGCTTGGTAACATCCTTGAAAGTCCCACATCGGAACAAGAGTCGGTAAAACAAAACTTTAAAATAAAGGAAGATAAGTACAAATGTCACCCGAGTTAACCCATACTAGGATTCCATGTATGAAAATATAGACATGGAAGAAAAAACAAAGGGTCATGTTCTGATGGAGAGTGATAGAAAACATGTTTAGGAGAAAGTTAACCACGAGAAAATCACAAACTTGTGATGGGTTAAACCGTATTCGATTCCCCAGTAGGAAAAGTTAACAGACAACATTTTTATTTTAAATTACTTTTTATAGAGAAATTTATTCATAAGGAAGTATAATCACTTATCTTGTTGACTTTCAAATTTTACTAGATTACTTAATCAAACTCATATTTTTTTCCAAAAGATGGGTATTTAGGGAGACTTGTTCACATTAAGAGTACTATAATAAACTTCTAGAGAATCAACTAATCCACCAAAGAGAACTATATACATCCCATGTATTTAGGCTTTAACCAAAACCAAAACCAAAAAGGTTAGTACAAGGTCAGATAATCTAGAAAAGGATAACCCTTTATAAAAAGAAAATCTATTCTTAATCTCCAAAACTTGTCCAACCAAACCCAAAGATCAACGAGAACCATTCTATAATAAATTTGTCCATAAAATTATTCAAAGTAAACCAATCTAAGATTGAAACCCAAATATTTGAAGGATTTAGTCACATAGTCTTCCAAGTTAAATCGTAACATTTATCTCCAAACAACATCAACTGCTTCTAAAGTCTTGTATTGAAAAGTAATTTAACCTAATCACATATCCTCCATGATAGGTTAATCATTTTCATAAATAACCCAAAATCAACTTACTCTTAATTCATAAAATTATATAACTAAAAAGAATCAGTCAAACTAACCAGGGACATCACGTAGTCCATTGGTAGGCGATAAATACCAGTCGCACTTTGGTTGTGGGTTCGATTCCCGCGGCTTTGTCTGACGCGACGGGTTGTCACACGGTCTGTGTGTTGTCCTTTTTCCAAAACTATATAATTCTTAAAACATTCCCCAAAATGAGAAAAAATCTTCAAGAATAATCATAACATATTTTAACCTCAAGTTTATCTCATTCCTTTTATTTGCCATCATATCATAGAGTAACCCATAATTACCTAAAAATTAAGGATCATATAAACCCTAATGGTTACCTTAATAATTATTACCTGAATTTCCACATCGAGTTGGCCATCTCGTACATGATGCATTAGAGAACTCACCAAGGTTCAAGTGGTTGATCATGACTCCTTGATAGTTGGTTTCGAACAACCATGAGATTCCTCATTGAATCCCCCATCTCATCCAGTATCTTAATCAGAGAACCACCACAGTTTCCTTCAAACACATTGTCACTTTGGTGCCTGCTAGATCCATCCATTTACTAAAACCAAAAAGGTCAGTGTGAGTATATCAACATAACCATCATGTATTAATGAGGAAGATAAACACTAAGATATTCTTACTCATTCACTTTATCTAAAACTAGGACTCTGTCTGAAATCCTAACCATTATGGTAATGTCACTTATGCTTAAAGAATACCCTAACCTCTAAAGTTATCTAAACCGGCCTTTGATACCAACTATAAGGCCCCAAACATAAACATTACTTAATATTGAATTAAATTCGTAATTCACATTGGGGATATTTTCAGGTTTAGAGTTTTAGAGAATTAGGAAATAACTATTACATCTCAAAAGATTACAAAGTAGTCGCTTCTACTAAATTTCCATGAAATAAAAACTCTTAAAAAGAGACATGTATAGTTCCATGTTTTAGGTAGCATGACTTTCCCTTGATCCCATCCTTGACCCTATTCCACGCTAAGTCCTGTGAAAAACATTTCAAAAACTTGGGATGAGCATAAGAAGCTCAGTAAGGGATACACAAAGAATAAAAACTGTTAGTTTATCAAAACAAAAAGTAAACCATGTATACTTTATCAAAGTAATACTTTTCACCTTTATGAAGTAGTAAAAACTCCTCACTGAATAAAATATCATTACTTACCTTTTTGTAACCAAAGGATTACCATAAAACCCATATAAAGAACAAATAACATATATAAAGGTAACATGGGACATAAACATACCTAAGTGGAATAACCATACGGTCGACTCCCACACATGTCACTTAATGGAATAGCCATACGGCCAATTTCCATACATACTTAATGGAATAGCCATACGGCCGACTTCCATACCCAATGCATTGGAGGTTATAACGTAACCACCCGTCCTGGTATTCATGGTACCACACGTCATATGGTTTATAACGTAACCACCCGTTAAAATGTCCAAGTACCAATATAAAATCATAAAACATAAAACCAATATAAAGGAATGATAACATTTCCACATTTCAATCACAATATATCATAAATATATTGACATAATAAAATCCTTTATCAAAACAATTTTCAATACCAAAATAAATAAAAGAGTATATGGTATTTATTTTATTTTAAAAACATTACGGCTTGTTGAGGAAGCCAAAGACCAAATAATACTCGCGGTGATGGAAAAGGTTGTTGTCACCGCGTACGTTAAAAGAAACATTCCTTTTTTTCGTTTTGTAAAATACTTCGTAGAAAAAGATTCCTTTTGTATAAAAGTAAAATTCAAAGGGGTTTATACACCATTACAAAAGAATGTTGTGTATAAAACGAAATATGTCTCAATGAAAGGAGATTGAGACGAAGTCCCTTACAAAGACGGTATCCTTGGTTTAAGGATAAATAAATTACATAATTATGTGTGACAGACGAATACACTAAATATAAGTGGATATTAAGTGTAAAATAATCAAAGGTCATTCACACATATTCAAAGGATGACATATTCAATAACTACGTGTCGAACCCAAAGAAATCGAAATTGGGTTAAGAAGTTCCCTTGACAGCCTAACGACGTCACATCAAAATGAGTTGATGAGAGATAAAAAGTGTATCTCATCACTTGGACATAAAATTTAGATCAATAAGGATATATGAGAACAAATCCCAACATAATAATATGTAAATTAAAAGACCCAACAAAATAAGTCTTTTAAAAAAAAGGAGGGTGAAAGGTTCCCTTACCGACTTGGGTATCTTTCGAAACATACGACCCGTGAAAGAAGGACAATACATCATTGATGTAAATACTCATAAATGAAGTAACATTACACAATGAATAAAATAATGGTCATTACATACACCACTCAAAGGAAATTGTGGCAAATGTTGCATAAATCTCACGGGAATAAAAGTGAGATGAAAAATCACTTACGAAAACTCGGCAGCCTAACGGCGCCACTTAAAACTTCCAAAAATGGATTGATGAGATCAAATAGGGTATCTCATCACATTACAACAAAATTTACAGCAAGAGGAATATGAAATAACATCCCCCATCATAACAAATAGAAGCTTAAAAGAAGTGACATAAAGGGAAGTACTTAAAAAGAAAGAGAGTGGTTAGATCTCTTACGAAAATTCGGCAGCCTAATGGCGCCACTCAAAACTTCAAAAATGGATTGATGAGAGAGAATAGGGTCTCTCATCACATGAACATAAAAATTACAGTAATTTTAATATATAATAACATCCCAATAACAAGAATTATGGTCTTTAGAGGGAATGACATAAAAGAGTGTACTTAAAAAGAAAGAGAGGAGTAAGATCCCTTAACTCGGGTTCGACTTGACTCGATCGTTCTTTAACGTCCTGAATAATAAACTGGAGTTAATTTCTATTTGATTAAGAATCCTTTTTAAGTTCATTATTCCTTTTATATCACTTATTTCCATGTTATAGACATTATGTAATCATTTAAGTTAATAATGTTTGTTTTGTCGATATTTGGTTCTTAAGTCGAAAGTGGACTTCTTACAATTACATGTTGTTTGTGTGGTCAAAGGTTCTTTATATACATAATGACATTCCTGATTTGGATATCATATATATCATATATATCCAGAATATACATGTATTTAAAATATTATATAATCATTTAGAGGTAAGAAATGAAATGCACCGTTCATGGAGACGGTAAGCCGTACGTACGCATGAACGCTACTTTCATTTCTTTTTTCATATTAATGGAATTAAAACTAAATGAGAGGTATGTATATTTTAATTAGAGAATTATATTCATCATTTAGATGTATCATTAATCATATATATCCATTATATACATGTACTTATAATAGTACATTATATTTGGGGATAAGAAATGAAATGCACCGTTCATGGAGACGGTAAGCCGTACGTACGCATGAACGCTACTTTCATTTCTATCTCATACTTTTATGGAATGAAATAATAATGATATAGAGGTATATAATAATTCCAGTATAACATCATATATAATAACTTTCAATCCATCCTTTATACGTCCCACGTATGGCATTAACAAATCACATCACTTTGAGGGGGCGGTAGTCCGCACTTCCTAAAATGAAGATATCGTGTATACCCATAATGGAATCCATAAAGGTAAGACACAAATAAAAAATACAGAAGCATAAGTAAAACATAAACATATTATATATCATATATAAAAATAATGACATCATAATGGCCACCTTTGAAGGTGTTAAATGAGTATTGAACAATCATCGTTTCAGGAGGCAGAATTTCACCATCCACGGAAACTGTATGTTCTTTAACCATTTGATGTAGTTGTGTGAGAGTGTAGCTCGAATAAATCTTATAACAACATCATAGTATATAGAAGATACTTTTTTTGTTACAAAAGAAGTAAATAAAAAGAGTTTAGGGGGTTGGAGAAGCAAAATAAAACAAATGAACATGAGAGAATGAATTACCTTTAAAAATGTAACTCCTTTTGATTTGAGCCTAAAGGCATCCTTTGAAAGGATTATGCCCAAAGGGAATCCTCTAGGATGAGTAGAGGTATGTGTAGAGAGAAAATGGTCAGGGTTTGGACAAGCCAAATGCTTGAGGAGTGTGTGAAATGAGTTAGGGGTGGGGGCCTTTTATAAGAGGAGAGTAGGGGCACTTTTGGAAAGTATAAAATATTACTTTATTTGAAAATGTGTTTCGGTTTTAAAAGGTCCCACGTTGATATAATTCGTTTATAAGGTGATAAGGGTTCTAAATCCACCCATCAAATAAGTTTTGGGCATGTTTAGTTTATATATTTTACATTATCTTTTCATTTTATTTAAATCGTCAAATAATGATGTCATCGCTGCATCATTATTATGTCATAAATAATTTAATTTATTTAATGTCTAAAAATTATAAAAAAACTACTATGATGTAGGAAATCTTTTTATCTTTCCAATGACTATTTATAATGAAAAATATGATGATTATAACCCCATGTAAAAAATTTTTTCGTAAAACATATGATATTTGTGTCATTTTTACTTTTACATTAAATAAAAAGTTATTTATATCATTTCCCAACCAAAGTAGCTTCATGGGGTCCCCAAGTTGACCCATGGGTTGTCTTGGTCGGCCATGACACATCCAATGAGTGTAGAACATGTTTCAAGCTCATATCATATTATTAAAACATTATTTTTACCCTAAACTACACTAATTACCACTAATCACGATTAAAAACTTAATAAGTTACTATTCACCAAAAATTTATGTTTATCCCATTGAACCACATTTTACTTCTTAATGACAACCATGTATGTCGGATTTTTTAAATTCAAAACACAGAAGTGGTAAAATTTCATTTAAACGAAAAATCAGTTTAATATAAGTACCACTAAGTGGTTTCACTATTCATCAAAAATTGAAGTTTTTCAGAAAAATACCAAAAATTCACCCTAAGCTATATTTGATATTCCGAATTCAAAAATGAAGTCCATTTTACAAAATTCAAAACATATAAGTCAGATTAATTAATTTAATAATTAATTCCCGTTGTCAATGCAAATAGCGTGTTTTTATGAAACAATAAGTATCAAAAGATTGACACTAGTTTAAGTCTGATTTCAAAGTGAAATTAATTCCAACGAACACTATTGGATTTAATGGTAAAAATATATTCTAATTTCACTTTAAAACCTATTCAAAAGTTAATCTAGTCATATAAATAAATTAAATTAAAAAGAGGTTTACAATTAAATTACAACATTTTACACTATTCATTGAAAAAAAGAACTTTACCGGAAAGATACCAAAAATTTACACAAAGTAAATTTTGATGCCCCGATTCATAAGAAGAGTTTTATTTGGTCCAATAGAATGTATAAGAGTGAACAAAACTATATTTAATGACGGTTCGCCATCAAAAGGCGATAAGTGAACCTTTAGTGAAAATTAGGGTATAAAAGCCTAAAATTGAATTCTTTCCGTATTTTAAGCCTTTGGATAAATGTAAAAACATTTAAAAAACATATATAATCATATTTTAGTTATTTATATCCATTCCTTCCAATACAACGGCTACATGTTAACTACCATTTAAAATAATATTATTTTATTATTAGAGTGCAACGTAAGATTCCCAAGAAACTCGTTGTTGCGTATTGGGTACGCCATCGAGCATAGTGTCCCCTTTAAAGTCATATTAATATTTTATTCACAAATATGGATAAATATGAAAATGTAATATTCTTTATTTACCTGGGGTGTTACATCCTTCCCCCCTTTTGGGAATTGCGTCCTCGCAATTTTAAAATTGAGCTTGGTAACATCCTTGAAAGTCCCACATCGGAACAAGAGTCGGTAAAACAAACACTTTAAAATAAAGGAAGATAAGTACAAAGGTCACCCGAGTTAACCCATACTAGGATTCCAAGTATGAAAATATGGACATGGAGGAAAAAACAAAGGGTCATGTTCTGATGGAGAGTGATAGAAAACATGTTTAGGATAAAGTTAACCACGAGAAAATCACAAACTTGTGATGGGTTAAATGGTATTTGATTCCCCAGTAGGAAAAGTTAACAGACAACATTTTTGTTTTAAGTTACTTTTTACTGAGGAATTTTTTCATAAGGAAGAATAATCACTTATCATGTTGAATTTCAAATTTTACTAGATTCCTTAATCAAACTCATATTTTTTTCCAAAAGACGAGTATTTAGGGAGACTTGTTCACATTAAGAGTACTATAATCAACTTCTAGAGAATCACCTAATCCACCAAAGAGAACTATATACATCCCATGTATTTAGGCTTTAACCAAAACCAAAACCAAAAAGGTTAGTACAAGGTCAGATAATCCAGAAAAGGATAACCCTTTATAAAAAGAAAATCTATTCTTAATCTCCAAAATTTGTCCAACCAAACCCAAAGATCAACGAGAACCATTCTATAATCAATTTGTCCATAAACTTCTTCAAAGTAAACCAATCTATGATTGAAACCCAAATATTTGAAGGATTTAGTCACATAGTCTTCCAAGTTAAATCGTAACATTTATCTCCAAACAACATCAATTTCCCCTAAAGTCTTGTATTGAAAAGTAATTAAACCTAATCACATATCCTCCATGATAGGTTATTCATTTTCATAAATAACCCAAAATCAACTTACTCTTAATTCATAAAATCATATAACTAAAAAGATTCAGTCAAACTGACCAGGGACTTCACGTAGTCTAGTGGTAGGCGATAAATACCAGTCGTACTTTGGTTGTGGGTTCGATTCCCGCGGCTTTGTCCGACGCGACGGGTTGTCACACGGTCTGCGTGTTGTCCTTTTTCCAAAACTATATAATTCTTAAAACATTCCCCAAAATGAGATAAAATCTTCAAGAATAATCATAACATATTTTAACCTCAAGTTTATCTCATTCCTTTCATTTTCAATCATATCATAGAGTAACCCATAATTACCTAAAAATTAAGGATCATATAAACCCTAATGGTTACCTTAATAATTATTACCTGAATTTCCACATCGAGTTGGCCATCTCGTACATGATGCATTAGAGAACTCACCATTATTCAAGTGGTTGATCATGACTCCTTGATAGTTGGTTTAGAATAACCATGAGATTCCTCATTGAATCCCCCATCTCATCCAGTATCTTAATCAGAGAACCACCACAGTTTCCTTCAAAGAGATTGTCACTTTGGTGCTTGCTAGATCCAACCATTTACTAAAACAAAAAAGGTCAGTGTGAGTATATCAACATAACCATCATGTATTAATGAGGAAGATAAACACTAATATATTCTTACTCATTAACTTTATCTAAAACTAGGACTCTGTCTGAAATCCTAACCATTATGGTAATGTCACTTATGTTTAAAGAATACCCTAACCTCTAAAGTTATCTAAACCAACATTTGATACCAACTATAAGGCCCCAGCCTTAAACCTTACTTAATATTGAATTAAATGAGTAATTCACATTGAGGATCTTTTCAGGTTTAAAGTTTTAGAGAATTAGGACACAACTATTACATCTCAAAAGATTACAAAGTTGTCGCTTCTACTAAATTTCCATGAAATAAAAACTCTTAAAAAGAAACATGTATAGTTCCATGTTTTAGGTAGCATGACTTTCCCTTGATCCCATCCTTGACACTATTCCACGCTAAGTCCTGTGAAAAACATTTCAAAAACTTGGGATGAGCATAATAAGCTCAGTAAGGGATACACAAAGAATAAAAACTGTTAGTTTATCAAAACAAAAAGTAAACCATGTATACTTTATCAAAGTAATACTTTTCACCTTTATGAAGTAGTAAAAACTCCTCACTGAATAAAATATCATTACTTACCTTTTTGTAACCAAAGGATTACCATAAAACCCATATAAAGAGCACATAACATATATAAAGGTAACTTGGGACATAAACATACTTAAGTGGAATAACCATACGGTCGACTCCCACACATATCACTTAATGGAATATCCATATAGCCAATTTCCATACATACTTAATGGAATATCCATACGGCCGACTTCCATGCCCAATGCATTGGAGGTTATAACGTAACCACCCGTCCTGGTATTCACAGCACCACCCGTCATATGGTTTATAATGTAACCACCCGTTAAAATATCCAAGTACCAATATAAAATCATAAAACATAAAACCAATATAAAATAATGATAACATTTCCACATTTCAATCACAATATATCATAAATATATTGACATAATAAAATCCTTTATAAAAACTATTTTCAATACCAAAATACATAAAAGAGTATATGGTATTAATTTATTTTAAAAACATTACGGCTTGTTGAGGAAGCCAAAGACCAAATAATACTCGCGGCGGCGGAAAAGGTTGTTGTCACCGCGTACGTTAAAAGAAACCTTCCATTTTTTGTTTTGTAAAATGCTTCGTAGAAAAAGATTCCTTTTGTATAAAAGTAAAAGTCAAAGGGTTTTATACACTGTTACAAAAGAAAGTTATGTATAAAACGAAATATGCCTCAATGAAAGGAGATTGAGACGAAGTCCCTTACAAAGACGGTATCCTTGGTTTAGGGATAAATCAATTACATAATTATGTGTGAAAAACGAATACAGCAAATATTAGTGGATATTAAGTGTAAAATAATAGAAGTTCATTCACACATATTCAAAGGATGACATATTCAATAACTACATGTCGAACCCAAAGAAATCGAAATTGGGTTGAGAAGTTCCCTTGACAGCCTAACGACGTCACATCAAAATGAGTTGATGAGAGATAAAAAGTGTATCTAATCACTTGGACATAAACTTTACATCAATAAGGATATATGAGAACAAATCCCAACATAATATTATGTAAATTAAAAGACCAAACAAAAGAAGTCTTTTAAAAAAAGGAGGGTGAAAGGTTCCCTTACCGACTTGGGTATCTTTCGAAACTTACGACCCGGGAAAGAAGGACAATACATCATTGATGTAAATACTCATAAATGAAGGAATATTACACAATGAGTAAAATAATGGTCAGTACATACACCACTCAAAGGAAATTGTGGCAAATGTAGCATAAATCTCACAGGAATAAAAGTGAGATGAAAAATCACTTACGAAAACTCGGCAGCCTAACGGTGCCACTTACAACTTCCAAAAATGGATTGATGAGATCAAATAGGGTATCTCATCACATTACAACAAAATTTACAGAAAGTGGAATATGAAATAACATCACCCATCATAACAAATAGGAGCTTAAAAGAAGTGACATAAAGGGGAGTACTTAAAAAGAAAGAGAGAGGTTAGATCTCTTACGAAAATTCGGTAGCCTAATGGTGCCACTCAAAACTTCCAAAATGGATTGATGAGAGATAATAGGGTCTCTTATCACATGAACATAAAAATTACAGTATGTTTAATATATAATAACATCTCAATAACAATAATGGTGATCTTCAGAGGGAATGACATAAAAGAGTGTACTTAAAAAGAAAGAGAGGAGTAAGATCCCTTACCTCGGGTTCGACTTGACTCGATCGTTCTTTAATGTCCTGAATAATAAACTGGAGTTAATTTCTATTTGGTTAAGAACCTTTTTCAAGTTCATTATTCCTTTTATATTACTTATTTCCATGTTATAAACATTATGTAATCATTTAAGTTAATAATTTTTTTTTTGTTGATATTTGGTTCTTAAGTCGAAAGTGGACTTCTTACAATTACATGTTGTTCGTGTGGTCAAAGGTTCATTATATCCAGAATGACATTCCTGATTTGGATATCATATATATCATATATATCCAGAATATACATGTATTTATAATATTACATAATCATTTAGAGGTAAGAAATGAAATGCACCGTTCCTGGAGACGGTAAGTCGTACGTACGCATGAACGCTACTTTCATTTCTTTGTCATATTAATGGGATTAAAACTAAATGAGAGGTATGTATATTTTAATTACAGAATTATATTCATCATTTAGATGTATCATTCATCATATATATCCATTATATACATGTACTTATAATAGTACATTATATTTGGGGATAAGAAATAAAATGCACCGTTCATGGAGACGGTAAGCCGTATGTACGCATGAACGCTACTTTCATTTCTATCTCATACTTTAATGGAAAGAAATAATAATGATATAGAGGCATATAATAATTCCAGTATAACATCATATATAATAACATTAAATCCATCCTTTATACGTCCCACGTATGGCATTAACGAATCACATCACTTTGAGGGGGCGGTAGTCCGCACTTCCTAAAATGAAGATATCGTGTATACCCATAATGGAATCCATAAAGGGAAGACACAAATGAAAAATACAGAAGCATAAGTAAAACATAAACATATTATATATCATATATAAAAATACTTACATTATAATGGCCACCTTTGAAGGTGTTAAATGAGTATTGAACAATCATCGTTTCAGGAGGCAGAATTTCGTCATCCACGGAAACCGTATGTTATTTAACCATTTTATGTAGTTGTGTGAGAGTGTAGCTCAAATAAATCTTATAACAACATCCTAGTATATAGAAGATACTGGTTGTGTTACAAAAGAAGTAAATAAAAAGAGTTTAGGGGGTTGGAGAAGCAAAATAAAACAAATGAACATGATAGAATGAATTACCTTTAAAAGTGTAACTCCTTTTGATTTGAGCCTAAAGGCTTCCTTTGAAAGGATTCTGCCCAAAGGGAATCCTCTAGGATTAGGAGAGGTATGTGGAGAGAGTAAATGGGCAGGTTTTGGCTGAGCCAAAGGCTTGAGGAGTGTGTGAAATGAGGTAGAGGTGGGGGCCTTTTATAAGAGGAGAGGAGGGGCACTTTTGGAAAGTATGAAATATTACATTATTTGAAAATGTGTTTCGGTTTTAAAAGGTCCCACATTGATATAATTCGTGGATAAGGTGATAAGGGTTCTAAATCCACCAATCAAATAAGTTTTGAACATGTGTAGTTTATATATTTTACATTATCTTTTCATTTTATTTAAATCGTCAAATAATGATTTCATCGCTGCATCATTATTATGTCATAAATAATATAATTTATTTAATGTCTAAAAATTATAAAAAAATTACTATGATATAGGAAGACTTTGTAGCTTTCCAATTACTATTTATAATCAAAAATCTGATCATTATAACCCCATGTAAAAATTGTTTTCGTAAAACATATGATATTTGTGTCATTTTTACTTTTACATTAAATAAAAAGTTATTTAGGTCATTTCCCAACCAATGTGGCTTCATGGGGTCCCCAAGTTGACCCATGGGTTGTCTTGGTCGGCCATGACACATCCAGTGAGTGTAGTACATGTTTCAAGCTCATCTCATATTATTAAAACATTATTTTTACCCTAAACTACACTAATTACAACTATTCACGATTAAAAACTTAATAAGTTACTATTCACCAAAAAATTATTTTTATCCCATTGAACCACATTTTACTTCTTATTGACAACCATGTATGTCGGATTTTTGAAATTCAAAACACAGAAGTGGTAAAATTTCATTTAAACGAAAAATCAGTTTAATATAAGTACCACTTAGTGGTTTCACTATTCATCAAAAATTGAAGTTTTTCAGAAAAATACCAAAAATTCACCATAAGCTATATTTGATATTCCGAATTCAAAAATGAATTTCATTTTACAAAATTCAAAACATATAATTCAGATTAATTAATTTAATAATTTATTCTAGTTGTCAAAGCAAATAGCGTGTTTTTATGAAACAATAAGTATCAAAAGATTGACACTAGTTTAAGTCTGATTTCAAAGTGAAATTAATTCCAACGACCACTATTGGATTTAATGGTAAAAATATATTCTAATTTAACTTTAAAACAAATTAAAAAGATAATCTAATCATATAAATAAATTATATTAAAAAGCGGTTTTGAATTAAATTACAACATAATACACTATTCATTGAAAAAAAGAACTTTATCGAAAAGATACCAAAAATTTACACAAAGTAAATTTTGATGTCCCGATTCTAAAGAAGAGTTTTATTTGGTCCAATAGAATGTATAAGTGTGAACAAAACTATATTTAATGATGGTTCGCCATCAAAAGGCGATAAGTGAACCTTTAGTGAAAATTAGGGTATAAAAGCCTAAAATTGAATTCTTTCTGTATTTTAAGCATTTGGATAAATGTAAAAAGATTTACAAAACATATATAATCATATTTTAGTTATTTCTATCCATTCCCGCCAATAAAACGGCTACATGATAACTTCCATTTAAAATAATATTATTTTTTTATTATAGTGAAACGTAAGATTCCCAAGAAACACGTTGTTGCGTATTGGGTACGCCATCGAGCATAGCGTCCCCTTTAAAGTCATATTAATATTTTATTCACAAATATGGATAAATATGAAAATGTCATATTCTTTATTTACCTCGGGTGTTACAAATAAATTCATCCACTCTGAATTGAATTGGATGTTACCATGTCAAAAATGGTTTCATAACTCAATTTCCTTTCCCAGTTTTCTAACTTTTATTTCTTGAATTTTCATGCCATGATTATGTGTGAATTTAACTCTAAATTGATTTATTATTTATTTAAATTTAATTTTATGGATTTAAATTTTTAACAAATATCCACTCGATTTATAGATTCTCAATTATATTGTATGATCTTTGTATGTTTTATTTGCCTAATGTTCTCCTTCATTAGGAAACAAATTTATCATATGCTCTTACATTAAACAATAAGGTGTATATACATTCCCTCTAAGACAATATATCTTAAATATCCATATTTTCAAGATATTTTTGGACTAAATTGATGTTAATCCTTTCTATGGATTATTATTGAAATTTATATAATCACTAACGGTTTTTGTTATAATCTCTTTTCCTTTTAATATTGTTTACGTTCAAAAGTATATGGGTTGAAATCACATGATTAAATTTTCATGAAGTCCATATCTATTCTTCTACACTATATATGAATTTTTTACATTTTACTTTCTATTTACTTCACTATTTATTAATGAAACATAAAAATAATTCTAAGTTATACCAATATTGTATCTTCTTTTAAATTGAGAACATTTCTCGTTCATATTAATTTTTTCTAAAATGAGGTTGAAACTGTTATTTTATAAATAAAAATGATTTTCCTAATTTTTAAATGATATTCGACCTTATTTTAAATGGTTTTAAATGTAAATTTTATATTGTTTTCTATATGGGTTTCTTTTCACCCCCTTTATAAAATTCATAAATAATAATGTCTTTTAATTTTACAAAATAAACAGATTTTCCCACCATCATGACCATTATTTTCTTTGAATATTAATATATTTTTTTCATGTTTATTTTTATAGAAATAGTGTTTCTAAATATTTTGTGAATTTTTAGTTTTTTGAAGAAATTTTGATAGTGAATATTTTATTTTCATCATGAATTATTATAATAATAATTTTATTTTATTTTCATTAAACAATGTCCTGAAAACCATGATATTTATTAAAATATAATGGAGATAATTGTTAATTATATTATCCTCATTCTTTCTTGGGATAGAGTGTGACGCTTTCGTTGGCCTGAATGGCCTGAAGGCCTTTATTTTAATTGATTTTAGATAACCCCCCTTTCAAGGGATGAGGGGGAACCCTTACAAGGCACATAGGCTCAGATATTACATTGCCCATAGGCTTAAGAGATTACATGACATGAAGGTCTTAGGGAATTTAACCAAACAATCTACAAGGAACTACCCTTCCCAAGCATCTGCATCATGATAGTATCTCTCCACATTTGTATGGTCGTCTATCTAGGCTTCTCATGCAAGCGTAAGATGGTCTCGATGGCATATCCATAACCACTCATTCTGAAAAATTCTATTTGGATTTACTCTGGTGAGTGCACCTTCTCTGAATCTTTTTCAGGGGCTGCTCCTTTTTTGTAGTGTGTCGGGGGAAACTACATCTGGGTCGAAGGCCTTGAGGTGGCCCGAAGGCCTTAATCGTGGCCCGAAATCCCTACTGACCCAAAGTCCTTGGTGGTATAGAATTATTTAATGACTCCAAGCCCAAACCAGTGGCCCATGGTGAATAGTTCTTGTTTCTACAGTACCGTACAATACCTGCTACAGTTACAGCTACAGTACCACTATAGTACACGCAACGTGTACAGTTCTACTATGGTACCAGTACACTGTTCAGTTCATATATATTACTGCACAGTGTACAGTTCTTCTACAGTGACTAATACAGTACCTACTATAGTTCTTCTACAGTACCCCCAGAAATATGCTTTTTCCTGGTTTTGAACCTAGGACTTGTGGATGCACTTAAGGATACCTCACCAACTGGGACGAGGCTCATATGCATAATTTCGTTGGTATTTTCAAGCATCATGGTTATTAATGAATGGAATAATGAATGTATCAATGAGTTTTGTGATGGAAGAGAATATCTATAAACATAATTTATGATCTAGTTCTTCATCATTTTTTATGATAATGGGTGGTTTTGTTATAAAAAAGGATTGGTGGTATCATTATAAAATATTAATTTTTCATTGTGTTATATGAAAACATGGGTTTTTCCATGATCTCCCTTGAATGTATTGGGTATAAAAGTCGACCGTACGGTATTTCCATTTATTAGAGTTATTTTAATAGTGATATATAAATGATTCCCCAATTTAAATGTTGTTTTTATCAATACTTTATATGTAATTTAATGTTTATATTGTGAATTTATCATTAAACATAACATGTTTAGGTTTAAAAAAAGGTATTTTCTACATATTATGGGTGAAAATATATGGTATTTTTGTGATTCCTTATATGAAGATTCACATATCAATGAGAATGATTATTGATTCCAATGACTGATCCATTCTATTAATTTGTATTACATATTTCATGGTTAATGATCTAGGTAATTATGGGTATGATTTACCATATTTTATTCTCATTCACTATGATTATGTGATCACAATATTATTATCATTTTACTCTCTCTAATGACAATCAATTTTCAGTGATTATGTTCACCCTTTCTGTGAAAACGAGCTGGTACATCATATAATTCAATATCCTTATGTTATACATGATTATGATAATATATATTATACTATAAATGTTTCATATGTAAATATATTTTTGGATATTTCATTTATAGAATTAGTCAAATGAAAATATGGATGTAGTGGTAACAAATAATATCAAGAAGTTATGATTATTTCTTACGTATGATTATTCCATAATTATATAAAGCACTAAACCAAAAAAATTACATGGCTATGTTTGTGTTCCAATATATACTTTTAATATGGTTGGGTATTTATGGAACGAAATATTTAACATTTAATATTATATAATCCAGAAATGTAATGTTTTTGTTTTAGCACCAAATATGAGATTTTCCATTTAATGACTTTATAGATTGTATCAAATGATGTTTTTGATAAATTTGAAGATTAATATATATTCATGTGAATTTTTATTAATAGATATGGATTACATCATGGGTATATAAGTTTGATTATAACTAAAAGATTAAAATCCAAAACTACACTTTTATGGTTTTAAGTAATGTAATTTTATTTTACTAATGATATTTTTGGAGACCTTCATTTATGGTTGATGAATATGAATCCATTTGATTTAAAATTATGTATTATTTGAGGAATAATTCATATAAATTTTGTGGAAATAACATTTTATGTTATTTATAACCTTTAGGTTTTATATGGTCTTTGTTATTGAGGAAATAGTGGGTTATTATAATTTAGAAATTAATTTTTTTTATATAGATAACCATGTGATTGAAAAGCGATATGGTGATTAATTTTGTTTTATAATAATATCTTTGTATTTTTAGTGAACATAATGTGACATTATGGGATGTTATTTGAGGAGTCAATGTTGATTTATCTTTTAAACAAATATTTGATCATAATGTAGTGTTATGGTGATTTAGGTTATTTATAAAAAAATTTAACATATCATGGATATTATATGATTACGTAATATTCATTTTATTTATAATACATTTAGTGTTGTGTATTTTTTTTAGGATAAATGATAATTTTATATTAGATGAATATTTGATTGAGTCATTATAATCTTTGGGGGTTACTCTTGAATTTCACAAACAGGGGTATTAATTCTTTATATAAAGGATAATTTTTTTGGTAAATTATATTTAAATTTTATAAACATTTTATTTAGAGTTGTTTTATAATTATAAGAAAATATCATATTATTTTTTAGACTATATTATCTATTATATGTTGATTCAAGTGCTTTATGACTGAAAACTCTCCTTCAATAAACCAAGTTTGGAGTAAAAGATGATATTATAGTGGAAATTGATTAAAGCAATAAATTTTTATTTTCATGTTAGTATATTTCCACATAATACTTGTCTGTATTGTGAAATAATTCCGCAACTATGGGGAAAAGGATCTTGAAATATGAATTTTATACTATTAACTTAATTTTTAATGAATCTATGGTCTCTTCATCTATCATAAATTTATGATTTTATGCATCTTAACATTCTTATGACCATCGTATCCATTACTCTCTATTAGTCCATGTGTTTTCTTTATCTCTTACATGACTATATTTCACTTCCCAAAAATTATTTCTTACTTGGAAACCTAGTTATGGGTCATTATAGAAGACATTTGTACCTCATTACTCTCATTTCAAGAAAATATTCTATTATCCCTTTTAATGATGTGGAATTTCAAATGTTGAAACATTATTATTATCAAAATTTTGAAATTATAAAGGAAAAATTTATTAATGATGGTGAAATCTAATATCCATATATTTTAAAATAATGACTATAATTGATAGAATAAAATATACACAGCATCGAACATAAATAGACATCATAATATTATTATTTAAATATTGTGGTTATAAACATTGTTTTAAGTTTTTAGTTATCAATAAGATTAATAAATTAATAAAATATATAAAATTTTCTTTTAATATAAAAAAGTAGTTATAATTTTTTTTAAATAAGATGTCAATGTTTAATAAATTCATCTTATCTATCAAAAATAGGTTTAAAAAAAAATGGTATTTATTTTTTTGAGAAAATATTATATTTTATCTATGAATCATTTAGAAATATTTTTTAATGAAATTTATTTTAATTTTAAAATTATCAGAAATAACCTATGGTGAATCATGGCTGACTTTTTCAAAAGATATATTTTTCAGTTAATAGGGAAAAATATTTATTTTTATTGAACACTAAAATTTCTGTTGAAGTATTTATTATGTAAAATTATAATTTTAGGCAATATATCAAATTTAATTAGTTAAATTTTATTGAAAATAATATGGTTATGTAATTTTAATTATGTTTTTACATTTAATTAATATAAAAACATTTCATACTTTCAAAAAACATTTTCCAAAAATATTTTTTTTTTCAACATATTTTTTTGATTCAATTTTAAATCTAATCCAGACACAATTATTTTAAGAATATTTAAAATAGATTAAATATATTTAATAATGATTGAAAATATTTGTAAATATGAATATTTTATTTTGCATCAATATGAATAGTAACATCAGTAATTTGTGTTACCATAGTAATGGATTAATTTGAAAATTAATGTTACAAATAAAATAATATGGACTAAACAATGATGATAAAACATGCCTAATTTTTTTTGTAATTTTATATCTCATACATACTCATATAATGGTAAAATATATGGAATTTTTCAATTTTAATGTTATTAGAACATTCATTATATTTTATGTGATGAAATGTAAAAAACTCCATGCTCTAATTTTTAATAACAATATTATGTTTTACGTGACCTTTAGTAGATAATATGTTTGATTAAAATTTAATTTTGAATGAAAACATCATTATATTTTTCATGGTGATTATTTATTTATATTTATTTATGATATAATTTTCATAATTCCCTTTACAAAGTTTCGACAATAATTATTTAATTAATTTGTGTTTAAAATAAATGATAAGGAAAATATTATGAGTAGTATAATTGGAAGGAATTTGTTTCATAATTAAATTTTATTTAAAAAACAAATCTTGGGTTGTATTAAAATATTTTTAACTAATTTAGTTTTTTCATTATTCTATAATATTCAATGTAAGTGACAGGTTCAAAAATTATCATTTTGATATTTTTTAAAAATAATATTTTATTAAATGATTTTAAATTACTAAATTTAATATAATCATCTAATTGAATATTTTATATTTTAAAATAACATAAAAATATATTTATGATCCATTTTTTCATTTTTAGTAACTAACATCAAAATAGATGAGTAATAAACCATGTTGTCACAATATGTGTGAAAAGGGTCAATATGGTGTTAAAACTAAATGATAAGTGTAAACATGTGATCCAAAAATGTATAAAATTTATTTTATGAGATTATTTAGAATCATCACCATATTATATTCTAATATTTTAAATTGTATTATATTTGTCATCATAATTATTTAAAATTAATTTAAAATTTTATGAAATTCCAAATGTTCCTCTCACATCTCTTATAAACGGGAACCACTTTTTCTCAATTATTCATACAAAAAACCATTTGGTTTATCCCTGACCTAACCAAATCACATATTAAAATACATAACAACATTATATATTCCTTATATTGGGATGAATACAGATCATTGATGTTAGAAGTTGTAATGAAGAAGACATTTTATGATGAAGAGGAATAGAGATTAACAGAATTTTATTATAATATTTCCACATTATACTCCATAAAATATTATTTAAAAATAATTATAAAATACCATAATTATATAACATATAATGATATTTTATTATTTTAATTTAATGATTAATATTGATCTCCATCCTCAATCAAATGAGAGAGGAATCGATTGTCCGTGTGTGTAGGTGACTAAAACCTAGAAAACTGATGTAATTTGTTTTCGATTTCCACCTATAATGGTTGGTTATAATTATGTAATTAATTTTTATATGTTATATCCACGAAATATTTCTAATTATTAATTTATCATATATCATTTACTTTTTTATCATTCCATTAACAGAAAAATGATAACATTGTTTGTTGGTGCGTGTGGACAAGCATCTTCACAAAGCGATTTAATTCATTTCTCATCACCACACGACATAGATGATATATATATATATATTAAAATATATAATATGGTATTTGCAACATTATTAGCATTATAAAATTATAAAATAATACTTACCTTCTTTCCATAATGATTGCTGAAATATTGAAACGTTTCAAATGCATACATACGAATTACCATCTCCATTACTATAACATAGTTCAATTTTAATCTCAATATTTAATGATTTTATATAAATATTAAATTATATATAATAATGATTATTATATGATTTTTTTATTTTTGAGATGATGTATGAATGAACCATTTAATCATTGTCAATACATCGAATGTATTTTGAAATTATAAACTGTATGTTCTCGAAGTACATGACATGGAAATTTATTATTATGTAATTAAATATTTCATTGAAATAAATGAATAAAATGATTTAATAATAAACTAATAAACTTATATATAATTCAAAAAAAAATATATAAGATTGTTATATATGATTTAAAGGACATTCATGTATTATTTGGACTCAAGGCAAGGAATTTCATCTCAATTTACGTTAATTATAGAATTTTTTGTTCTTATACACACAATTTCTATTATATTGTGTATATACTGACCCATATTTTTGTTATATCATGAATCATTCAAACATTATTTTATCTTTTGTTGAAATTTGAATTATTTTATCCATGGTGGTTTTACTTTAATGTTATCAATTTTTACAGGGTTTATTAACTCAATTTCTCTTTCTGTAGTTATAAGTATTTAATATTGACATTATTATGACATTAATATTGATAAATTTATATATAAATTGTTTTATTAAATATTTAAACTTTTTTATTTGTATTTTAATTTGTTTCAAATATACACTCTATTTATTATTTCTCAACTAAATTTTATTTTCTTTTAAAGGGTTATTCCTCTCAAATTGTATTTCTATGGAAAATTGGTTGTGATATGAAAATATATTCATTGATACAGTGTATATACTACTACATTGACATATTATATCATGAATATACTTAATTTAATAATATTTAAGGATTAATTTTATGTAACACTTTCTTGAGGATTATGACAGACATGTTACTAAAGAGGTATAAGTTTTTATTACAATAAATTTCACTACTAGAAATCATATATATAAAATTACCCCTATAAAAAGGATGGATAAAATAACTATGATAAGGATAAAAATCAAGGTATCCCATTAGATTCTTCAAACTGATGGGATAGATAACCCTAACCCAATGGGTTTTTAAACCGTTGGGATATGTTATTGAAAAATGATGAAATTCTAATAGTCTCAAAAAAACATTATGATAGGTACAACTATTCAAATGGTATTTAAAACTTTTGGCAGAGGGTGACTATAATTATTTCCCATTGGTTATTAAAACATGTAGGTATATATTTCCCACAAATTCACAGTGCCCATCCTCCACACTCCAGAACTGATCTGGTCATATTTTTTCATAAATGAGAGAACATCCCACCTTTCAACAGTTCTTCCCAAATATGACCCGTTATTTGTTTAAGTCATTTTTATTCTTCCAATTCTAATCAGTATTTTCTTACTAAGTTATCTCTTCTATCTCGATTTATTTTGGTTTTTTTCATTGTTCTTTTGATGTAATCTCATCACATTATGTTGTGTTTATTTTAGCCACAATCGATTATTAATCCCTTATGTAATTGATTACTCGAACTCATCATTTATAAAAGGTTATACACCTAAACAAGGAAATAAACTCGTTGTGTGTGAATCTATCAATTTTAGGAAAATAATCTTTCAATATATTTGGAAATGTTTTTTAAATCCCTTTTAAATTGAAATTGTGGTAATTATCATTGTTTAAATATATTTATATGAATTCTACTTTGTCTTCTATTTTTAAATTGTGATTTTATAGGTATTTTTCTGAAATTATAGTGATGGTGATATCCATTTACAAATATATTTTTTAAGAAGCATGGTTGTTATTGGTTTGGCATGGGATATGTTGATGGATGGTTAAGGGTGAATAGCAGTTGGTTTTAATTTTGTAATGGTTATGTTGTAGTAATATATTAGTGATGGGATGTGTGGAAGTTACTATAATCTCAATGTGTTATTTTGTGGTGGTGTTTTTTTAGTTTTGTATTCACTATGGAATAGGATTAGTAATAATAAAATGGAAAGGACATCAGTTGAAATTAAATAAGGGTGATATGAAATTCATTATGTTGTAATTTACTAAATAATTTAATGTTGATAAATAAGAATAAATAAGGGTGATGAAAAATGGATTTTCAATAAATATATAATTAAATGGACATTGGTTCATAAATTGGAAAATAGAGAAATCGTTTTAATCTATAAATGTAGGAGATGATTTAATAGTTCTGTGTGGTAGTTTTTTGTATAATGTTACATTTTTTGGTGTAAAAGTTGGTGGAAGATGTTTTGGAGTGATATAGTAATGGTTTACAATGTATTTAATGAATGTACATGATATATTATTATATGAATAAATATTTAGATTTTTTGATCTATAATATTTGATAAATAATGATAACATTGTTTTTATACTTTTTATTAAAGTTTGGATTTTAAACTAAAATGATTGAGAAAAAATACCATGCTCGTAGAGGATGTTTCAATTCTAGGATATAAGGACATTAAAAACCAATATGGACTTTATAAAATTATATTTTATCCCATCCACAATGTGTCACATAATATCCCAATTTATTCCTTGTTATGATTACCCACTAAATAAACCGAATTTAAATGAATTGATCAAACCCTTAAAAAACTAAATTGTACCAAACCCATTAACTGTCACCCCAAGAACAACCAATAACCTTAAAAATTCTTCAATATCATCCCTGCAATCAAATTTAAATGAATTTTTATTTGAATGAATTAATGTTATTTATTGAAAAATATTATATTTCAAAATAAATTTTCCCTACAATTTTTAAAAAATATTGCTTTTGTATATTTTCTTTTTACTGATAATTTTTTTATCTAACATATTATTTGTTATAATTCTAATATGTTAATATGTCTTTTGTTCACTACAAGTTAACACATCCACATGTTGTGTTCCATGCAATGCGCTTTTGCGCCAAGAACCCATGTCATCATTATGTGCCATGCACCATAAATTAGTATGATAAAACCATAATATGTAGACATCGACCCATTAAATAAGCTAAACCACATAAATAACATGTTATTTTATTTATAATTGAATTCAAACTCATGTTTTATATTTATAGTATTTTTTTATATATAATATTTTGTTTTCTTTTATATTATGATTCTCATATAGAGTAGTGTGTCAATTATGGTTTCATATACTTTTAACAATACTCATTTAATTAAATATATTTTTGATTAAACATCAATATTATTGAATAGAATTTTCAAAATAACATAAAGAATTTTTTTTATTTATTTGATCGATTTTGGATCCATGAAACCAATTAGATCTCAAGATATTTTCAAAACAAAATAGAAGGATTTTTTTATTTTTCATTTGAAAATGCTACAGATAGTGGTGACATATGCTTCCCATATTAAATTCTTGTTTTATGACCTTATTTGTATTGTAAAAATGATAACTATAATATAACGAAATAAGTTTCTCAAACAAACTACTATTTTCGGTTTCACAATATGGATAAAATGAAATCTCAAAGTACTGATGATTTAAATGAGAGTACTCGATCAGAGAACTTATTATATGAGAAGTTTCATTTATTAATCATCATTAGAAGAAAAGTCTATTAACCTATGAAAACTTCTATACGAGCACACATGATGTGTCCAATTAAAATGATGATGTTGATAGGGTGAAAAAAAATTTAATGATGCCGCTAAGACTCCAGTATACTAGTAACGTGGTAAAATGAAAAAGCTTGAATTTTTAATCCGATTTTTTTCATGTGAAAACCTGGTATAGGATTTTAAATAATTCCATCAATTAAATTCTTACATTCATGAAGGAATTACATTCAGATGATGTAGATATTCCCTCAATCCACTATATAGAATGGATGTTATATGAGGAATATGTGTTTAAAAAAACTAAATTCATGATTTCCCAAAATATTTTAGTTTATCCTGGTAGGGAACTGCTGAAAAAAAAAGATTGAATAAAATGTGTCGCATCTTGATGGAAGACAGAATATGAGGGAATCCATCTTGTGTGCCACAAAAAATTAATTTCAAACTTTCCCTTGATCCCCAGACTCGAGATTCTTTTCATGTGTGAGGAAATATTAATAAAAATGTGATGGTATTGTATTGAGAGAAAGAATAATTATTATGATTTTGTTCACCATGCAGATGTATTGTAATGGTATATATTTGATGCTTAATATCTTGATTTCATATCTGATGTGTGTAATGCGAGGATTCACCTTTCATTTGAAGGTTTTAATACATTTTTCCAAATGCGTACTTCGCACAACACATGTCCTTTTTACATAAACACTTATATCATTCCATAATGGTAGTGTATTAAAACACCTTCCACTTTCATGATTATACTCATATCTATACATTCAAATCCTAGAAATGATATATACGTATACATGCACACTTTAATAAAATAGTTGGAATGAATTTGGGATGTGGGTTTCCTCACATACAATGCATGATCAGAAAATATATTATAGATGTGTGTTGTGATTATGTTTCAATCAAAGATATTCCTACTTATGAAATAATTTATTTATAGAGAATGAATAGAAAACATTAATTTCCTTTTTGTATGGATAATACATGGAAAAAAGACTAAAATATCACTGTAGATTCAGTTTTATAGGTTATCGACGATTCTTTCTAATGGCCCATCTATATATAAATAATCATCGAAGATTTAACAATAACATGGAAACTGATGATCCACCTAAGTGTATATTTAAAACCGATGAGCTTATTGAACATTAAGATTTCACTTTTTCATTTGGGAAGGGTCAAATTAAATAAAGAAATATGAAGAATGTTTCCACTAAAAGCTATTACAACTGTAAGAAGATAAGTATCTTTTTGAGATTCTTCATTAGTCAACAAGTTTTTACATAATTTCTTATATGTAATTCAAATTGAAAAGAATATATGTTAAATGATTCATTCAATTATTCAAAATTTCATGGGTAATTGAAAAGATGATTTACAATCTCAACATGACTTAGTAGATTGGGACATCAGACCAGAATTTTACCCTATATTTATCAATTAAAAAAATGGAAATTTCCATGTGATTATTATTTGATGAAACCTAAAAAAATCAATTTCTAGTAGAAATGGAGCTTAATAATTTTCCTAAGCACTATTTAGGAAAAAAATCAAAACAAGAGAATAGAAAACAATTGAAATTCAAGTATTTGAATACTTTTGATTATCACTTACTTCTGCAGGATTTGATTCCAATATCAATCTATCATATTTTATCCAAGATTATAAGGGTGGGAGTTATTCAGTTTTTATATTTTTAGAGTCCTTTTTTCTAATAATTTTCCATGTAATTCTCTCAAAACATGTTGGCAATGCCTAATTAATTTTGTTTGAGATAGATAAAATATTTCCTCCCCCATTTTCAACATGAATGTTGCATCTGACTATCCATCTTCCAAAAATAATACTTCTTGGAGGTCATGATTCATTTAATTGGATGTCTCCAACTGATATAAATATGTACACATTGATGTTCTATATCTGTAATAGGAATAATCTTAAATGTTCTATAGTTAATAGTAACTTGGCTCAAGAATGTATGGATTTATGCTTAATGTAGTTGTCTAATCGTACTATGTGAATGAAAATACTAATGATAAATTAAAAAGAATGGTACGATAAAATAAAAATCATTTTCGCAACCATTCATTAAATATGAGTACTTTCAGAATCATATATATTGAAGACATTAAGCCTTGAAGAGGGAGAGATAATACATTTTATATTTTTGTTTATTTGTGATTTATTTGATGAATACATCAAGTATGAAAATTGAACATGTATATCATATCTTATCTATGTAAGTTTACATATCTATTTAAATGTTTATATTTTTGTAAATAGGGAACATATAGTAATGATAAATAGAAAGCATCATTTTTTGTCTTCATGAAGGATAGAGACTTGTCATAGTAAATATTTTTCTTCATGGATGAAATTGATGGTGTAAATATTACTATTATAAAATAAAAAATCAATATTTAATCAAGTTTAATTTTTATTTATAATTTATGTATTGATTTTTACTGCTAACTCAGTCTCTGAGGAAATAAGGGATTTCGATTTTGGTCTTAATATTATGGTTCATGACTGTAAATCAATTTTCTTCATTGGTTATATATTTAATATAATTGAACTATCAATGAACACAAGAACACAATGAGATGGTGTTATGGTAACTGCCACCACATACTGTATTCCAGTGCATCAGATAGTAGACCTCAATTTTAAAATGCATCTTACTATGTATCCATTGAATATATAATAATATTGGATTATAATTCTCATGGTCGATTCACTATGATGAAATGTTAGTGGTTTGATTCGATGAAGAGGAAGGGCACATTTATTAATGATTGTTAATTTTCAGTTATTAACATGACTCCCACTCTTGCTATTGATAAACCATATTTAGTGGAAACAATTTAAAAAATATATTTTTTTGTCACTAATCATTTTAGAATGAATTTGGTGTCATTATTTGAGTAATTCCAAGAAAAATTCTTGGTGATGGTGATGATATAATTGACACCATCCCTACTCCCATTGGCCACGATCCATTTATTACTTTTTATGACTCCAATAACTAATTTTTTGAGTTGATTGTGAACCTAATGTTGTTGTGGGAAATATATAGAACCATAAACCTATATTCTATGTTCTTTTGGTTTATATCAACTCGTGTTGTTAATATTTGTACTATTCAAATTGATTTTTTATTGATTACAAATTTGGTATCCAACTTTACATTCATGTGAATTTTCAATATTTATTAGTTTCAGTTTTATTTATGTTTCCTTTTATAATATTGAATTGAGCTGTATTTGAAACTATGAAACCAAATATAAATGAAACAATTAAATTAGATAAGAAATAGTGGGAATTAAATTGAACATATTAAACTTATTGATATAAAAAAACAAAAAATAAAATAATGATATGACCCTAAAAATGAAAAAAAATACCTAACCCGAAATATGAACTAAAAGAACTAAGACAAAAATAATGAACAAATTTCCTAATAAATTTACAAATTTGAACCAAATGACCAAAGAGAACTAAATACAGAAAAATGAGCTAATAATTTGACAAAAATGAAGCAAATGGCATAAAAACTATAAAAACTGACAAATGATCTAACATAAATTGAATTGGATCAAATTGAAAATAGAATAACACTGTATCATACCTACTCTAAATATATAAATTTTAATGTATTGTTTATTCTATCAAATTTATTCTGTTTTGATATTCTTACCACAAAATTTGAAAAAAATTTGTTACATCACTTTGTATCTTGTATTAGTCTCGTATTTTTTTCTTCCTGTGTTACACATTAGTTATCAATTTATATTTAATTACATATTTTTTTCAAATATAGGAATTGAAAACTATCGAGGGGATGAGAAGAAAAAGTATGATGGAAAACTATCACTGAATGAATGAGATGGGAAATCATGCATCACATCATGTTTTGTGTATTTTATTACAGATATTTATATTACAATAACAAATAATGTAATGTGATTAATTTTTAAAAAAACTTTTAAGATGGATATACCACATATAAATAAGTTATTTTTCATGTAGCCTTGTAGTCCCAGTACTCAGGCTAGCAATACGAGAAGTGGTACTAAATCTAGGTTCTCTAGTCAGCGTGTCTGATTAGACCATGTCCCTCCCATTGACATACCCCCTACCACACATTCTGATCTCGTAGTGTTGTTAGGGACACACCAGATATTTAGGCCACCTATGTTTTCACCACTATTTACATCTAAGCCTCCACACCCATATTTCATCTATCTGACGATGATTCCTCCTCCTTATCCATATCATGAATTTGGCTAGCCATCCATGTCCTCTTCATTCCATTCTACATCCTTATCATTAAACTTCTACATTATTTCTTCTTATACCCCTACTCCATCATTATAGGGTGATGTTTCTTCAGTGCCAGTGTATCGAGTGGTTCCAATTGATAATACTTCCATAGGTATATTTATAGAACCCTAATTTTCCTTTTAGCACAATTAATTTTAATTATAAGATGTATTGAAATAATATTTGTTTTTCTTCAATAACAACTATATTTAATAATAGGTAGTGTTGACATAAATTCATGCTTTCAATGTGGAATTTTCATACCCAGTTGATCATGGAATACAACAAATACAACCAAATGGTCAAAAAAATAGGGTGGTAACATACGATTTATTTATTGAAACTTTAAAAATAACCTGATATTATTCTTTTCATTCCACTCTACTAAAGACACCATCCAAATAAAGTAAAAGAAAACACTTGGGCACAAATATGTGTAAAATAATTAGTGTATTTAATGTTATGTTGAGATTTTATTTATGTAAATTAATATTTTGGTTCATATTCATTTTGATTTACCAGAGTGTGAGGGTGTGAGGCTATAATGGCTCATGGAATTAGGTGAGATATGGTGATGCTATAAGAATGAGTTGTATATTGGAAGGTGTGCTAGAGTTTCCATGTCTTTAGAGGCCACAACTGTCTTGGAGGATTGAATGGTATAACATTATCATCAAATGATTACTCATTGGACGAGTACCTCGTTAATTATATTAATCAAATTTTAGGTTGTAAATGAACATATTTATGATATTAATTAATAATTTATTATTATTATTTATTTTTTAATAATTATCCGGAATAACTAAGAAAACATTGATGCTATTAAATGCCTCTACACGTTTGGGAGGACTACAATGTTAGTGTCATGACCCCCTCTATCTAATGATTCCCTTTCTGAGCTGGAAATGGAGAAAAAGAGATAATGACCCCCCTGATTCATGCCTCTAGTAGGACCTGGGGTGGAGACTTGCACCAACGGTATAAAAATATCACAATAGGAGAGGAATTTCCATTTTTATAGTAACCACGACCGGGAGATAAGATGTATCAACCTATAAAAACTCAATGAAATATATATATATATATATAGTTCCATAATATATCCAATATAAATTTTTAAAGTAAAACTACAAGAAATAAAATGAAATGATCCAATGTAAATACTATAAGAATAAAACTATGTTGCAAGACAAAAATTTTCCCAACCTCTGAGCTATAAAGATCCCACGCAGTCCGTGTAAACTCCCTAGAAACCTGAAAATAGTTTGATATATGTAGGGTGATCATACTTGTATACTCATTAAGAAAATCCAAAGTCTCTCATGCAAAAGTTGGAGAATCATACTAATTTCCCTCTAAGAAAACATTAGAAACTCAAAAACACATAACAAGGTTTATTATCCACCCCATCCCCACCAAGGCGTACTCCCCAAATAATGCTTTTCATGTAAAGTAAAGTAGTATTTAAATCGATGAAAGTGTACCCAACACCACTTCCCACTTGTTAACTACTCATCCCTATTGGAAAATGTCTTGATTTCACCATGTCCTTCTACAAGTCCAACTGTCACAACATACCCACACACACTAAGGCCACATACCACATCCCTCCCACAAACACCTGGGCCCCAACCACATCACATCCCTCCAACTGACCCCAAGACCACAAAAAGTATCTTCATCCTAACGAAACCCAGGAAACTACAACATATCTCATTCTAAAGAAACCTGGGAAAATACAACTTACTCTCAGACACATGGGGATCAAAACAACACCACAAACTTCTCGAATAGTCTTGGGCTACCAATGCATGTAAGATGGAGCAGAGAAGATCCAATAACCATCAATCAATCCTCCCTCTAGAATGTTGCTTCTAACATAGTGTGAACGAAATGTGGTGTGCATATATAAATCACAAGGAACTACGTGTAATTATATAGGTACCAAACACTCGATCCAACCTATGTGTTTTCAAAACAAATAGACATCCCTCACAAAACATCACTTACATCCACCTATAATTCATAACCACATAGCCAACCAGGAAATTAATTCATAACCTCGTATAATTCATTCTATGTGTTATCACTCTTCCTTAAAAAAATCATTTAATTATTTATTTCATATCCACATGGTAAACAGCCAAACATAGGACAACAAAAGTAATATCATATCCATCAGAAACTTCACAAGAGTCTATAGAAACTCTGAGTGAAACGCCCATGAAAATTAACACCATATTTCCTCAAAATTAACCTTCCCAAAAAATCCTCTATAGCCGCACTCCATGAAAATAACCACATACTTCCAAACAACAAAATGAAACCAGATTACAGTCCCACTACATAATTAGATCATTCATTCAAAAATCAATAACCTCTCCATCTGCGATTCCATTACACCACATGTACCACCCCATACAAGAATCTCATAGAAACCATCACCAAAGATGCATCTCGGTGGAACAAACATACCATACCAAACCCACAGATCCAATCCCCCCCATGTCCACCCTCACACCCAAAACTGTGCTTCTCACCGCCAAACCATACATCCCACAGAAGTCACTAAAACTAAACATAACCATACACATCACACAACCACCCCTATCAAATAGAGTGTATTGAGATTTGAAAAAAACTATTCTTTATTTCCACTTTCATAATTATGGGGTGATCATAGAATAAGTTTAATCATAGGAAATCCATTTACAAAATCTGGTGTACCTGATTAAGTAGATCCTCATATTTGTATACATTCAATAGAGGTTCAACAAAAAGTAAAAATGGCCAGACATGTACAATAAAAGGCCACCAAAGGCCAGGATTTTCAGAAGGATACTACCAATACAATTCACAAAAGGGATCAATGATAACATATAAAAAACAATTTTCAACAACATCATCCCATCCCTCATTTATTGCTAAAGTAAGCGGTATGATTATCATTGTTATTATCATGTTCCCCACACCTCATTTATCTTAAATAAATTTGTTTGAACTGTTCGCAGATGGAGAAATCACAAAACCCACCCCTCATGACATACAACTAAAATAGAGATAAATAATCCCTACCTAGAAGAATAGAGGATCAACAACTCCTCCTTCTTCCAAAATAGGGGGTCACGCAAGTAGCTGGAAGGACTCCAAGGGTAACTGGATCTGAAGGTAATAAAAAAATAAATGAATCCATGGGGATGAAAGGAACTGGGTGCACCGAGAGAAAAATTGAAGCACACATGGAAGTGAATATCTTAGGATAGAAGAGCCAGATCCTATATTAACATAAGGGAAACTTTTTTACGGGCCATAAAAGTCGTATTGGGGTCAAGATTATGCATTTTGAATATTTCAAATTCATGGGAGTGTTAGGATAATAAATTTATAATTAATATACTTTTAGACACTTTTATGAATTATTAAATGTCAGTTTATACTTTATTTACATCAAATTAAACCTAAGAGGGAAGAAACTAGAAAACAGGAAATGGATCACCAATGGGTGAGTCCCCGACGCGAGTCACCTATAGGGAGCCACTGATGCATGAGTTATCATATTGATTAAAAAACATGACCCACTGAAACGAGTCTCTGATGTTGCCCACGGATAGTGAGTCACCGATGTGACTCAACGATGCTCGACCTACCGATGCCTGCCCTACTGATACCCGACCTACCGATGCCCTAACCTAATGATTCCCTGACCTACCGATACCGGGACCAACCCACGCCCTATCCTACCAATTCCCGACCAACCAATGTCAAACCTATCTATGCCTGAAATACCGATTCCTGACATATCAATACCCGATATACCGATGTGCGACCTACGGACGCCCAACCTACTGACGCCGGACCTACAGACTCCCGACCTATAGATGCCTAACCCACTGACACCCATCCTACCTAAACCCAAACATACGATGCTTGACCTATCGACATCAGACCTAATAATTCCCGACCAACTGATGCCTAACCTAACAATTCTGACCTACCGATGCCCGACCTAGTGATGGTTAAAAATTTGGTTTTAGAAAACACTTGAAATTAGCAATTGTTGGATTCTATAACCTTACAAACACTGAATGTCGAAAAAGTAATGAACTAGATGGGTCTAAGACATTACATAAAATATCTATCAAACTATTATCTCCCCCAATAATTCAAAAGAAAACCCATAAGAAAGAGGGGTTCGAACAACCACCTCCTAATATACCTCTCAATGATAAACCACATTGTGTTGTTGGAAATTTGGAGTGAATCCTCAACACCCACGAACACCTTCTCCCAAATCTACTAAAAAAACATCCCCAAGATACCCCACACAAGAACCAAATACCTGTACACATGAATTAAATACTTTCTTCTTCGATTTCAAGGTATTTTTCTCTATTGGCGGTACAGACTTGCCCATATGGGTTTAATAACATCTCAATTAATGCATCTTGATTAAGAATATTGTTTCCCCTTTTCACGTGTTAGGACTTAATCTCTCATTGTGGAACAAGGAAGCAACCAATCTTATAGAAAACAAGGTTCAACCACTATATCACAAAGAAAAATACACAAGAAAAACTCCAAACAACAATAAGTAGTGGGCATGAATTTAAGTCTCCATTTCCCAAGTACTCTTCTCTAGGACACCATTCCTCTACAATACACAAAAAAAATATTGATCCATCCTCACAACATGTTATCCCAATGATCTTGAATCTCCACTATTCTCTCCATGAATATTGTGTCATCCTAGATATCCACCCCTCCCCTATAAATGAAATGGGAATCATTGTGAAGATACCAATGAAGATAGGATTAATGAAAGATGATGCACATCCTCTAAAAAAACAATGGAATCGCCAAAAGTTATTCCAACTCGGAAACTTGCCCCAACACCATGAAAGGTCCAACAAACCTAGGATAAAATTTTCCCCCTCCACTGAACCTCTTCTGTCCATTTCGAGTGGAAACCTTCAAGAACATGTGGTTCTAAACCTCGAACTACAAAGGTCTTCTCATATGATCAGCAAACAACTTCTACTGGTATTATGTTTCCTTCATACTACCACAAACGAAATGAACCTTTTTTGTGATATGAACCACAACGGGTCCGAGAATAGTCATTTCCCCTACTTTTTTCCATTACAAAGATGAATGAAATGACCTTTTATATAATGATTTAAATGGAGCCATGCTAATGTTGTGGGGATAGATATTGTTGTATCAAAAATATAACAAGGGAAAATGTCAATCCCAAGACCCAAAATATCTGAGACGTAGGCTCACAACATGTCCTCCAATGTCTGGATGGTTCCCACAACTAGCCCATCTGTATGAGGGTGGAAATCAGTGTTAAGGCATAACAGAGTTCTAAAATAATGATGTTATCCCATGTAGACTCATAGGGTAAAACATGTATCATGAAATGATATAATGGATCTATAAACTCTATGAATTTGAAACACCTCATCCACATACTTATACACTGAGGCATCCACAATTCCAGACTCGTTAATTGATTTGAATATGGAAGAATTCAAAGACTAATGCAATATTGCCTAGATCGAATAAAATCCTCCCTTATCACAAGGTAATACAATGATAAAATCCATTGATATTTTATCCCACATACACTCTTGGGAATATTGGGGCTATAGAAAACCATCATGAACACGGTGCTCATCCCACACCTCCTAGAACACTAGGACATTTCTAAACAGCCACAACTACATGCTTCATCTCAGGACAACAAAAATATCTCCTCAATCCATAAAACTTCTTGGAACATTTTGAGTGTACCACTAGGGGCGGGTTATAAAACTCATAGAGACCCCCCCCCCCCCCACACACACATCTCCACTGGATAAAACCACTTCTCACTAAATAACATTTTATTCCAACCATCCTCTAACCATCCCTCCGGAGCATAACCCTTGTCTATGTGATCATGTATCACCTCCTCCTAGGAGTCTCCCCACTGAGACTCTTCTACCTCTTTCCTCAGAGATGAATTCACCTTCATCTGAAACATATATCCTTTTCTTCCATCCATTCGTACATATATGTGAATGGTATCCATATCCTCCTACACCATCCAAGCATCTGTAAATTTTCAAGCCACCACCTTCTGCAACTTCCAGCCCAAGGAATCATCCAAAAAATTATCCTTTCCTGATGTGTTAGCTAACTTGAAGTTGTAATCCTAGAGAAATTATATCCCCCTCCACTACCACATGTTCAAGTATCGTTGGGAAGTGATAAACCTCAATATCTTGTGTTCTATGACGACAAAAAAGTGCTGACCAATGAGGTAATGCCTCCACTAATTCTATTAAAACTCTATTTTTGTTATCTCCAGATCATGGGTGTTATAGTTACTTTCACAGGGACGTAACATCATACACCCAAATGAGATCACACCATGTTGTTGCATTAGAACACAACCCAAACCTAGACAAGTGAATCACAAAACACTTCGAACATCACCCCTTCCTATAGAAACCTGGGCACTGGGAAGACCAAAAACCAAATTTCACCCCTTATATTGTCAAGAAGATCTTGAAACCATCTGAGATGGTAACGATTCTTGATTGTTACCTGATCCAACTATCAGTAGTCTATACATAGCCTCATACATCTATCTTCCTTCTATGAAAACAGGACTGGAGAACCACACTGTGACACACTGGGTCTTATAAAGACCTTATTCATCATATCTTCAATCTGAATCCTTTGCTCCTGTAGCTCAGAAGGTTTCATTCAATATGGAGCCATCAAAATTAGAGAAGCACCAGGCTACAGGTATATCCGAAAATAAACATCATTTTAAGGGGGTAGAGTCACAAATGTCTTAGAAAAGACATACAATAACTCAATAGAAAATTTGGGAACCCCATCCATCTTAGTATCCACCAATTCCACTGATAGCTTGCAAAAAGAGTTAAGAAGAGGCTCCACACTCCGATTTCGCAATAGAAAAATCCACTCACCAACGAAAGCCATACATTGTCTAATCGTATCTAAAAGCATGAATATTCTCCAGAGGTTGTTGATACCATCATGGATAGAGTAAAACTAGTTTATGACCATGATTTCACTGTATGGTTTCATCTGTAACATAAAAATATCATCAAATGACTGCTACAACCCCATCATCAGTCTACACCCGAAACCACATCAAAAAAGCTAGTATGATCTTCTTCTAGTGTACTCCACACCATGGGAATGAAACATATATCTATCTAGTCCTATATAATGGACTAGAATAGTTGAAACAAAGGACTTAAAAGCTCTTGAATCAATCAAATAACAAGCAAGAGTACTATACAAACGGATAATACTTTGATTGAACTCTGGCCCCGCTCAAACTACTACCTCTATGGCATGAAACTCTCTATGCCTAGATTATCCACCCACTATTCTTGGCCACCTCCCCAACCACACTAGTGTTGAGGTCCCTATGCAACACTCTAAGGCTGGCTTCACTTACTGCATCTCGCCTCAGGGGAGATGGAGACTATTTTCCCTACTACGGAAATGGCATAGACAGCAACTACTAATGAGGAAGGAGCTAAATATACCCCACCTCCACCATATTGATCTCAAACTGGGCACTAAATCTCAATGTTCCCATAGTCTCGACAAGAGAAACCCATCAGTTCCAATCCTATGGGAATATCATGAGGACCAAAAGGTCGAAACTGAAACTGTTAAGGTCAACTCCCCACTAGTCGAAACCATTAATCCCCTGGTTCCTATGACCTTTTGGTGGAAGCCTTTCCCCGCATAGACCTACACTAGCTCCCCTATTGCATTAGAACTCCTCTCCAGTGCATCCACTCAACCACTACAACATTATTCTTGATATTTAGGTATATTGGATAGGTGGAGGGAGTGATTGTGTAATGGGGAGAAGGATAAAGTTCTTCTACTAAGCTTCTCACCCATGACTCGTCATCTATATAGTGATTTGGTGCAATGCAAAGGAGATCCTTGAAATTGAACCCTATTTCCCATAATGACATACTCCCCCACAGGATGGAGAGTAACTCTTGCCTCCTCATATCCTTCATGGTCAAATAAATAAATTTGGCCTGAAACTCCTCAAAATCCACCCACAAAACATCGGTCTCCTTAGTCTCTTCAATGTAGAGCATCTACTATTAACTCATTACACCATGCATATGGCTCAGAAGAAGAAGAACATAGTACTCTGTCGGAGCCTGGATCAAGTTGAATGTGAGTGATAGCACCTATAGACAACTCTCTATCTCTGTATCTAAGATGCGGCTTTTGTACTTCCATAAAGTCTACTTCTATAATGTATGAAGAGTATTTAGTCACTGATTATCCTCCCCCAGTAGTTAAGCCCTCCGTCGATCAGCTGGATCAGCTTGTTGTGCCTCCATTTGTTGAGCCCCTCATGGATGATGAATGGGTTCCATGGCTAAAAAGAAAACATGGAACCCCTAAGCCTGAGTAGTATTGAATTTATTTAGGATTAATTTTAACTCATTTTTTAATTAAATTTCGTAAAAAATCCCCAAACAAACACGAACACAAGTCATCAGTAGGTATTCACCATTCCTAGGGTCTCTACCCTTCAAATGGTGTAACCTTAGTTGGTCATTAGGTATGTTCAGAGTTCCTACTTTGAATCATGAGGTGCCCTAAAATCCCTTGTTCTAGTCGGTCATTTGAGGCCTATGTCACACACCAAAATCACTTGACACTATTTCCTTACCAACTCATGCCATCCTCACTATGCCTAAATACAAACTCCATACTATCTCTAAAACGCCTCCCTTTTATACCGTTCTATCATGACCCCCTCCCGACCAAGATGCCCCTTATGAGCTCACAATGAAGAAAAAGAGATAATGACCCCCTAAGTCCTGCCACCAATAGGCCCCGAGGTGGAAACCAACTCCAATGGTATAGAAATCTCACAATATGGGAGGCATTAACCTTTTTCTAGTAACCAATATCTAGAGATAAGATGTATCAACTTCAAAAAACTTGATGATTTATATTTAAAAGAAGAATAAATCCATCTCGCGTGCATGTTTAAAGTAAAACATCTAGAAAAACAATGAAAAAATCCAATGTAAATACAAAAAGAACACAACTAAGTAGTGACATGGAAACTATCACAACATGGAAGCTATTAAGATCCATCATGGTCCATGTAATTTCCCTCGAAACATGAAAAACGTTTTATATACTTTGGGTGAGCATACAAGTACACTTTGTAGGAAAATAAAAAGTCTCTCATGAAAAAGTGGGGGAAGAATACTAATGCCCTTGTGAGATAATAGCATAAACTCAAAATCACATAACAAGGTATAATATCCACCCCATCCTCACCAAGGAATGCTCACAAAATAAATAAGGTCGAGTAATGTAATGTATTAAGAACATCGATGATAGTTTCCCACTCACGACATCTCACTAGTTAACCACTCATCCCAAATGGAGAACGTCCTGATACTACCGTGATCTTCCATATGCCCACTTCCAATACTCTCATGCACACACCTAGGAGACATTCCACATCCCACCCCCCAATACTGAAGGTACAACCAAACCGCATCCCGCCCGTAGAAAAATGGGCCACAAAACCATAACCTCATTCAGAAGACACTTGGTAAAGTACAACATATCACAGGAACCTACCAACTGCAATTCATAACCGCAAAAGAATCATACACTTAATTTATAAACTCAGCCAACTCATTCAACCAATTATAACTCTGTAATAAACAATTCGTTTAATTATTTATTCCATCCCTACCCAGGAACATACCAAGAAAAACACAACACAAGTAACATCATAACCCACACACACTTCAAAAAAGTCTCAGGATACTCTAGAAAACTCCAATGCAAGGTAACATAATCCTTTGTCAAAATTATATGTCCCAAACCATCCCCAGCAGCCCTACTTCATGAAAATTCCTACATCCCTCAAACCAAAATAACTGAACCAGATTGCACTCCCACTACAAGAAAAGTTCCCTCATTCCACAATCAACAACCTCTCAACCTGAGATTCCATTACACCACCCATACCACCCCATACAAAAAACCCATACCATCCATCACAAAATAAACAACCCTACTTCACATACAAACCACACCATTACCACAGATCCAACCACTTGGTCCGTCTCGGCACCCACAATCGTGCTTCCAATAGTAGAACCATACATCCCACAAAAGGAACTAAAACCAAACAGATCCATACAGAGCACACATCCACTCCTATAAAACTGAGTGTATTCATATTTGACCAACATTGTTCTTTAATTCCACTTTCATTAGTCATTGGTTGTTACAACCCAAGTTTAATCCTTGGGCATCCATTTATTTAATCAGGTGTACATGATTAACCAGATTCTCATATTTTTAACTGTTAAATAGAGGATCAATGAAAAGTACAAATCATAACCTGTAAACATGTAGAGAACAAAAATTACCATGATTTTATGAATAATAATACCCATAAAATTCATAACATAAATCAAATATAACAGATATAACAAATGATACTCATCAACATCACCATGTCCCACATTTATTACTAATGTAACAAGTCTGATTATCTTAGTTATTATCATCCTTCCACCCCACATTAATATTTGTTAAATTGGTTTTAACGGTTTTTATAGGAATACATCAGTACACACACCCAAAATCATACACAATTAAATGAGAGATGGTGGAATCACTCTATTGGAGAACAGACAATAAGAAACTCCTCCTTACACCAATATTGGTGGTTGTGCAAGCGATATAAAGGACTTCAAGGAAAACTGGATTTGAAGGCCACCTCACAACACAACACTCAATGGGGAAAAATGTATTTGGTCACATGAATAGAAAACTAGAAACACATGGGGAATAGAATATCTTGTCTTAGAAAGTCCAGATCCTATATCAACAGAAGGGAAATAGTTTTAAGGTCCATTACCATTGGATCATGTCCAAGATTACACGGTTTGACTATTTCACAGTCCTTGGATCATTAGGAAAATAAAGATATGATTAATATGATTTAAAATTCCTTTAGAAATTCTCAATCATTGTTTTAAAATTGATTTATATAAAATAAAACATAAGAGGGGAAAAACTAGAAAAACTGGGAAAAACTAGAAATGACTCACCGATGGGTGAGTCACTGACACGAGTCACATACAATGAGTTTCGGACACCTGAATCACAAATTTGTGTCCCATACGTGACACACCGACATGTGTTACCAATGTGACCCACCGATAGTGAGTCACTAACACAACTCACTGACACCAGACCTACTGATGCCCAACCTACTGATACCCTGACCTAATGTCGCCCTAACTTACTAACGCCCTGAAATATCAATGCACCGATCTGCTGACAACCAACCTACTGACAACCAACCTATCGACGCCCTGACCTAATGACCCCCTGGACTTCCAATTCTTGTCCTTCAAATGCAGTCCTACCAACACCTGGCCTACCGAGGGAAAAATATAATTTTTAAAAACTCTTGAAATGAGCTAAATTTGCCTCCCAAAATACCCAAACACTATATTTTTACAATGTATTGGATTGCGGAGGTCTGTACCGTTACAGTTATAGCATGAGAGGAACTAGGTTAGATATTTGTTTACAATTTTTTTTAGACATTGACTTTCTATTGTTTCAACCATATTTCATTCCATTTTTAATGTGTTAGAAGAGTATTAAAGATTTAATATCAACCCAAACTATACTAAACTATATTAAACTGAACAAAATAGAATCTAATAAAACCTAACTAAATCATATAGATTTGAACCAAATTTATTTGACACTCCATGAAATAAATACAACTTAATAAATAGCCTATTTTTTTATTTTTTTCCGATATTCAATGTCATTATAGTGGGAATGGTTGACTATTGATGTACATGTTCCTTGATAAAAATTGTTCAGATCGATCAGAAATAAAAAATATGGAAGTGTTGTAAAAATAACCGACACAACAGTGTATTTTATGTTTTAATTAGTTTATTTAAACTTTTAAAATATATTTTGTAACATAATAGTCTATTTATAATTGTAACAGACTACTCTTAAAGATCTTAATGCCCAAAACCTATAAAATTTGGGCCAAATGATAACTTACATCAGGTTTTGGGATATATACACCATGAGGGAGTAAACTACCATCCTGGTAATAATATAGTGTCGAAGAGGTATTTGGCCACTTTAGGTACCAATTGTAGTACCACCGAGTCAGAAAAAGATAATTTACTACAATAACATGTTGAGGGTAAGGAATAAAGAGATGAAAAAGGTCCACACATGTGGAATTACAGAATAAAAGAGATAACATTGAATTTATAAATCTTATAGAAGATTTATGTTCATCACTTCCATTAAAGACCACCACACCTTGTGGTGGATATACGTCATCGATACATTATTTTTATAGTTCACCGAGTGATTTTCCTAGTGGTGGTTCAAATGATGTTGTTCTTAGTGATGGTTATGGTGGGGATTAGGGAGAGTAGGAGGCCAATTATTAGAAAGAGAATGAGGAAGAGGTTGTTGATGATGTCGAGGATGAGGCTATGGTTGAGGTTGTGGCTGATGATGAGGCTGAGAATCAGGATGGGGATGAGGATGGGGATAGGTATGAGGCTGAGGATGACACTGATGATGATAGGAAAGATGGTGATGGTGATGGTGATGAGGGGAAAATTGATCCGCTAAATTTTTTCTTGATATTTATGACAATTGATGTTTGATGTTTTTTGTGACTGGATATCTGTGTGATATTTTGTATGTTTGTTATTTTTTGTTAAATGAATCAATTGATTTGTTCTGTTAGCAATATATTTTTATTGGAAAATTTTTATGTGATGATTCGTTGTTTTTTACGCTATAGGTTCTATTTTTTAGAATGTTTTTATTTATTATTTCAAGTTGAGGATTTTATGTTGGTGTTTTGATTACTGTGGGTAGTTAGTGTCATTATTTACTTAATATTTTTATTCCTAGTTGTTCTGATCATAGGTGAATTACATTTTGATGTTTTCATTTTCGTTTCATTTCTTTACAAGTAGTTCTATTTTGAAGTTGGTGAATTGCATTATGATTATATGTTGTTTTCAGGTGCATTGTATTTGTTGTGGTGATGATGTGCATTACATTTCAGGTAGTTCTTTATCACTCAGGGTATGATGGAATTTTTATTTGAAAACATTAGGTAAGAAAGTTCACCTAGGATGTGTGAATGTATATAGTGTGAGTGTTAGAATTAGATATGTTTTTTCAACATCATAGTATACCATTGAGTTATGAATAATGAATTAGAAAATATCATCATTTATGTTTCTTCCTAGTGGATTGAATAAATAATTAATATGTGAGTGAATTAAATCAAATACAATATATAGGATTTTGAAAATATAGATATTGTAACAACATTGGAAGAAGGGCCTTCAAATACTTCTTAGGCTTCCCAAGGGGAAAATGCATTAATGATTGTATTAGTAGTTAAAAAATATATTTTCAGAGGATGATTAGACATCAAAAAAATATAATCAGTAGGTAAATATACAATGGAAGAAAAAAGTATTATGCATGGACTAAACTCCATTGAAATATAGAAAATCTACCACTCTATTTTACTCAATCTACATATTTTTAATGATTTATATTTTTATAATGTATTTTTATCATTTTAAAATGATAACCTCTATATAATAAGGTTCTTGATATGTACCTTAATGAAATTATTGATTAATGATAAGATTCAATCTACCATTGAGAGAATAATATTCGTAGTCCTAGATGGAATTAGATGAATCAAAATGGACTGTGCTTCTTATTATAGAATACTACCTTCACTGTTTTATATAGATTTAGCCAACATTGACCCATTTTTCCTTTCATGAATAAGGCCACATTTGTTTTTAATGAAATTCAAGAAATATCTATTAGATGTATTCTTTTGGAAAATGTGGGAGTGGACCAACTGACACAGTGTTAAGTGAGCCTCTATTTGGATTAACATATAACATTGATAGCCATGAAACCAGTCCATTTTGAAGTGCCATTGGAAATAGTGTCTATTTTTTAATAAATATATTTTGATTTTTAGTAATTTATCATAACACAATGTGATATCAATATAGCATAAAACTATTTTGAACATCCCAAAGAACCAATAATAATTCACTAAGAGTCACTATAATAATATATCCATTCTCAGATTAGAAAAATTAACAATCAAACCATCATGAATGAAATGAAATAGAGGAATTATAATTATGGGTATCGCCTATATGATGTACAATAAATGAGTTAGAGGAATTATCATATGCCATATACTCAATTGTGTTCTGGTATTTAATTGTGGAGAAGATTAGGGATGTTCTAAATCATTTGAGTATATTTAGTACATTTAATTATTTTCAATAGACCAGTTGGAGGCATGCCTAATCCGAAATTTGACCAGTAGTCTCAATCACCTATGGAAGAGGAAAATTCTAACACTATGGAAACTAGAAAGTCAAAATCCACCTAGGGGGTTTATAGGGAAAATATTTAAGGGGGAAATCAAAGAGCCAGTGCTACTCATGTAGAAACATTTTTACAATTTGGTGTCATATGATAAGACATGAAGAAGGAATCTGACTTATTGTTTGGAACATCATCAAGTAATGGGAGGAGCAGAATTATGAGAAATATCCTATAGAAGTGAGGTAAAGTGTTCTTGAGGGGAATCTTCCATGGGGAAAGGGTTGTATTTGGTGGAGAGTGATTTGTTAAGAAGTCTACATATTGGCCTGAAAATGGGGATTCTAAGATGGATATCTCATGTTCTATATTGGTACCTCATGTTGTGTGTTGCATTGTGAGGCTCTGGGGATTTTTCATTGGCTATCGAATATTTTTTAGTATCTCATGCCCCATTTTGAGTAATGCAAGTGATTATGTGATGAAGAGACACTATGCAATTAACCCATAAAAATGATTCCTAATAACAAGGATCACATTTGAACACTTTAAACCATTAATTAAATTAAATTATATGTAAGTTAAACTTTTAGGGCTTCCATTCTCAAATGATATATCTACCTTTAAAGGTTGAAATGGATTGATTATAGTTTGGATGTATTTTCCCAGCCTTCCCCGCTTCTAAACATATTTAATGTTAATTATTCAAATATATGTTTCAAAATAATAGTAAAAACTGTTAATTGACCATACTGAATGTGTAAAACCCCAGGTAAATAAAGAATATGACATTTTCATATTTATCCATATTTTTGAATAAAATATTAATATGACTTTAAAGGGGACGCTATGCTCGATGGCGTACCCAACACGCAACAACGAGTTTCTTGGAAATCTTACGTTGCACTCTAATAATAAAATAATATTATTTTAAATCGTAGTTAACATGTAGCCATTTTATTAGCGTAAATGGATAGAAATAACTAAAATATGATTATATATGTTTTTAAATGTTTTTACATTTATCCAATAAAGGATAAAGGCATAAAATACAGAAATAAATCAATTTTAGGCGTATATGCCCAAGTTTTCACTAAAGGTTCACTTATCGCCTTTTGATGGAGAACCGTCATTAAATATAGTTTTGTTCACTCTTATACATCCTTTTGGACCAAATAAAACTCTTCTTAAGAATTGGGACATCAAAATTTACTTTGTGTAAATTTTTGGTATCTTTCTGATAAAGTTCATTTTTTAATGAATAATGTAAAATGTTGTATTTTAATTCGAAACCTATTTTTAATCTAATTTATTAATATGATTAGATTATCTTTTTAATTGGTTTTAAAGTGAAATTAGAATATATTTTTACCATGAAATTTAATAGTGGTCATTGGAATTAATTTCACTTTGAAATCAGACTTAAACTAGTGTCAATCTTTTGATACTTATTGTTTCATAAAAACACGCTATTTGTTATGACATCGGGAATTAATTATTAAATAAATTAATGTGACTTATATGATTTGAATTTTTTAAAATAGAGTTAATTTTTTAATTTGGAATATCAAATATATCTTAGGGTAATGTTTTGGGATTTTTCTGAAAAACATCAATTTTTGATGAATAGTGAAACAACTACCTGGTACTTATAAAAACTGATTTTTCCGTTTAAATGAAATTTTTCCATCGTTTTGTTTTGAATTTAAAAAATACTACATACATGGTTGTCATTAAGAAGTAAAATTTGGTTCAATGGGATAAAAATAATTTTTTGGTGAATAGTAACTTGTTAAGTTTTTAATCGCGATTAGAGGTAATTACTGTAATTTAAGGTAAAAATAATGTTTTAATAATATGAAATGAACTTGGAACATGTTCTAAACTTATTTTATGTGTCATGGCCGACCAAGAAAACCCATGGGTAAACTTGGGGACTCCATGAAACCACTTTGGTTGGAAAATGACATTGATATCTATTTATTTAAAGTTAAAGTAAAAATGAGACAAACATGAAATGCTTTACTAAACAAATTTTTACATGGGGTTATAAAAATCATATTTTTGAATATAAATATTCATTGGAAATATAAAAAGATTTCCTATATCATAGTATTTTTTTATAATTTTTAGACATTAAATAAATTAAATTATTTTTGACATTATGATGATGCAGCGATGACCTCATTATTTAACGATTTAAATAAAATGGAAAGATAATGTAATATCTAAGACCTAAACATGTCCAAAACCTATTGGATGAGTTGCTTTCGAACCCTTATCACCTTATCCTCGAAACACATCAATGTGGGACCTCATAAATCCGAATACCATTTTCAAATAAAGTAACATTTGCTTACTTTCCATGAGTGACCCTCCTCTCCTCTTATAAAAGGCCCCCACCTCTACCTCCTTACCCACACTCCCAAAGCCTTTGGATCGGCCAACCTCTGCCCATTTTGTCTCTATACTTCCCTATCTAACTCCTTGAGGCCTTACTTTGGGCATAAGTCTTCCAAAGGAAGCCTTTTAGCTCAAACCAAAGGGAGTTACCCGATTTTAAGGTAATATCTTCACTTGAGTCCTTTTGTTTTATTTTGCCTCTCCAACACCCTAAACTATTTTTATTCATTTCTTTTTTAACAAATCTAGTATCTTCAATATACTAGGATGTTTTTATAAGAATTATTAGATCTACACTTACACACACCTACATATAATAGTTAAAGAACATACTATTTCCGTAGATGGCGAATTTATGCCTCCCGAAACGATGATTGTTCAACATTCTTTTAACACCTTCAAAGGCGGCCATTAAGATGTCAGTATATTTATATATGATATATAATATGTTTATGTTTTACTTAATCTTCATTATTTTTCTTTTTTGTCATACCTTTATGGTTTCCACTATGGGTAAACGCGATATCTTCATTTAAGGAAGTGCGGACTACCGCCCCCTCAAAGTGATGTGATTCGTTAATGCCATATGTGGGACGTATAAAGGATGGATTTAAAGTTATTATATATGATGTTATACTAGAATTACAATATACCTCTATATCATTATTATTACATTCCATAAAAATATGAAATAGAAATGAAAGTAGCCTTCATGCGTACGCACGGCTTACCGTCTCCATGAACGGTGCATTTCATTTCTTACCTCTAAATGATTATGTAATATTATAAATACATGTATATTATGGATATATATTATATATATGATATCCAAATCATGAATATAATTCTGGATATAATGAACATTTGACCACATGAACAACATGTAATTGTAAGAGGTCCACTTTCGACTTAAGAACCAAATATCGACAAAACAAACATTATTAACTTAAATGATTAAATAATGTTTATAACATTGAAATAAGTGATATAAAATGAATAATGAACTAGAAAAGGTTATTAATAAAGTGTAAATTAACTCAAATTTATTATTTAGGATGTTAAAGAATGATTGAGTCAAGTCGGACCTGAGGTAAGGGATCCTACTCATCTCTTTCTTTTTAAGTACACCCTTTTATGTCATTCCTTTTAAGCTCATATTTCTTGTGATTGGGATGTTCTTTTATATTACTCTTACTGTAATTTTTATTTTCATATGATGATAGACCCTATTTCCTCTCATCAATCAATTTTGGAAGTTTTATGTTGCGTCGTTAGGCTGCCGAGTTTTCGTAAGGGGTTTTTCATCTCACTTTTATTCCCATGACATTTATGCTACATTTGCCACAATTTCCTTTGGGTGGTGTATGTACTGACCACTATTATACACATTGTGTAGTATAATTTCATTTATGGGTATTTTAATCTTCATTGTATGACCCTTCTTCCTTGGGGTGTATGTTTCGAAAGTTACCCAACTCGGTAAGGGGACCTTTCACCCTCCTCTTTTCAAAAGACTTCTTTTGTAATGTCTTTTAATTAACATACTATTATGTTGGGATTTGTTATTTTATATCCATATTGATGTAAATTTTATGTCCTAGTGATGAGATTCCCTTTTTATCTCTCATCAACTCATTTTCTGAATTTTGAAGTGATGTCATTAGGCTCTCGAATTCTACCAGGGGAACTTTTTAACCCAATTTCGATTTCTTTGGGTTCAACATGTAGTTATTGAATATGTCATCTTTTGAATATGTGTGAATGACATTTTATTGTTTTACACTTAATATCCACTTATATTGGGTGTATTTATATTTTTCACACATAATTTTGAGATTGAATTATACTTAATTTAAGGATACCTTCTTTATAAGGGAATTCATCACATTTGACATTTCTATTGAGACTTCATTGTTGTTATGCACCAATTCACTCTTATGTGGTGTATATACTGTCCTTTGGAATATTATATCATGAATCCATTTATTCTCATGATATTATAATGTTCCAAATAAATGTTATTCCTCAATTATTGTATTCAAGTGTCTCTAATTTTGGTAAAACCCCTTTAACCAAAATATCGCTTTAAATGTTTTAATGATTTGTTCTTATTAATATCCATGTTTTAAAAATGGTTTTAAGGATTTATTTATATGGATATTAATTTTTTAATTTTTTTTAATGCTTCAAGGTGGTATGGGACACTTTGATTCAAAAATCTCTTTATTAAATGTTTTAAATGTTTTTGGAAATGGTTTCTTTTTGAATGGATTCATTATTTCAATATCCTAAAATGATATATTCTGATTGAAATGTGGAAATGTTATGTTTCATTTATGCATGTTTTATGTGATACGTTTATGTTATGTTTCTTGGGCATTGTTATGAAAACGGGTGGTTCCGTGATAAACTAAAGGCAGGTGAGCCCGACATAGCTATCCAATGCATTGGGTAACGCGAAGGAGTGAAATGTTAAGGTTTCTCCGAAGAGATTTAGGGAATATACTGTGATGGGTATTCCAAACGTAACCAAGAGGGTTACTCCCTATGTAAGAATGTTTTGAATGCCTCAAGTTACTTTTATGTCTTATGATTTCTGTGATTTATTCATGGTTTGATGAGGTATGTTAAAGTGCCTATGTTTTATGGGTAAAGTATGATTTCATTCTTATGTATATATGAACTCATGTTTCCTTTCCATATTTTTATATCTCTTACTGAGATTTTTTATGCTCATCCCAAGTTTTTAAAATGTTTTTCACAGGTCAAGGGAAAGTTACGTGATGTGATGATAGTGTCAAGGATGTGTCAAGAAAGAATCCAAGTTTTATTTTAAATATGTTTCCGTTGATGGGAAAAATGAATCATGTATTTTATGTAACCACTTTGTTTAAATGTGGAATGTAATGCAAGTTTTATGATCTAATTCTCTAAAACTCTAAACCTGAAAAGATCCTCAATGTGTAATCTTGTATTAACTCAAGATTAAGTAAGGATTAAGGCTAGGGCCTTATAGTTGGTATCAAAGGTTGGTTTAGATAACTTTAGCGGTTGGGGTATTCTTTAAGCATAAGTGGCATTACCATAATGGTTAGGATTTCAGAAAGAGTCCTAGTTTTAGATAAAGTGAATGAGTAAGTATATCTTAGTTTTTATCTTTCTCATTAGTACATGATGTTTTTTTGATATACTCACACTGACCTTTTTGGTTTTAGTAAATGGCTGGATCTAGCAAGCACCAAAGTAACAGTGGATGTGAAGGAAACTGTGACAGTTTTTTGAGAAAGCAACTGAATGATATGGGAGGTGCAATGAGAACTCTTGTGATTATCCTCACCCAACTATCTAGAGTCATGATTGACCACCTAAACCTTGGTGATTTCTCTAAGGCATCATATTTGTGAGAAACAAATCCCAATGGAAGTACAGGTAATAATCACAAAGGTAAGTGTGTTCAAAAACCTATGTGTCAAAGATGTGGAATGAAACACCTAGGAAAATGTTTCAAAGGGACAGAAATATGCAATAGATATGGAAATGAAGGTCATAAAGCAAGAACCTTCCATGGAAAAAGGAAGCATCCAGTTGACTCGAGGAAAGGGAATGAATATCTTTCTGAGGGATCAATTGAACGTTTTAAATGTAGTGTTCATGGTCATTATGAAAACACATTTCCTATGAAGACGTTTCGTGAATGGGGTCACCAAGAGCATACAAATGTTTGTTTACCAATACCTAATGCCATTCCGATTGAGGATGAAGAAACTGACAATGACCAATCAAAGGTATGTATTAATTCATCACTATTGTTTTCCTATTTTGGAATCTTAGGATATGTTTCATGATTTTGTTTGTAGGAAAGAGGTATTTCGGAATAAGTTGGAAAGGAATGGTTAATGGATCATGAAGAATGTTGAATGAGTAAGATGTCAACATATAAGGGCTTCAAGATTTATGGTGAAATTCTTAAGAGTATTAAGTATCTTTTGATGATGGGGTTACATTAGAAGACTTTTTATATTATGCGTAACCCTGATGTTTAATATAGGCAAATTTTATTCAAGGAATAGTTATCTTTTCTTTTGTGGACATAGTTATAAAGAACCATTTGGGTTTATATGATCCTTACTTTTGAGGTAATTATAGGTTCTATATGTTATGATTAAAGTGAAAGGCATGAGATAAAATTGAGGTTAAATTATGTTATGATTATTTTTGATGATTTTATCCCTTTTTGGGGAATGGTTTGAGAATTATATTGTTTTGGAAAAAGGACAAGACGCAGACCGTGTGACAACCCGTCGTGTCGGACAAAGTTGCGGGAATCGAACCCACAACCAAAGTGCGACTGGTATTTATCACTTACCACTATACTACATGAAGTCCCTGGTTAGTTTGACTATTTTTTTAGTTAGATGATTTTATTAATTAATAGTATGTTTATTTTGGGTTATCTATGGAAATTTATTAACCTATCATGGAGGATAAGTGATTAAAATTAATTACTTTTCAATACGAGACATTAAGAGCAACTGATGTGGTTTGGAGATAAATGATACAATTTAACTTGGTAGAATATGTGAATAAATCCTTCAAAATATTTGGGTTTCAATCTTAGTTTGGTTTAATTTGAAGAATTTTATGGACAAATTGTTTATCGAATGGTCTTCGTTGAACTGTGGGTTTTGTTGGACAAATTTTGGAGATTAAGAATAGATTTTCTTTTTATAAAGGGTTATCCTTTTCTGGATTATCTGATCATGTACTAACTTTTTTGGTTTTGGTTTTGTATAGAGTCTAAAGACATGGGAATTATATAGTTCTCTATTGTGGATTAGGTGATTCTCTAGAAGTTGATTATAGTACTCTTAATGCGAACAAGTCTCCCTAAATACTCATCTTTTGGAAAAAAATATGAGTTTGATTAAGGAATCTAGTAAAAGTTGAAAGTCAACATGATAAGTGATTATGTTTCCTTATGAATAAATTCCTCAATAAAAAGTAACTTAAAACAAAAATGTTGTCTAAAAACTTTTCCTACTGGGGAATCAAATACCGTTTAACCCATCACAAATATGTGATTTTCTTATGGTTAAATTTCTCCTAGACATGTTTACTATCACTCTCCATTAGAACATGACCCTTTGTTTTCTCCTCAAAATCCATATTTTCATACTTGGAATCCTAGTATGGGTTAACTCGGGTGACATTTGTACTTCTCTCCCATTCTTTTAAAGTGATTGTTTTACCGACTCTTGTTCTGATGTGGGACTTTCAAGGATGTTTCCAAGCTCAATTTTAAAAATTGCGAGGATGCAATTCCCAAAAGGGGGGAAGGATTAACACCCCAGGTAAATAAATAATATGACATTTTCATATTTATCAATATTTGTGAATAAAATATTAATATGACTTTAAAGGGGATTCTATGCTCGATGGCGTACCCAACACGCAACAATGAGTTTCTTGGGAATCTTACGTTGCACTCTAATAATAAAATAATATTATTTTAAATTGTAGTTAACATATAGCCGTTGTATTGGTGGGAATGGATATAAATAACTAAAATATGATTATATATGTTTTTAAATGTTTTTACATTTATCCAATAAAGGATAAATGCATAAAATACGGAAATAATTCAATTTTAGGCATATATGCCCAAGTTTTCACTAAAGGATCACTTATCGCCTTTTGATGGAGAACCGTCATTAAATATATTTTTTTCACACTTATAAATCCTTTTGGACCAAATAAAACTCTTCTTAAGAATTGGGACATCAAAATTTATTTGTGTAAATTTTTGGTATCTTTCTGATAAAGTTCATTTTTTAATGAATATTGTAAAATGTTGTATTTTAATTTGAAACCTCTTTTTAATCTAATTTATTTATATGATTAGATTATCTTTTGAATTGGTATTAAATTGAAATTAGAATATATTTTTACCATGAAATCCAATAGTGGTTGTTGGAATTAATTTCACTTTGAAATCAGACTTAAACTAGTGTCAATCTTTTGATACTTATTGTTTCATAAAAACACGCTATTTGCTATGACAACGGGAATTAATTATTAAATAAATTAATGTGACTTATATGATTTGAATTTTTTAAAATAGACTTCATTTTTGAATTTGTAATATCAAATATAGCTTAGGGTGAATTTTTGGGATTTTTCTGAAGAACTTCAATTTTTGATGAATAGTTAAACCACTAAGTGGTACTTATAAAAACTGATTTTTCCGTTTAAATGAAATTTTGCCATCTTTGTGTTTTGAATTTCAAAAATCCAACATACATGGTTGTCATTAAGAAGTAAAATGTTGTTCAATGGGATAAAATAATTTTTTGGTGAATAGTAACTTATTAAGTTTTTAATCACGATTAGAGGTAATTAGTGTGGTTTAACGTAAAAATAATGTTTTAATAATATGAAATGAACTTGACACATGTCCTAACCTCATTTTATGTGTCATGGCCGACCAAGAAAACCCATGGGTAAACTTGGGGACCCTATGAAGCCACTTTGGTTGGAAAATGACATTAATATCTTTTTATTTAAGGTTAAAGTAAAAATGAGACAAACATGAAATGTTTTACTAAAACCATTTTTAAATGTGGTTATACAAATAAGATTTTTGACTATAAATATTCATTGAAAAGATAAAAATATTTCCTACATCATAGTATTTTTTTTATAATTTTTAGACATTAAATAAATTAAATTATTTATGACATTATGATGATGCAGCGATGACCTCATTATTTAACGATTTAAATAAAATGGAAAGATAATGTAATATCTAAGAACTACACATGTCCAAAACCTATTGGATGAGTATATTTAGAACCCTTATCACCTTATCCTCGATACACATCAATGTGGGACTTCTTAAATCCGAATACCATTTTCAAATAAAGTAACATTTGCTTACTTTCCAAGAGTGCCCCTCCTCTCCTCTTATAAAAGGCCCTCAACTCTACCTCCTTACCCACACTCCAAAAGCCTTTGGATCGGCCAACACCTGCCCATTTTGTCTCTCCACTTCCCTCTATAACTCCTTGAGGCCCCACTTTGGGTAGAAGTCTTACCGAGGAAGCCTTTTAACTCAAACCAAAGGGAGTTACCCGATTTTAAGGTAATATTTTCACTTGAGTCCTTTTGTTTTATTTTGCCTCTCCAACCCCCTAAACACTTTTTATTAATTTCTTGTGTAACAAATCCAGTATCTTCAATATACTAGGATTTTTTTATAAGAATTATTAGATCTACACTTACACACACCTACATCTAATGGTTAAAGAACATAATGTTTCTGTGGATGGCGCATTTATGCCTCCCGAAACGATGACTGTTCAACATTCTTTTAACACCTTCAAAGGTGGCCATTAAGATGTCACTATATTTATATATGATATATAATATTTTTATGTTTTACTTAAGCTTCTGTATTTTTCTTTTTCGGAATACCTTTATGGTTTCCATTATGGGTAAACGCGATATCTTTATTTAAGGAAGTGCGGACTACCGCCCCCTCAAAGTGATGTGATTCGTTAATGCCATATGTGGGATGTATAAATGATGGATTTAAAGTTACTATATATGATGTTATACTAGAATTACAATATACCTCTATATCATTATTATTCCATTCCATAAAAATATGAAATAGAAATGAAAGTAGCGTTCATGCGTACGTACGGCTTACCGTCTTCATGAACGGTGCATTTCATTTCTTACCTCTAAATGATTATGTAATATTATAAATACATGTATATTATAGATATATATGATATATATGATATCCAAATCATAAATATAATTCTGGATATAATGAACATTTGACCACACTAACAACATGTAATTGTAAGAAGTCCACTTTCGACTTAAGAACCAAATATCGACAAAACAAACATTATTAACTTAAATGATTAAATAATGTTTATAAAATTAAATAAGTGATTTAAAAGGAATAATGAACTAGAAAAAGTTTCTTAATAAAGTTGAAATTAACTCATGTTTATTATTCAGGACGTTAAAGAACGATCGAGTCAAGTCGGACCCGAGGTAAGGGATCCTACTCCTCTCTTTCTTTTTAAGTACACCCTTTTATGTCATTCCTTTTAAGTTCATATTTCTTGTTATTGGGATGTTCTTTTATATTAATCTTACTTTAATTTTTATGTTCATATGATTAGAGACGCTATTTCCTCTCATCAATCCATTTTGGAAGTTTTAAGTGGCGCTGTTAGGCTACCGAGTTTTCATAAGGGGTTTTTCATCTCACTTTTATTCCCGTGAGATTTATGCTACATTTGCCATAATTTCCTTTGAGTGGTGTATGTACTGCCCAATATTATATACCTTGTGTAGTATAATTTCATTTATGGGTATTTTCATCTTCATTGTATGACCCTTCTTCCATGGTGTGTACGTTTCGAAAGTTACCCAACTCGGTAAGGGGACCTTTCACCCTCCTCTTTTCAAAAGACTTCTTTTGTTATGTCTTTTAATTCACATAATATTATGTTGGGATATGTTCATTTATATACTTATTGATGTATATTTTATGTCCAAGTGATGAGATTCCCTTTTTATCTCTCATCAACTCGTTTTCTGAATTTTGAAGTGATGCCGTTAGGCTCTCGAATTCTACCAAGGGAACTTTTTAACCCAATTTCGATTTCTTTGGGTTCAACATGTAGTTATTGAATATGTCATCTTTTGAATATGTGTGAATGACCTTTTATTGTTTTACACTTAATATCCACTTATATTGGGTGTATTTATATTTTTCACACATAATTTTGAGATTGAATTATCCTTAATTTAAGGATACCTTCTTTATAATGGAATTCATCACATTTGACATTTCTATTGAGACTTATTTGTTGTTATGCACCAATTCACTCTAATGTGGTGTATATACTATCCTTTGGAATAATATATCATGAATCCATTAATTTTCATGATATTATAAAGTTCGGACTAAACGTTATTCCTCAATTATTGTATTCAAGTGTCTCTAATTTTTGTAAAACCCCTTTAACCAAAATATCGCTTTAAATGTTTTAATGATTTGTTCTTATTAATATACATGTTTTCAAAATGGTTTTAGGGATTTATTTATGTGGATATTAATGGTTTAATTTTTTTTAATGCTTCAAGGTGGTATGGGACACTTTGATTCAAAAATCTCTTTATTGAATGTTTTAAATGGTTATGGAAATTGTTTCTTTTTGAATGGATTCATTATTTCAATGTCCTAAAATGTTATATTCTGATTGAAATGTGGAAATGTTATGTTTCCTTTATGCATGTTTCATGTGATACGTTTATGTTTTGGTTCTTGGGCATTGTTATGAAAACGGGTGGTTCCGTGATAAACTAAGGGCGGGTGAGCCCGACAGAGCCCTCCAATGCATTGGGTAACGCGAAGGAGTGAAACGTTAAGGTTTCTCCGAAGAGATTTAGGGAATATACTATAATGGGTATTCCAAACGTAACCAAGAGGGTTACTCCCTACGTAATAATGTTATGATTTCCTCAAGTTACTTTTATGTCTTATGATTTCTATGATTTATTCATGGTTTGATGAGGTATGTTAAAGTGCCTAAGTTTTATGGGTAAATTATGATTTCATTCTTATGTATATATGAACTCATGTTTCCTTTACATATTTTTATATCCCTTACTGAGATTTTTTATGCTCATCCCATGTTTTTAAAATGTTTTTCACAGGTTAAGGGAAAGGTACGTGATGTGATGATAGTGTCAAGGATGTGTCAAGAAAGAATCCAAGTTTTATTTTAAATATGTTTCCATTGATGGGAAGAATGAATCCTGTCTTTTATGTAACCACTTTGTTTAAATGTGGAATGTAATGCAAGTTTTATGATCTAATTCTCTAAAACTCTAAACCTGAAAAGATCCTTAATGTGTAATCTTGTATTAACTCATGATTAAGTAAGGATTCATGCTGGGGCCTTATAGAATGAATATAGTGGAATATTATATTATTTCCATTGTGTTTAGATTACAATATTTATATTTCTGTTGAATTTTATTATTTTTAATTGCTCATTTGATTATGATAAAAGATAACATTTTTTGAATATATATATATATATATATCCGTATCTGAAAAATGCAATATGAACCAATGTATACTATAATTGAAATTAAGAAACATTATATGTGTCTATAATGATTCAATTTCCATAGATAGGTATAAAATTTTAGCTCAATTGGCTTGTTGTTGTTTTCAGTGTGGTGTTTTTTCATAATTTTAGCAAAAATAATTGGATATAAATGAATAATAAATATATAAATTCATTAAACATTATTCAGTATATTGTCTTCATTTGTATTTTTGAATTATTTACATTATATTTTACTATATTTTCAGGTTTTGTATAATTTTTTTAAATTATGTATATGGTATTGTAGTGTTTTTGTAGATGTTTTTGCTTTTGGAAATAGAGGGGAGGTTGTTGTATGTAATGGTGTTGGTCTTGGGGGTATGCTATCTGGAATTGTAGAAAACTCTATATGAACAGTTTATAAATCATTGGTATAGTTTTGAAAAATAGTATCTATATCAATGGTTATCAATAACTGTTGAAAGAACTCTATATCAATAGTTCCTGAACCGTTTGTATAGTTTTAAGGATGGGGATATATTCTAACAGTTTACAAATCGTTGGTAGATATATATACCAATGGTAACTAATAAACCCTTAGTATAGTGTAATTTTCTATGGCCTATACCAATGGTTGATGAATAACCATTGGTATAGGCCTACCCCACCCCATAAAACCTAACCATTTGGAAAACCAATGATATAGGATATACCAATGGTTTTCCAACCTATACCAATGGTTTGAAATCGCTGATATATCCTATGATTCATGTTGTGTTTTCATTTTGATGTTAATTATATTCAATTTTCCATCGGAGAAATCATATTAAAATATTTTCTGGTACCCCATATCTTATATTATCCTTTTTATTTTAATTTTTTACATGTTTAGTTTTTATTTCCTTTTGTATTGATTAATAGAATGTCAAGGATGTTGCGTATATGTGATAGTGATCATGAATCATCATTTCAATTGGAATGTTTCTATTTTATATCCTTATTTTGAAAAATGTTTTAAAATTTTTAATTTTAAAATGATAAATTATTTCCTAATCTATTTTACATGATAATTGACATTATTTTACAAATTTTAAAAATAATCTTATCATTTTCTAACTAGGTCAATTTTGACTCACTTGATAAATTGTATGAAGAGATATTTTTAAATCAATGAAAGGAATATATTATCACACAATCATAAGCACTGTTTTTATTAAAGATTATTTTATATTTTTTGAATGTTATTTAAAAAGGTTCATTTTATCAATAATTTTTGAATTTTTTTTATTTCTAATTATCGTAGTGAAAATGTTATTTTACTCAAGAATTCCATTAAGGATATTTTATTGGAATTTCCATTCATTATTTCTAATGGACCATGATGTTATTTATTCTAAAATAGGGATATTTGTTATTGATATAATCAAAATTCTGTCTTTATACATAGTATAATAGTTTCAATGAAAAACTCATGGAACCCATTTCTTATTCATGGGTTAATAATTATATGAATAGAAGAATGGATCTTTCTGGGATTTTTTTTTATGAAATTAAATCATTATATTCTTAATTTATATTATAGTTATTTAGATATTTTTTATAATCATGGGTGGTTCAATTATAAACCATGTATAGTTAGTTCCATTTTCACATAAGGACTTGTGGTTATGTTATAACCAATGAAATGATGGCCCATAATGGCCCTATAATTCATTAGTTATAGAAGTTGATCATATGGTTTTCCTATTTGTATGTGAGATTATATGGGTGATATGGAAATGATGTACCAAGTTACCTGAAGGTTTTATATTTGATTTATATTGGATATTATGTAAATGTTATCATTTTTATAGGTAAGATAATAAGTTTATGGTTAAGGAAAGGTCTTTTGTACATCATATGGGTGAAAACCAATGGGTTTTTAATGATTCCTTTGACCAAGATTAAAATATAATGTCCCAATATTATTGATTCCAATGAATATTAGCTTTGTTAAAGCCACATTCCATGTTTCATTTCTGATGATCATTGTATTTATGGGTTCAATTTCTCTTATGTTATGCACATTCACTCTGATTATGTCCTCATACCAATATGTTCAATATAAACTCATTGATAACATTCCTGTGATAATTATTATGATTAACCAAACAAAGAATTTGATATCATACTTCATATGTTTCTATTTCCCCATGTTATGAGGAATTATGGTAAATTATTGGTCCATGAATTATTTCATATGTGAATAAATTTAATGGAGATGTTCAAGACATAATATGGAATATTAAAATATTGGTATAGAAGAAAATATGTCTCTTGAATCCATGAATTTTTTTTATGTCAGAGTTTGTCCTAAATCCAAAAAATAATAATACAAAAAGATCCTTTGGTATGTAACTAATTCAATATATCCTTTGGATTTCATAAGGTTTTTATAGAAAAAATATGGTCACATTTATTAGTATCAAATGTAGAATTGTTAATTTAACAATTAAAACATGACCCATGATTGTGGGTTTAGAGTTTTTTCACAATAGGCTCACATAAATAAATATTGGATTGTGTTGTAAACAAAAACACCCTTCATGATTCATTTTCCTCTAATATGATAATTAGGATCTTACAATATTTTCTTATATACATTCCTAAATTTTTAATTATGCAACATCATACTAATCACCTCATGAAAATATTTTCATGTATTCTTTTTGAAATCGTACAAAACTCAATTTTGAAATTCTATCATAACATTTCACCATGTGATACATCATATTAGGGAAATTTTGAAAATTAATATATAATATATTTCAAATATCCTAAAAATAAAAATTTATGAAGAAATCTATTTTTAAAAAAATTCATCATCATTCCACCAATCTAAAAGATTTTCCCCATGAGCCTTTTTATCAATAAAAATAATTATAAATTCCCAAATCCATATATTTCTTCAAAATTTTCCCTCTAATACATTATTAATGATAGTAATGATATAATGGGTTCTATAATACTCTCTATCAAGCACATTAATCATCATTTGTTTGTCTCTATTTATAGCTTATATAAGTATATGTGATTAAATAATACCATTTATAATAAATCAAGTTAATACAAGGCATAGAGTATGCCAATCAAATATAACCAACTCATATGTTCTCAATTTTCAGAGTATAGGCTAACCAGTTACGTGAATACAAGAAAGTTCATTGGTGTATGTGGATGAGTACATGAAATTCCCATCATCCAAAAACATAATAATAAAACATATACCTTAAATAATTATTGATATATATTTCAAAAATCCAGGACATTTAAGGGTTCAGATGTCATACTCAACCTTTGTGAGGATAAATAACATCATGGTTATGCCTTAATAGATTACAGGATCAAAAATATTCCCATACCCCCAAGATTAGATACAGCTCATCTCTTCCATAAGAATGGAATCATACTATGAATATTTTATTATAAGTATCATTCCAACATCAGTTATTGATATTATTTATGGAACACAAACCCCTAGCATACCAAAGATGGTGTATGAAACTCTATGTGTTATGTATGGATACATATCAAGAGTACTATAATGCCCCGACTAGGGCCACCGAAACGATGCATGTGTGGGGATACTTGGGGTCCTCTAGTGTGCCTCCACATACACACATGGAATATTCCCATTAGATATGGCCAAACACTGTCAGGGCTTGGGCAATTAATTTTAACATAGATCCCAAGGTCCATTTCCCATTCTACCAAATAATTGGAAAGACCAATTTTTTTAACGAACATCCAACAAACTAATTTTCCTAATACTAGGATTAATACATTCCACATAATCTAGAATAAAAGATAATAAATCTATCTACACGATGATGAAATATATTATTCATTAAAAGTAGAATATAAATTTGGAATCATATACAATAAATGAAACACAAACCAACAAACATACTATGTTAAACTGAAAATGTAAAATAGCATATGTCCTACCACACATAATCTAACCAACCAGGTCCTCAACCATTTGAATCAATCTATGATCACACCCTCAACTGTACAATATCCGAACCTAGATCTACCTGAAAATGTGACCATTGAGAATATTATTGTGCACCCAACTTCCACAGACCCCTGAGTTTTTTATGAGTACAACATAGAAGGGAACCACCAACACTGTCTCAAACATTACTCTAAAATAAGTGTGTGTACATGTGATATATTCCAAATAATAAAATAAAGTTAGTGAAAATTTTTAAAGAAATAAACACCACCAGTCTTAGGTACTAATGTGACAACTAATATCAACCATAACCACTTCAAAAAATATAGGAGTGTGTCTAATAGTTTCACCATTTATGGGAGGATGCATGTACAACCTATAATATTATGAATATTACACCACTATATATAACATCAGATCCTAGGAAATCTTATGTAACTCGATATAATAGTGGTTATACTGAAATATCCATGTCCTTTTCTGAATCTCTTACAAAATATATATGATTTAATTCAAAGAAAAACTATGCTTCCCTTCTAATAAATCATCACTAGATTCTTGAGGGGTAATCCTTGGGATCTAATCATTACCTATATCATCTTGTATAATGAATATATACTGGGAATCACTCTGAATCACTCTTTGTATCATATGTTAAAATGAAAAGTCATTTCAATCACTAGGGATATCTCTAAAAACCATGTATCTACTCTGGATCTAGGTTATGTAATCTCGAACATCCCTTAGTCACTAATGTTAGGATATTATGTAGGAAATCCTTATTATCCATCATTAATCATTTCTGGGTCATTGAGAGGCACCGCATGGAATTCATCAATATCAGTAACTAATGGATCTGAGGATGGTTGTCCCTATAATATTTCATTGTATATATGACGGTCTAAATCCACCTAGTAATATCTAATAGAAAAAATAGTTATAATGAAATGGGTGGGGAACTTATCTGGCCCATGTCATCTAATCATTGTTGGCCTCTCAAAAGAATAAAATATTCCTATCTTTACAACCCTACCAGGAACACAACATTTCTTTGAGATTTAATATGGAACTCACATATATCACAACACATAATAGTACCAACCCTATCAAGGAGAATTATAATAGTGGCACCCCCATGTTTCCCCTAGGTCACCATGTTATAAAGAATCCATTTCTTGTTTATACTCTCTCAACCAAAAATATAGGGTCAACACCCATAACACTAAGGGAATTTCCCCCACTCTATCATTATAAAAAAACCAAACCATCATTATCTACCAATTAATATCCACACTAATAGGATCCTTATAATATGGTGGCATAAATACTGTCTTACATGATATGCTATAATATGTCGGACATCTCCTATTTTACATAATAAAATATACCACGATATCCCCACCTAGCTAATCAAACACTAGAGGAGAAATCACACCCACCTCACCCTCTAAACAAAAATAACAATGGATATAAGCCATCTGACAATTCCATAAAAGAAAACATGACCAATTTCTAACAATTTTTCATTTCAAACTGCTCAATGGTCATTGGGGAATAAATAATATGTGACAATAAATTCATTTATGTCATTATAACTACTTAGAAGATATATATCTAATGACTATCAATTTAAATATTTGATACATCAACCATAACTGGTCATGAAAAAAAATCTATTTTCCAAGAGTCTATACAATCCCTTGACATTATAGAAAATTTATAGATACATTATTTTCATGAAAAATATTTCATCACAAATTTAATAAGAGAATTTAATTACATTGGAGGGAAAATTCCTTCAGTTGTGAGAAAATATATCGCATTCATCATGAAAATTAAAAAACATTTACTCTGGGGTATGATCAAGGGAGTGGATGCCTCATTTACTGAGTTATATTCATTTGAAGAGAATACTAACGACCCTCACTAAAACTCAACCATGTTTAAATAGAAAAAAACAATAAATACATGACCCTATTTCCATTAGTAATTATTTAATTATTTAAAAAATAATTTCTTAATATATATTATAATTATTTTAATAATGAAAATTATTTAAGCTTTTTTTATTTCATATGCCTCAAAAACAAAAAATAATAAGAATATTTTTTGTTCATCTAATGGACCACTTCATATATTAAAATTACCAAATTTTCATTTTTGAAATATAATAATGTCTTAAATAATTTCAAAATTTATTTTATAATTAATTTTGAAGATAATTTATAATATATCTTTTAATAATTATTATTCCCAAATAGATATGTTTTATCTAAATATAATTTCATTACAGGAATATGAAAAAAAAATGGGTTGTTTTAATTCCCTTACCTTTACACAAGGGGGGTCCCTACATAAGGTTACCCATGGTTAACATTTTGTATCACATAACATCTTCACAATGTTATCTAAATATACCCTCATGTATGCCATTTACTACCACATCAGGGAGACCACATTTATCATTATGGAGCACATGTCAACATTAGGGTAAACCTATTATTCTCATACAGTGGTATACCCATTTTCCCCCTTTCCATATTTATTTATCCACTTTTTCATTATTTGGAAAGCAATGAAAACTAAAAACTATATTATGAGACATGATTAAATTCAAAACATCAAATATATTTCAACATTTTAAATATTCTAATAACAAATAAAACATATTCTACACAATGTAACCCCAAAAAACTAAAATAATGATTCAATGGAATATAAAAAATAACAAATGAAATCATGTGATATTTTCACGGAAAAATGATGATTAAAGCTTGAACATGCACTAATCCATCACAAACTTCCATTACTACTCCCTAGAGAATTCCTTGTGTGATCTCCCCTCATATTCCCCATTTTCCAATTTGTTCGGTCGATGCTTCTTTAAGAATGAAATACTAAACTACCTAAAAAATAATGGAGGCCAGTGTAGGAGAAAAAGAAAAAATATATTTTAATTTAATAATTTTAATTCAATTAAAATTATTTTAGATAGTTATTTAAAATCCTCACCTAATTCCGGAACCCTGATCCATGTTTGTACATCGCCTTGAAAAATCATCTTATTCTAAACTCTTTTAAAAATTAATAATTTCAATTTAGGACTCTAATAAAGAGTCTACATTGATTCGATACATGAAAAAATTAATATTAGTTTAATAAATTTTAAAATAATGAAAAAAATACCCCTGCCTAAAATATCACCATATTCTAGAAAAGGGATAAATTCCCCATCATGATATTATTTGAAGAATATGAAATTATTTTTAGGAACATCTACTATAAAAAATAACCATTTTACTCTTCAGGAGCATGTCATGTCCAAAATTAAAACTTATCATAATTTTCCATATCCCATAATTTTGTGGGGTATAAAAATCTACTCAATATAGAACTTGATGACCCTGATCAGCCTTAGTGGTCATTTGATAATGATAATTGACCAATTTCAATCACCAATTGATCATTATTTATTAAACTCTATCATGGAATAATGAATCGTTTTCACTATGAAACTATAATGGTGAGTAACACTATACATAATAACTCAATATTCGCCCTCATCACTAAAACCAAAACACAAATATGACTCTCCCTAACACCCATCTATATTTAGACACTATTTTTTTCTAATTGATATATCCATGAACAAGTAGTGATCCCAGAAAATGGTTCAACACAAAAATGAATATTTTGGAGACTTAGTGCATTACACCATTGAGTTTTTCTACTGAAATTCATTATTGTTGTCCAAAATCCCACTTGAGGGATTATTTATCTCACTATGCATAATTATAAATTTAAAAAACAGGTTGATCCTCCTCTAGACAATCATTAAGAATAATGCTTATCTTTAGCCGTTAATATATCATCACATCGCCTATTCGAGATTCTCTTTCTCCCGATGAAATACTGAGATATCCTAAGAACCAAAATGAAAATATAAAACAGACATTTGGTGTTATTCCACAAGTGAATCCCAATCCATTAATATTATCTTGAATGTTCTATCCACATGCTGTGACCATTTCTCAATCAAACCCACACTAAAATCACACTCAAATCCTCTTTTATCCTAATACCAAGGATAAAACTATATTAAAAATCAATCTTCACATATAATTTTTCATTTCCAAGGAAACCAAATATCAGTTGATCTTATGACACACAATCATCCTTGTGCTAGCACAACCATCCAATAAAAATATGATCATGTATCAATGACCATTTCAGAATGAGGGAAAAACCACTATGACTAATTTTATTATCCCCACCATTGGATTATCCATGTCATAAATCTAATAAATCAATACACCATTATCCATATCTGATTCACCATACATTACAAAATTTAATTGTTAGACTTGGTTACTATACTTATACTTGTTCTCTAAAATGAAACACAAATCACTACAGGTTCATGACACACTAGGTATGGAATCATTTGAAAATTCTAAAACTCATCTACATTTAGGTTCACACTATGAAATGATAGGGGGTTCCCTCCCCACAATATGGATTTCCTTATACCGCTCTTTGAGAGAAACTAGTAAAAACCCCATCATATTATTTTTTAACACATCCCAAGATATGGTTAACCATATAATCATCACATAATACCATCACGATTAACAAATTCCCAAAAGAAATTATTTTTAATTTATATAGGCAATTTCCAGGAAAAGTTTTTATCTCTTTAGTTTGGTGGTTTCCATGATATTTTAGAATATCTTTACCCCTAAAAGGCTGTCATTGATGAATCATTTTTGAAGATGAAACAAACCAGAGAAGTCTTATCTACAAACTAGATACATATGCTTCCAATGTAAAATTTACTCATGGGTTATAAATTCATTAGTTATTGTTTTTTCCTATGAATAGTTATCATGGATTTAAATATCATATTCATTTGATGATAGTGGCTGTAGTTATTCTATTATTTTTAGATAAAAATTATTGAGACACAAAAAATAATATTTATTCTACTAATTTATTTTGATCCACTACCATGTCATGAAGGTAGAATAGATTCATTACGAATACCTGGAAATTTTCTATGACCAAGAATACACCATGGGGATGGTATTTCATTCATCATACCTTAGGTATCCATTATTATGAGTGTATGTTGATGAATATGTATAAGAATATCTGGGTATATTGGTTCGAATGATTATTGAATATCATCATTTCTATTTTATAATAGTTTTATATAATGTGTATAATCGATCCTAATACATCAGTTTAAAACATTTATTTAGGATCTGATAAGAGTTATTCGATACATTTTATACACTTTATTTGTATCTAAGAGTCCTATATTTTATATTTAGGAAAGTTGTCTTCAATGGCTAAAGAAAAAAACATAGCACCTTTTTTTTATTGTAGAAATATTATTTTTAAAATATTTTACCTATATGTAGTATACTTGTAACACTTGGAAAATGAAACATATTTGTATCATATTCAATAGAATTATGACACCCAACCCCATGTGTTGAGGTGAATATTATATCTGAAAACATTAAAATATATTTACTATTTCAAATAAATCTAATCTATGATATTCATTTCAATGCACACAACACTACGTAAGCATTCATTAAATGAAACAATGACTTTCATCAATATAGTACTTAAAAATAGTCCTATAACAGTTCTAGAAACATGCTTCATCTATGCTAGAAAAGTGCTGACTACCTGAGTGAGATTAAAATCACTAGTCTTTTATCAGCACTTTTTTATGCAGATAAAGGGTATTCTATCAATGGTTATAAAAGATATGACAAATGAACTTTTATTAGCAGTTCTATAAGTACTAATAAAGTGTAACATTATTATAACTTATAAAAACACATAAAATTTATCCATTTTATGTGCTTTTAAAAGTGGTGAATATTTTATCCGTTATCTATGCGTTTAAAAACATTGATAAAGGTCCATATTGTAGTATGCTACAATAGCACCCCATAACACTGTTGTAATGTGCTATAACAACGCACTACAACACCAAAAATACACAAGATGTTAACATAAAAAATTCCCATTAGAATATTTAAATGAAATGAAATTTAAAATGAAAATAGAATAAAACAGTATATTATAGAAAGTTCAAACATATTTTTAGAAGATTATATCAATAATAATTTTTACATACATTCAAAAACATCAATTTTGTTTTGTATTATAATATCGACCCTGACTAATTCTATTTCTAGACCAACCACCCATTCAGGAGAAAAACATTCTCCCGTATAAGAAAATAATTCTTATATTAGTAATAATATATAGAAAAAAATTAATAGAAAGTGTATATTTTCATAAAATTGATTATAATTTTACTAAAATCAATTTAAATTTAAATAAATACTCACATTGTGCCATACTAGTCACACCATGCATCGAATTTTGGTGCACTATATTCCAATAGGTCTCAAATGACTTGTGGATAATATTCTAATAGTATCAAAAAAATCTAAATCTGTTTTATTAGTTTTGAGTATTTCTGTTTTCATTTTTCTAAAATGTCATTTTAAACTAGAAACAAACAGTTTTGACCCATTTATATCACATCATGTATCAGTTTTAAGTGAATCAGATTTCTACACATCATAAATGACTTACTAATTATTGTTCTAATTTATCCAGAAAATCTGACTGTGTTTGATCTGTTCAAAATAAATGCAACTTTTTTGAACTAAATTGTCGATTTGAAACATATAACAGACACATTAAGTCATAAATAGAACATAATGTATCATATTAATTTTATTTTGATTCCAAAATGTCAAAAATAATTTTGGGATCATTTTCATAAAGAATCAAAACAATCTGAATGAGGTTTCTTGGTTTTCTGTAGGTCAGTTTTCCATTTTACTAAAATTGATGTCAATTTTAAATAAAAATACGCACTTTGAATCATACTAGTCATTATGTGGGTTAGATTGAGGTTTTAATGAATCTTACACATCTCAAACTCAATGTATATCATTTTTCTGAAGTACCAAAATAATACAAATGTTTTTTCGTGGTTTAGAGTAAATTAGTTGACGTTTTTATGAACAATTAATTTGAAACCGAAAATACACACTTTGATTCTTTTCGATCATATTTTTTCGGTATGACATTAGATTAATACCTAATCATCTCTAATGACTTATGAATAATTTTCATATATAATTATAAAAAACCAAGAATGATTGATCTGGTTTATCTGAGTGACACTTTTTGGACTAAAATGTTAATTTTAAACTTTTAACAAAGACTTTGATCCATACCAGGAACATTGTATTTTAGATTGAGGGGTGGATACTCCCTATAAGTAAAAAATGAATTATGAATCATATCTGTAAAGTATCAAGATAATCCTAATGTGTTTTCTCTATTTTGAGTAAGTTGGTTGTTCGTTTTACTATAGTTGATGAAAATTATAAATAAAAAGATGCACATTGAGTCACACCAGTAACATTGTGTGTCATATTGAGGTTAGACTAATTACTAAATGAATCAAATGACATATGAATCATTTTCCTAATGTATAAAGACAATATCAATTCATTTTTTTGGTTTATTGTACAACAATAGTATTTTTTACTAAACTATCATTCAAAACTCGAAGCATACACTTTTATCACATTCCAATCACATCGTATTTCAGTTTGATGTGAAACTAAGTCCTACACATCAAAATTGAATTAGGAATTGTTTTCATAAATTATCTAGAAAATACGAATGTGTTTGATCATATTTTAGTGAGTGAAATTTGTTTAACTAAAATACCAACCTAAAACTAATAACATGAACTTTAAGACATAGTATGCATATTTTGAATTAGATTGATGTGCAGCTAATTACTATATGTCAAAAATGACATATAGATTGTTTGTCTAATTTATCATAATAATATAAATGTTTTTATTTGTTTTGAGTAGATCAGTAGTATATTTTACTGAAATTGAGGACAATTATTAATAAATGTATGAACATTGAGTCATACTAGTCATTCTATGGGTCATATTGAAGTGAAGATGATTCCTACACATCCCATAGTCTCAAATAAAATCTTAACTATCAATGTTACCATGATATCAATTAACATTATTTTTTGAACTGTCAAAACTATATTAGAATCATTAAACAAACCACCCCTTCTTGAAAAAAAGAATTCACATGCTTGAGAAAAGAATTATAATATGAGTAATAATACAAAGAAATATATTAAACATAAATATGAAATAAAACATTCATTATATGGAAGATTATTTATAGAGGAAACATAAAGGCTACCTCTGTAATTGATAAGTGGAAGGAACTTCAAGTTAATTTATAAATTTCAACATTTCTGAGGTGAATGATTTTTAGTGCGAATAATTATATGATTTTTTTGGTGCATAAAGGCATGAAATATGGACAGAGAAACCCAACTTGTATAAAATAATCCAACTATATAAGATAAAAATTACTATTTTATTGGTACAATATAAATAAATTAATCATAAATAAGAAACAATATAATATTCGTATGCACAAACATTTTACTGTGGAAACATCAAGATCACCCTTGTGAATGAGCAGAGGATGCATCTTTTCTATTACTGCAAAGGAAGTGGAGGTAACATTAAGTAAAGTGATAAATCTAACACTACATAGGTGATTATAATTTGTGGGATAAGTAGTATGAGGATGTTTTGAGAAGAAATTCATCAATGATAGACATACCACCCCAACTAAAAAAAATGAAACTACATGTGTAAGAAAACAATTATTAGGTGAGTAATACTAAAAATAAATAAATTTAACATAAATATGAAAGAATGGATTAATTATATAGACATTGATTTTACTGTGTAAACAACAAGATTACCATTCTGATTGAGTATAGGCAATGTTATTACTCTTCCTGCAATGTTAATGGAGGGAACATGAATGAATGTGATAAATGAAACAGTGTAGGGGTGAAATTGATTAGAGGTAGAAGAAGAATGTGGATGTTTTGGTAAGAAAAAGCATGAATGATGGAAATACCACACAAACTCAAAAAAAGAATCCACATGTATATGGAAACAAATATTATATGAGTAATTCTTGAAAAAATAAATAATAAATAAATATGAAACAATATATTTATTACATGGAAAATAATTTTTCTATGAAAACATCAATATTGCCTCAGTGATTGAGGAGAGAAAGCATTGTTTCTCTCCCAAAAAAAGAATGAAAAATAGATATAAATCTTCTAAAAAAACTGCAAGGAATAATTAAAATTAAATAAAAGTTACATTATATAAATTTTCAATAAAATAGAGAAAGTATATTGTACCATCGCCTTTGCATCTTTTCAAATGTCTTCCTTCGTTATAATTTGTTCTTCTGAGGGGTTGGTAACATCATCATGTGTAGAATACAATGTTTTCATGAGTAGTCAGACATTTAATTTAGAGTATATCAATATATTATATAACATATAATATTATGAGGAAAACATAAAATATTTCAAAACACATTATCTTTCTTTTTTTAAGGGTTTCAAGGTGTTTTAATCTTTAAAGAATTAAAATCCATTTTTTGGTCCCCTATAACATATAATACATTGCCTATATTGGGACCTAAGATGAACATTTTGGGAAATTTCCATCACTGAGAGGGGGTTGAATCAGCATTGGGACTTTTTAAACAAATTTGAACCTTTTACCTGTGTACCTTTTAGACCGATTAGGATCCTGATTCTCTTATTTTATTTTCCCAATGGCATGAAAGTATATTAAATCCATAATGATAGAATACTATATATTTAAAATATTCACTACTAAATAAGTGTAGATATGCCCTTAGCATGGTTCAAAATAATCATGAATACACAACCACTAGATATTAATCCTTTTTTGTGGTAACAATGAATATGATATACCCTTACACTCATGGAGAACATTGCAAACAATCCAATATTACATTTTTTATAGATATTAACTATATCATTATAAATTCACCCAATATAGTCTTCTCCTTGTTAATATGGGTTTGTAACACCAAGAAAGTCCTCCACCTACTTACTCTTATTTGCTGTCACGGTTCTACTTTTACGTACGACATCCTTCTTCTTTAATTTTTTTCTTGCACAACACAATGTAGGAAACTCTTCTTACTTCTTCCCAACAACAAACTTGAATGTTGTACATTCTTCTTATCTCACTCAAATTTTTGTTAATGTGTTGTGGAATAATGAACAATGAATTTTATCTCACCCAAATTATATTTAGCTGATAGTAATGTCATCATTAACTTCTTCATCCCCATTCAATCTGTGACACACTAATATATGAAACTGTTTATATCAGTGTCTTGATCTCTCTTTGTTCCTACTTTCTTCATTTGTTAAAATCTAACATCACTAAGATCCCTCATTCTACATCATTTTGGAATCAAAAAATTCCCTTGTAATTATTAAATCAATGAAGATTAGAAATGTTTAGAATAATAAAAATTTGTATCTTCCTATTTGATAAACCATATCAGTAGTTAATTTAGTATTATTTATCATTTACATACTATTAGTTTGTGGAAAATTTTACAAAAAATCTTTCAGTCCTTTTTTCATCATTTTTATAACCACTGAGAATTATCTTATATCCTCTTCTGATTTTACTCCTTCTTGAACTACCCCAGTAAATTGTTCACATGAAATGTTCCTATGAATAGTTGTGGTGGACTATCATCATGTAATTCCTCACACTATATTGCATTAATTCTTTTTGAACAACCTTCTTTTTCACTATCTTCCTCTACTTCATGGACAACTGATGTCTCATGTACTTTCAATACTCTGCCGACCATCCCTCCTTCCTCCACAAATTGTCTTGCACCACATACTACGAGTTCTTCACATATAACTTCTTCCTCCACGGACCATCTCCACTTTTATGGACTGATTTTTATTTATGGTTGGTTGATGCCTCCACGAACAATTGATGCTTTATGGCCGGGATTTTTTTCTCTATGGACTAGTTTCATTTCATGGGAATATTTTGATCTGTAGACTCCACTTGCTCTACAGATTAACTCTCCTCCATGGACTAACTCATATCCTCCAACCTTTTTATTTTACGAGATAAAAAATCCTGTAAGAACTCCTTCCACCTACTATGTTCATGTAATCTATTCATCCCTTCCATGGAATTTCATATAGTAATACAAAAATTCTTTCTCAGAGTGAATATGTGATCTCATAAATATCACTCTACTTTAATAAATGGTTTATAGTTCCTTATACAGTAAAATGTTTCTGAAAATATCCCTAATCTAATTCACAAAAACATTCATTCTGGTTCATCCTTCACCGTGTATAGTTTGTGTCTTATGAAACTTATTCTGTACAAGGTCCGCATACCACTTTTATTACTTTTTGGTAGCCATAATCACCATAACTATTCATCAAACGATAGCCTTCTGCATGAACTGTTAACATCCCATGAACTGTAAGCCCCCCGCAAACTGTGATCTACCAATGAATCGTTTCTCCTAAATTGTCCATCCACTGTGCTTTATAGAATTGTTCCTTCGTTGAAAATCCTTCAACACTCAACATACAACCCATGTGGTCTATGAACTATCCTTCACGGTCTATGAACTGTGTTTTTAATACTTCTTTATGAAAACACCTTCTATTTCTGTAAACCAAACTCTTGATTTTGAGGCCCAAAATTTTAGAAAACACTAAGAAATGACACCACCTTAAAAACCTACTTCGGAAAAAACAACCATGATAATTCACATTCATATTATTTAATCACAAACATTGTCTATCATGATTTTTTACCTTTAATAGAATATTTTTAGCATTGTTGGATTTTCAAAGAAAACTACTATGACTTTATTATCATATAGAAACAACTTTCATTCCAAACAAAACTGAATATGATTGGCAGCACCTCTACTTCCACTTTCCTTAATAAAAATTTCTCTATAAGATCTCTAAAAACATATAATATTTTGTGAATAAAAATCAGAAAGTTATCATCATATTTACTAAGAGAATTACTCAATCAAGACATCTAATTACCATCAAATGAATTGGTATCAATTCTCCAAGAATCACCATGGAACTAAAAGTGCTCAAACAATTGAAAAGTTTTCTTGGAATATCAAGACATTAGGACTTAATTCAATCTCCATTAACTTTGGAACTATTTTATCATATTTACAATAGTGAGATCTTCATATCTTATTAAACACAATAGATAAGAAATAAAAATAAGTTGAAATAAAATACAATCCATACACAATGTAAGAACAATAGGACCAACATGACGTTATTGGGATCTCCCAATAAAAGGGTTATCCTCAGTTGAATTTTCATCTAACCCCAAAACAAATTAGTCTTCAATAGAAGAATCGACCAATTTTTTTATTCTGTATTAGTGAAAGAAAAAACTATCACTTCTTGTGACGCCATTATAAATGACTCATATTTTTCCTCTCCACACTAAAATTCACCTTCACGAAGACCATTTCACCCACTTTCATTTCATTGATATTGTCAACGCATTTGAAATAGAAAATAGAAAATTTAAATGATGTATAATCCAAATAATATATCTATTTGATAAAGCCAAAATATGACATATTTTACAAAATTATATTCCTACCCTTGGAACCAGATATGTCAAGTGTTTTAGCCACAAGCATAACACCATTGTTTTTCATCATTCTGCAGTCAATGTGTTCTTTTTTATTGAACAAATAACCATTGATAACAAAAATATTGTAAGATAAAAAAATATCAATTATTCCTCTAGCTATATATTGATGTTGTTCATCAATTGAATTTGTAATTTCAAATAAATCATAATAAATTTTATCTTAGAACCATCTTATAACCTATTCATTATCTGTATTACATATCCATATTTTATCCCTTGATGGATCCAAATCTCTATAAATTTCATTGTGGGAATAATTGTATGGATCTACATATTCACTATTATATAAAATGTAATGTTTCACGTTATCCATTTCTATCTTTGTAATTATAATAACATCCATTTAAAAAATCCCTTCTCCCATAAGAATTTTCACCTGTTGAAAATATGGGAGACTGATGCTTTCAACATCTTATAGGTTATTAGTACATAATTCAATATATTCTTTGAGAATATAATATTTTACAATACAAGCTTATGGTTGTTAGAAATTATTGACATACACTTTTTAAATAATTATATTTCATTTAATTGGGTACATCAAACCATAACGGATAGAACCACATAGTTGAAACTCACTAATCATGTGAACCGGCTGGTGGACCATTAAATCAAATAATGATGGTGGGAAGAACATCTCTAATTCACATAATATCACTACAAAATCATTATTCATGATGAGAAGCTTCTTTGGGTCTATAACGTTACTGAATATGGATTTCAAAAAAATAGAGTCTGGTTAATGTATGTTGTACATTTTGAGGCCGAATGCAATGGAGATAAACTTTCATTAAATCATTCATCAAAAGATGATAGTCATTTTATTCTATCCCTTGTAACATAAAATTAGTCACTAATAGAAGATTATTGATCTTTGATAAATACCCATATTTAGCATTTACACTGTTAAGGAAAATAAAATATTTAAATATTTCTTTTCAAAATAGAGTGTGAACTACTTGAGGAAGAATAGTCTACCTTTCACCATTCACTAGTTATAAATCATCATGTATCCCCATTTCAATCAAGTCCAACATAGAATTTATTCGTTCTTTTATTATTACAAGAACATTTAATAACTTTCTAATAACACTATCAAATATATCATTTGTACATACATGATATCAATAATGTTTCTAACATAAAAAATCTAATACAATAATTCAATGAAAATTTGTCTCTTCTTCCAACATGATTTTTGTAATATGTTACGAATATATTTTATAGAATATAGTGTCAATATATTTAACATTATTTTATAGTTTATATCCTATTATTAGATATTGTGTTGTGAATTTTTTGATATTACCTTCGAGTGCTATTGTCTGTGATCAAATATTTATGTCATCATGGTGAAAATTTACAGAGTCCTAAAAAAATCTTTAAGAATGTTTCAACCGAACAGAGTATTTGAATTTTTTTATATATTGGACACCCCAATATTCCTTTCATTATTTAGCTAGAAAAATTTCTATTAGTGGGGAAGTAATTTATCATTCCTTATAATATGTCCCTCAATGTGAATTATTCACTTATATGAGCATCATACATTGTAACACATTATCCCACATTAATTTCAGATCATCTTTAATTGGATCAAAATAGAAATCAGTATCATTACTGGCTTTCTTGGGTCCATATAAAAGCATAGAAAACATAATTTATTTGTTCTTCATAAGTAATCATGGGGTAAATTTATAATTTACCAACACGATGGCCTTGTACTATGAGTACTACTGTATACACCAAAATGATGTATCCCATCTTTAGATAACCCAAGATGAAATTTTCTCATCTCACTTCTAAATTTAGCATACCCAAACTCTATTTTCATACACTAAGGAGAATATATAGGATGACATACGTTCCCATATTTAATTCTTACGCCCATATGCCATGTCAATTGTATCATATTTTCTCAATACACATATAGTCTTCTAAACTATGGAATGATATGAATATACCATAGAAATCTTGAAGGACTATATTCATTTTTTCTGTATTGTTATGAACCACACATAGAGAATTTTATGATTGATACATGTTCCTTGTGAAACAATATTCAATCATTTCAAAAATCATGAATTTCATTAAAGATCATTCCCATTTAATGTAAAATTTATTTAACATCATATGTTTGACATGGTAGTTAATTTTTTTTCTGGTAACATATTATTTAAGAGACCAAGCAGTTCTATAAGAGGGTTTCACTCTATTCACTACCATCTTTAAAATTATATAAATTCAATATAGCTAACAATTTTGTGTATTTATTACAACTTGGATACCATGGATTATTGGCATAACTATTTAACTACTCAAACAACTTTGGACAATCACAAAAATCATCTTCAATTTACATTGTCATTTCTTCCCAAAAATCATAATCATCATTTAAACTAGAATTAATATCAATTGATACGTAAAGCATAGTACCATCCCAATCAGTGTCCACATTCAACTTATTTCCATGTTTAGTCTTACATTTTTTTCTCTAATCTATTATGTAACCAATAAAATGTTCTTCCAACTCATCTGGAATAATTTTTCGTGAATAAAAATAATTTAAACTCCGACATAGGGTTTTAGAAGAGTCATATGCATGATCTCTTGCAAACTTGATGAACTATTTAACTCTATATTCATAATTCTTAGTCAAACGATTAGTGTAAATACATTTTCAACTCATATTCATCCTATAAGAATCATTAATGACTAATTTTATAAAATATATAAAAAACATAAGATATTAATTATCAAATATCAATGTTATATTCAATTATAATAAGGTAAACTCAACATTTTATTTCTTCAAAGAATTTCAATATGATCAATAAAATGGGTAATTACTTTTTTTTAAAGAATTACACCACAATGGATGGTGTCATCATATGAATTCATTCAGAGTTGAAAGTTATAGATAACTCATCCACATCACCTTATCTCTGAGACCATTATCATTTCATTTTTTGTTTTAAAGATCCTTCATCTCTTATTGACCAGCACCTATATTTCATGAAATACTCTAAGTATTAGTCATCCATAGCATGACTAGTCCCCAATGTTATAAAAGAAATATAAAAGATATGGGGGATGGGTTTCATGAAACAAAATTGAACTAATGGATGTTTGGGGGATAAAGGTGATGAAGATGAAAGTTTTATATAAAAGAGTTGGGGTGAGTCTCAGGAAACCAATTTAAATAATTACAATTTTTTAACACACATCAAGTCATTCTTAAATCCCCTAAACAAATTATAATATATGATAATCAATTAAAGAGTAATAACGATGCAATTTATAAGTGCTTTTTTCGAGTGCTGATAAATACAAGCGCTATTAAATGCCTTTTTTGTAGTAGTAATAGCTTATGTAAAATAAAAGATCAGGTTTTACCGAATATTATTAATATTATTATTTAAAAAGATAATTATCTCCTATAAATTATATTATATTTAATGAATTAACTATATTTTGATTGTATATGGTTAATTTAATTAGTTTCTAGTTAATTATAAATATTGGGGGGATATTATGATTTTTCTCATGAAATGAATGTGTAACCACAAGTTCCCAACTGAAAAATAAATAAAAAGGAAATAGATCCTCATCTAGGATGATTATATTGAAGATTGTGGGAATCCCCTATAAGTAAAATCATAATTTCCATGGGAATGGAACTGATGGTTGAAAAAACAATGCCATCATGGGTAGAAGGGACGAAGGAGGCAATGAAATTTGTGAGTTTATTCCCCTCATGCCACGTATGATGGACTTCCATGTATCTGGATATAATTGTCATACATCTCTACATTAGATAAATAAACGACCATGGTTTGGTACCCCATCCAGTAAATGCATTAGGAATAGTTGAAGAAAATATTTTAGTTAATGCTAGCCCAATGTTTTTCTGATTTTAGAGTGGATGTCATGTGTGCACTGCATGAACCTCATCCTGGAGGGGGTCCCCGATACCAAAACATACAACATAGATAAAAATGACTTACCCACATGGGTCCCAAACAATTCACCCTCTACACATTACCCCCATATAGTAGGACCCATCCGTGTTGAGTTTATGTCCCTCACAGTGTGGCCACCAATGAATCCCACATCCCTGCAAAATACGCTCTGTAGAATGCTGATTATTGTCGTCTATCTTAAGCATTATGATTGATAGTGAATCACATTAGTTCATGTTAAGCCAAATTAGATCCACAATTGAGCACCTATTTCTTTAAACAAGGGCCTGACATGAAAAAACTCTTTAATAATGATCTTTATTTCATGTTTACCACAAACACCAATATACGTCCACAAGGATGCACATTCTATCTTACATTTCAATACAAAAATTCTGAGAACCCTATAAACAGAAAGATAATAAGTATTTACTAGTATTCCCTTGATTTGAGAAGTCAAAAATGAAATCAAAGTATGTCTAAACAAATTTTTCCTAGTCACTGTCAAAAAATAAATGGTATGTGGATTCATCCAGATGAATCCTACAGCAAGTGTACCTAGAAAAATTGTAATTCCTTTTCACTTCACATTTTCAAAAGTAGGCAGCACATAGTTTTTGATAAAAAACACCAAAAAATTGATCTTATCATGAAACTCCTTCCCCAATAGGATCACTTCCCATTCATCGAGCTATGATGGGTTTGGTATCTCCCTATGGTAATATCTAGTGGTGAGTTTTCCATATGCATAACCTATAAATACACATTAATCAACCTCATCATTAAGAGTAATATTCTCATAAATTCCACATTGATTATTATCAAGGATTTCACAAATAAATAGTGGATGCATGCATTCTAGATGGGATATTAAATCTGGTGTATGGTATCCTAGAAAACCCAAGTTCATACTGATCCAATTTTTGTTCTAGAAACTAATATCTCTATATCAAAGGATACATTGCGAGATTTATTTTAATGTAGGTATGTTTGGGTGGACTACATGCCATAGGTATGGAAACAACTTCCTCATAACACCCTATTTCATTTCATAAATTCCCTAAACAAAAAGAAACCATAGATTTCTCCCTTTAAAAAAAATCATAGGCTATCTTTTCATTCATTCTATACATAGAGCACGACACACTCCTAAGATTAATAAATCCATCTCCCATAATAATTTCCATTAAATAACATGAATCTTAGGGATATTTCCTTTATAATTATACATCACAGATGAAGGATTTCATGATGTTTTCAATTCATTTAATAATACTGTTTAGAACCCTATGATCAGAAAGAACGTGTATAGTGATGGATGCAAGAGAAAAATTAAACCACACAACCCCCCCCCCCAAGAGATGTATAAGTTCTTCAGGTTCAAGATCATGCTGGTGATTTTATTCTAAACTCCATCAAAATAATGAATGTAGAGGCTATGAGGGGAAATAGTTTCACCTAGGTATTAAACGGGAAATATTCTTCTACCAATACCCAACAAGTTATCCAAAGAAACACCCTATAAGTATGAGTACTTTTAATAATTAAAAATTCCAATTTTATAATGAATAAAAAGTGGTTACATACACTTAATATAATATTTAAAATATTTTTAAATTAATCAAATCATTCTTTTGTTATCAGAAACCAAAAATATAGAGTCATCACCAAACATTAAATGTGAGATACCACCAAAACGATTTTGGCATCGATATTACCACATTGTTCTATCCAAAATTTCCTAATTAGTGGAACAACTTAGTGTATTTTGGTAAATAATAAATAATCATGGAGAAAGGGGGTCACTATGTTTTAAACCATGAACCAATTTGAAAAATAAACAATTACTCCCCAAAAGGGATGTAGAAAGCCAAGCCAAGTGGAAACATCTGAACATGCTATCAGTGGGCCGATACGAGAAGCACATGAAATTTATGACTTTGATAATATAATCCTACTCGGCCCTATCATATATTTTATCCATACAATTTTTGGTTACCATGTTGTATCCCATAACATTTTAGTTAATGTCCCACACCATCTACTATGAAACGACGATAGCGCCATGAATCAACCTTCCTTGAATGTAACTGTGTTTCTCTAGGGATAACCAATGAGGAATAAAATTATGATGGCCTTATATTAATTACACTATCTAGGAACATATATGTGAGAATTTATATACTACATAGTCTATAATGATGAAACATGGAGGGATCATTAATCTTTATAAGGAGCACCAAGGTAGTAGCCACTTTCACTCGATAAAGGCTACCACCCTGAAATAAATCGTTGATCAATTTCACCAAGTCGTTCCTTATAAGGTCACAAGAGTTAATGAATTAATCACATAAGGATATATTTGGGAAATAATTAATATCTATTTTATGTTCCCAAATTGATTCAATAATATCCTCTTGGTCAGGTACTATGTCAATAATCCCATTATCCACCTCCATGATGAAATTGGGCATGGCCTCAAACATCATTGTTGTTCCACTTAGGTATCAGTTAGGAATATGATGGATAGAAACTATATGAAGTGTTTTGACGTGGAGAAAATAAAAACCACCAACCACATCATGATCATTAGAGAATGTTCCATCCTCCATCAAGATATTAGTATAATAATTCATCACTTTTATTTGATGCAATCATGGATGTATTTGGTGTTACGATCCCTATATTTAATCAATTTAATAGAAGCATGGTAACATTCCATGCACTCGTGTCTCATTACTGTATTATCCAACATGTTCCTCTTTGGATTAAGCTCACAAAACAAGATTTCCTCCCATTCGTTCTCAAGGAAAATCTCCATTATTAAATTTTCATCTAAGAGATTCTCTATATCATGTGTACTAGTTGATGGAAATTAATCTAGGATTGGAGATCCCCCTTCAATTGGTTGATCTTATTTTAAAGCATGTTCCATAAGTGGCCATTAGAAGCCTTATTCCATGACTCTACAACTGCTTCGTGGTATCCCAGCAAGGAAGTATATCATTCTTAAAAATGAAAGATATCACCTCACCCATGTATTATAAATAGATCAATGTGAATGGGATAGATATTAGAGAATGAATGAACAAGAATGGTGAACTTTATATATGGGAATAAGAATATAGAGGATCCATTATAAATACATCTGTTATAGTGACTCCAAACATTCCATATACCCCACTGATTGTTTCCACATATAAATTGATCTCCAATATAACCCAAATCTAGAATACTAGTAGGGGATATAAAAGAGGTTAAGTCATGTATTTCCCTATGAGGAATAATTCCCCTTCTTTTTATCCCTGAAGGATAAATAATCACATTGAAATCACTTACCACAAAAAACTGCATATCACCTAAGGAAAATAATCCCAACTAATTCTAAAGAGCCTCCCTCCCTTGGGCATCACATTTATCACAGATAAATTAAATTGAAAAGTATGATTACATAATATAACTTTTTTGGTGATGAATTGATCTGAATAATCAATGAGAACAACTTAGCAACTATAATTCCATAAAATCTAGTTATGGGGATATTTGTCCTCCACATTTATAAGGAACCCATCCTGATTATTTTTTCAAAAATTCCAATCATTTGGAGAATATTTCATAGTCTCATGTAATACCAAAAAACATGAATTATTACATAAAACTCCAGATGAAATGAAATCATTTTTCAACCAAGTGACAATCCTATTGGGCATTCTATATCAGAATAAGGATCATTAGAAGTTTTCTCTCTTAGATTTTTTCACATAAATCTTATAAAATTTTGAGGGATATTAATTCTTTAACATCGACCATTTGGACTGTGATCTAGTTAACAGAACACTCGAAGGAGACATAGAAGGCAGAATAACCATATCTAATATATCATGTACAACTGATAATAAGATAATGAAGTTTTATGTCTACATCATAGAGTTAAATTATGAACTCGGTCCTTGAAGAATCATTGTGGTAGAATCATATTGAAGTGCATCCCAAAACTGACTTTTCCAAGAAGAGGAATGAGGTTTTAAAGAAGGAATCATAGTCCAATCTTCTGTAGAGGAATTATCTACTCTGGATGAGTAAGGAACTAAATCAGAACTGGGACCCTTCCTTGAAGGTGATGATGAGAGTTGATTTGGAACCACCTCGTGAAGGTGAAGGGAAGAAATAACATAGCTATTAGGATTGGGGATGCTGCATGGAACCTTCAACATAGTTGGGATGGGTTTGATCGAAGAAGAATAAAAATCGTTAACTGGCTTCAAATATTGTCTTCGAGCATGATGGCGATCCACTGGAAAACCATGAAGCTTATGAAACATATAAATAGAGTTCCCCTAGATATATAACACCATAAACTATAGAACAAGATTAAATAAAACATTATTTTTCCAACATTACATATACCCCTACCCAGAGAATCAACAATGATATACGAGGCTAGGAAAGATTCATTTCATCGCAAATACGCACCTTTGAAGCATCTAAAAGACCAATAAAATTATTATCCCTAGACAGGAACTCTACTAAGGCATTTTAAATTTTATAAAGGAACCAAATATTATGAAATGGGATAGGAAGACACTGAAAAGATATATAAACTTCAGCCTAAGGAGATCTTGATCCAATATGCACCTCCATCATCCTGTAAAATAGGTAGAATATCTATCTTCCTGCAAAAAGAGAATTGCAAGACCTTTCTATCACAACATCCTCCATTTAAGTGAGGATAATGAAAAATGATTTTCGATTCAAATCTAACTCATGAAGTATGGCCGATAATCCAAAAAAGTCCACACAATTTGGAAATAATGTGAGGGAGGCTTATCAATCACAAAGTGCACTACTGGAGTCGATCGAGGACGAGAAGCTTCCTCCTTGAATTCTTATGAATGAAAACTCAGAGTCGTGTATTCTGCACCATGTGAATCCATTTATACCACATAAAAACATCAGGAAACCTTGAATCTAGGGTCTCAGTTAGTGGCGGAGGGAGAAGAAGTGCTTCCTTGAGAGAGGGTCTGGTTGGATAATCTTTTCTAGGGTCACAAAGAAATGAACTCTCCAATGTAACCTTCCTTGAATCCTCTATGATTTATGTATATCTCACTGCAAAATACCCACCAATTGAATTAATCTATTGGAGAGTTGGCCACTATAACACCACATTAACACCCACTAAAGAAGCATCTGGTAAGTATTCCTTGAGAAAAATAACACGCTATGTATACAGAGGAAGAGGACGGACCCCATGACTATGTGAAAGAAGAATCCTGTTGGATGAAGAAACAAGGTCAAGATCTGCAAGAGGGAATACAACCATTGTGGAGGAAGCAGTATATATGGATGGAATGGTAAATTATTTTCTAAAATGTTCTAGTGAATGAAGCACCTTCTTTTGAGTGTGTAAAATCATTTTTTAGAAAGGTTCACATATTTAATATTAAGTAAATGTTTTTTTAAAGACAATATTTATGAACCAATAGTGTTTTATCATAATGTATTAAATTAATTACTATTATTTTTATATTATAATGAAATTTATATATTATATATTCAATATATTTATTTTACATTCATCTAAATTATTTTATAGGCATAAGATAAGAACAAATCTAAAAAAGATTTATTTTTTTAAGGATTAGCGTGCCAACTTTTAATAGTGGAGTTGTTATGAAACTAAATTATAAAAATTTTATAAATTTTATTGGAAATATTTTTTTAAAGCTAAATTTCAAAAATTACATTAAGTTTTTTTTAATTTTCGAAGAATATTTTTTAATGAATGTTGAAAAATACGGAATTTTAATTGAAAGATAAATTTTTGTGTAAATAATTTATAATGATGAATTATATTATAATTATTTTAAGATAAAATTAGGTCAATTATAAATATATTAATCTATATTAGTCCATTATAATAATTTATGTATAAATTTAAATATACAAACATAGTAAATTTTACTACATTTTCACTATAAAATCTTGTTTTCTTGCCCCATCCGTGGGATGAATTTTAATTTTATTTTATCCACTTATGATAATTTCATTTCATAAAATGGATTTTATATTTTTAATAATAATTTTTTTAAAATATTATAATTCCAACTTAATTTTTTACAAATGTGATTATTAAAAAGATTATAATTAATTAGAGAGATTAAGAGAATATCGAGTTTACCAAGGGACTAAGCTCTTAACATAGGGGTTCAAATTGCATATAAACAAGCCAAAAATAATTAAATGGACATATTTATACCTTATCTCTTCTTGGACCAATATTGTTCCATTACTAGATCCACATTTCATGGAAAAAAATATCTTTTTAATTTCTGATTTTCATAAAATTAAATGAGTGCAACTCACCGCCCTTATAAATGGCCACAACATAGCCCCTTATCTTCACACCTTAAAAACCAATTCATTTTTAATTTCTATTCCGAAGTAACTTATACTATACCATTACCTAATTTTTGAATCACTATTTTGTGTATAAACACTACAAAAGAGGTAATTAGTGAAACCCCAATGACGATACTCGAAAAATATTTAATTTCATTTAGAAAGTGTTTTAATTTAATTTCACTATGCAAGAACACCAATTATATTTTTATCATGATTATATAATAAAAAAATTAACTTAAATATTATAAGATTTTTTATATTTATTTTATGACGTACATCTTCGAACACTTCCATAAAATGAGTAACGAAAACATCACTTGTGTGTACGTATGACTACCGCCTCGTGAACTGATGTTATTCATTTTCCAATTTCCACCAATAAAGGATTGGAATAAAAAAATATTTATATATTACATATGGCATATTTAAAATTTCATTATGCTTCTATAATTAGTATATAAATCATACCTTAGTGATTTCCATTTTTTTAGAGTATGATGGTGTCGTTTCTGTGTACGATGTATAACCACCTCGCAAAGTGATGTGAATTATTTATGCTTTATATTGAATGTGTTAAATATGAATTTAATAAAAAATATTTGATATATATGACATTAAAATGATACTAGAATGATAATATATTTATATATATCATTTACTTTTCATTCCTCCGATACATTATGAAAATAGAAACGACGTTTATATGTACCTACGTTCTACTTTCTCCATGAACTGTGTGTTTCATTTCCTGTCACAAAATTTTATAAATTACTATATATTAATATATACTAAATATATGGGATATTTAAATCATGGTTTACATTCTGTATATGATTAAATCCTCATCTTAGTAACAGGAACAAAAAATACCAAGGGAAAAAATTCTTGAAAATAGAGAATTTATTACTCGAAATGATGAAAAAAAAAGAAATATTATTAAAAAAAGGGTAATAATATGTTTTTATGGTAATATGAGAACCATATAAAAACATAAGGACTCTTTTATTTAAAAAGAAGAAACCAGATAAAAATATTCTCAATGATGGATCATTACATTGGTTCTACTAAAGAATGAAAATTAAATCTAATGGAATATGATCAGAACAAATGAGATCATTTCCATCTGCACCTCTATAGGAAAGACAATTTTCTATATAATTGGAATCCCTATATATAAGAGTGATGATATAATAAATGGATGATAAAATCTAAAAACAATTTCCACATATTAGTATGCTTTTAAAACACATGAACATATCCTATTTTAATATCATGGACAAATGTGCTGGTGTCACTTTCTAGAAGAAGACCGTTCAGACCCCTCTTCTTGGATTGGTTAGTCTCTATGATAACACCAATATTAACATCATAAATTTCAGAATAAAATCCAAATTATGAATGTATACATCCTAATATATCCTCATGAATATTTTTGAATACATTCCCAAAGAATGATGGACCTATATTTTCTCATGACAGTGCATCTATTTTTATCTTTATCCATCCTTTAAAAGGAAATTTATAGAAAACGAAATTTGTGCAAAAAATGAGGTTTAAAATTAATATTAATTCAAATATTATTGAGAATAGAAAGATCATAAATTGATCTATGACAATAATCATTTTGGGAGACATTCAAATATTTATACAAGCTAAAATATGTTCCAAAGCAACATGATGTGTTAAAGAAACACCATCATGTATCCATTTAGTTTCTCCCATGAAAATATTTTAAACCAATTCAACTAAAACAAACTCGAAGAGCATAAAAATATATGGGGAATGAAAGAGTTCCATCCATACCATAATGAAGTCCCAAATAGAAAAGTAAGAGGACATGTGAACTGGAAAAATATTTGTAACATCCATACACATTGATGATGAAGTCACACAGCTCAAAAACAAATGATCCAAATTCTCCCTATGTTGATGATAAAGACACAAAATGATCATAAAGAAATAACAATGACTTAAAAAAATTATCTTTTTGAATCCTTTGATGATGCATCCCTCAATGAATATTTAACCTGGGAAGGGGAAATCACATTTCTAGTCAATTTATGAATCCCTTGCATGCCCACATCAAAACCAATTTTATGGAAGTAGAAAAATATCAATGTGATATTTCTACTTAAAATAGGATCCCAAATACAAAAAACATCATTAGAATGGAGCAGTAATCATGGACTACCTCCTTTATGTGCATCAGAATAGCCTTTATTTGGTTGATTTTATCATTCATTTAAATATATGAAACAACATTGGAATCATCATGAGTGATGTAGTCACAAAAAGGAATTCCATTCAAATTAGTAGTCAAAAAATTAAATGGAATAGTCTCTCAAGAGTGGCCATCTAGATTAAGAAGAAATTATGGAAAAAAATGGGCTTCATGGGAAACAAATGTATATATTCAATGTGAGTAAAATTTTTATATTGGATATTTCTCAGTAACCTCAATTGAAAAAACAAGATATTCGTATGTTACATTGACAATATTTTATAAAGAATTATCCTCCATATATTGAATAAAATACATGAGATTCTTTATTCTGAGACACCCTCAAAATATTTTCAACAAGTATTCTAGGGAACAATGGATAATATCCTCTCCACGATTCTCCTAATCAAAATAAAATTCTTTATATTAACATTAATGCATTTAACGAGAGACATAGGCCACTCATACACCATAACAGAATATAATAATTTAAAAATGATTACAAATTTTACCAAATAAACACAACCTTCTATGGACTGATATTTTTCTTTCTAAGAAGACAATTGCCTTCTAATATAACTAATATTGGTAGAAATGTGACATTCCTTTTTCTATCCCAAAAACACAGGAACAATATGATGGATAAAAGGAAATAAATCTTCTTGGATACCCATGGATTTCATGATGTCAACTTTTTTTAAGGTTGTGGTGTTCCTTCAAAAATAAACAAAAGATTTCATCATGAATACTTATTATCCAGAAACTGCCTAATACATAAAAGGGAGAATTATTAATATTTAGAATGTTTCTATTATCCACATAGGTGAGGATAATAATATCATTAGAATAAATAAGATTATTAAGAGCAAAAATACCTCTACAAGGACAAATATACTTCAACTTCACATTGCTATGCGTGATAGAAAGTAACCTATTAAGATAATTCTCAATAATAGGTAATATAATTGAATATATAGACACATCATACCTGATAGCTCTAGAAAAATTAATGTAACACTCAAGGGATCCATTAATTAGAATATAGATTTGAGTACATCCCAAAAAGAATTTGTTATATTTAATAAAAAAACCATCAATACCAAATTATAAAAGAACCTTGTAAATTAAAGTCCAATACAACATATCTACAATATTTTTAATATCACGTTTGAGGGAACTATATCATCCTCTTATATAAATTTTTATTATATTGACACATTTTGAAGTAGTGATTATGAAATTATAAATCCCCCTCCCCATTAATGAAACCAAATTTTTTGGGGATACAATTTTTCTCAGAATGGGACACAAAAAATTTTCTAGAATCATTCTAATGACCTTATAAATTGTATTGACCAATGAAATAGGCCTAAACCAGTTGATCTCATTGGCATTTTACCCCATTGTAATTTCAGTAAGATTACAAGCATTAAACCCTTAAGAAATAAAACCATCATTAATGATACGTTGAATGATACCACATACATTATCTATAATTATATACCAATATGTCTGAACAAAGAAGTTTTAAATTTTAACAGGGCTAAGAAAGATATTAGGATAGAGGCCAAAGACAGCATCCTTGATATCTTCTTCTAAAAGAATATAATAAGCCTTTAATTTTCCTCTTGATTAAAAGTAATTTGAATAATAACATCCAAATGATTATAAATAGTGGATAAGCCATTAAAAAGACCCATATAATAAGAGACAACATGAACTGAAAGGGAATGGCTATTTCCATGATCAGATCCCCATTTATAAATACTAATAAGGGCCTAGACACCATTCTATAAAATTGAGAGAGTTAAAAAAATACATTTTATATCCCCTTCTATGTGCGAATTAGACTTGAATATATCTATTTACATGGAATCTTTATGGCTTAAGAGATTATTAATCTTTGAAGTTAACTCATCTTATCTCAAAATCCTTTTAGAAAAATCATTTCAATTGAAAATCTCTTGACTATGAAAATTTTTGAATTCAAGAGTGGAGATTTATAGCACAATGTTGCTGAATCATTATTTTCACCACTTCATTAAATTTCCATTAATAAAATTTATATTGAGAATTCAATAAAAATAATTATTTCTTTAATCTATCGAGCCCCAAACATCATGCACTAGATTCCCATAATCTTGATGAGTCAATCAGGCTTTATTAAACCAAACTGGAAAGGGATCCCTAGATTCCTTTCCAAAAATCTCAACAATTATTGGATTATTATTTGAATTAATCCAAGATTAGGTCAGGCATGATATATAATTATAGTAATATAAAGAAAAAACATTAACAAAATCCCTATAAATTAAGATTTCCACCATACCACTGAGACACCACCTATAAAAGGTGGATTTTTCACTTAAATGATTAACCTCAACCAGATACATATATTCAACCCAAGCTCAGAACCCACGTGAAATTGGTTTGATTAGTCCCTACACCCATTTCATCATATGAATTCAAAATTGAGTTAAAGCTTCCAATAAAATTCCATTGTCCATCAATGATAATCCTAATGGAATAAATTTCAAGCCAAATACTTCTATTATCATGATATATTTTTTGTTCATAAATGAAGGTTCAAAAGTTCTTATTTACTACAACATTAAATGAAAAATTGGAATTTTGGTTACTTGAACTAACCAAGGAAGGGTCATTCAAAGAGGTCGGTTCTATTACCTAACAATTATTACCCCTTATAGACAAGTTTTAGTAACTTTCAAATGAAAACTGTGATTTTACAAATTAGAATCTTTAGAGGAGAAAATAATCATGGGTTTACCTAACAAAATCTAAATAGTTTTATGATTCTGAATATGAAGCCTAAGGGAACTATTATTTTCATTGTTTTCTTGACCTTAGTAATTCCAAAAGAGGGACCTTGTTTAGATTTTCAACAAGGGTAAAATTCCCCTTTACTTTCCTCCCCTGGCCTCTTTTTACTAGAATTTGGGGGCATGATTGCCTTATTTTTGGTAGATTCATATACATTAATCAAGATGCGGATATTAGTGACTTCAATCCATTATTTTACATCTTCTTTATTTAAGGTTATATTGCCAGTAGTCTCTATTTTATAAAACCCCTAAGGAGAGTCACTAATTTTATTCCCCGAATATCCTAGATTTACAGTACCAGAATTTGAGTTTCCTATAGAAATAGAGAAATCTTGGTAAGGTTCAATTCCCAATCCCTTAATGTCAGGATAAATAGCCTCTATCTTAGTTGAATCATTAACGAGTTCCTAAGCTCCATCATATTCCTACATAATAGATAACAAATCCATAATATCCTGAGAAATATCCTTCCAAACAACATCATTATATACTTATTTTCATATAATATAACCCAAATCATTTATGTATTTTGAAATTTCCATGGAAATATTGTGGTCAAAATTATAAACACACATATATTGGTTCACCTTACATCACACCGTATTTCTCACACAAGGTGAAATAGGTGAAACTTAATATTTCCCCCCTTCTCCTCTTTTTTAGCAATATTAGCCCCAAATTTTCCAAAGTTATCCCATATGAAAAATGGCCTTTAAAACATTCCATCATTTTTCAGCAATGGTTTGGAGATGCTTTCATTTTAAATGACAATTTCCTTACTTTTATTGCCTCTCTTAAACTCCTTTCAATCCTAGACATTTGACATTACCTTTTTTTATCTATGAATCAACCTTCAATTAACCTCTATGTACCCCCAAAATCAGGAATACATCATAGAAAATAAGAACTATTTTATACTAAACATTGACATCAATATTAACAACCATATCTATCAACGTGATTACTTTTAGAAACTTAAGATCCATTTTTATTTACACTAGGATGAGAGAAAAAACCCCATTTCACCCTCTAGTATACACTGATAATTTTTTTTGGAGTACCCAAACAAGATGCTAGATCATTTAAAATATTAGGATGCCAATAAACTCATTGTAAAATATTATTATTTCTCAAATTTGGGCATTGCTTTGAATCTAGTAAAGTAGAATAAAACTAAGCTACCATTAGAAAGTGATAAGAATCCCTGGTCAAAGTTTTATACTCCTTGAATTCTAATAATCATTGAAATCATACATACATGGAAATATGATATGAAAATACCCTTATCCAATTGTAATAACTTTTTAATTTTGATTACTATAGTTGTGAGACACTATTTTTTATATCAGTATATGACCAATGTCTATCTCTCATAATGTAGATGATTATACACATAAGAAAAAACATGAAGATATTAAAAAAATTGAAGATCCTATGGATCTACTACTATAGATAATCCACTATCATCAAACTTGCTAATGTTAGAGGATCAGTAAAAACATCCTTAGCAGAATCAAAGAAATTAGACAAGGTCTCTGTGAAGTATACACCCTTCTTTATTTGATGAGAAGAATCCCTCGAATCCATAATGTCAACATAACTCTATGAATTATATTTATCCTTAAAATAGAATTCATATTATGGATTGAATGAATCAATGAAGAAACATTATGTGTGGATCCACAATCAAATATCATCACAATCCCCAAAATGATCCCCATCAACTCCTTCTCTCTCCATCAACTCCCAATAAATGAGTAATAAAATGTTATTTAAGGATTATATATGACATCAAACATGTTAATATGGTTCTATAATAAGATAAAAACTTGTTCAAAACAATTTTATAGAAGGATAAAATCACATTCAACCAAGAGGATGTGTATGGTAGGTGATTTTGTGTCAATTTTATTTCATTGAGTAAAATTTAATGTTGTACACCAAATTACTTTTATATGGTGTATATACTACACTGTGAAATGTAATATCATGAATAATTATATATTATTGATATTTTATGTTTCAATTTTAATTATTTTATATAAGAGGATTTTAATTAAAATTACTTTGTTTTAAAGAATTTTATAACTCATTTTCTTTTCATTGGGTTATATTACTTATTTATTAACATTGATATTCTATGATTATATATATAATTGACTTTTGAATTTATATAATTTATTTTCCAGAATTTTTATTTGTATTTTCAGTTGACATAGATAATCAATTCATTGATTAATTATTATGTTGGTATTTTGATTATTTTTAACGGTTGTTTCAAAATCTCATTTAAATCGTGATTGTTTATTCTTGAATTTACATTATTATAAATTAAATGATCATAGTTTAATAAAATCATTTATTTTCTTCTCTTTTGGTTATACTTGATCTTTTTCAAGTGATAGTGTCGTTTTTTCATTCTTTATTACTTACATTTTTAAAAAAAATGTTCTAATAATGTATGACTTTATTTCATTCTTCAGTTGAAAAGATGCTTTATTTCAAACCCATGTTTTCCAGAAACAGTTTCAAAAAAGTTATAACATTTTCAAAATGACATATTAAAATAAATTTTAACCATTTTTACTATCTATAAAATGTATTCAATGGAATATTCAAGTCAATTTCTAAACAAGGATATTTTCTAACTTTTGTACTATGAAAAAGGAAGGATATTTCTACCATGTATTAAATTATATAACAACATGACCACCATTGCATTAAAGATTACATTGAATATTTATGAAGATATTTTCAATTAATTTTTTTAAAATGTTATTATAAATTAAAGGAATTTTCACATTCTGTTTTTTACATTTTTTAATTTTATTATCTATTGATATATTGATAAATCTATACTTGTTATCCAATAATGATATTTTATAATGTGCATTTTTTGTGAATTAAGTTGATAATTTCATATAAAAGGAATGATTTGTTATAAAATGAAAGTGGTTGGGGACTATTTAATGTAATCTCCTTTATTCATCAGTACTATTAAGGGAGGAAATAAGTTAGAAAGAGACACATACTATTTGAAAAAAAAGTAGTTTTAACTATGTTATTAAAGGTCATGACAGTAGTTCTTTTTAAAACATATTTGGAAAGGTCTAGATAGTAATTGTTCATGTACCTGGGGAAAATGATGCCCAACAATTAATAATTTCCTTCATAGATTATTTTAGTTATAATTATCCATCACATTTTTACTGTGAAAAAATTATATCAATGCATTTCATTATCAATTTATTTATTAAATGGAAATTATTTTCCGATTTTGCATTACCACATTGATTTTTCTATATCTTATCATGGTGGTAAATATAATTAAATGGAGTTTTTTTAGTTATTTACAATTAAATAATAATTAAAAACATCCATATCTATTTATTAATCACATTTTGTGTCTGTTATATTATTTACCTTTCCATATTATTTACACACTTCATTATCAGTTTTTCAATTACAAGGAATGGTGGTTCAGTTATTTTCCTTTCCATAATTTTTATGCACTTCATTATCATTTTATTTATTATAGGGAATTTGTTAATAGTTATTTCCCTTTATATACTTTTTTCACATCGATTCATTATTTATTCCATTTTACTTAACCCATACGGATAATTTCATATCACAATTATTTTTTTCCTTTCCTCATAATTCAATGAATTTTACTATGACTAATATGCAGAGATACGATATATAAAATATTTTTTCTCTCAAAAAAATCATCTTTTATTTTTTGTATTCATTTTAATTACAATTCTTGTGTACATGTATAGTTTAATAAGACTACTAAACTATTCGGTACATTGGTATAGGATTACAATGTATTTAAGGCCAATGTAATATTAGTAAGAACAGTCTTTGGGTTATGTGGTTCTGGGTCACTATAGTTAGAATCATATCTAGTTTAGTATAATCCATGGAAACTAGATTTACGATAATAGATACTAGAATACATAACCCAATGGTATAAATTTATCATATGTATATAAGAATATCATAATCTTTGGGTATGGTATATTTTGTTTGTTCCTTCCATTCAATATATATCTATCCAGACAATACATGTAATCATAGTTCTATCCAAGATGTACCTAGGGGTCATAACTTGGAAATGAGTGTGTCTAGCTTGGCATGAGTGTGACTATGTACATGAGAATTGGCCTTAATATACGCCAAGTTTCACACTCCTAGTGGATATAACTAGGAAAATTCATATTTTCATTACAAACCTTTATGAATGATTTCAATATTTAATTACAATGAATAACCTTTATTAGACTGTAAACTAATTTAATGTCTCTAACACCCCATTTTAAAATGTTTTTGGTAGTAATGGCATAATATTAAGGAAATTTTGTGACAAATTTATGGCAAACATATGTTCTTATGAAATGTTTATTTAATGAATAATTCCATTATAGTTTATAGACATGATTTTAAAGGTATATAAAACCTTAGGGTTAATATGATCATTACTGAAATTGTAATAATAGTAATATAATATTATTATATAAAATACTATATTGTATAACATAATAAAAAGGTATTATTTAATGATTAATTGTATTGTTAGGGTGTGCATCATATTGTTTTGGGGACATTAAAAGAATTTTATTAGTAATGTTTTTGAAAAATGAAAACCATTATAGAGGGTGAAACCCATTTTCGTCTAGAAATGCACTAGGTCTTAAAACCATGACCAAAAGATGATAAGGTTTTACTGCTTACGAATGCACTATGTGATGTTATGATTAATATTTCATTGTTCTTAGTTTAAAAATTTGATGTGTAAATATTAATGAGGAAAAAGTAATGTTTCATTTGAGGTTTAGTGATTAATTTATTATATTGGAAAAAAAATTATAACAATATTGGTTTTCTAAAATATTTATATCTAGACATAAAGACTCTTTTATGGATCATATGGTCTGTTAAAAGTAAATTATAGTTCTTCAAGCATGAAAATTTTATTTTTCAAATATTTATTTCTTGTAAGAAGTTATTAATTATAAATTGATACAATCACTATGAAAGGATGAAATTGTTTTTATGAAATTGGAACATTTCATGTAATTATATTTCCTTGTATTACTATAAAGAAAAATAATTCTTTAACATTATGAAAAAAGATCGTAAAATTAAATATTATCACATTTCCATCATTTATGATGATATCAATGACCTTTTCATAGATATTATATATATGGTTTTCTGCCCCTATAAATTCCAATTGTCTTTAATATACTTTTAATCAATCACTTCTTATAATTATTTCCAATTTTACTCCATGTCCATATCATCAATTTCCACTGATGATCTCGTAATTGGAAACATATTTATGTGTTATTACAGATGACCTTCGTACAATACATTCTATCTTATTAAGAGGATTTATATCAACAATTTTATGATGTTCTATTTTTGACAAATTAATATTACAATATCAAACCTTCAATTATAGATATCATGCTTAAATTGGGAGGATGCAATTTATTTAATGTCAGTAGAATATAACACCTAGAAATTTTAAAATATGATTATCATATTCAATAGTTTGCATGACATGAAATACCATTCATAGAAGATAATATAATGTACAAATAAATTAAAACATTTTTAAAATTTTAAATAAATTCAATCTAATATATATCTTTTAATAAACCCAACACTGAGTTAGCTTGCTTTACTGGTGAAAACAACTTTCTTCGATAGCATGTGTTACCTGCAAGATCATGTTTTACCGAATAAATTAATATTATTATTTAAAATGACAATTAACTCATATACATTAAATTTTTTGTCATGATTTAACAATCTTATGAAAATATATGGTTGAATTCATTGGCAGCTTATAAATTATGAATATAAAAACTAATTGAATCTTAGGTAAATATATTAATAAAAAACCATTTTCATACACCAAAAGATTTTTTACCTTAACAAATAAAATTAATTACTATTAATTTATGATCATAATTAAATTTAAGGGTTATATATTCAACAAAAAATTACATTCATTCGATATATTTCACAGGAATTATATAATAATAAATCCAATTTTACGTATATAAAGCTATATTTTTCTAAAGTCATTTTTGTTACTCTTTAATTGTGTACTTGTTTGAAAACTATTTTATAAAACATTAATAATATTTATTTGAAAAAATAATCTTCCTTTTTTAAATATTAATGCTAAATTTACCTTAGGGATATTTTTTTATTTTTCTTAGATGCTTCATTTTTTGATAAATATTGAAAAATATAGAATTTTAATTGAAAATTTAATTTTCATATAAATACTTTATAATGATAAATTATAATTTAAAATGATTTTAAAGTCAAATTAGGTCAAATATACGTATATTAATCCAGTTTTTTTTCTAATCATTTTTATATTGAATTTTGATATAAAACATATTAAACTTATGAACATTTTCACTTTAAAAACTTGATTTCTATTCCCATATGAGAGATTAATTTTAAATTATGTTTTAAAAATTATATTATTTCTATTTAGAAAAATGGGTTTTTAATTTTTAATTAGAATAATTTATAATTTATAAAAAATCAATATTCATTAACTTAATAAAGTGATACTGGAAGGAGTTATGATTAATTACAACAGTTAAGAGAAAAACAAGTTTATCAAGGGATTAAATGTTAAACCTAATGGGTAAAAAGACCTAAAAACATATCCATAACCCATTTTATAGAAATAATATACCTTATACCTTCTATTGTCTATATTTTCCATTATTGGATCCACATTACATGGAAATAACATGTGTAGAATTCACCATTTTCCGAATATTACAGGAGTGTCACTCACTTCCTAGATAAAAGGAAACCCCACTCCCCCTCTCTTAAAACCTTAATAACCACTTGGATTGGAAAATACCAGACCTAATAACTTCTAATATTTCCTCCCCAAATCATAAAATCATTATATTGGGAATAAATCCATCTTATGTTGACGTTAGTTCAAACATAAGAAGGATACACAAAGAAGAGGTAAGAGTTTTCTATAAAATTTGTATTTTATTTCCTTATCCACCTTCTTCTATTATATTTATATCATTTTAATATAATAACATAAGTATAATAAATATAATTATATGTTTCTATGTAATTATTAAAATGTAAAATTTTACACATTTCTATCAAAGGGGTTATGAAAACATTTTTCATGTTTATATCGGACTTCCGCCTCACAAACCGATGATGTTCATTTCTCACTTTACCTCCTATCAAGGTTAGGAATTATGATGGAAATACTATTTTAATATTATATTTATCATATTTATAATTTATTTATTCTTATTTCATTATTATATATCTCTAACCATAACAATTTTTATATTTTGCGAATACGATAACACCATTCATGTGTACGGTAGAGTACAGCCACGTGAAGAAATGTGATTCGTTCACACATTACAATGTTTTTTAAGTATATTTTTAATAAAAATATGTGATATATATGAAATAGAAATGATACTATAATTATATATTTATATTTATATATATTTATCACTTTTCATTCTTTCACCAAATCATGAAGTTCAAAAAACATTCATTCGTACGTATGACCTATCATATCTATGAACGATGTGTTTAATTTACAATCACAAAATTTTAGGGTTTACCATAAAAAAAATATACTGAATAATTGGGATATTTATATCATGGTTCAAATTGTAGATATGATTCAATCATTATCTATGTTATAGGAACAAAAAATAACAAGTCAAAACATACCCAAAAAACAATATATTTGTTACAAAAAATGATGAATATAATGAAACATTATTAAGATACAAGTAATAAAATTTTATAAATGGATAATATATGATATCATATGTCATGAAACATCCAAGGATCCCAAGTTACCCAACAATCGATCCAACACTAACTTGGCCCGAAGGGCATTCCTGATCCCCATGGTTTGGCGATTAGTACTTGTCATCATAAAAAATTGAAGTGAGAACAAATTTTACAAAAACATAATGGAATAAATACAACCAATGTAGTATGAATATAAAAAATCCACAATTAGAGGAGTACCAAAAGTCAAAAAAAAGAAAAATTACTATATAAATGTACTGGAAAACTGAATGAACATCCCAAGTCTGAAAGGACGGAACTCTCGAAGTCCAGGGATCAATGGAACAAACCACCTACAAGTGGTTTGTTACCCATTCTAAATCATGTAACGATATGATATACAAAAACCTAAAGTCATGGGTAGGGTGTGAGATAAAATCACAACAGGGTGTCACCAACGATTCCACAATAATATTCTAACATTTAATTAACAACATTAAGTGCATTCAATTTTTACAAATAAATAAATTTGGAATTTCATAAAAATATTAATGAAAATCATGTCTTACTTTTCAAATGATGGAAAAATTTTAAAAAATTTCCCACATTTTAATTGATAAAATATTTCTAAAAATTGTATTGAATAAATATCTTTATGTAGAACTATTTATACAATTTACCAAGTCATGTATAATAGTTTATAAACATTGGAACACATTTATATCCAAAATATAAACAAGTGAGAGACATGGTAATCATCCAAAAGGTAAGGTAGTTCGAGGTTATGGGATCCTCAGACATCCATGTTTTGACAACTAAAATGGTTATAAATGTCCCTCAACACTTCCAAGAGAGGGCTCATCAATATCCCATTTGGGAATTCGATCTGCTAAATAATTTTCATATTAGGGTTATAAAATGTCAATTTGGTGTATGTTCATTCACACCCCCACATGCTTGTACCTAGTAACTCAATATATAATAATTATTTCTTGTTCTCTACTAAAAGATATTGATGATAAATTTATTTTAAAAAAAAATTGATATAAAATTCATCCCATTATCTATTTTTCAAATGTGGCAGTTTTACATTTAAAATCCAAAATGAGATTTTAATATAAACATTCCAATTTTCAAGATAAAACCCAAGGTTTTATATCAAAACCAATTTAAATCCATTTTAACGATTAAGAACATGAAATCAATTCACAACTACAGTTCACAATCCAATTTCCTCATTTAATTTCAGTAATATAATTGAAATAGTATCCATCCTTGTTTAAATTTAAATTCCTCAATTTAAATCTCCATAATTTTCTGTCAATTTCACAATCAGAACCCAATTCAATGTAATTGGATGTTTCCCAATTCTATTCCAAAAAATCAACATACAAAACCCCAATTCAACAGAATTTGGTTTTTTAAATCAATAATTTGAAGGAAATTATACTTATAAAAGTAAATTGATATAAACCAATAATCATGGTATTTAGCATTAATAATAATGGAAATCATTACAGAACCACATACTTCAAGTTCACGAGACTCGAAACTCTAAATCCAAATTAGGATTCACCAATTAAGAATGATGAAAATATATTTTGTGAATATGACATAACATTAATATCCCAAAATAGAGGGTATTAGTTCCTCTAACCAATATATAAATCTACAAAACCCTAGGGAGGAAAAGATAAATAGTGAGGAATGATAACATGAAGAAGAAACCTACCAAGTCATGATCGAATGGCATTTTTCATGTTTATATCCACTTCTTAGAGGGTACTATGGGGCGATAATATTCTCTTGGGAGCATTCATAGAATAAGAAATCGGTTTGGGGTTGTACCAGTTTGTTAAGGACCTAAAATTGAGGTTTCGATTTTTATAAAAATAATTTCAGATTAAAAAAACCATACGCATGGTTATCTGGGTAGGGCCGCACTATTATACCAAACAGTGTTCCATGGACATGGACCTTTTACAAATGGGATGCATGGTTTCTTCTAATATGGTGCAAGGTTTTCCAAACTGTTTTTATCCCTGAAAAACCCCACTTATTGTGTTTGGATGGTTTTTTAGAGGGTGCACAAATTGGGAAAATAGTGTACTAGATGATATATTTCAAAAATAATTAAAATTTCATTCAAAAAAACAAAAAACGAAACCCAACCCAATCGTAGTAAAAAAAATACGGGGTTAAAGAGTACCTAAAAAGAGGTTTCAAAATCCACACCATAGAAACATTATATCCCCAAAATGCCAATTCAGACGCTTTTATATCAATAAGATGAAGATAATTATCTCTCATCAATTCCTTTTTCTCCCATATCTCATGGGAATCAGAACCATGTTACCATAGCACATTAACCAAATGTATATTCCTCTGATAATGCATGTTGGTTTTAGAATCATCTAACCTTACTATTCATTCAATCACATATAAATCAAGCTCATCATTGAGAACACTCCAACTCAGAACATGAGATAGAGTAGATAGATAATTTTGTAGATGAGATAATTGGAACATGTTATGTATCAACATAAGATATATTGGAAGTGCTAAATGGTAAGAAAATATTCACACATAATCAAAAATATATAAGGTTCTAACAAAATGAGGAGAAAGCTTCCCTTGCCTCAAAATCTATTGATGAACCAACTGAATTGAAACATATAATAATATCTGGAAACTAAATGAAAACTCCAGCAATCTGTTATGATGATAAACATTAGACTTATACAAGATTTTTTCCTTCAACTTTATTTGATTAATCAACTAAATCATTGAAGTCTTCTCTTGAACCAATCATTTTCCAACTAAGGAACTTTCACCAATCTCCAACCAATTCAATAGATATATTCAAGGTTGACGATACTAGTCCTCAAAAGGATACATTCTGATTGCGGACAAGTAACTATTATTATAAGACAAATTAATTATCCCCATGTGTTCATCCCAATCTCTACCAAATTTGAGAACTCAGATGAAAATCATATCCTCATGAATATGCATAGTTATTTTTGTTTGGTCCTTTAACAGTAGATTGTATGCCATACTCAAATGTACCTTAGATCTACGTGCCGCCTGAAGGTCTCTACAAAAACAAGAAGTGAACCAAGGATCCAAATCCGAAACTATAGAAGATGAAACTATGTGAAAAAGAATAATCTCTTTCACTTATAGAATTTATAACAACTCCAATTTGGTTATATAAAAAATGTGTATAATGTGATTTGACATAGTCTTCCTTTTGATCACAACTGATATCACATTTTTCTTTCCCTAGTTTTGTGGCAACCCAACCACACATTCCATTGCTATCTAATCCCACTTTCAATTAGGACTGGATGTGGCTAAAGATAACATGGTGGATTATGGTGCTCGGTCTTCGCATATTGGTATGTATATCAATGAGAGAAAATATAAGAAATTCCTTATCCCATACCTGGCCACAAGAATTGTTGATGCATTTCATAGAACATATTCATGGCACTTGGGTGCACAACCCACTAAGAAATATGGTAATCCCCCATTACATCTTTTCATATAGCTAATGGCCCAATAAATGGATTATGATATCATATAATTTCTACCTTTAATAACTACCACTCAACAACAATCTCCCCAACTAATGAGAGTATCTAATGTAACATAGCTCATCATCATGTAGTTTTTCTAGAAGAATCATCCAGAGAAGAGAGGGTGTCAACTAAACACTTGACAAGAAACATCATCCCCCGATTCTTAAATTCCAAATGAAACTGTGAAAATAGATCCATCAAGATCCATTATTCTGATGATTCTTTCCCTACATGGGTCATAAGTTTCCTTATCAAATCATCTATGATTAAATTACCTCCCTTTGGGGTATGGTTTATGTTTAAATCTAAAGATTATTGGTATTCCACCCAATGCCAATGGCAGAGGTTCATATATTTCTGTGAATGTATAACACTCAAACATTTGCAGTCTAAGTACATGTTAAGGGAATGTATCCAACTGTTAAGTGTGTGAATCACATATTAATGTTCAAGGTCATTAGTTGGATATTTTTTCTCATGTGACCTAATTTAATGGGATCCATGACCAACAAAATGATTATATTAAATAAGAACATAGCCCAAACAAGAACCTAATGTGTCATAGAAGACCAAATAACCCTTCTTGGAATCTGGAAGTGTCAACATCAGTGAAGTAGTCCAAATAAATTTCATCTTAGAAAAATAATTCTAATATTATTCATCCAAAGAAAAATTTACCCATTTATGAGTTATATAAGTCATCGGAGAATACATATTTGAGAATTCATTAACAAAATAATGGTAATACCTAGTCAAACCCAAAAAGTTCCAAATATCAAAACCATTCTATGGTTTTTACCATGTCAAAAAAGCCTCCACAATATCAGGATAAAATTATATTCCTTGGTCTGAAACTACGCGTCCCAAGAATTTCATATCCTGAATCCATAAAACCCATTTTAAAATCTTGGTATAAAGTCTTATATTTCTCAAACATTCTATAATAGATATCTGATGATGCACATGATCATCCTCAGACATAGAGTAGACCAGGATATCATACATAAAGACTATCACAAAGGTATCAAGATGGTCATGGAGAATCATGTTAATCAAATCCATGAAAACTATAAGAGAATTGGTTAGACCAAAAGGAATTAAATGGTACACATAATGGTTGTACCTTCTCCAAACTGTTTTTTAATGTTATATTCTTTTATCCCCAACAGATGTTAACTAGAAGAAAGGATCTTTTTTGTACAGACATTATTACCCTTTCATCTAATAAAATATATCATCAATATGTGGAAAAAAATATTTCTTCTTTACGTTAACTTGATTATGATTTCAATAATCAACACCGAGGAGGATTGATCAATCATATTTATTATAAAAGATAACTGGATATTCCCAAGGTGACTCAATCAGGTATATAAATTCATTCCCAATAAGTTCATCCAACTGCGTCTTCGTCTCTTTAATTTAAGTTGGACCCATGCTGTTGGAAGGAATATACACTGGCTGAGTACTAGGAAATAAGTCAATAAAATCTCTACCTCCATTAGTAGTGGAAAACTAGAGAATTAAAAAGGAAACACATCAGGAAACTCAAATACAACTAGAGGGAGGTCACTAATCAAATATTCCCTCTTCATATCAAAGGTGAACATAGATATCACTATCCCCAACTCTTATTAAGAAGTTATATCCCTACATGACCTTAGTTCCCATTCTCCTCGAAATTCATAGAACACGCCATTGGGAATAGTATAGGAGACCCATCAAATATAAAAATAAATATGATCTTTATTAAAAATGAGCCAATCCATCCAAAATATGTCATCAATGGGATTCATGTCTGCGATAAAAAATCTAAGAAATATAGAAATTTGATATAGAGGAAACACAAGCAAGAAAATGGAGATCCTTCACTCTATTTATTCTAAGGGGTATAGTAATATCAATGAAATAAGATAAAATCTTCATTGTAATATTTATAATATTAATAATATGGGTTGAAATAAATGAATGTGATGAACTAGAATCAAATAAGGTAGCCATTAACGATAGAGCTATGGTGATGGTACCTCTCACAGTCCCTAGACCCATATCTAGTTCTATTGAAGACTCTTCCACTATGTAAAGAATCTTCATTCTGGGTTTCTATGGTTGGAACCCCTTTATCCATGATGCCTCTGATTTCACTGTTGGTTTGGTAAGTGTTGATGATCTCGTGCCACTATGGGGAGGGAATAATCCTAGATGAATTTTTATAAGTGTCCTGAGCATCCACAAGAACCAAATTCCTTGGGTTCCTCTATGAAATAACTCTTAGTAGGTACATATATTCCATACTAGTTGAAAATCATAGTGCCTCTTCAAGGAACATCAAGCAGTCTAGAATGACCCTTCTATCCATAACTATAAATAGAATCATCACATTTCTTATTTTGCTTAAAGGATCCCATGCTACTAATGGGAGAAAAAGAGACTCCTGAAAACACTGGATTACTAGACAGGTCAATTTTGACCATCTGTTCTCAATCCATCACATCATCATAAGAAAGTAGCTTTAGAATGAAAACCTAAAAATAGATATTAGATTTTAGATCCAAATCAAACCTTTGAGCCTTTATCTTCTCATTTGATAGTATCCCATGTACAAAATGCATGAGATCATAAAAACAATTTTCACACACTATCATGGTTCTGTCAACCTGCTCAATATTGAGAAACGCGATAGCCTTGGCCAACATCATCGACTATGGATTTAACTTGTTAGTGAAATCAATTTTTATGTCTTTCCTCTATAAACGCCAATATTTATTCTTTGTCACCTTCGTGTCTCCCCATTTCATGATTAGACCTTCTATAAAGAAGGTGACACAATTCACCTTGATTTCATTAGCTATCTCCAACAACCCGTACAAACGTCTTACACTAATAGAAAATTCTTCAACCTCATGAGTATAATTTGAGCCCTTGAACAATGTTGACTTTCAGAAAATTAATTCTTGAAAATGATTCCAAATATTATCCCATTTTGGTTCCATTGCTAGATCCTTAAAAAGAACTAGTGGTGGTGGATTTCCTAGGGCATGGACAACATGCACAATCACTTCCACCAGATTTGGGTCGACAATAGGATTTTCTAACAATGTTTTAGTAGAATATTTCTCCTAGATCCAATTTGTGTGTCTTCTCGGAGGCATGATGCTACAAAACATCGTTGAATAATAAATATTGGGAAACTAGGGTGATTAATCCAAATTGACAAACAATAAATATTGGGTTCTCAATCTATAAAATTCAAATGTAGGTAAAATACTAGGTGTAATACTCATGATGCCTTTACCAGCCCTACCTTAGTGATTTAAGGTTCATTGTAGTGAGAGACGGTGAGGTACGCAATCACAACTGCCTCCTATATCCCAAAAATATTACACAAACTGTATACTAACATCATGCAAAGATAAAAAAAATCTCTTTGATACCACTTTGTCTTGAACTAGCATCAGTGCCCTAGAAACCTGATAATCGAGCTAGATCTGACATGACCTAAAGTGATTTTCTGATCCCCATGGGTGGACAACTAGAAACTGGAATCATACCAAAGGGAAATGGGAATGAATTTTCCATATACATAATTGAATCAAGAAAACCATTTTACTATAAATAAAATATAAACTCCATATGAAGCAGAGTACTAGAATGAAAATAGGTAAAAAAACCACAAAGTACTATAGTAATTTACCATAAAACTGAATGAACTACCCATTTCCCAAAGAACGCAACTCTCGAGGTCCATAGGTCAACAACTTGTACCACCTCTACGTGGTGCTTTACCCCTAGTCAAATCATGAAGTAGATAATCTAAAAACACCATAAGGTAAAGGTAGATTGTTATCAAAAATAATAGTAGGTTCTAACAAAGGAATCCAAAATAAAATTCCAATATTTAATTAACCAGATTAATGGCATATAATTTTTACAAATAAACAAGTTCGGAATTTCAAAATCATTTTTAAACAAATCAAACATTACATTTCAAATGCACTAAATATATTAAAAAATGTAATCCATTTCAATAGAAGAAATAATTCTAAAAACAATGGTTTAAATAAACCTATTTATAAAAAACAATTTATATAAATTTAAATGGAATGTAAAAAAATTTATAATCATTGGCACACAATTATATCTCAATTATAAACAATTGGGTAACATTTTAATCTTACAAAATGTAATATTGTTCCAAGTTATGGGATCCTCACAAACTCCTATGATAATAACCAAAATGTGTATAAATGTCCCTCCGCATTGGAAAGAGATGACTCATCATAATATGACATAGTATTTTGATGTGCTAAAGAATTTTCATGTTAGAGTTATAAATCATAAATCTGGTGTTACGATATTAAAATCCTAACGTACTGGTCCCTAATTACCCTTTAATTACCATGGATTTCATATGCCCTTTTACAAAATATTAACAAGAAATTTATTTTAAATCCAACTTAAAATAAAATTCATCCCATTCTTCCCTCATAAAATGTTTCAATTTTCCATCTAAAAACCCAAATGTTTTTTATTCAAAACATGTCTTCCATTATAACCCCAAAATGTTCCCATAAACCCCATTTTAATCCATTTTCATAATTAAAAATTTGAAATAAATTCACAACTCAATTTCACAATCCCATTTTCACAATAAAATTTGAAAACTTATTTAAAAAAATTTCTATCAATTTCATAATTTAAATCTCTATAATTATCATCAATTTCACAATCAAACCCCAATTCAATGGAATTGTTAGTTTTCCCAATTGCATTCCGAAAATTCAATTTCAAATTCCCTAATTCAAATGAGTTATGATTTTAAATGAATCAATTGAAATAAATTTCATTTATAATAGTAAAGGGATTTAAATCAACAATAGAGATTTTTTGGTTAATAAAAATTGGGAATCATGATGGAACAACCTACATTGGGATCACAGGAACTAAAAACACTAAATCGTAATCATCATTCACCAACGATGAATGATCACAATGGATTCCAGAAATAAATCCTACATTTAAGATAAAAAACATAGGATATTAAATACTCCACCCACATGATAATCTATAAAACCCTAATTAAGAAAAGAGTGATAATAGGGGAACGAGAATGGGAAGAGGAAACCTACAGGGTGGAGAATGAACAAAATTCATTACACTTTGATCTACTATTTCAAGGGTGATGAGGGGCCAAGATATTATCTTAGGAGCTCTGACAGAAAGAGAAATTGGTTTGAGGTCATACCGGTCCATTTAGGACTTAAAATGGAGGTTTTAGATTTTTTTAAAATTAATTTCATATTAAAAAATCGTATATTCTTGGTTAGTTGGGTAAGGCCCAATGATTTGACCAAAATATGTGTCCCGATTATCCACCTGTTACAATGGGATGCACAGTTTCTCATACGTTGGCCCATGGTTTTTATACGACACATGATCCATGAAAACCCCTACTATTATATTTTTCAGGGTTATCTTTGAGATGGTGCAAGGTTTGTGTAGGTTTTGTGCCAATTGTTCACTATCCTATAATTTTTTTTAAAAAAAATTATTTCTCCAAAAATGACCCCTATACAAACCCAACAAAATCATAGTAAAAAAAGATTGGATTTAATAATACCATAAAACATTAATAGGATGTTATATCATAAATATTAATATGGTTATATAATATGTTAATAAAATATTCAAACCAATATAAAGGAGGTTATAATCACATTCAACCAAAAGGAAGAATAAGGTAATTGATTATGAAAAACATTCATTTCATAGATTCATATTGTAATGTTATGTAGCTAATTAATTTAATGTGGTGTATATAATTCCCCTTTACATTTAATATTAGGAATAAATAATTACTAATTGTATATTATGTTTTAATTTGAATTATTTCATCTAAGGGGATTTGAATTAATGGATTGCATGCGTAAAATAATTTCATAACTCAATTTCTTTTCACAGGGTTATATTTCTTATTCATTGTCATGGATAATCTATTATTATGTGAATAATTACATTTGAGTATCTATTATTGTATTTACACTTGGTTTATGTTTATTTATAGTTGATATACATTATAAATTCATTGATTAATTATTACATCATCATTATGTTCATTTTAATGGATGTTTCACAATCATATTATAATCAAGATTGTTTATACATGAAATTAAATTAAAGGAAATTATATGATCATTCTTTAATAAATCCATTAATATTATTCTCCTCAGATTATTCATGATATTCATCAAGTGATAGTACCATTTTGTGACTCTTTTATAACATAATTTTTTTTGAGAAAATAGTTTAACAAAATCAAACATCATTTCCCCCATCCATCAGAAATATTTATTCTTCCAAAATAATTTTTTCTACACATGTTTTCAATAATTATTTATCATTTTTAAAATGAGTCATTAAAGGAAAGTTTTACCCATTTTCATTTCTAATTATCTTAAATGAATCTTCTTATCTCTTTCCAAACAAGATCTTTTTATATCCTTTATACTATGAAAAAGTCCAGTTCATCATGCCAAGTATGAAATTACCCTCTCATATGGTCTTTATTCCTATAAATAATCCATTTCACTTTTATGGATATCTTTTTAAAGAAAATATTCTTGAAAATTATTTTTTTAAAAAAAATCAGTTTTTTTTTAACTTGAAAAAATAATCTTCCTTAATATTTTTTTAATGAAATTTTATGGTGTTTATTTTTATCAATTAAAACTACCCTTCTTCCCACTCTAATGGGTATATGTTTTATTGTTTCCATCCTTATTATTACTCTAGATGGGTTATGATTAGTTTAACCAAACATAGTATTGAAATTAACATCCATGAATCATTTTCATAGTCCTTAACATTGACTTGAATTATTCACATTCCAATGACAACTTAACATTAAATTTCTCCATAATATTGTCTTTATTTTTCAGGAATTATATTATTTCTTAAACCCTATACTATTTACTCATACAACGTTTTATTTTTTAGTTAATTTACTATCTTGGTAAATTTTGATAAATATGTTGTATTTACTTAATAAAAATAATTAATAATTCATATTATTTATGAACTAAATCTATTTTTTGATATATGAGGAATGATTAGGGCTAGTATGAGAGAGTTTTGGGACCATTTAAAGTAAGACCCTCGATGTATCAGTAGTCTCATGGGATGAAATTAGTTGGAAACAAACTCTTTATCTTTGTAACCTTATTGTTTAAACTATATTGTGAAAGGATATATAATAATATGTTTTAAACCATCTTGTGAATTATATTGACAATAGTGGTTTCATGTTCTTAAGAAACATGATGTCCTATAATTATGTATTTCCTTAATTCTATACTTGAATTTATATTATCTATGATATTTTCTCTGTGAAAAATTCAAGAAATTCATTTTATTCTCATTTTATTGATTAAATAGGATGTGTTTTTAGTTATTCACCTTTCCATATTGATTCTACCTTATTTTAAAATAATATTATAGATATTTAAATTGAAGGTGTCTTAAAATATTTACCTTTCCATTTTATTTATGCACTTCCTTTTCAGTTTATTGATTACATGGAATTTTTGTTTATTTATTTACCTTTTCATTTTATTTATGGACATTATTCAAAATTTATTTATTCCATGGAATGTGTGTTCAGTTATTTACCTCTTTATATTTCTAACACACTTCCATCTCAATTTATTGATTACAAGGATTTTTTTTAGTTATTTAAATTGCATATTAATAATTCTAATTGATTCATTATTACTTATGTTGTATATAACACATAAAATGAATTTCATCTTACCATTATTTTGTTTCATTTTCTAAGAATACTATGATGTTTACAATGATATATCTATATAGATACTCTTGATTAAATAATGTTGTTCTCCAAAAATAGGATTTTAATTTCAGTATTAATATTTAATAAAAAGACTCATGAATATTTGTTATTTACCAAGACTAATAAACAATGTAGTCCATTAGGATGTTATTTCATTATATCATATGCTAATTTAATTGTTGCATGAATCATCTCATTTTTGTGGGGTTTGGGTTCATTCAGCATTGCTTATTTAAAGTTCAACCTTGATTACCAGTACATAAGTGAGGAAATACATTATTTACGATTACATGATGGGTTCAAATAATGTTAGTTTTGATTATAACTCTTATGTAAATGGTTTCCATAATGGAATTAATTAAGGTTTTGATACTTATTAATCATACTTGTCATTGTATTCTTGTCATTATAAGTTTTATATAAAGGTAACCTACATCTTACTCATATGAAAAATCCATGAATATAAAGGCCTCTAAGGATTTACTATATACACGTAATGGTCCTTATGAAATTACTTTCTCAACACGTATGGAATTTTTATGTTAACATTATTTACAATGGTTAAATATAATGATCACTTACTAAACCTTTATACAACAAGTTTTAGATAAAATGCATAATGGTTGACTGAGTATTTAAAATAATCATAAATATAACTTACCTGTTTACTTAACAAAATATGTGGTCTAAATATACACTAAATAAAAAAACAAATTCAACCCTCACTTAAGGGTTCTAGAATTATAATGCTTTTATATAGTGTGTTTTTATAAGAGTATAAGGAGTTTACATTATGAAAATTGAAATTCTGTGTAAAGGTAAATCAGATTTTTCAAAAATGGTTCAAAAAATTTCCTCAACATATAAAATGTTTTAAATGTTCTGTAGAATGAATATAAATCGTCATCAAGGTATTTTTCAAGAATTTTTAATTAATAAAGGGTTGATTATTTATTTTATTTTAAATGGTTTGTAATTAATTTAATGAATATTTAAAAAATACATATTTTGAAATATTACTCAAATATTAATTGTTAATATTTCTTTTTAAAAAAAATTGCATAAATTTTTAAATATAAATAAATGTTTTTATTTAGATATCATAAGTGAATTTTTAAAAATGTATTTAAATTTTCAAATAAATTCACTATATAAAGTGATTATATTTAAATTATTAATTATTCATAATTAATTGATTTCAATTATTCAATTCTAGGGGACTTACCTAGAACATTATTTCTGTCACATAAATATGGTATTGATGATTGATTTGATTGATTTTAAAATAGCTATAAAGTATATTAGATTTTATTCTGTAAAATATTTACATAATATAAAATTGGATTATAAAAATGATTATAATTCATATATATAATTTTTTTTAAAATAATATTATATGTAATGAAGAATACGAAAGTGTTATTTTTTAAATTCATATAACAACTTTATTCATCATTTTAAAATATCCACAATGATAAAGATTATATTATTAATGTGTTTATAATTATATTTCATTTATTAATTGATCATTATTTTTAATATTAGAATTAGATATTTTAATTTTTCATTTCTTTAAATGGTGCCCTAAATTTTAATCATAGTTATAAACTATTTATTAGCTAAATGATGTGTGATTTAGTTTAAATGTTAAACATCCTATAGATAGATCCTAGCATTACTTTCTGGTAATGATAATGATTTGAATTTTTCATCTCCATTGATAATGAATTATAATGAAATTTATGGACTTGAATTTAGTTATTGAGTATAGATATTACATATTATGTTTTAGGGTTGTGATGTGTTGAATTATCTCTTAATTAATCCCAATTAAGGGGAACATGGGGAAATCGACATACCTACATAATGGATTATGCCTTGACAAGGTTTAATAATGGTGTTAGATATATGTCACTTTAGGTTGACTCATGTTGATATTTTTAGTCTTATATAACTATATATCCTTACAAGATTTGTTCATGTACCTTATGTATATGATTCATTTGTGTATGTAATATTTCACTACTCTTTTTTGAATGAGTTACAAAAAATGGGGTTTTCTTAAAGAGTTACTCATCAATATAGTTTGAATATATTTTTTTATTAAAGGGGATATGATTCCCAAAAATTAGTAGAAGTATACATAAATAAAAGTGGGAAATATGAGATTCAATTAAGAGATTAAAATTCATTTATATTTGTAATTATTAGATTTCTTCTAAAATAGAAATTTTCAGGACATTGATCATCCATCTGAGTAGGTCATTTTAATGTTTGGTTCCCCAAGATTATCTTCGGTAAAGAAAGAAAGGATATTTATCTTTGGAACATCATTTTAATGGTCAAACTAATGCTGGTTTCTCATGGATTTCTTATTGTCAGCTTGTTTTTGAAATTTACATTTGTTTACACTAGCATAATAACACTAATAGGAATATGTTACCAATGTAATAGAGTTGAGTTTTTTCAACAAGGTCGATTCTACTAATAGTTTTCAACTCAAATATCCAAAATTCATATATTATATGATTTAGATGATGCCCAAACTCAATAGAAATGTGTTATGAAGAATGATAATGTCCACTCATTTTCAATGTAAAATATAGAACTTATATCACCAATAGGGTTGATTAATATTAAATGGTGTCATCATTTTAGTGTGGTATATTTTAATAATATTTCTTATTAAATCATTAACAAAACATGATACTCATCGGAAAAAAGGTTTTGATGTATATGAATAAAATCATCACCATAAAATAAAACATTGTGAATAATCCTAGAAAAGAAGACTCTTATTTTATACTGCTCTTCAGAATGGTAATTGAATATAATTTCATAAATAAAAATGATGATTTATGAAAATGTACGAAGGAAAATTCTATGTGATGAAACAGTTCCTTCTTGAGTAACCATGTATGAAAATTACTCATCAATAATGATCTAGATTCTTTTGGAATTTTATAGTGACTCATTTAAGGTTTGAAAGGAATTATATGAAAAATGAATAATGGAATATTAGTCTCCACTCACATAAAAAATATGATCCTTTATATCATTACATTATGGAATTTTTATCTCATATATTCCATAATATTGGGTATATCAAATTATATTCAATATGATTGAATATGTTAACATCTATGTGATACTAAAATATTCATTAAATATTTATTTATTCGGGAAATAAATTCAATTTTTATAAAATATATTTGAAATAAACTATTCGATTTACAATGGTTAATAAATATACTATAGGCCATAAGATTAAAACATTTTAAACATAAAGTATACATTGAAGTAATGAACAAAAAAAATATGCATTGGTAAAATTAATAATTATTGATTAGAAAAAATTTTCTTAAGCAGTTAATTTTTATCTCATTTATCTCTTGAGAAAAAAATATAAACAGTAGTAGTTTAAATAAAATGTGATGTGTTTTATAATACACAACATTTATTATAATTTCAATTCTATGTTATTATTTAAGGGGAATCAAGATATATATTCTTCTTGTTAGGGAATCTATTTTATTTTCAACTAAAGAAATTTTCCTATGATTTTATTAAATTCAAAGTAGATTTAAAAAAAATTAAAGTGTTTAGAAAATATATTAAATGGGTGTAACGCCCCGACCCCAGCTACCCAGAGCCGGTGTGTTACTTCGTAACATTGGCATGATCACAAAAGATCAAGTCTCGAAAGACCGATTAGTTTAGTAGCCTTGGAAACACTGGATACATTCATAAGTCTTACATTACATCATAAGGTGAAAAACTACAATAACAAAGTCTCCGTAGTCCACACTCATATCCTCTTCTGACTATCCCTGCAGGTCATTCATAAAATACTTCTTCACATCCTGAAAAATATTAAAACATTGAAAGGGGTGAGCTCAGATGCTCAGTAAGGATAACAATATTGCGGAAGCTTTCATAAATAAACATAAACATTTAAGGCAATGTATAACTAAAACAAAAGCCTTTTAAACTTGAACATAAACATAATATGGCAAAAGTAAAATGAGATAAGGCCATTTACTTATTCACATGGATATTCTACTGGTCAAATAATCACATGCAATATCAATAACCACTTTAATAATGATGGAATGCATAATTCCAGACTATCATAACCACGTAGCCAAGGCCTCGTGCCAAGACCACAAATTAGATTTTGTCAAGGCCTCATGCCAAGACACTAGTTTGTCTCATGAGACCTGCCGATGCATCGAGGAGCTATAGCGGGCTCCACCCGTCACTTATTAAGTCCAATGCATTCCTCATATGAATAGGTTTAAACATATCATAAACCATAACATAATCGTATCACATAAAACATGCATAAAGGAAACATAACATTTCCACATTTCAATCACAAGATATCAATACAATACATTGATATAATAAAAATGCTTTCAAAACCATTTTCATTACTAAAATAAAAGAAAGTTAAAACTTTGTATTTATTTTTCATTAAAAAATGATGGCTTGTAGAGGAAGCCGAAACTCAAATAATGGTCACAGCGGCAGAGAAGTCATTCTCGCCGCATAAGTACGGAAAGAAAAACATTCCCTTTTTTTTGTTTAGTAAAATTCTTCATATAAAAAAGATTCCTTTTGAATAAACATAAAAGTCAAAGGGGTTTATACACCGTATAAAAGAAAGTTGTGTATAAAGCCAAATATGCCTCAATGAAAGGAGATTGAGACGAAGTCCTTAAAAAGATCATTTTTAAAATAAAATAGATCTATTATGTGTATTCACTATAGGTACACATAAAGAAAGTAAAAATACATAATTGGACATAATAATATCATGACATAATTTGAAAGTAGGATATTAACCCAAAGAATGGAAATTGGGTGAAGAAGTTCCCTTACCTCATGTCTGACTTGACTAAACCGTTCTTTAACCTCCTGAATAATAAACTAGTGTTAATATATACCTTATTAAGAACCATTTTCAATTTCATTATCCTTATTATATCACTTATTACAATGATATGAACATTATGTAATTATTTATGTTAATAACGGTCGTTTTGTTGATCTTTGGTACTTGAGTCAACAATAAATTTCTTATAATTACAAGTTGTTTATGTGGTAAAATATCCATTATCTCCAGAATTATATTCATGATTTAGATTTCATATATATCTTATATATCCAGTATATACTTTCATTTATAATATTAAATAACATTTAGAGGTAAGAAATGAAATGCACCGTTCATGGAGACAGTAAGCCGTACGTACGCATGAACGCTACTTTCATTTCAATTTCATATTTAATGGAACGAAATCATAATGATATAAATGTATAATATAATTCCAGTATAACATAGTGTATAATACCATTTACTCCATCCTTTATACATCCCACATATGGCATTAACGATTCAAATCACTTTGAGGGGGCAGTAGTCCACACTTCCTAAAATGAAATTATCGCGTTTTACCCATAATGGAAATCATAAAGTATGCCATAAATGAGAAATACAGAAGCATAATTAAAAAATAAACATATTATATATCATATATAAAAATAGTGACATCTTAATGTCCACATTTGAAGGTGTTATATGAGTGTTGAACAATCATCGTTTCGTGAGGCAGAAATTCGCCATCCACAGAAACCGTATGTTCTTTAACCATTAGATGTAGGTGTGTGTAAGTGTAGCTCGAATACTTATTATAACAACATCCTAGTATATTGAGGATACTGGTGTTGTTACAAAATAAATGAATAAAAAGAGTTTAGGGGGTTGGAGAAGAAAAATAAAACAAAACAACATTAGAGAAGACATTACCTCAAAATCGGGTGACTCTTTTTGATTTGAGCCAAAGGCTTCTTTGGGAAGATTTCTGCCCAAAGTGAGGCTTCTAGGAGTAATAGGGGGAAGTTGGGAGAGTATTTGGGTAGAGTTTGGCCGAGCCAAATGTCTTGAAAGTGTGAATAAGGTGGTATAGGTGGGGGCCTTTTATAAGAGGAGAGGAGGGGCTCTTTTGGAAAGATTGAAATGTTACATTATTATACAATGCTTTTCGGATTCTAAAGGTCCCACACTTATATAATTCGTGGATAAGGTGGTAAGGGTTCTAAATCTCCTCATCCGATAGGCTTTGGACAAGTGTAAGCCTTGGACTTTACATTATCTTCTCATTTTATTTAAATCGTTAAATAATGAGGTCATCGCTGCATCATCATGATGTCATAAATAATTTAATTTATTTAATGTCTAAAAATTATAAAAAAATAATATGATGTAGGAAATCTTTATATATTTCCAATGACTATTTATAGTCAAAAATATGACTTGTATAACCCCATGTAAAAATTGTTTTAGTAAAACATTTTATGTTTGTGTCATTTTTTACTTTAACATTAAATAAAAGGTATTTATGTCATTTTCCAACTAAAGTGGCTTCATGGGGTCCCCAAGTTGACCCATGGATTGTCTCGGTCGGCCATGACTCATCCAATAGGAGTAGGACAAGTGTCAACTCATCTCATATTATTAAAACGTTATTTTTACCTTAAACTACACTAATTACCTCTAATCGCGATTAAGAACTTAAAAGTTACTATTCACCAAAAAATTATGTTGATCTCATTGAACCACATTTTACTTCTTAATGACAACCATGTATGTAGGATTTTTGAAAATCAAATCACAGAAGTGGTAATATTTTGTTTAAATGAAAAATCAGTTATTTAACTACCACTTAGTGGTTTCACTATTCATCAAAAATTGAAGTTTTTCAGAACAATGCCAAAATTTCACCCTAAGCTATAATTGATATTCTGAATTCAAATATGATGTCTATTTTACAAAACTCCAAACATATATGTTGCATTAATTAATTTTATAATTAATTGCCGCTGTCACAACAAATAGCATGTTTTTAAGAAACAATTTATATCAAAAGATTGGAAATTGTTTATGTCCAATTTCAATGTTAAATTAATTCTAATGACCACCATTGGATAAAATGGTAAAAATATATTCTAATTATACTTTAAAACCACTAAATAGTATAATTTATCACAATAAATTATTTTTATTAAAAAAGTTGTTTTAAGTATTTTTCACTATTCATAAAAAAATTGGAAGTTCTCAGAAAGTTACAAAAAATTCAACTTAGGATAATTTCGATATTACGAATACAAAAAAGAAGTCCATTTTGAAATATAAAATTTCTATAATTTTAAAAAGTGGTTATTACTATTCATAATGGCTACTTTGATAAGTCGCGGTGTTTTAGAACTCGATGTTGCGTACAATGCAAGCTATTGCATTATTGAATGAGAAGCGTATCGTGGAAGCTTGGGGTGTTACATTCTCCCCTCCTTCAATAAATTGCGTCCTCGCAATTTGAAATTTTTCTTTGAAAATAAAAGGATGAAAAGAGAAAATACCTTTGAGGAAAACCCACATCGGAAATAAGGTTAATAAATATATAACATTAAAAGAAAGCAAGATAAGTACAAAGGTGACCCGATATAGCCCATTCTAGGATTCTATGAAAATATGGATATGGAGGAGAAACAGACCATCAAGGTCTGATGGAGAGTTATAGAAAACAGGATTAGGAGAAAGTTTAACTACAAGAAAATCACAAACTTGTGATTGGTTAAACGGTCATTGAATCCCCAGTTGGAAAAGTTAACCGACAACATTTTTGTTTTAAGTTACCTTTTATAATGTTGAGAAATTTATTTAGGAGATTTACTAAGAACGTAAGGGAATATACATACTTGTTATGTGTACTTTATTTCGTTAATAAATTTTTACCACAAACCCAACTTTTACTCCAAATGGTAACGGAACTCAAAAATATTCGATTTATCCTAATTGTATAAGGTTCCAAATGTTAACACATACCATTTAGATTAGTAAAACTATTTTGTAATAACCAGGGACTTCCTGTAGGCTAGTGGTAGGAAATAAAGGCTTGTCGCACTATGATTGTGGGTTCGATTCCTGCAGCTTTGTCCGACGCGACGGGTTATTCCCCACCCTGCAGGTTGTCCTTTTCCTAAAACTATAGTATTATAATATTCCAAAAATAATCTTCAGAAATTCTTTAACCTTAAACAATACTATCCATGGTTCAACTTAATCCATTCCAACCTTAATAGTTATCCAAAATACCTCCATCCAGACTTTCTCTAAAAGGTCTCTTAATTCTAAAATCAATTTATCAGATTCCCCAAACAAAGTAATGTTTCTCTTATTGTCACATACTAAAAATATAATTACCTTCATCGTATTAAAACCTTACTGAAATCAACAAGTACTGCAGTACAATCCTTATATATATATCACATTATTCTAATAACCAGAATATAATCCATGAGTCCAAAAGCACCAACACATTAATTATTCTGCTTCAACTGTAGTTACAGCATAAGATTGGCCTTGATCCCTTGGCCTTTTCTGAGGTACGTTTCCTTGACTCTTAGGACATTCATTTGCATAATGCCCCATTTCCCTACAATTGTAGCATTCAACTTTGACAGCCTCTTTCTTTCCCTTGCAATCACGATCCTGGGGACCCTTTTCTCCACATTTATAACAAACTCCCATTCCTTTTAGGCACGTACCAGGGTGATTCTTCCCACAATTATCACATAATGGAAAATCCTTCTTTCCCTTTTTCCCTTTATCTGTCTCTTGTTCCCCCGTTCTCTTCTTCTCATGATTTACGTTGTTGTCATAAGACTTAGATAATTCCTTTTCTGTCTTGATAGCACACGAGACAATATCTTCGTATGATGAGAAGGATTGTGATACTAGAGATCGACGGAGAAATGGTTTTAACCCATCAAAGAAACGATCAATCTTACTCCTTGGGTTACGTATATAATCAGCAGCATACCTCGCTAACCTTGTAATGTTGGCCTCATACTTTGCGACATTCTCATCCTCCTTCTTCCTCAGACTCAGAAATTGCCTTTCCATATCTGCTCGATGGTCACGAGGAAAGTATTTTTCTACGAAAAGCTCTTTGAACTCCATCCATTCCACATTCTATACGTCATCATCTTCTTTTGTGTTTTGAATCAGCGACCACCACTGATCGACATCTCTAGTGAGGCGGTAAACTGCCATGACAACCTTCTCCCTTTCGCTACTCCCCAAGGCATGGAATATTTTCTTTAAGGAGTTTATCCATTGCTCAGATACTAACGGATTTGTACTCCCATTGAAGGTTGGTGGTTGTTGCCTCATGAAGCGGTCTAACATTGATCCTCCACGTTGCGGATCAGGGTGTTCCATACGAGTAAGGTTATTATTCATAAACTGAGTGAGTTGTCCCAGTATGGTGATAAGTTGATCAGCACCAGTTGTATCTCCAGCTCTACAATAATTATCTTGAGCAGGAGTGCAATCCCTACACGGAGTGCGTGCATTGATACGGTTTCCATTCCTTCCACTAGGCGCCATTTCTAAACAATGGCATAAACTATATTAGTTTATAAATCAAAATACATAATTCCATACTTGTAAGATACTTAACATAAATTTAACTATTTATGGATATAATCCATAAAAATGTTTTCTTTGAGGAAGTATATACTCATATCCCTTCATAGTGGTTTGTAAATAAAATTAGAATTATCCTAAGCATATCCCCCAGGTGTGTCGTAACCAAGAGTGCAGCAAGGCTCGTTGTCGTGCACCAGTTCCTGTTCGAGTCTAGCTCAAAGTAGTGTTTTTGGGTTTTACCCCTTGGTACATCTGTGCCAAAGCCGACTCTACCTGCTCGTATCCAGACATGGATGTATTGCTCGGAAAACTCATAACATCACTATAATACCACAATTCGAGGTAGTTCTTATATACTAATCCTCAAAGTCTGTCTTTGGGCTATGTGCTCTAATCAGAGTTTATCTACATCTAGCTTCCAAGGTTAGTACTAAACTCCCTCTGATACCAACTGTAACGCCCCGACCCCACCTACCCAGAGCCGATGCGTTACTTTGTAACATTGGCATGATCACAAAAGATCAAGTCTCGAAAGACCGATTAGTTTAGTAGCCTTGGAAACACTAGATACATTCATAAGTCTTACATTACGTCATAAGGTGAAAAACTACAATAACAAAGTCTCCCTCGTCCACACTCATATACTCTTCTGACAATCCCTGCAAGTCATTCATAAAATACTTCTTCACATCTTGGAAAATATTAAAACATTGAAAGGGGTGAGCTCAGATGCTCAGTAAGGATAACAATATTGCGGAAGCTTTCATAAATAAACATAAACATTTAAGGCAATGTATAACTAAAACAAAAGCCTTTTAAACTTGAACATAAACATAATATGGAAAAAGTAAAATGAGATAATGCGATTTACTTATTCACATTGATATTCTACTGGTCGAATAATCACATTCAATATCAATAACCACTTTCATAATGATGGAATGCATAATTCCAGACTATCATAACCACGTAGCCAAGGCCTCGTGCCAAGACCACAAATTAGATTTTGTCAAGGCCTCGTTCCAAGACACTAGTTTGTCTCATGAGACCTGCCGATGCATTGAGGAGCTATAGCGGGCTCCACCCGTCACTTATTAAGTCCAATGCATTCCTCATATGAATAGGTTTAAACATATCATAAACCATAACATAATCGTATCACATAAAACATGCATAAAGTAAACATAACATTTCCACATTTCAATCACAAGATATCAATACAACACATTGATATAATAAAAATGCTTTCAAAACCATTTTCATTACCAAAATAAAAGAAAGTTAAAACTTTGTATTTATTTTTCATTAAAAAAATGATGGCTTGTAGAGGAAGCCGAAACTCAAATAATGGTCATGGCGACGGAGAAGTCGTTGTCGCCGCATAAGTACGGAAAAAAACCATTCCCTTTTTGTCGTTTAGTAAAATGCTTCATATAAAGAAGATTCCTTTTGAATAAACATAAAAGTCAAAGGGGTTTATACACCATATAAAAGAAAGTTGTGTATAAAGCCAAATATGCCTCAATGAAAGGAGATTTAGACGAAGTCCTTAAAAAGATCATTTTTAAAATAAAATAGATTTATTATGTGTATTCACTATAGGTACACATAAAGAAAGTAAAAATACAAAATTGGACATAATAATATCATGAAATAATTTGAAAGTAGGATATTAACCCAAAGAATGGAAATTGGGTGAAGAAGTTCCCTTACCTCGTGTCTGACTTGACTCAACCGTTCTTTAACCTCATGAATAATAAACTAGAGTTAATATATACCTTATTAAGAACCATTTTCAATTTCATTATCCTTATTATATCACTTATTACAATGATATGAACATTATGTAATTATTTAAGTTAATAACGGTCGTTTTGTCGATCATTGGTACTTGAGTCAACAATAAACTTCTTATAATTACAAGTTGATTATGTGGTAGAATATCCATTATCACCAGAATTATATTCATGATTTAGATGTCATATATATCTTATATATCCAGTATATAAATTCATTTATAATATTAAATAACATTTAGAGGTAAGAAATGAAATGCACCGTTCATGGAGACGGTAAGCCGTACGTACGCATGAACGCTACTTTCATTTCAATTTCATATTTAATGGAACGAAATCATAATGATATAAATGTATAATATAATTCCAGTATAATATAGTGTATAATACCATTTACTCCATCCTTTATACATCCCACATATGGCATTAATGATTCAAATCACTTTGAGGGGGCGGTAGTCCGCACTTCCTAAAATGAAATTATCGCGTTTTACCCATAATGGAAATCATAAAGTATGCCATAAATGAGAAATGCATAAGCATAATTAAAACATAAAAATATTATATATCATATATAAAAATAGTGACATCTTAATGGCCACCTTTGAAGGTGTTATATGAGTTTTGAACAATCATCATTTCGTGAGCCAGAAATTCGCCATCCACAGAAACCGTATGTTCTTTAACAATTATATATAGGTGTGTGTAAGTGTAGCTCGAATCCTTCTTATAAAAACATTCTAGTATATTGAGGATACTGGTGTTGTTACAAAAGAAATGAATAAAAAGAGTTTTGGGGGTTGTAGAAGAAAAATAAAACAAAACAACATTAGAGAAGACATTACCTCAAAATCGGGTGACTCTTTTTGATTTGAGTCAAAGGCTTCTTTAGGAAGGGTTATGCTCAAAGTGAGGCTTCTAGGAGTAATAGGGGGAAGTTGGGAGAGTATTTGGGCAGAGTTTGGCCGAGCCAAATGGCTTTAAAGTGTGAATAAGGTGGTAGAGGTGGGGGCCTTTTATAAGAGGATAGGAGGGGCTCTTTTGGAAAGATTGAAATGTTACATTATTATACAATGCTTTTCGGATTCTAAAGGTCCCACACTTATATAATTCGTGGATAAGGTGGTAAGGGTTCTAAATATCCTCATACAATAGGCTTTGGACAAGTGTAAGCCTTGGATTTTACATTATCTTCTCATTTTATTTAAATTGTTAAATAATGAGGTCATCGTTGCATCATCATGATGTCATAAATAATTTAATTTATTTAATGTCTAAAAATTATAAAAAAAATACTATGATGTGGGAAATCTATTTATCTTTCCAATTACTATTTTTAGTCAAAACTATGACTTGTATAAACCCATGTAAAAATTGTTTTAGTAAAAAAATTTATGTTTGTGTCATTTTTTACTTTAACATTAAATAAAAGGTATTTATGTCATTTTCCAACTAAAGTGGCTCCATGGGGTCCCCAAGTTGACCCATGGATTTTCTTGGTCGGACATGACTCATCCAATAGTAGTAGGAAAAGTTTCAACCCATCTCATATTATTAAAACGTTATTTTTACCTTAAACTACACTAATTACCTCTAATTGCGATTAAGAACTTAAAAGTTACTATTCACCAAAAAATTATTTTGATCTCATTGAACCACATTTTACTTCTTAATGAAACCATGTATGTCGGATTTTTGAAAATCAAATCACAGAAGTGGTAATATTTCATTTAAACGAAAAATCAGTTATTTAACTACCACTTAGTGGTTTCACTATTCATCAAAAATTGAAGTTTTTCAGAACAATGCCAAAATTTCACCCTAAGCTATAATTGATATTCCGAATTCAAAAATGATGTCTATTTTACAAAATTCCAAACATATATGTTGCATTAATTAATTTTATAATTAATTCCTGCTGTCACAACAAATAGCGTGTTTTTGAGAAACAATTTATATCAAAAGATTGGAAATTGTTTATGTCCAATTTCAATGTTAAATTAATTCTAATGACAACCATTGGATAAAATCGTAAAAATATATTCTAATTATACTTTAAAACCGCTAAATAGTATAATTTATCACAATAAATTATTTTGATTAAAAAAGTTGATTTAAGTATTTTTCACTATTCATAAAAAAATTGGAAGTTCTCAGAAAGTTACAAAAAATTCAACTTAGGATAATTTCGATATTACGAATACAAAAATGAAGTCCATTTTGAAATATAAAATTTCTATAATTTTAAAAAGTGGTTATTACTATTCATAACGGCTACTTTGATTAGTCGCGGTGTTTTAGAACTCGAAGTTGCGTACAATGCAAGTTATTGCATTATTGAATAAGAAGCGTATCGTGGAAGCTCGGGGTGTTACAATGGGTATATTAATTATATTTTACACTGTATTTATTATTATGTATATGTAGGAAAAAGGTCATACTGAAAGAAGAAAATGTGGTAGAAATGTTCAGAAATCTTTTTTGAAATCCAATCATGGTTATTAAAACATATAAATTTCAGGAAAGAATAGTAAAAATTCATTTTTTTAGGATTGTCCAAGATATACATTTATAATTTTTTGAAAAACCAATGGATTACCATGATAGATATGGATTCATAAAAATTAATTATTAAATTTTTATTGTAATTTGATTCAAAAGGTATATTTTAAATATTGTTCTAAATATAATAGAGTTTTATATAAAAGGCATAATTGATTGAAAATGTCGTTTAAAATCAAGAGATGATGTAAATTGTTAATATATTGTGCATTGAAATATAAATTATTTTATCTAGAAAAACTGAATATCAGAAAAATATGTGTATCATCATCTCATTTATCTTATGTTATAAAAGATAATTTTCAATAAAAATAGTGTTTATGAACATGTAATAGATGATTAGTTGAATATACATGGTTTATGATTCACTAAATTCTATAAAATGTTTTCATAAGATGATATGGATAATAAAATTTAACACTGAATATATTTTTATCCAAATAATTTATTTAGTTTGAGTGAATGTATTCCTCCAACCTATCAGTTATAACAACCCGTAGTTTTTAAACATAGATATTACATATTAGAATATTAATATTCGTTACAAAAAACTTCAATCCACATCGTAATTGTTTGTTTCAATTATATTTGAAAACATGAAAACCCAAACATCTAGGTCATAAAATATCTACATCATCTCCCACTAATTTCTTCATAACATTCACACTTCTTTTCCATATCATACATCAAACCATTCTTCATAGCCATGGGAATGGAATAATATGAAACAGGTCATATTAGATTTTACATAAGGGTAAACAAGAGAGATATAAGTGATCACATTATCATAAATTTAGGATAAGGGTAAACCAAAAGATTTTAATGTTTCAAAATAAAACCCTACATATCAATTATCATAATATTAAGTCATTAAATTTATAAGTTTAGTTAATAATACATTAATCAAAATGTAATTTATGATCAATAACCATTAATTATAAACATAGGCGTAAGAAATTTATTTATTTTTTGTATAAACATAATCAATGAAAATAATTTTGTTAGTAATTGATGAACGTTTCCATGAAAACCATTTTTGAATAGTTTCAACCCCCCCCCCCAACTGTAATAATAGTCATGGTTTATCCCAAGTCTTTTATATTGGAAAATGTACCGTACTAAGCTGGTTGAACTCCCCATTACTATCCTATTTGTCTCATAAGATATCAATATCTACCCAATTAATTCTAGGTAGATATATGTCACAATTATTGAATAATTAAAATCACACATATGTGTGATATAATTTCATAAAAAATCCATCGTATGAAAACCCATTGGAAGAAATGGGTTTCATAAAAAACTCCATCATATCTCAACTGAAGAAAAATGAATGGGTTTCACAAAAATGAATACATTATAAACATAAACCTTCAATATAAATAATAAGGATGGTATCCATAGATAATATTCCTTGTAAAAAATAAGTGAAATTGAGGGTTTCTATATTTGATGAATAGAAATTCCATTAAAAGATCATTAAAACATTCCTGAGGAAAATAAAATTTCTATTTTGAAATCACATAAATAACTCATCGTATATAAAGGAAAATGATTTATTTTAATTAATATCCAGAAACATATAAATAATTGTTCAATGGAAAAATTATTTGTGAAGGTATGACAATCCATTCATGCCATATAGGTTAAAAAAATCCCTTATATACATTATTTAGAAATGTTATAATGTACCACATTTACAAAATAAAGAAAGATTCTTTATTAAAAAAATAGAATAATTTCAATAATGATTAAAAATTGCATTAAAAATAAAATTTAAATATTATAAACCTTCATTAAAACTTTTTTATCAATCAATTATTTGGAAAAAATTGTAACGCCCCGACCCCAGCTACCCAGAGTCGGTGCATTATTACATAACATTGGCATGATCACAAGAAAGATCAAATCTCGAAAGACCGATTGGTTTAGTAGCCTTGGAAACACTAGATATATTCATAAGTTTTACATTACATCATAAAATCAAAAACTACTACAACAACATAATGTTTCCACAGTCCACACTAAAATCCCCTCATAATATCCCTGCAGGTCATTCATAACTTACATCTTCACTTCCTGGGAAAAATAAAACATAGAAAAGGGGTGAGCTCAAATGCCCAGTAAGGATAACAATATAGCGGAAACTTTCATCAATAAGAATAAACATTTAAGGCAATGTATAACTAAAACAAAAGCCTTTTAAACATGAAATTTCAACATGGTATGGCATAAATAAAATGAAATAATGCCATTTACTTATTCACATGGATATTCCACTAATCGAATAATCACATGCAAAAATAAATAACCACTTTCATAATGTTGGAATGCATAATGCCAGACTATCATAACCACATAGCCAAGGCCTCGTGCCAAGACTACAAATAAGATTTTGTCAAGGCCTTGTGCCAAGACACTAGTTTGTCTCATGAGACCTACCGATGCATCGAGGAGCTATAGCGGGCTCCTCCCGTCACTTATTAAGTCCAATGCATTCCCATATGAAAAGGTTTAAACATAACATAAACATTCGTATTAAAACTTGCATACGAAATGTCAATAATTTCACCATAAACTATGAATGGTATAAAAATAGCACATCCACAGTCAAACATATCACAAAACCTTCAATACAATATAGAAGTTTTGTATCATAATAAATCAACTTCAAATAATCTTAAAATCCATCAAAGGATGTTGACATAGATGAAATCAAAATTCTTTTTAAAGAAGTATCTCCTTTTATTTTGAAACCATTTAAGATCCATATAAAATAAAACATTTTCTTTGAAAATATTCTTATAAGCTTGTATGGAAAGCTTCGACGATTTTATAACGGCGGAAAATAGCCGCACCCGCCGTATAAGTTAAAAAAAACATTCTTACCTCAATTCTGTCGAAAAGGTTAAAAAGGACCTTGTTTTGAAAACGACGGAAAGATTCCTTTATAAACCTCTTATAAAAAGTCAAACAAGGGTATAAATGACTTTAACCCATATTCTTGTAAATAGTAAAAATGTTTTGAAATACATTTCGATGAAACATGGATGTGGATGATAAAGAGATCCCAGTAGATTATTACGTATAATACAACCTCGGATAATGAAGAGATTGTGAAATAACCCTTACCTTGTACTTTTCCATGGTTGGGGTAGGTTAACCTCCTGTATAATGGTGAAATAATTGTTATTAAATTATACAAGAATCATATATATTAATATGATATCATATATGATCTTTTAACATTGATTTATTAATAATATCTTAGAATTATCATCATTTCGGGTGTTAACTTACTCATTTTCTTTTATATGTTTTGTTACATAAGCCATGTTTGTTGTATCTTATTCATATCCAGAATGATATCAAGTCCTTAAACATCATTTTTAAATCATAAAATGATAATTATACTTGAATGGATACGATGGAGAATGAATCTCATCGCGTTCATGGAGACGGTAGTCCGTACGTACGCACGAGCGACAATATCATTCTTTTGATATTAAAATAATATATAAATGAATGGTATATCATATATACAGAATCATTAACATGTTATATTTATTATTTACATGAGTTACACATCATTATTATACCCATCCAAATAATATTATATTGAATAACAATTACACCACGACGTGGAGACGGTAAGCCGTACGTACGCACGTATGGTGACATGTTATTCAAAGGGTGGATAGAATACTGAATATGGTTGTACCATACTTATAATAACATCACAGTATATGTGAGATACTGGAGTTATTATTTTAGAATGGTAAGAACAAAGTAAGAAGAAGTGGAAGAAGAAATGAAGTTAGAAAAGGGTGGTGAAATCATTACCTCTTCTTCGGGTTCTTCCTTTTGATTTGATCAAAAGGGCTTCTTAGGTTGGCTTTCTGATCAAACTAAGGCCTCTAGGTTGTAGTGAGGGATGTTGGGAGATTATTTGGGCAGAGTTTGGCCGAACCAAAAGGCTTTGAAGGTGTGAATAAATGAGAAGGAGGAGTGCCCTTTTATAAGAGGGGTGAGGGGCACCTTTGGAAAAGCTAGAAATATTAATTTATAATAAATTCATATTCGGTTTCTAAAGGCTCCAAAGTTTACTATTCAAAGGATGAGGTGGGGATAGGTCGAAAACAACTCATCCAATAGAATTTAGACAGGTTTGGGTACTTATATTAACCTTATCTTTAAGTATTAACTCTAAGTTAATTAGTTTCACTTTTACAATGTCTCTTTGTATTTTTATATATTATGGTTAATAAACTTACTATATACATCCAAGAGACCCCCAAGTGGTCCATTAATGATTAACCTATCATAATATAAGTCTCTTGGCCGAACCTTAGATTTTTAGGAATTTAATATCAATTAATAATATAATATTTGTTTTAAGAACTCTTTTATGTCAATTTTGACACTATTCAATAGTTGATTTTTGTGAAACTCATAACAGATTGATTACTTCGAACAAAGTCAATTAAATCAATCCTAATATATCATATTATCCTAGAAAATTAGTTTAATTCATTAAAAGTTTCATATTATATTTATTTGGGTATTTATAATATCAATTATTTTAATTTTTCACTATTATAGTAATTACTGCATCATCATTGTGTCATAAATAAAATAACTTATTTAATGTCTACAAATTATAAATAAAATATCATTATGTAGGAAATCTTTTTATCTTTCTAATGAATATTTATAATCGAAAATCCAACATGTATAACCCTATGTAAAAATTGTTCTTCTAAAAGATGTAATCTTATGCCATTTTTATTTTTATTTTAACTTTATTAATATAATGTGTCCCTACCACATACAAGTGGCTCCAAGGGGTCCCCAAATTGACCCAAGGATGCCCATGGTCGGGTATGTGTCCACCAATAAGGTTAGGACACGTTTTAGGGTAATTTTGTATTATTATAATATTATTTTTTAACCCTTATTTACCGGATTTACCCTTTAACCATGGTAAATAAAATATTTACCGCAGTAATTATTCAAAATGTCTAAAAATAAAAGTTACCTATTTATACAATTTGAACATCCTGATTCCAAATATGGAATCCATTTTCCTAAATTCAAAACACAGAGGTGGCAGAAATTAATTTAAAATTAATTCCCGCTGTCAAAACAAAAAGCGTGTTTTTAAGAGATAATAACTACCAAAAGATTGACACTTGTTTATGTTCGGTTTAATTGTAAAATTATGTCCAATGACCAACATTATATTAAATGGTAAAAATATATTCTAAATATACTTTAAAACCACTCAAATTCATAATTTATCACTATTAATTATTTTGATTAAAAAGTTGTTTTTAATTAAAATTTAGTAATTTTCACTATTCATCAAAATATAAAAGTTATCCGAAAAGTACCAAAATTTCACCCTAGGATAATTTCGATATTCCGAATCCAAAAATGAAGTCCATTTTGAAATATAAAATATATATGATTTCAAAAAGTAGGTATTACTATTTACAACGGCTAGTTTAATTAGTTGTGGTGTGTGTTAGAACTCGAGGTTGCGTACAACACATGCTATCGCATTATTCGAAGGGAAACGTACCGTAGAAGCTTGGGGTGTTACATTCTCCCCTCCTTCAAATAATTGCGTCCTCGCAATTTCTAGGGTATTACTGCATAAAAAGACTCGGATGGTTCTTCATCATAAGTTCCTCGGGTTCCCACGTTGCCTCTTCCATCTTATGATTTCTCCACAAAACTTTTACCAGACGCGTCGTCCGGTTTCTCAGTACTTGTTCTCTTGTATCAAGAATCCTGACGGGCTCTTCACAATAGAAAAGATCGGGTTCCAGTTCTAATTCCTCATAGGTGAGTACATGCGTTGGGTCAAGCATGTATTTCCTCAACAGAGATACGTGGAACACATCGTGAACTTTGGAGAGACTTGGCGGCATTGCCAATCGGTAAGCTACAGCCCCAATTCGTTCTAGAATTTCGAAAGGTCCGATGTACCTGGGACTCAATTTACCTTTCTTACCAAAACGTATGACTCCCTTCCACGGAGATACCTTCAGGAAAACATGATCACCGACTTGAAATTCCAAATCCTTCCTTCGATTATCGGCATAGCTCTTCTGCCTACTTTGAGCTACTTTAATGTGATTTTGGATTACCTTCACCTTTTCCACCGTTTCCTCCACCAGTTCTGGGCCTACAAGTTTTCTTTCACCAACGTCATCCCAACAGGTTGGTGTACGACATCTCTTTCCGTATAACGCTTCATATGGTGCCATCTGAATACTCGAATGGAAGCTATTGTTATAGGAAAATTCTACTAGTGGTAAATATTGATCCCACATACCCTGAAAATCAAGTGAGCAAGATCTCAACATGTCTTCTAAGGTCTGAATAGTCCGTTCTGATTGTCCGTCTGTCTGAGGGTGGTAAGAAGTGCTCAAATGAAGTTCAGTATCCAGGGATTTCTGAAGACTTTTCCAAAATCTTGAAGTAAAACGGGGATCACGATCAGAAACAATCGATAGGGGTACTCCATGAAGTCTCACAACTTCATTAATGTATAGTCTTGCTAGACGTTCCAGGGGTAGATCTTCTCTTATAGCAAGAAAATGTGCTGACTTGGTAAGACGATCAACAATAACCCATATTGCATCGTTCCTTCTAGGAGTCTTTGGTAGCCCCATGACAAAGTCCATCGTAATATTGTCCCATTTCCACTCCGGTATGGGAAGAGGTTGCATGACTCCTCCAGGCTGTTGCCTTCCAGCTTTCACTTGTTGACAAACCATACATCTTGACACAAAATCAGCAATCTCCCTCTTCATGTTGTCCCACCAAAAATGTTCCTTCAAATCTCTATACATTTTGGTGCTCCCAGGGTGTATAGAGAAATTGGAACTATGAGCATCATCCAGCAATTCCCTTTTTAGATCAGGTATATTGGGAACACAAAGTCTCTTCCCGAATTTCAAAATTCCACCTTCATACGCAAAGTCTCTCAATCTCCCATCATTCACAGCTTTAATCTTCTTTTGGAATTCTTCATCATCAGTCTGAGAACTCTTAATCCTTTCTAGTAAAGATGGTTTGGCAACCATTTGAAAAAGCATTGATGTTTCACCTTCCCTGGTTATTCCCATGTCCATCTTCACTAGATCCATGAAAATTGGATCCCTTTCAATTCTCATCATGTTCAGAACTCCATGGTCTTTTCTGCTCAAAGCATCTGCTACTTTGTTTGCCTTCCCCGGGTGGTAGTGTATCGTGCAATCATAATCCTTGAGTAATTCAAGCCATCTCCTTTGCCTCATGTTGAGTTCTTTTTGTGAGAAAATATACTTCAAACTCTTGTGATCAGTATAAATCTCACATTTTTCACCATAGAGGTAGTGCCTCCATATCTTCAAAGCAAAGATCACAGCTGCTAACTCAAGATCATGAGTAGGATAGTTTTGTTCATGAATTTTCAACTGTCGTGATGCATAGGCAATAACTCTATCATTCTGCATAAGGACACAGCCAAGTCCTTTCTTCGATGCATCACTATAAATAACGAACCCATCATTCCCCAATGGTAGAGTCAATATAGGAGCATTGACTAATCTTCTCTTCAGTTCTTCGAAACATTCTTCACACTCTTTTGTCCAAACAAATTTAACCCCTTTACGTGTGAGCTTCGTTAATGGGTTAGCCAATCGGGCAAAATTCTGGACGAAACGTCGATAATAACCTGCCAAACCAATAAAACTACGTACCTCAGTTATACTCGTAGGTGCTGGCCATTCTTGGATTGCCTTGGTCTTAGAAGGATCAACAGAGATTCCATCTTCAGAGACAATATGGCCAAGAAAAGAAATCTCCTGAAGCCAGAATTCACACTTGCTAAACTTTCCATATAATTCATGCCTCCTCAGAGTCTTCAAGATAATGCGCAAGTGATTTTCATGATCTTTGTAGGTTTTGGAGTATACCAAGATATCATCAATAAATACCACCACAAATTCATCGAGATACTCCTTGAAAACTCTATTCATCAGATCCATGAATACAGAGGGTGCATTAGTCAATCCAAACGGCATTACAGTAAACTCGTAATGCCCGTACCTGGTTCGAAATGCTGTCTTCGGAATGTCTTCCTTCTTCACACACAACTGATGGTATCCAGATCGAAGGTCAATCTTTGAAAAGTATTGAGCTCCATGCAGTTGGTCAAATAAATCATCAATACGAGGTAGGGGATACTTGTTCTTTATCGTTATAGCATTGATCTCCCTGTAGTCGATACATAACCTCATAGATCCATCTTTCTTTTTAACAAAAAGAACAGGGGCTCCCCATGGAGAAACACTAGGGCGAATAAATCCCTTATTACTCAATTCCTCTAGTTGTTTCTTTAGTTCGACTAGCTCTACAGTGGCCATTCTATAAGGGGTCTTCGATATAGGCCTTGATCCAGGAATCAAATCAATGGAAAACTCAACTTCTCGTTCTGGAGGATGTCCAGGTAAATCTTCCGGAAATACATCTACAAATTCTTTCACAACAGGTACATCCTCTATTTGAACATTCCTTTCCTCACCAACAGTTATTTCATTCTCTTCCTCCCCAATAATTGAATTAAGTTGAGCTACTGGGGGTGGGTCTAAATAAGAATTAGGTGGTGACGATTCTGCTCTAAAAATAAGGTGTTCCTTATTATTATCATCAAGAATCGTAACCTCTTTCTTCTTACAATAAATATTCGCATCATAGTCCGAAAGCCAGTCCATACCGAGGATTATATCAAACTCAATCATAGGTATGACGATGAGATCAGCGGATAAAGAAAATTTATGTGCTTTAATGGGGACTGATTCGCAAAACTTTGTTGCAACGATACTTCCCTTAGGAGTTTTAACTGACAACTCCCTTATTAAATCAAATTGGAAATATCTAATTTTCTTAGCAAACTGGGAAGATATGAAACAATGCGATGATCCAGAATCAAATAATGCATTTGCTAAACTTGAGGAAACCATTAAATTACCTGCCACCACGTCTTTCGGAGCTTCTACCTCAGCAGTAGTGATAGCATAAGCCTGGCCTTGATCCCTTGGCCTTTTCTGAGGTAAGTTCTCCTGACGCTTAGGACATGCATTTGCATAATGCCCCATCTCCCTGCAATTGTAGCACTGAACGTTGGTAGCTTCCTTCTTCCCCTTGCAATCATGAGCTTGGTGGCCTTTTTCACCACACTTGTAACAGACTCCCATTCCCTTCAGGCAAGCACCGGGGTGTTTCTTCCCGCACTTACCACAAGATGGATATTCAACCTTTCCCTTCTTCCCCTTATTTCCATTGCCAGATTGATCAGCAGGTCTCTTCTTCTCTTGCTTTGCTTTAAAGTCATAAGACTTAGAGAATTCCTTTTCGGTCTTGATAGCACATGAGACAATGTCTTCATACGATGAAAAGGATTGTGAGACTAATTCTCGACGGAGAAATGGTTTTAACCCATCAAAGAAACGATCAATCTTACTTCTTGGGTTGCGAATATAATCTCCAGCATACCTCGCTAACCTTGTAAAGTTAGCCTCATACTTTGTGACATTATCATCCTCCTTTTGTCTCAGACTCAGAAATTGCCTTTCCATATCTGCTCGATGGTCGCGAGGAAAGTATTTTTCTAAAAACAGATCTTTGAACTCCCTCCATTCCATGTTTGATACTTCATCATCTTCCTTCATGTTTTGAATCAATGACCACCATTGATCAGCATCTCCAGTGAGGCGGTAAACTGCCATGGTAACTTTTTCCCTTTCACTACTCCCCAAAGCCTGAAATATTTTCTCTAGGGAAAATATCCATTGCTCAGCTACTAAGGGATTTGTACTCCCATTGAACGTTTGTGGTTGTTGTCTCATGAATCGATCTAACATTGATCCTCCACGCTGCGGATCAGGGTGCTCCATACGGGTAAGGTTATTATTCATAACCTGAGTAAGTTGTCCCAGTACGGTGATTAGCTGATCAGCACCAGTTGCATCACCAGCCCCACTATAATTATCTTGAGCAGGAGGGCAATCCCTACATGGAGTGCGTGCATTGATACGGTTTCCATTTCTTCCACTAGGCGCCATTTCTTAAAAAATGGCATAAACTAGATCAGTTTATGCATCAAAATACATAATCCCATACTTATAAAACACTTAACATAAATTGAACTATTTATGGATATAATCCATAATCATAAAAATGTTTTCTTTGAGGAAGTATATACTCATAAACCCTTCATAATGATTTGTAAAGATAGTGAGAGTTATCCTAAGCATATCCCCCGGGAGTGTCGTAACCAAGAGTGCAGCAAGGCCCGTTGTCGTGCACCAGTTCCCGTTCGAGTCTAGCTCAAAGCGGTGTTTTCGGGTTTTACCCCTAGGTACATCTGTGCCAGAGCCGCCTCTACCTGCTCGTATCCAGACAGGGATGTATTTCTCGAAAAACTCACAAAATCTCTACAATACCAAAATTCTAGGAAGTTCTTCTATACTAATCCTCAAAGTTCATCTTAGGTCTACGTGCTCTAATCAGAGTTTATCTAAATCTAGCTTCCAAGGTTTGTACTAAACTTCCTCTGATACCAACTGTAACGCCCCGACCCCAGCTACCCAGAGTCGGTGCATTATTACATAACATTGGCATGATCACAAGAAAGATCAAATCTCGAAAGACCGATTGGTTTAGTAGCCTTGGAAACACTAGATATATTCATAAGTTTTACATTACATCATAAAATCAAAAACTACTACAACAACATAATGTTTCCACAGTCCACACTACAATCCCCTCATAATATCCCTGCAGGTCATTCATAACTTACATCTTCACTTCCTGGGAAAAATAAAACATAGAAAAGGGGTGAGCTCAAATGCCCAGTAAGGATAACAATATAGCGGAAACTTTCATCAATAAGAATAAACATTTAAGGCAATGTATAACTAAAACAAAAGCCTTTTAAACATGAAATTTCAACATGGTATGGCATAAATAAAATGAAATAATGCCATTTACTTATTCACATGGATATTCCACTAATCGAATAATCACATGCAAAAATAAATAACCACTTTCATAATGTTGGAATGCATAATGCCAGACTATCATAACCACATAGCCAAGGCCTCGTGCCAAGACTACAAATAAGATTTTGTCAAGGCCTTGTGCCAAGACACTAGTTTGTCTCATGAGACCTACCGATGCATCGAGGAGCTATAGCGGGCTCCACCCGTCACTTATTAAGTCCAATGCATTCCCATATGAAAAGGTTTAAACATAACATAAACATTCGTATTAAAACTTGCATACGAAATGTCAATAATTTCACCATAAACTATGAATGGTATAAAAATAGCACATCCACAGTCAAACATATCACAAAACCTTCAATACAATATAGAAGTTTTGTATCATAATAAATCAACTTCAAATAATCTTAAAATCCATCAAAGGATGTTGACATAGATGAAATCAAAATTCTTTTTAAAGAAGTATCTCCTTTTATTTTGAAACCATTTAAGATCCATATAAAATAAAACATTTTCTTTGAAAATATTCTTATAAGCTTGTATGGAAAGGTTCGACGATTTTATAACGGCGGAAAATAGCCGCACCCTCCGTATAAGTTAAAAAAAACAGTCTTACCTCAATTCTGTCGAAAAGGTTAAAAAGGACCTTGTTTTGAAAACGACGGAAAGATTCCTTTATAAACCTCTTATAAAAAGTCAAACAAGGGTATAAATGACTTTAACCCATATTCTTGTAAATAGTAAAAATGTTTTGAAATACATTTCGAAGAAACATGGATGTGGATGATAAAGAGATCCCAGTAGATTATTACGTATAATACAACCTCGAATAATGAAGAGATTGTGAAATAACCCTTACCTTGTACTTTTCCTTGGTTGGGGTAGGTTAACCTCCTGTATAATGGTGAAATAATTGTTATTAAATTATACAAGAATCATATATATTAATATGATATCATATATGATCTTTTAACATTGATTTATTAATAATATCTTAGAATTATCATCATTTCGGGTGTTAACTTACTCATTTTCTTTTATATGTTTTGTTACATAAGCCATGTTTGTTGTATCTTATTCATATCCAGAATGATATCAAGTCCTTAAACATCATTTTTAAATCATAAAATGATAATTATACTTGAATGGATACGATGGATAATGAATCTCATCGCGTTCGTGGAGACGGTAGTCCGTACGTACGCACGAGCGACAATATCATTCTTTTGATATTAAAATAATATATAAATGAATGGTATATCATATATACAGAATCATTAACATGTTATATTTATTATTTACATGAGTTACACATCATTATTATACCCATCCAAATAATATTATATTGAATAACAATTATACCACGACGTGGAGACGGTAAGCCGTACGTACGCACGTATGGTGACATGTTATTCAAAGGGTGGATAGAATACTGAATATGGTTGTACCATACTTATAATAACATCACAGTATATGTGAGATACTGGAGTTATTATTTTAGAATGGTAAGAACAAAGGAAGAAGAAGTGGAAGAAGAAATGAACTTAGAAAAGGGTGGTGAAATCATTACCTCTTCTTCGGGTTCTTCCTTTTGATTTGATCAAAAGGGCTTCTTAGGTTGGCTTTCTGATCAAACTAAGGCCTCTAGGTTGTAGTGAGGGATGTTGGGAGATTATTTGGGCAGAGTTTGGCCGAACCAAAAGGCTTTGAAGGTGTGAAGAAATGAGAAGGAGGAGTGCCCTTTTATAAGAGGGGTGAGGGGCACCTTTGGAAAAGCTAGAAATATTAATTTATAATAAATTCATATTAGGTTTCTAAAGGCTCCAAAGTTGACTATTCAAAGGATGAGATGGGGATAGGTCGAAAACAACTCATCCAATAGAATTTAGACAGGTTTGGGTACTTATATTAACCTTATCTTTAAGTATTAACTCTAAGTTAATTAGTTTCACTTTTACAATGTCTCTTTGTATTTTTATATATTATGGTTAATAAACGTACTATATACATCCAAGCGACCCCCAAGTGGTCCATTAATGATTAACCTATCATAATATAAGTCTCTTGGCCGAACCTTAGATTTTTAGGAATTTAATATCAATTAATAATATAATATTTGTTTTAAAAACTCTTTTATGTCAATTTTGACACTATTCAATAGTTGATTTTTGTGAAACTCATAACAGATTGATTACTTCGAACAAAGTCAATTAAATCAATCCTAATATATCATATTATCCTAGAAAATTAGTTTAATTCATTAAAAGTTTCATATTATATTTATTTGGGTATTTATAATATCAATTATTTTAATTTTTCACTATTATAGTAATTACTGCATCATCATTGTGTCATAAATAAAATAACTTATTTAATGTCTAAAAATTATAAATAAAATATCATTATGTAGGAAATCTTTTTATCTTTCTAATGAATATTTATAATCGAAAATCCAACATGTATAACCCTATGTAAAAATTGTTCTTCTAAAAGATGTAATCTTATGCCATTTTTATTTTTATTTTAACTTTATTAATATAATGTGTCCCTACCACATACAAGTGGCTCCAAGGGGTCCCCAAATTGACCCAAGGATGCCCATGGTCGGGTATGTGTCCACCAATAAGGTTAGGACACGTTTTAGGGTAATTTTGTATTATTATAATATTATTTTTTAACCCTTATTTACCGGATTTACCCTTTAACCATGGTAAATAAAATATTTACCGCAGTAATTATTCAAAATGTCTAAAAATAAAAGTTACCTATTTATACAATTTGAACATCCTGATTCCAAATATGGAATCCATTTTCCTAAATTCAAAACACAGAAGTGGCAGAAATTAATTTAAAATTAATTCCCGCTGTCAAAACAAAAAGCGTGTTTTTAAGAGATAATAACTACCAAAAGATTGACACTTGTTTATGTTCGGTTTAATTGTAAAATTATGTCCAATGACCAAAATTATATTAAATGGTAAAAATATATTCTAAATATACTTTAAAACCACTCAAATTCATAATTTATCACTATTAATTATTTTGATTAAAAAGTTGTTTTTAATTAAAATTTAGAAATTTTCACTATTCATCAAAATATAAAAGTTATCCGAAAAGTACCAAAATTTCACCCTAGGATAATTTCGATATTCCGAATCCAAAAATGAAGTCCATTTTGAAATATAAAATATATATGATTTCAAAAAGTAGGTATTACTATTTACAACGGCTAGTTTAATTAGTTGTGGTGTGTGTTAGAACTCGAGGTTGCGTACAACACACGCTATCGCATTATTCGAAGGGAAACGTACCGTAGAAGCTTGGGGTGTTACAAAAATGGGTTTTATACTAAAGGTGTAAATGATTCTAATTTTCATGAAAAACAAATTTCTCAAACCAGGAGTAAAAATCCAAGAAAAATGAGTGTAAAAAATTTATTTTTAATATTTATCCATATTATATAAAAATTAATAATTTTATATATTGTTATATCATAATATTTCATCGTCATTTTTATATTCATAATCAATCTCGATAAAAAATGTCATTGTGACATAAAACCCTTACCTTGAGTTCTTTTTATTTTGAAAGAACTCAATCCTCATTTATAATAATTTATAACATTTTAAGCATTGGTAAATGGGAAATGTTCATATATATAATACCATTTATAATCCACTTATAACATTTCAACACCCCCTTTATCAATAGCTCCATATTTGAGTTGTTATTTCTTGGTTTGAACTACTTTATTTATCTGAAGTATTTCAGTTCATAATTCTTGATCCTTAACATTTATATTGCTTCTTTCAGTTAAAAAATATTAATATTAACATAAATATCATATATAATCATTATATTCATATTTAAATGAATAAAAATTTAAATATAGAAAAATTAATTACAATACTCATGGAGACAATACGCAATATATACGCATGAACACTATTTTCATTTTTTGACAGATGGATCAAAAGAAATTTAAATTTTAATTCACTATTATAGGAACATTACAATATATTATATATCAAATACTCGAGAAATTATTCCTCATTGACACAATACTATAACATAAATGAAAATTTAAATACATCACTTCATGGAGGTTGTATTCCACACATATGTCTGAACGATGTCGACATTTCTCAATGTATTGGACAGTTAGTAGGTAAATGTGATATTATAATTATAGAAGTATAATAATTTAATATATATCATACATAGCTGTTAAACCCATCACAATAATCATCCATAATATTTGGTAATGTAAAATGAATTATATCACTACATGTATATGGTAAACATATATACTCACGAAGATACTATCAATTATCATTTGATGGAAAATGTGGTTTATTATGGTGTTTTCATAATGAAAATATAATTTATTCATATTTAGGAAACTGAACTTAACATTATATGATAAAAAAATTATTTATAGGAGTTAATGAAGAGTAGAAAATAATGTGATAGGGTAAGGTGATTGCATCTTCAATGAAACAAGACCGTTAGATCTCATCAAAATGAATCTTTGGATTGAATTATTAGTATACCAGAACCACCATAATGTGTATTGGATAGTTAATAAGTATAACGTCATAATTCAGTGTGCCACCCAAAGGTGCCCCATACCCGGTTCATGACATGACCTCAAACACATTTCCCCAAATGATAGAGGTTGTTGACTAGTAGTGAGGGCCAAGGTTAGATAATGGGGAAACTATGCCCTCATTGGTAGTGTATTTATAACAGAATAATAAATAGTAAATAGTAGAGGATTCAATAATACCATAAAACAAAATTAAATAGGGGAACACTAATATTATAAACAACTATAACATATATATAAATAAATGATGCATGTCACAGGTATCTAAGAAAATAACCCAACAAGTCACAATGATAGAAATACAATACTAGAACTAAATTATATAAAACAGTAAACTCCAATATCATCGCAAGAAGAATCTTGGTCCCATGATCTTCAAATCCAGTAACAGTCATCTACCAAATGAAGAAGGGCACTTTCCCTTATCTATAACTGCCACCATATCATCTGTTTGGGTCCAAAAGCATAACCCAAACAGCGTGTGAGATAAATCCTAGCTGAAAACCATTAAAAAATCTATACCGAACTGCCTGTATATATATATAGCATGTAATATGAAGAAAAGAAGTAATAAACATGGATGTTATCAAAATAAAAACATCCTATAGTTTCCAATTACATTCATTTACATTCATTAATTATTCAATCACTTACATAATGAAATAACATGATATAGCCAAAGGACTGTATCACCCATGTAAATGAAAATCATTTGTCTCAAAATACCATTTAAAAAAAATTAATACTGAGTCCAAGCTTGTCTTTGGGCTAGGCAGGTTCGTCACATTCATCAAAAATTCAAAATCTACCCTCTATGAAAGTTCTCATAGTCCTACCCCTCTGGTTTAACATATAATCAATTTAAAAAATAATGAACCTATAGGAAATTGTTAAAGACTCATATATTTTATAAATTGTTTTTTAATTATATGGAATTTTTATGAGTCTATTAAATCTGACAGCACGTGATTCTGAGGCCCGGAGTGCCTAGAATGGTCTGTCGAAAAAAGAGTTTAACTTAAGATAGTGTACATGATCATTCTTCCTAAAAAATTGGAATAACTCTTAAACAGGTTCCCGGATAAGATATATGAGATCATCATTGCGTTAAGAATGGTGGGTCTACCATAGGCACGACTTATGTTTAGTTGGTGCAGGCCTCCAATGGGAAAACCTAAAAATGGAATAACTGTAAATAAAATTATTTTATAAAATTATTTTATCTTTCAGATAATTATAACTCACGAATGGTGACTCAGATTAAAAATATGAGGCCACTTCTGAACTCGTGAGGGTATGGATTCCTTTAGAATATCTTAACATTGTCATATGCATGTAGAGACCCAAACATGACGTACAAAGACATTACATTACTTTTTCAGAATACCTAATACATATAAAAAACAGACACCAAAGGACTGTAATAGTTTACTTTCTTTGGAAACTCGGAATATAATCTACTTATCTTGGTGAAAGACCGTCAACATCTCTCATAATGATCATCCATTTTTTTCTTACCTAAAATATTTCTTTATATCCTGGATAAAAAGGGAACATATAATGAGTGAGCTCAAATTCTCAATAAGGGTTAGCATGGAGAAAATAAAACAAACCATATACATTTGAACATCCAAACATGAACATAAAGTTTACACATCAAAATCATGAGTTGTGAAATAAATCATGGAAGTACGTAAGGCATAGGTCATAAAGGAACATAAATCCCCATAAAATAGCATGGGAATAAAACATTTAATTGTGTAAAACCATTAAGCACATGATATGATTTCCATAGTAGCCAAGTCATTGCTTCCAAGACCATCTTAGTGGACAAAGTCCTTTTCTGAATCCAATACACTCCTCGTTTCAGTCCTATAACACTGAACCATATTAACTAAACATTCCATCCATGTCTATCTCATGAGATATAAATCATTACCCAATGCATTAGAGGGAGATATAGGTTCCATCCATCTGATAATGAAATCATTATTACCTGTGCCACATCATAAACTTAAATCTTTCATCATAACCCAAAGAATAAAATGGGTTTCATAAACATCATCCCATCATAACATAATCCACATAAAACAAATGGATTTCCTCATACGAAATGTGAAACCATGTAAATGATAGAGACATTATACTTGAAAGATACACATATGAAATAATGTCATCTTAGATGGAAAATGGTTTTGATAAAACACTTGAAATAAATTCTTGAGGAAAATGTCCTTTCTTCTTCAAAATCATCTTCTTTTCACAAAATGACATTAAATTTTAAAAGAAAACAATTGTGTGGAAAATAATCATGAAATTATGTATATTAATCTTTATATAAATAAGGCGTTATAAAACAGTAAAATTCCATTCATTCCGTATAAGTTAAAAAAACATTCTTCTCGTACTTTTGTCATAAAAGTCAAAAAGTACCTTGTATGGTAAACAAAAGAATGATTCCTTCCATACGATGTGGTAAAAGTAAAAAAGTGTAAAAATGGATTTAAACATACATGGAAGAAATGTAATCATTTTATAAAAAAAATTTGATAACATATGGACATGGATGATAAACATAACCCTAGAAAGTACTTACGAATAAAAAATCATGGAAAATAATGAGATTAGAATAATTATCCCTTACCTTCAGACTGATATGCTTCATACGTATCTGATCCTCCTGTATATTGATTTAAATAATTGTATTTACTTATTACAGAGTCATATTTATTGTTATGATATCATATATGATTCACTTATGACATTATATTACTCATTCTATTGTAAATTACATGTTAAAGCCGTGTTTTGGGTAAAATTGTTTTATTTATCGTACGTGTTTGGACTTGTTGTTCTTGATATTATTATTACTTATATCATGATTTACTTACTTCCCGAATGTAAATCATGATTTATATATCATATATATTCAATATATATATATATATAATAGATAGATGAATGAAATCAAATACACCGTCCATGGAGACGGTAGGTCGTACGTACACATGAACGTTGTTTTCCATTCCTTATTGACTTGAATGGAAGTGAGTAGATGAAATATATATTTTTATATATATACATAAATCCAGTAGCTTAATTGTTTCATATATTTCATTATTATACATTATATATACTTTATAATCATTCTTGAATAGTTAACATGGAGAATGAAACCCATCGTGTCGTGGAGACGGTAATCCGTACGTACCCACGAGCAATGATATCATTCTCATAATTATTGAATGGAATTTAAGTGGATGATATAATATCTCAGAATAAGTATGATGTTATAATAACCATATATAGTTATTCTTGACACCACTATACCCATCCAAGTTAGGTGGTGGTGGAGAAACAGATTACACCACTGCGTGGAGACGGTATTTCGTACGTACGCACGCGCGGGGATTTCGTTTTCCATAGGATGGATAGAAGGTGAAAGGGCGTTGTTTCATATTTATAATAACATATCAGTATATTAGTGATACTTAAGTTATTAATTTATAATGAAACAACTAAATAATAATAAGATGAATAAGAAAGAAAACTTGAAAGGATCGGTAGAAGAGATTACCTCTTCTTCGACGCACCTATTTTAAGATTCCTCTTCATGCACTAGAGCTCATCTTTTGAGGAGAACAGAACCTCTATAATTTTTCTAGTGAAGTTGAGATGGAAATTAGGCATGTTTTGGCCAAGCATCAAAGCTCAAAACTGTGTAAAGAGAAGAGGGAGGAGGTGCCCTTTTATAAGGGAGGAGAGGGGCAACTTAGGAAAAACGTAAAATATTATTTTATAATAAAGTCATATTCGGTTTATAATAGCACAAAATTTATTTCAATAGAAGATAAAGTGGGTATGGGTCGAAATAATCTCAACCAATATGTTTTAGAAAATTTTAGTTTACTATTTTAACCTTATCATTTAGATTTAACTCTACGTTAAATAATTTAACTTTTACTGTGTCTTATTGTTTTTTACACTATATGGTTAATAAACTTACTATAACATGCCAAACGAACCCCAAGTGGTTCATTATTAATATATATAACATTATCTAATTCATTTGGCCAAACCTTATATTTTTAGGAATATAATAACAATTAATAGTATAATATTTTCTTTAAAAACTATTTTAGGTCAATTTTGACACTATTTGGTAATTGAAATTTGTGAAAATCATAACAGAATGAATAGTTTGAAGAAAATTAATTAACTCAATAATAACATGTCATATTAACCTATAAAATTAGTGTAATTCATAAAAATTTCAATTTATATTTATTTGTGTATTTATAACATCAATTATGTTAATATTTCATTAATAAAGTAATTACTGCATCATCATTGTGACATAAATAAATTAAATTATCTAATGTCTAAAAATTATAAATAAAATGCCATTATGTAGGAAATCTTTTTATATTTCTAAATAATATTTATAGTCTAATTTATCTTATGTATAACCTTATATTAAAAATGTTTTAGTTATTAAACTTTGATTTTAACTCTTTTAACTCTTCTTTAAATAAAAAATTAATAAGCGTCCTAATCTAATCCAAGTGGACCTAAAGGGTATTTTTTTATTCTTAAGGTTGTTTCTGGTCATATTACACTTATCCAATATAATTAGGACATGTGTTAGGGTAATAATAATATCATTTTTACCTTTAATTACCCTATTCACTTTTAACCGTGGTAAATAAAAGTAAACAATTACTATTCACCAAAAATTATTTTTATCTTATTGAACCACATTTTACTCCTTGATATTAACCATGACTTGTGGATTTTTGAAATTCAACTCATAGAAGCGGTAAAATTATGTTTTATGTACAATTGAAAATGCTCCTAGGAGGTGGGTAAAATACGTTAAAAAGTTCAATAAAATTTTTATGTATCTATATTGTAATAAAATTACTCCAATGGATTAAATTGAACATATATAGGTATTATGTATCTATTTTGACCTAAAATAAATTTAAATAAAATAAATTATTATTTAAATATAATGTCGGTTTTTAAATACTAACCCAGTGTTTTCACTATTCCTCAAAAATTGAAAGTTTTTAGAAAAATACCAAAAATTCACCCTAGGCTAATTTTGATATTCTGAATCCAAAAATGAAGTCCATTTTGAAAGATAAAATTTATAAAATTTAAAAAATTTGGTATTACTATTCATAACAGCTAATTTATATAATATTTTAATAACATATCGTTTTTTAGTGAAACTCGGTATTGCGAACAACACACGCTATCGTGGAAGGTCGTGATTGTGTGTAAATCAAGCCAATTCAGGGTTGCGTGTACTACAATATTCATTTTTTGTTGTGTATAATATAATCCAACCATATTTCATTTAAACTTTGAATATATATATGTGTACACACTCAATGTTGCGTAGAATAACGTCTATCCAACGAACATGACATTTTGTGTAACATGATCCAAGAATATTGTTGTGTATACTACAAGTTAATACGATGTTTCATATAGTGCAAGATAATATAGGTGTGGCATACAACGCAAGACATCAAATAAATTAAAAATAATACTTCTCATAAAATCTTGGGTTGTTACATTCTACACCCCTTAAAATGAATTTCGCCCTCAAAATTCGTTGGGGTTATAAATGGTTTACTACTTGAAAGTTTCTTTCATAGAATCCAACATCGTAAAAAGGAATACTAAAAAATCATTTTAAAAAGGGAAGTTAGAATCGTAATGGTCATCCAAAGTAACTCAGCACTAGGTTTCCCCATAGGACAACATTGGTGAAAATATGGATATGGAAGATAAATCTATCCATCATGTTTTGGTGGAGAGTGGTAGAGAACATGGCTATGAAAAATCCATCAATCACAAAGCCATACATTTTTGGTGATTTAAGGTACAATATAATTCATCGGGTATGAGCTTACTAGTAAAACGTTTTAAGTTCTCAAGATCATTTCCCTATTGTTGAAGAGTTGTTGAATTAAAATAAATACTTACTTGATTTTGGTACAATCTCACTTTTGTTCATGCCGTGAATAATTTCCACTTCATCTCTTAAAGAAATGAATCCGAATTTGTTATTTGTGAAGTGTTAGCAGATCATGCGATAGAATGTTAGGTCATTCCATCTGTTTCTATCGCAAAATCGTTAGCACAGTTTATTAAATATACATAATTCCATTTATTCTGAGATTAATCATATATGTTTTCTAAAATGGACTTATACTACATCTATCATAGCGCTTAATAAAATAAAACTAATTTATACTGACCAGGGACTTCTTGCAGGACAGTGGTATGTGATAAAGTCCTGTCACACTTCCGTTGTGGGTTCGATTCCCATAGCCGTGTCTGATGCGACGGGTTGTCGCCCGTCCTGAAGGTTGTCCCTTTCTCTAAAACGACATTATAATAACATTCCTGCAATAATATCAAAAATAGTTATTGCCATTAACAATACTATCTTATGCCTATCATAATTCATTCCAATCATTATGCTTATCCAAAATACTTCTGTCCATGATCAATGTATAAAGAAAACAATTACTAGAAATGTCATCTACCGAGCATGTGAATACTATCATTTATCCCCTATATATCATACGATATATCTTGTTGGTCACATTCCAAACATGGGAATACCTTAATCATGTATTCTCTTGAACCTTTGTAAAAAAACGAATGCTATCACAGGGTAACTCTTTCCATATACCAAAATCCCAAAAATTCTATATACTCAAACCATGATATCACTTTTTCCTTATATTAGTCATGAGCTCATTAATACTATCAATCATTGCATTATCTTCTTATCCCTTCTTTATGCATATATTAGGTGCTTTCTAAAAATATCTGAATAACCTTTATGGTTACTAGTACCATTCAACATATACTTTCAAAAACATAAAGAAAAATAATAGTTTAGAAATCCTTAGATGTCTCTTTATTCCATAGTACCAAGAGATTACTTATACAACGTTACTCTTGATAAACATGTAATCATTACACTACATTCTTAAACCATTCATTGATATTAAACAATTCTTTCTTCTCACATATCATTTGTAGTCTCTTCATCATCATCAACATAAATACTACCCATACAACCATGCTGATTCTATTCATGAGACTTTCCCTTAGGGAATTGGTTTTCATAATGCCCGCACATTCCACATTAATAACATTTAACCATTGTTGATGTCTTACCAATACCATTATCCTTGTCCGGTGTTAACTAAAGCTTTTCCTTTACAATTACTATCTTTGTGTCCTTATTTTCCATACCCAAAGCATCTTCTAGTTCCTTTGAAATATTCTCCCTGATGCCTCTTCCCAGAATATTTACAAGAGGGAAATTGAAGTTTGTTTCCTCTATGATCATCATGAAACTCCATATTTTTCTTATTAGCTGAGTCGGGAAACATACCAAAGTTGAGATTATTTATCATATTATGAGATTGCAGATTAGGCATAATACTGATATATGGACCTCCAGATCCAATTTCATTTGTTTTGTCATGAATAATATCATTCCATTGTCCATCATATCTTCGATTATCATGTATCTTCCTGTTTCCAGCCATTTTCTAAAACCCAAAAAAAATAGTGTGAGAGGCAAAAATCAAAATCAAGGGGGAGAACCTTCAATATCTAACATCGTAGGATTAATTCTAATATCATTACCATAATTATAAGACTATAACCAACACATATAATTATCCTCAGAGACATCCCTAGACATACCTTAGAAATATCTCTAGGAATTTCACTAAAGTTTTTGCCTCCTAGTTTCCAAAAGTTGACTAAACTGTTCCTCTGATACCAAATATGGATAACCTAACCTGACGTACATTATTTTACATTACTTTTTCGAAATACCTAACATATAACAAAAATAGACACCAAAGGACCGTAATAGTTTAGTGTCTTTGGAAACATTGAATATAATCTTCTAATCTTGGTGAAATATCTTCAACATCTCCAATTATGATCTTCCATTTATTTCTGACCTAATAACTATCTTTATACCCTACAGAAATGAAAACATATAAAGGGTGAGATCAAATTCTCAGTAAGGATAAGCATGGATAAAATAAAAAAAACATATACATTAGAACTTCAAAACATGAACATAAAGTTTACACATCAAAATCTTGAGTTGTGAAATAAATTTTGGCAGTACGTAAGGCATACGTCATAAAGGAACATGAATCATGATTAAATAGCATGGTAATATAAAATTTAATTGTGGAAAACCATTAATCACGTGATATGATTTTCATAGTAGCCAAGGAATTACTGCCAAGACCATTTTAGTGGACAAAGTCCCTTTCTGAATCGAGTACACTCCTCGTTTCAGTCCTGTAACACTAAACTAGATTAACTTACCATTCCATCCATGTCTATCTCATGAGTTATAAACCTTTACCCAATGCCTTGTAGGGATATATTGGTCCCACCCATCTCATAATGAAATCATTCTTACTTGTTCCATAACATAAACAAAAATCATTCATCATAACCCAAAGAATAAAATTGGCTTCATAAACAACAGCCCATCATAACATAATCGATAAAAAAATGGATTTCATCATTCAAAAAGTGAAACCGTGTAAATCATAGAGAAATTATACATGAAACATACACATATGAAATAATTTCATCTTATATGGAAAATGGTTTTAATAAAACACTTGAAATAAATTCTTAAGGAAAATATCCTTTCTTCCTCAAAATCATTTTCTTTTCACAAAATGCCATTAAATTTTAAAAGAAAATTATTGTGTTGAAAATAATAATTAAATAATGTAGATAATGCTTTCTTGAAATAATGTGTTATGAAACCCTAAAAATTCGTTCATGCCGTATAAGTTAAAAAAACATTCTTCTCGTACTTTTTTCGGAAAAGTCAAAAAGTACCGTGTCCGGTAAACAAAAGAAATATTCCTTCCATATGATGTGGTATAAGTAAAAAAGGGTTAAAATGAATTTAAACATACAGAGATTAAAAGTAAACATTTTATGAAAATAGTTTGAGAACATATGGACATGGATGATAAACTTAACCCTTGTAAATACTTACGATTAAATAATCTCGGATTAGAATGAGATTGGAATAATTATCTCTTACCTTAGGTTGAATATGCTTCGTACGTATCTAAAACTCCGTTATAATGATTTAAATAATTTCATTTACTTATTACAGAATCATATTCACTGTTATTATTTCATATATGATTCACTTATGACATTATATTACTCGTTCTTTTGTAAATTCAATGTTAAAGTAGTGTTTTGGGTAAAATCGTTTTATTTATCGTACATGATTGGACTTGTTGTTCATGATATTATTATTACTTATATCATGATTTACATAATTCAAGAATGTAAATCATGATTTACATATCATATATATTTTGTATATATATATATATATAATAGATAGATGAATGAAATGAAATACACCGTTCATGGAGACGGTAGGTCGTACGTATGCATGAACGCAATTTTTCTTTCCTTATTGACAATAATGGAAGTAATTAGATTACACAAATACACATATATATATAAATCCAGTAGCTTAATTATGTCATATATTTCATTATTATTTATTATATATACTTTAAAATCATTCTTGAATGGTTCACATTGAGAATGAATCTCATCGCATCGTGGAGACGGTAATCCGTATTTATGCACGAGCGATGATATCATTTCCATAATTATTGAATGGAATTGTAGTGGATGATATAATATATCAGAATCAGTATGATGTTATAATAACCATATATAGTTATTCTTTACACCATTATATCCATCCAAGTAATGTGGTAGTGGGAAAACAGATTACACCACGGTGTAGAGTTGGTATTCTGTACGTACGCACGCGCGGTGATTTCTTTTTTCGTAGGATGGATATAAGGTGAAAGGGGGTTGTATCATATTTATAATAACATATCAGTATATTAGTGGTAATTATGTTATTAATTTATAATGAAACAACTAATGAAGAAGAAGTTGAAGAAGAAAGAAAACTTGAAATAATTGGTTGAAGAGATCACCTCTTCTTCGACGCACCACATTTAAGCTTCCTCTAAATTCACTAGAGTTAGTATTTTTAGGAGACCAGAACCTCTATAATGTTTCTAGGATTGTTGAGAAGGGAAATGGCCTAGGTTTGGCAGAGAATAAAAGCCCAAAATTATCTAAAGGGATGAGGGAGGAGGTTCCCTTTTATAAGGGAGGAGATGGGAAACTTAGGAAAAACTTAAAATATTAATTTACAATAAGTCATATTCGTTTAATAATAGCTAGATATTAATTTATTTAGAAGATAAAATTGGTATGGTTTTACATTCTATCAAAAAATAGTTTTTAGACATGTTTAGGTTACAATTTAAACCTTATCATTTAGATTTAACTCTAAGTTAAATAATTTAACTTTTACAGTGTCTTCTTGTTGTTTTAAACTATATGGTTAATAAACTTACTATAACAAGCCAAACTAACCTCAAGAGGTTCATTATTAATATATATAACATTATCTAAGTCATTTGGACGAACCTTAGATTTTTAGGAATAGAATAACAATTAATAATATAATATTTGTTTTAAAAACAACTTTATGTCAATTTTGACACTATTTGTTTATTGATTTTTGTGAAAATCATAACAGAATGATTAGTTAGAATAAAATTAGTTAAACCAATACTTACATTTCATATTAACCTATAAAATTAGTTTATGTCATAAAAAGTCTCATATTACATTTATTTGGGTATTTATAACATCAATTATGTTAATATTTCATTAATAAGAAAATTATTTCATCATCATTGTGACATAAATAAATTAATTAATATAATGTCTAAAAATTATAAATAAAATACAATTATGTAGGAAATAATTTTATATTTAAAATTAATATTTATAGTCGAATTTATCTTATGTATAACCCTATATTAAAAATGTTTTAGTTATTAAACATTTATTTTGACTCTTTTAACTCTTCTTTAAATAAAATAATAATAAGTGTCCTAATCTAATCCAAGTTGACGTGAAGGGTAATATTTTATTACTGCGGTTTTTTTTTTGTTGAATTACACTTATCCTATAGAATTTAGACATGTGTTAGGGTAATAATAATATAATTTTTACCCTTAATTACCCTATTTACTTTTAACCATGGTAAATAAAAGTAAAAAGGTATTATTCACCAAAAATTATTTTTATCCTATTAAACAACATTTTACTCCTTGATATTAACTGTGTCTCTCAGATTTTCGAAATTCAACTCACAGAAGTGGTAAAATTAAGATTTATGTGCAATTGAAAATGCTCCTACGAGGTGGGTAAAAGACGGTAAAAAGTTCAATAAAATTTTTATATATCTATATGGTTATAAAATTACTCAAATGAATTACATTGAACTTATATAGGTATTATGTATCTATTTTGACCTAAAATAAATTTTAATAAAATAAATTATTATTTAAATAAAAATTCGGTTTTTAAATAGTAACCCAGTGCTTTCACTATTCCTCAAAAATTGAATGTTTTCCAAAAATACCAAAAATTCACTCTAGGCTAATTTCAATATTCCGAAACCAAAAATGAAGTCCATTTTGAAAGATAAAATTTCAGAAATTTCAAAAAATGGGTATTACTATTCATAAAGGCTAGTTTATATAATATTTTAATAACATATCGTTGTTTAGTGAAACTCGATATTACGGATAACACACACTATCGTGGAAGGTCGCGATTGCATGTAATGAAAGCCAAGTCAGGGATGCGTGTACTGTAAGATTAATTTGTTGTTGTTTATAATAGGTTCCAACCATATTTCACTTATACATTGAATATATATATATATATACACTCAATGTTGCGTAGAATAACTTCTATCAAACGAACATGAAATTTTGTGTAACACGATCCCAGAATAGTGTTGCGTATACTGCAAGCTAATACGGTGTTGTGTATAGTTCAAGATAATCTTGGTGTATCATACAATTCAAGGCATCAAGTAAATTAAAAATAATACATCTCATATAATCTCGGGGTGTTACAATGCAGTCCAATAGTAGAAGTTAGCTTTTGGCGGCAAATTAAATAATTAAGTATCAAATATTTGGTTGTTAAATTCTATAAATACTAAATAGTAACTCGTATTTGAAATATGAGAGTATTATTGGGATAGCGAGAGCGATTTTCCCTTGAAAAGAGCCTAACCTCAATCTGCGTGGGTTGGGGGTGATGGTTAATATTTTTTTGATCTTTTTTAGGTTCCTTTAGAAAATGTGTGGTTGTAATTTTCCATCATTTGAACCTATGCTCGGATTTAATAAATTTGGGCATGGTAGAATCTATAGCGCCGAGATTTTCTTAATGGAGGCTTAACTTCGACCATAGTTGGTCAGGTGAAAATTTTATTTTTTTTAACATTTTAATGAAATAGTAAAATAACATTTAAATTGTTATTTTATTTATTTTGTTCTTTTGTCCTACCACTTGTTGAGTGGCAGTGGAGGGGACCAAGGAGGTGCTCAGACTTTTAATATGGGATATTAAATGCCCAGTTACTCTCAAGTTATGTAACCACCCCTCATGTAATTAATGTGGAAAATTAATTTCTTAAATTAATGAACATCATAAATTCCTCGATGTGTTACTCACCCTTTTCCCACTCTATTTAAATGTGGCTTGTGGTAGAGTTTTTGGAACAACTTCACCAGGAAAGGAACCTTTGGCAAAGAGGCACAAAGCCTTCCACCAACAAGGAATAGAAGCATGGAAGTCGTTAGAGGGATCGAAATAGGAAGATATGAATGTTGGCAGATTCATCAATGTACATATTCTCCTTCCCCCACGATGACGGCTCCAATGATTCTTCATGTAGGGACTGTCAGTTAAATCAATATATTCCCACAATTCTTCTCCTCATTTTTGAATTTTCGGGTGGTTATTGTGGTGGGATTTAAATGGGGTTTATTATAATTTTAATGTTATGTATAAATTTCTACCCAAGTAATATTACTAAAGCGGAGGGAGCAGGCCAAATGAACTTGGGCCGAACCCTCCGCTGCTTGATTTGTATTGCGTTCTTCAGAGGATTATTGTTCCGACTTAACAGAACCTTGAAACTGAGAGGCGCGTAACGATGCTAATATCCCAAGAGGACCGTAGGAGCATCTGGAAGGATGAATAGACCATAATAGCTCTACAAGTGGGCCGCAAGAAGATTCACTGTTGTGGAACAGGCGTGGCGGCACCGGCAACTGGTGCCAGCACTCGTCGGTCGTAGAAGAGGGAAGTTTCGTGGAAGACCCAAAGGGGCGGCTGACCACTGGCCGACCGCATTGGTGAGGTTGCATGTCATGACGCTCCCCAGTGATGGAGCTACTGAAGCAGAAGGGGGACTCGCACCCCGCGGGTCCTGCGTACGACGTGACAACACAAATGAATAGTTGAATGGCTCTTATTGATTCATTCGGGGAGCCAGCAGCCACCTGGTTGGCGAGTTGCGCCATCACATCGGGTCATGTTGCACGGCTGCTTGCACCACCTAGTGGGCCGAAACGCCCAAAGGTCCACGCAAAACAGGTGGATCGGGCCACTTTGCGGCCTAGCGGGCCGAGTCCGCCGTGACCCTACACCACACAGCCGGCCCAGGCCTGTTCGGGTAGTGCATGGTCAAACCTGGATCGGGTCAGGCCGAGCTGGGTCTAATCGGACCCAGAACCCTCTCGGGCCCATAAACTCTTAGAAGGTATTATCTTGCTAACCAGATGTCCATTCGATGAAACGTTAGCGAGACTGGGATCCTTAGAGCGAGATGGTCCTTTTGAGATACTCTTTGAGAGTTTTAGAGAATGCTGGAGTACAGCCGGGTTGGATTGACTCCGAATCCAACAGAGCCCTCGGCACTAAAATTACAATAACATATGGAACATGCATCTGGATAACATTTTTTCTGTTGTGTTGGAATCCTTATGATATAGCGGTTTATTGGGGTACATCTAAATGGGATTTCGTGTAAGTTGAAATGCGACTAATGGCTTGATGATCAGTTTCTACCAGATAAAAGTGTACTCTGAGTGTGAATCTTGTGTCTGGCTGAGATGGGAAGAATGAAGAGAAATTCTGTGTGAATTAGCATCGAGCAATTCTGTGTGATTCAGCACCCAACGATTTTGTGTGAATCACCACCGAGCAATTCTGTGGGAATCAGCACCCAATGATTCTCTGTGAATCATCACCCAGCGATTCTATGTGAATCAAAACCCACTAATTCTATGTGAATCAACACCCAGTGATTCTGTGTGAATCACCACCCATCGATTCTGTTTGAATCATCACCCAATGATTATGTGTGAATCAGCACCTGGTGATTTTGTGTGAATCAGCACCCATCGATTCTATGTGAATCATCAACCATCTATTCTGTGTGAATCAGCACCCAATGATTCTGTGTGAATCAGCACCTATCAATCCTGATTGGGTCTTGCGGTGGTTAGTACCTACGATCTTGTGTGGGTATTGCGGGTGTTGGTACCTATCGATCCTATGTGGGTCATGTGGGGGTTAGTACCTATCGATCCTGTGTGGGATAGTAGCAGTTCCTCTTGAAATAGTAAGATGATTTAGCCATATGGGAAATCAATTGTACTGTTGTACTATGTTATACCTTGTTTGAGATGTATCTTTCTCATTGTTCATTATGATTATGATCATTCTTGTGGATTTCCTTTATGGAATTTTGAGAGACCTTCAGGGGTCTTTGGGTCCCTACTGGGTATTGTTATACTCACCCATGCACGGGCTTCGCCCACACCTTGTTGCGTCTTGTGCATACTTCTGTCATCCTTGAATGAGTCTAAGGAGTTAGGACATGATGGTCGATGATGGTGACAGTTGACGTAGAGTGTTATGGAGATGAGGTGCACCTACCCTTTAGATAGGATTCCTAGTAGACAATCATATGATCTTTATTTAGTTATAGTTTTATTTTATTATTTGGGATTGTATTCCATCCCCTTACATTTCATACACACTTTTACTATAGTAGATTTACTTCTTGGTTGCATCTCATTGAATTATAGTCTATGTGTTTATACAAGTTTAAAGGCAACGATTTCTTGTTTTAGGGATACACATTTCCATTTCTAGTCACCACCCCTTGTTCTACGGAAGGATATCTTGGGAATGTCACGGCATAGGCCCCGAGGGTTGGGTCGTGAAACAGTTGTATCAATGGGTTGTCAGTTCTACCAAAAGAACTTAGAGTCTATGTTCTCAAAAGAACAATAGTGTTAAGTTTCATACGTTCAGGTTTCAGTTCGGGAAGTCCAGTGTTGGTGTGGTGTCCAACATATCCATACACAAGGACCCTACATTCTATTTTTGGGCTGGGTACACAAAAACACTTGTTTCAAGTGTTTTGAAAATGTTTTTTTTCTATTGATCTCTTTTGAGACAGCTCACCAGGTATGACCTTTTGACCATGGTCCATATTGATTCTCTATCAAGATGTCTCCATCCAGACAGCCATCTAGGATTCCAATGTGTTACCATCTGGACGGTCCAAAAATTGATGAAGCTTTAGTACAAGGACAATTTCCTAAGATCATACCTTTGGGTGGTGTCACAACGATATCACTTCCTATTGGTCATCAATTTCTACCAATTCTACAGGTAGAGGACACATATAGTATTAGTTCCTTACACAAGTTTCAGCGACCGATACCCCTCAGGATCTGAGGCACGCCCGACTCATAGGCAGCTAAGGACTGGCCTGAGGTGGTGATTGAGATTCTATCTAGCCAGGACACCATTAGATCAGATGGGGGTCTCAGAAGTAATAATTCGATGTGGATCAGTAGGGTGATGTAAGGGTTTAGAATACCCATCTCTTACGATGAGGTGACATTTTCCATGTACAAGGATTGAGGGTCTTTCTCAGATAAGGGGTTCTCGTTCCATAAAAATCTAAGGGGTATGTGTTCCCAAGAGCTTCTATAGCTTTGGCAGGATGATAAGTCAATTTATGATTATTCATTGAGGTGTACCGACCATTATAGGATCTTGATGAATAAGATACGACTATTTATCTAGGGCTTTAGGGATTGTGGTTGAAAATTCATTGCATGAGTAGAAACAGCTAGTGAATGACCGTAGTAGGAAAGCTGGAACCTTACATTAGTATTGGAGACATAAATGTGTAAAATTCTTTAGGAATAGGAAGTGATATAGATAAATGAATCTTTAGGGTCGTAGACATGGAAGAGGATCTTGCAGATTAGCAAGAGGTTCTATACATTTTGACATGTTACAACCACCACCCCAATGTGGTCCCCGCCAGGCTCAGGGAGCTAGAGGACATGGGAAGGGAGTAGCTACATGCAGTCTAGAAGTGTAACCCAAGGGCTTCAGGATTGATTTGAAGTATGGTCTTTGTCTACTACTAACTTCCATATTAATAGACATAGGTACTAATCCTTCCTTTTTGTGATGAATCTTGTTCAAGACCTTGAGTTTCTAGTTAAACTATTGACTTGACCCTTACATCCGGAGATACCTATGGGAGAAGACTCTATAATCACACTTATGTTGATGGTGTGATCTAACCCTTTAGTTGAGAGTTTCAGTTGGAACCTCTTGGTGGAAGTGTCAAGGCCTTATTATGTTAGTTTGGGTATGGACTGGTCATCCACAATTCATGCTCATATTGACTATTTTATGCAAAAAAATTGTTGTATATCTAAAGCATTAGAATGGCGATTGACTTGGATAGTGAAAAAGGAAAACCAGGTAGCATTGGATAAACTCATAGATAGGAAGGTTCAACCAATCACTCTAGAGTCATCCAGCCTTACCCTCATAGAAGTAGGTGTTTTGAGTTTTCAGTTCTCAATAGTAGTGGATGTGTTTAAGAAAATACTTTCAAAAGAGGTATGGTATTCAGTTGCTTAGTGAGGCGACAAAGTAGCTATCCACGTTGCATTTATCATTCATTGATAGTGATAGAGAAACTTACCTCCAGTCTATGACAATTACTCCCCCACACTTTTACTGAGTCGGGGAGTCACAACATGGGGACGTAGATTGTGAGGCATGACCTGCTCTAATATCCTCAAGACAGAATCCTTTTGGATTTTATGAAGGTAGAGAGAATGTCATTCTCATTAAAGGATTCACCAAGATACTAGTGATGCTTTGGGAGGAGGTGTTGATGTAGTTCCAACCATCTCCTTTGATTTTACATCCTAGTGTGGAAAATATGTAACAGGACCTATGATGTCATTACAGGTGGCCAGGGATGAATAAATCATTAGAAAAGTTTTTAATATGATACATTACTTGTCTGCAAGTGAATGGTGAGCATCAGGTTCAATTACCCTTGAGCATAGCTTCTTGGCCCCAGACTAATGGTCACCCAAAGCGGACCATACAGACACTTGAGGACATTCTTCATCCTTGTGTCCTTGATTTTGTTCATAGATGGGAGGACCACCTATCACTGGTGGAGTTCGTATAAAATAATAGTTATCGGTCCACCATTGACATGACTCCATTTGGGGCCATGTACGGGTTACCTTGCAGATAACCTCTATGCATGAAAGACCCAGGGGAGTCCACACTTATGGGTCAAGAGTTAGTATAGGCTACCACAGAGAAGGTTCTGATCATTCAGGAGAGGATGAAGACAGCACCGAGCTATCAGAAGCCTAACGCTGATTGGAGACGGAGAACCTTAGAGTTTGAGGAAGGAGACCATGTCTTCCTTTGGGTCTCAAATCAACGAAGATTGCAGAGGTTTGGCCAGGGCGACAAAATATCTATGTGTTATATCGGACCTTTACAGATCCTCAGACAATTAGGCGAGGGGGAATACCATCTAGCTCTTCCCCCACAAATGCACATGGTGTATTCTTTGTTTTGCAGCAGAAGAGTTACATTCATGATCCATCACAGGTTATCGACTGGGGCGAGCAGGACATCGATGATGTGGTGAATTTTATAGATTTCCTAGTGGAGATAAATGATCGATAAGAGCAAGTCCTTTGTGGATTATCGATCCCTATAGTGTGAGTTCATGGGGAAACATGGGAACCTTCAGGAGAACACATAGTATCAGGATGCTCAGATTCATGCTTTATACCCCCATTTGTTTTATTTACCATGGTTTTGTCTTTCGGGTACATAATTTCCAAAGGTGGGGAGAATGTAAAGATCTAAAAATTATGTATAATTTTTTTAATTATATGGAATTTCTATGAGACTGTGAAATCAGATCGCTCGTGATTGTGAGGCTCAAAATTCCCGAAATGATCCGTCTAAAAAAAGTGTTACGCTTAAAATAGAACACATCAATAGTTTTCCTAGAAAAGTGTAATAACTCATAAATGGGTGTCAGGATCAAAAATCTAAGGGCACCACTACGTCCAGGATGTAGGGTTTACCCTAACCTAGACATAAGTTTAGTCAGAATAGGCCTCCATTGGGAAAACTCAAAAATGGAATAACTATAAATAAACTAATTTAATAAAATGATTTTATTTTTCAAATGCTTATAACTCAAAAACAGTGAATCAGATTAATAATTTGAGACCACTGCAAAACTCGTGAGTGTATGATTTCTTTAGGTAGATCCTAACATTGGCATATGTAGGCCAATAGTGGTAGTCAGTTTTGGACAGTAGATAAAATAATTAAGTAACATTATTTTAATGTTAAATTCTATAACTCCAAAATAGTAACTTAGATTGAAAATATAAGATTATTGTTGAGCTCGTGATAGTGTGTTTCCCTTATACAAAGCCTAACCTCGACCGGTGTGAATCAAGGGTGACTATTAATATTTCATTGAAATTTTTTGAGGTACGTTTAGTAAAAACAGGGGTGGAATTTTATAAATTTTGAGCCAGTGCTAATATTAAAATTATGAGGGCACCATATAATCTGCAGCGCTGTGATATGGTTAAGGGGTGATTATCTTTGACTGCATTTGGTCGGGTGAAAATTTTTGTTTTTAAATTTTTTTTAATAAATAATAAAATAACATAGAAATTGTTATTTTATTTCTTCATTTTCATTTTTACTACCACCTATTGAGCTATTGTGGCGGGGACCATGAATGTTGTTAGAAATTTAATATGGGATATTAAATGCCCAGTTACTCTATGGTTGCGTAACCCCCCCCCCCCCCCCCTCGGGTAATTAATGTGGAACATTAATTATGTCAATTAATGAACCTCCTAAATTCCTCAATGCATTGCTCTCCCTTTTCAACCACTATTTAAATGGGTCTTTGGGTATAGTTTTTTATATGGATTCACCAAGAATGGATCCTCTAGGAATGTGGTGTGCCATCTTCCACCGATGAGGAATGAAATCTTGGGCATTGTCAGAGCGATCGAATGGGGAATGATGAATGTATGTGGCTTCATCAAATTGCAGATTCTCATTCCTCCAACACGAGGACTCTAATGATTTTCAAGGTAGGGGTTGTCAAATAATTCACGAAATTCCCAAAATTCTTCCCATCGTTCTTGAATTTTCAGGTGGTCATTGCATGGGGGTTAAAAAATGGTTTATCATTATTTTAATGTGATGTATAAATTACTCCCCCTTGTTATAATGTTAACTTGTAGGGCGTAGGACAAACTAATAAGGCATGGACCCTCCTTTGCATGATTTTCTTTGCATTCTTCAAAGGCGGCTTTTTCTAACGTGACATAACATAGAAACTAAGAGGCCCACAATGACGAAAGCATCCTGGGAGGACCATAGGAATTTCCCAAAGAAAGAACAGACCACTAAATCTCACCTGGTTTCCAATAAAAGATTTTACGGCTAGCTACTAGTGTGGCGGCACATGAGACCGGTGCTGGCAGTAACGGCGGCGGATGACGCTCGCCGACTGCTAAAGATGGTGGCACCGCGTGGGGCCGTGACAGACCGAAAGGGGTGGCTGACTACTAGTAGACCACATTGTTGAGACAGCACGCCGTCACACACTGGGGTGAAGGACTTGCGACATCGAAGATATGGAAAGAGAGGGACCCGCGCCTTGTCGGTCTTATGGACCATGGGGCGACACCACATAGAGACCCTAATTAAAGATCCAAATGACTCTTTGTCAGCTGTTCTGGGAGCTGCCCCCCCCCCCATCTTGCGATCCATGCCAGTGCACCGGTCCGCGTTGCTCGGCGGGTCGTTCCAGGCAACGGGCCAGACCGCCTGGCGGGTTGGGATAGTCTGCAGCCTGATGAGCCATGTCCACCATGGCCCAGTCCAACTGAGTTAGTCCAGGCCAGGTTGGGTAGGGTCGGAACAACTAGGTCGAATCAGACATGGACCCCTCTCGAACCCAGAAACACATAGAAGTTTGTATCTTATGAACCATACGTCTGTTTGACAAACCATTTGCAATTATGAGATCCTCAGAGCAAGATAGTACTATTAAGATACTCCACAAGTGTTTTGGATATATTTGGAGTACAGGCGTGTTGGATCGACTCTGAATCCAACCAGGCCCTTGGCACAAAAATTCCAATAACTTACATAATAGGCGCCTGGTTTGAATGCCGTCTATTGTGTCGGAACTCTTATGACTTTGCGGTTCATCAGGTAATATATTCATGATATTTCGTGCCATTTTAAATATGACTGATGGCTTGAGGAGTAGTTTCTCCCAGATACAAGCATACTATAAGCTGGAATCTCATGTCTACTTGAGACGTGATGAATAATGAGTGATTTTGTGTGAATCATCACTTAGTGATTCCCTGTGAATAATCACCCAGCGATTCTATGTGAATCAGCACCCGACGATTTTGTGTGAATCAGCACCCAACGATTCTATGTGAATAAACACCCAGTGATTCATTGAGAATCAGCACCTAGAGATTCTATTTGAATCATCATCTAATGATTCTGTGTGAATCAGCACCCTGTAATTCTATGTGAATCAGCACTCAGTGATTCTTTGTGAATCAGCACCCAGTGATTCTCTGTGAATCTGCACCTATAGATTCTCTGTAAATCATCACCTATTGATCATGTGTGGGTCTTGTGAGGGTTAGTATCTATCAATCCTATATCAGTCTTGCTTGGTTAGTACCTACAAATCTCTTGTGGGTCTTACGGGGCTTAGTACCAATCGATCTTTTGTGCGTCAGCAGTAGTGCCACTTGACAGAGTATGATGATATAGCCTTATGGATAATCATCTTCACTACTATACTCAGTTATACCTAGTTTTTTATGTTTCTTTCTCATTGTGATTTTTTATTAAGATTATACTTATAGTTTTCATTTGTTGAATTCTGAGAGACATTCAGGGGTCTTGGGGTACCTACTATGTATTGTATACTCACCCATACACGGGCTTCGCCAGCAACTAGTTGTGTCTTGTACAGACATCAAGTAGCCTTGACTGAGACATAAGAGCTAGGACCTGATGGTGGATGATGGTGATGGTTGACATGGATTGTTGTGGAGATGAGTTGTACCAACCCTTATGGTAGGATCCCCGGTGGATGATCTCATTAGCTATTTTTTCAGTCATTGTTGTATCTTTTTAGTTGGGCTTGTATTCCAATCCCTTACATTCAGTTTACACTTTTAATATAGCAGTTTTAATTCGTGGTTGGATCTCGTGGAGTTCTAGTATGTATGTTGGTACAGGTTTAAAGCTAGTGCCTTCCAATTTTAGGGAAATTATTTTCTGGTGCTAGTAGCCATCCCCTGACCTATGGAAGGCAGGCTTGGGCTAGTCACAGTACAAACCCTGGGGGACAGGTCATGTCAAAATATCACAGTGACTTAAATCTTTGGTCCCACATAGGACTAATAATTTACAAATTATCACCTAGGTAGCTCTCATGGTCAATACCCCTTGGTCTACAGAGAAATAATAAATTATAATGACCACCAGGTATCTCTCATAGTCAATGCCCTATGATCCGACATTCATTTAATAAAAACCCTCTGGGTATCTCTCACTATCTAAACCCTATGGTCTATGACCACTCGGCAGCTCTCATAGTCAATACCTCTGGGTCAACATAACAAAAAATTATATATTATTGACCCTACATTAAGAATCTCTTACAGTCAGGTTTTCCTTGGTTATACATTTACAATATGAATCACATGCATCTTAAAAAAATGTAACTCCATACTAACAACATGACGCATAGAAAACAAAACAATAATACCAGGGATTCTAGAAAAAACATCCCTAATCAATCAAACATGGGAAACATGCCCATAATCAAGACATAAATCCTTATGCATAATCAATAACCCTGTTTCAAAAAAACACACCATAATAGCTCTTAAATAGGATTAAATTCCAAAATAAACCATACCTTAAACATGGGTATTTGGAAATTTGAACATATATAATCCATAGACAATCATAGAAACGCACAAACATCCTACGTTGATATTGTGCGATGAACAATCTTGAATTTATACCCTTTAATCAGCCTAGAATGACATAGATCAACAAAAAGGTTAAAATCGTTCAACCTTGAATAATGCAAGAGAGTGGATAAAATAGTAAGAGAGGCTATAGGGGATGAGATAACTCAATTTTGGGAATCCAACAAACTCGGTGGTGTCTAAATTGAAGCTCTGGAGGAGGAATGGGAGGAGATCGAAGATCTTTGGCCATACATCGCTCTCCTATATGAGACATTGGAAGAAGAGTAATGATCCATAAATGAGATGTGCCCCCAATCTAATACATCAATTAAAAAACAAAGTAAACGGAATGTTATTTTAATGTACATGTCGTGTACTAGCCTCAATCAGCTCCCACATTAGGCAGTCTTTTATGTCACCTACAGAGCCATGTACTTGGCTGTTACACAACCATAATAAGGCTACACGTAGTAACTAGGTACATGAATTGTACTCAAAAGTACACAGCGTGTACTTATAAATTTTCTAATTTCTTTCTTTTTTCCCCCAATACAATCTGAAATAGTGATCCATGCCTGAAATGAAGATTTAGGTTCTTACAGACATCCCCCTTAATGAAATTAATCCTCGAATATCCATTACAAGGGTGGAAAAGAAGAAACATCAAACAACTCTGACAACTATTGTAACGCCCCTACCCCAGTAACCCGGAGCCGATGCATTATTTATATACATTGGCATGATTATAAGGAATTCAGTCCTGATGGACTGACTAGTTTAACAGTCTTGGAAAATAGATTACATACATTATCTTTACATTACAATTTCATACATAAAAAACATCATAGAGTGTTCTTTGATAACACCATGATTCCCTTTAGCTTAACCCTTCATGTTAATAATAATACACTTCTTAGAATCCTGGGAAAATAAAACAAAAGAAAGGGGTGATCTCAGATGCCCAGTGAGGGTAAATAATTTAGCGGTAGCTATAAACTTTTAAGGCAAGATGTGTGAGAAAACCAACAGCCTTTTTAAACATAAACATGAACATAATGTGGAAAAAAAAAATAAAACATTACCATATAAACATGAACATGGATATTCTAATAGTTGAATAATCACATGTAATATCTATAGCCACTTTCATAATGATGGAATGCATAATGCCAGACTTTCATAACCACATAGTAAATTCATTGTGCCATGAATACAAATAAGATTTTCTCATGGTATTATGCAAAGAAACTAGTTTTTCTCATGAGACCTACTAATGCATTGATAAGTTATAGTGGGATCCACCTGTCACTTACTAAGTCCAATGCATTCCTCATATGAAAATATTTAACCATAACATAATCATTCGTATTAAACCTGGAATACGAAATGTCAATACTTTATCCATAAACCATGAATGGTATGAAATAACGAGTCCACAATAAAACATATCAAAAAACCTTCAATACAATATGGAAGTTTTGTATCATAATAAATAAACATCAAATAAGATTAAAATCCATCAAAGTATGTTGACATAAGTGAAATCAAAACCTTTTTAGAGAAATATTTATTTCTATTTTGGAATAATTTAAAGGTAAAATAATTATATAAGAAAACATTTATATTTGAAAATATTATTATAAGCCTATAAGGGATGATTTTACGATGTTATAATGGTGGAAGATTTCCGCACCCACTGTATCATTTAAAAAAACATTCTTACCTCAAATTTTTCGAAAAGGTCAAAAAGTACCTTGATTGGAAAATAACGGAACGATTCATTTGAAAACATGTTATAAAGTCAAAAAAGGGTATAAATGACATTAACCGATAGTCTATATAATAGTAATAAGTTTTTGAAATAAATTTTTAAGAAACATGGATTTGGATGATAAAGAGGTCCCAGTAGATAATTATGTATAATGAACCGTGGAGAATGATGATATTGTAGAATTAACCCTTACCTTGTAATTTTCCTTGGTAGAGGGTATGTTAACCTCTTGTATAATGGAGAAATAATTGTTATTAAATTATATAATAATCATATACATTAATATGATATCATATATGATCTTTTAATATTGCATTATTAATAATATCATAGTATTATCCTCGTTTTGGGTGTTAACGGAATCATTTTGCTTTATATTATTTGTTATGTGAGTGATATTTTTTATGGATAAGATGTATCATATTCATATCCAGAATGATATCATGTCTTTAAATATTATTTGTAATCATCAAATGAAAAATATTCTTCAATTGATACGATGTGGAATGAATCTTGTCGCGTTCGTGGAGACGGTAATATGTACGTACGCGCGAGCGACATTATCATTCTTTTGATATTAAAATAATATATAATTGGATGTTATATCATATATGCATAATCATTATCATTTTATATTTATTATTTACATCAATTACACATCATTATTATACCCATCCAAATAATAATGTATTGAATAACAATTACACCACAACGTGGAGATGGTAAGCCATACATACGCACGTATGGTGACATATCATTGAAAGGATGGATAGAATGATAAATATTGTTGTACCATATTTATAATAAAATCAATGTATATAGATGATAGTTGAGTTATTATTTTAGAATGGAAGCACCAAATAAAAAGGAAGTGGAAGAAGAAGAAACTTGAAAGAGGTGATGAAATATTTACATCTTCTTCGGGTTCTTCATTTTGATTTGAACAAAAGGTCTCTTTAGGTTGGGTTTCTGACTAAAATAATGTTTTTAGGATAAAGGGAGGACATTTTAGATGGTATTTGGACAGGGTTTGGCCAAGATAAATGGCATTGGAGGTGTGAATTTGAGAGAAGGAAAAGTTCCCTTTTATAAGAGGGGTGAGGGGAACCTTAGGAAAATCATTAAATACTATTTTATAATAAATTCATTTTAGGTTTCTAATGGCTCCAAAAATAAATTATTTAAAGGATAAGGTGGTTATGGGTCTAAAACCACTTAAATAATAGGTTTTATAAAGGGTTATATCACCATATTAACCTTAACTTATTGATTTAACTCTTAGTTAAATAATTTGACATTTATATGTCTCTTTCTATTTTTATATTATATGGTTAATAAACATACTATAAAATTACAATAAAACCCCAATTGGATCATTAATGTAATATATATTATTATATAAGTCTTTTGGCCTATCCGTATATTTTTAAGACTATTATATCAATTAATAATACAATATTTTTAAAAAAACTATTTTACGTCAATTTTGACACTATTTGGTATTTTTTTTTTGATAAAACTACAACAGCATGATTAATTCGAAAAAAATTGATCTAACCAACTCTAACATGTCATAATAACCGATAAAATTAGTGTAATTTATAAAAAGTCTCAAATTAGATTTATTTGGATATTTATAATGTCAATTATTTTATTCATTCATTAATACGAAAATTACTGCATCATCACTGTGTCATAAATAAATTTAATTATTTAATGTCTAAAAATTATAAATAAAATTCAATTATTTAGGAAAAATATTTTTTCTTTATAATGAATCTTTATAGTATAATTTATCTTATGTATAACCCTATATTAAAAATGTTTTAGTTATTAAACATTGATTTTAACTCTTCTTTGAATTAAATAATAATACATGTCCTACTCTAATCCAAGTGGACCTAAAGTATCATATTTTATTCCTGTGGTTGGTTTTAGTTTAATTACACTTATCCAATAAAATTATTACATGTTTTAGTGTAAGGATAATATCATTTTACCCTTAACTAACCTTTTACTTTTAACTGTGGTAAATAAAAGTAAAAAGTTACTATTCACCAAAAATTATTTTTATCTTACTGAACCACATTTTTCTTTCTGATGTCAACTATGTCTCTTGTATTTTTTAATTTCCAATCATAGAAGCCTTAAAATTAATTTTTATGTGAATTTTCAAATTCTCATAGGATGAGGGTAAATGACGGTGAAAAGTTCAATAAAATTTTATATATCTAATATTATTAAAAAATGACTCAAATGAATTACATTGAATAAATATATGTATTATGTATCTATTTTGACCTAAAATAAATTTAAAAAATATAAATAATTATTTAAATAAAAAGTTGGTTTCAAACAATAACTAAGTGTTTTTCACTATTAATCAAAAATTGAATGTTTTCAGAAAAATACCAAAAATTCACCCAAAGATAATTTTGATATTTCGAATTAAAAAGTTATGTCTATTTTAACAAAATCAAAACATATAGGTTTCATTTATTAATTTAAAATTAATTCCCATTATCAAAACCAAAAGTCGTATTTTTAAGAAACAATAACAATCAAAAGATCGACACTTGTTTATGTCCAATATGAAAGTGAAATTACATAAAATGAGAAGCATTTGATTAAATTGTAAAAATATAATCTATTTAAAAATCCTTACCATTAAAATGTATAATTTAATACTATAAATTAATTTGATTAAAAAAGTTATTTTTAGTTAAAATATAGTAATTTTCACTACTCACCCAAATATGAAAGTTATCAGAAAAACAAAAATAAATTATTGACACTAAATTCATTATGTCCCGATTCTAAAGAAAAATTTTATTTTGTCAAATTGAATATATAAAAGTTTCAAATGTTGTATTTCAAAAAGGTTCACCATTAAAAGGCGGTAAAAGTGCATTTTTTGAAAAAATACTTCTTCTATCTAAAAAATGAATTAGTTCTTACATTATGTCTAAGAAACTCATAATATGGATTCTAAAATTAGAAGGATTATATATCGTTAAAAATTCAGTTAATATTTTTCATAACCACTATGGAACGGCTAGTTTCGTATGTCATGGTGTGATTGAACTCTATGTTGCGTGTAGTTAAAGTTATTGAATTACTTTGAAGAAATAACGTACTATGAAATCTCGGGGTGTTAAATTGTTCCCTCTTTCAATAAATTGCATCCTCGTAGTTTGAAATTGTTCTTTGAAAATAAATGGTTGAAAATAGAAAATACCACCATGGAGAACTCATATCGAAAATTGGGTTAATAAAATTTAGTCTTAATAAGAGGGAATATATATATATATATACTTGACAATTAGAGTTTCATCCTTTAACTAATTCCTACCACAAACTCATCTTTCACTCTAATACATTTAGAAAAAATATTATATTTATCATAACTGTATAGGGTTCCAAAAATAATTAATTTATAATTCACCTATCAGACCCTTTAAAAAAACTAGATTATGCCATCTAGAGACTTCATGTAGTCACATGGTAGGTGATAAATCCCAATAGCATTATGGTTTGGGATTTATTCCTCAATATTTGTATGATGCGACGGATTGTCACGCAGTCTACGTGTTTTCCTTTTTATAACAATCCAAAAATAACCTTAACAACAATATCCAATTTCAAACTTAATCTATTCCATCCTTGAAATTTTTCCAAAATAATTCTTTCCAAACTCACAGTCCACAAATTTATAAGGATGTTAAACACAATGAAGATCCTTTTTGTGTAATATCATGTGAAAACCTTCATCATGTATTATTTTGAAACATGGTAACACCCTGAATTACAATAAAACCTTATTGATTACAATCATGCTACCTTATCCTTTACAAATAGTGGATATATTCCTTATATCCAAAATTTTTTAATATTCCAACAATCATGAAATAAAAAACCATTAATAATTTCTAAGATAGTCAAGAATATACAATAAAATTTATTCAAATCATCCATCTCTTATTCCAAAATTACTACCATAGTATCAGGACCATATAATCTCAAATTCCCAATGAAATATTACTCCAGTACAACCCTTATTTATTTGCATAATTCATATGAACAGTACATCGTTGATACAACACTCAAATGAAACAATACTTTAATAACAACATAAGAACTCTTAATCATTCCTCTTCATATTTGGTAGTATCATTAATTCATCCTTATCCAATAACATCATTTGGGGTATACTCTGATGATTTGGACATTGATTCGCGTAGTGTCCCAACTCCCTGCAGATGAAGCATTGTACATTTGAAACTTTTTTCATACCCTTGAAATCATGTAATTGGTGTTCTTTTTTTCCACACTTATAAGAAACTCCCATTCCCTTCAAGAATTTACCTAGGTGACTCTTTCCACTGTTATCACAGATGGGAAAATCCATTTTTCCCTCTTCCCTTTATCCATCTTTCTCTCTTCTATCATTTTCTTCTAAAGATTCACTTCAATTCCATAGGACTCAAAAAATTATTTACATAACCTATTAAAATATGATACTATTTCTTCATATGTTGAGAATACATAGGAGACAATTTCTCTTCTAAATGTTAGATTAATACCGTGAAATATGTGATCTTTCTTACTCTTTGGATCATACGTATTTCTCGAGTTCACATTCCTTCTATAGGGTTCCATTTCTATAAAATGGCATACACTAGGTCGGTTTATGAATTGGAATGAATAATTCCAAACTTGTAAAATACCTAACGTAAATTAAAAAATTTATGGATATTGTAACGCCCTGACCCCAGTTACCCAGAGTCAGTTCATTATTACATAACATTGGCATGATCACAACGGATCATGTCTTGAAAACCGATTAGTTTAGTAGTCATGGAAACACTAGATATATTCATAAGTCTTACATTACATCATAAGGAAAAAAACTACAACAGCATCTTGTCTTCATATACCCCCATACAATCCATGTAGGTCATTCATAAATTACTTCTTCACATCCTGGGAAAAATAAAACATTGAAAGGGGTGAGCTCAGATGTTCAGTATGGATAACAATATAGCAGAAGCATTCATATATAAGAATAAACACTTAAAGAAATTTATAACTAAAACAAAAGCCTTTTAAACTTGAACTTAAGCATAATACGGAAAAGATAAAATGAAATAATGCCATTTACTTATTCACATGAATTTTCAACTAGTCGAACAATCACATGAAATATCAATAACCACTCTCATAATGATGGAATGCATAATGCCAGACTATCATAACCACATAGCCAAGGCCTCGTGCCAAGATTACAAAAAATATTTTTCCAAGGCCTTGTTCCAAGACACTAGTTTGTCTCATGAGACCTACCAATACATCGAGGAGTTATAGCGGGCTCCACCCGTCACATATTAAGTCCAATGCATTCCTATATGAAAAGGTTTAAACATAACATAAACATACGTATTAAAATTAGAATACGAAATGTCAATACTACATCCATAAACTATAAATGGTATAAAAATAACACATCCATAGTCAAAAATGTCACAAAAACTTCAATACAATACAAAGGTTTTGTATCATAATAAATCAACATCAAATAAGCGTAAAATCCCTCAAAGGATGTTGACATAGATTAAATCAAAATTATTTTTAGAGAAATATATCTTTATTTTGAAATCATTTAAGAGTCATATATATATAAAATAAAACATTTTCTTTGAAAATATTCTTATAATCTTGTAAGGGAAGCTTCGCCTATTTTATAACAGCGTAAAATGGCTGCACCCGCTGTATAAGTTAAAAAAACATTCTTACCTTAATTCTGTCGAAAAGGTTAAAAAGCACCTTGTTTGGAAAATGACGGAAAGAATATTTTATAAACCTCTTATAAAAATTCAAACAAGGGTATAAATGACTTTAACCCATATTCTTTTAAATAGTAAAAATGTTTTGAAATACATTTTTAAGAAACATGGATGTGGATGATAAAGAGATCCCAGTAGATTATTACGTATAAAACACCTCAGATAATGAAGAGATTGTGAAATAAACCCTTACTTTGTAATTTTTCCTTTTTCGAGGGTAGGTTAACCTCCATTATAATGGTGAAATAATTTTTATTTAATTATAAAAGAATCATATGAATTAATATGATATCATATATAATCTTTTAACGTTGATTTGTTAATAATATCTTAGAATTATCGTCGTTTCGGGTGTTAACCGGTTCATTTTCCTTTATATTCTTTGTTATTTGAGCCATATTGGATACTAATGGGATGTATATTATTCATATCCAGAATGATGTAAAATATTTAAACATTATTTTTAATCATTAAATGAGAATTATTCTTGAATGGATACAATGGAGAGTGAATCTCATCGCCTTCAAGGAGACGGTAGTCCGTATGTACGCACGAGCGACAATATCATTATTTTGATATTAAAATAATATTTAATTGGATGGTATATCATATATACAGAATCATTATCTTGGTATATTTATTATTTACATGAGTTACACATCATTATTATAACCATCCAAATAATAATGTTTTGAATAACAATTACACCACGACGTGGAGACGGTAAGTTGTACGTACACACGTATGGTGACATGTCATTCAAAGGATGGATAGAATACTGAAATATGGTTGTACCAAGTCTATAATAACATCATAGTATATATAATATACTGGATTTATTATTTTATAATGGTAATAACAAATAAAGAAGAAGTGGAAGAAGAAAGGAACTTGAAAAAGGGTGGTGAAATCATCACCTCTTCTTCGGGTTCTTCCTTTTGATTTGATCAAAAGGGCTCCATAAGATGGCTTTCTGACTAAATTAATGCCTCTAGGATGAAGTGAGGGAAGTTGAGAGAGTATTTGGGCAGAGTTTGGCCGATCCAAAAGGCTTTGAAGGTGTGAGTTAATGAGAAGGGAGAGTGCCCTTTTATAAGAGGGGTGAGGGGAACCTTTGGAAAGGCTAGAAATATTATTTTATAATGAATTCATATTCGGTTTATAATGGCTAAAAATTGGATTATTTAAAGGTTAAGGTGGGGATAGTTTTTAATCCACTCAACCAATAGGATTTATACATGTTTGGGTTACTATATTAACCTTATCTTTAAGTATTAACTCTTAGTTAATTAGTTTCACTTTTACAATGTCTCTTTGTATTTTTATATTATATAGATAATAAACTTACTATATACATCCAAGAGACCCCCAAGTGGTCCATTAATGATACAAAAATCATGATATAAGTCTCTTGTCTAAACCATATATTTTTAGGAATTTTATATTAATTAATAATATAATATTTGTTTTAAAAACTCTTTTATGTCCATTTTGACACTATTTGGAAAATTGATTTTTTTGAAAATCATAACAGAATTATTACTTCAAAAAAAGTTAATTAAATCATTCCTAACATGTCATATTAAGCTATAAAATTAATTTAATTCATAAAAAGTTTCATATTATATTTATTTTGGTATTTATAATATCAATTATTTTAATTTTTCACTATTATGGTAACTACTGCATCATCGTTGGGTCATAAGTAAATTAAATTATTTAATGTCTAAAAATTATACATAAAATACCATTATGTATGAAATCGTTTTAGCATTCTAATGAATATTTATAGTCTAATATCCAACATATATAACCCTTTGTAAAAAATTCTAAAAGATATATGCTTTTGTCATTTTTGTATTTGTTTTAACTTAATAAAAATAATGTGTCCCTATCACCTACAAGTGGATCCATGGGGTCCCAAAACCAACCCAAAGATGACCATGGTCGGGAATGTATCCACGAATAAGGTTAGGACACATTTTAGGGTAATTTAGTATTATTATAATATTATTTTTAACCCTTATTTACCGGATTTACCCATTAACCATGGTAAATAAAATATTTACCGAAGTAATTATGAAAATTGTCTAAAAATAAAAGTTACCTATTTACAAAATTTGGACATCCTGATTCAAAATATGGAATCAATTTTTCCAAATTCAAAACACAGAAGTGTCAGAACATAATTTAAAATTAATTCTCCCTGTCAAAACAAAAAACGTTTTTTTAAGATATAATAACTGTCAAAAGATTGATACTTGTTTATGTTCACATTAATTGTGAAATATTGTCCAATGACCAACATTGTATTAAATGGTATAAATATATTTTAAATATACTTTAAAACCACTCAAATTCATAATTTATCATTATTAATTATTTTTATTAAAAAAGTTGTTTTTAATTTCAAATTTAACAATTTTCAATATTCATCAAAATATGAAAGTTATCCGAAAAGTACCAAAATTTCACCCTAATCTAATTTCGATATAAATAATCGAAAAAAATTCCATTTTAAAAGATAAAATGTATAAAATTTCAAAAAGTAGGTATTACTATTCATAACGGCTAGTTTGATCAGTTGTGGTGTGTGTTAGAACTCGATGTTGCGTAAAACATACGCCATTACATTATTCAAAGGGAAACGTACCATGGAAGTTGGGGTGTTACATTCTCCCCTCCTTAAATAAATTGCATCCGTGTAATTTTTTTTAAAATTGGGCTTGAGAATATAATTGCAAGTCCCACATTGAAAAAAGAGTCAATAAAACTATCACTTTAATAGAAAGGAAGAGAGGAATAAAGGTCACCCAAGATAACCCATACTAGGATTCCATGTAAGAAAACATGGATATGGATGATAAACTAAGTGTTAAGTTCTGATGGAGAGGGATAGAAAACATGATTAGGAGAAAGTTAACAATAAAAAAATCACAAACTTGTGTTGGGACAAACGGTCATTAGTCTCTCAGTAGGAAAAGTAAACGGACAACATTTTTTTGTTTTAAGTTACATTACATAAGGACGAGGAATTCATTTATGATATTGACTAAGAACATAAATAGATATACTTAATTTATAAGTAGAGTTTCATTCTTTAATAAATTTTTACCACTAACTCATTTTTTTAAATAATGAGTATTAAAGAAGACTTGGTCACAATGGAAGAGCTAGAATTAACTTCTATAGAAATACATGATCCACGTAGGATAAAATATATATTTACCTTGTCTTTAGAGATTTATAAAAACCAAAATATTTAGTATAATATCTGATGATCCCCCAAATGGATATTCCATTAGAGAAAAAAACACTAATCTTAAATTCTAAAATTAAACCATCAATACCCCAAAGCTAAATAAATTCCATTCAATAATCAATTTCCCTTAAAATCCTTCAATATAATCCAAACTAATATTGAAACCCAAAACTTATAAGAATGTAGTCTTCCACATTATATTGTATCTCTAAATGACATTAATTACTCTTAAAGTCGCATACTTAAAAGTAATAAACCTAATCATTTCCATTAATGACCCAAATCACTATAAATCCACAAAAATAAAGATAAAATTCATCCATTACTCCCCAAATGAAATCCCATACTATTCTGTTTTCCTTGGGCATATAGTGTTCACAACAAAGTGAACAACTTCAAAAATAAAATTTATCACTTAATCACCAAATCATTTTCCTATAATAAAGGTATTCATTTTATGAGACATAAGATCCCAAATAAAATTATAATTGATCAATAAAATAATTTAACTAAAAATAATAGTCACGCTAACCAGGGACTTCACGTAGTCCAGTGGTATGTGATAAATCCCAATCTCACTTTGGTTGTGGGTTCGATTCCCCCAGCTTTGTCCGATGCGATGGGTTGTCACACGGTCTGCGTGTTATCCTTTTTCAAAAACTATATTTTATAACATTACCAAAATGAGATAAATTCCTCAAAATAACCATAACATAATTTAACCACAAATCTTATCTCATAACTTGAATTTTTATCCCAAATTATCATAACTTATAATTGCCTCAAACCCAACGATCATATAAAACCAAATGGTTATTTATAACTATATCCACAAGAAAAAATATAATTCCTCCTCAAATATCATTCTCACATAGAAAACATCAGGGTTAAAAATATAAGAGAAAATTTTTCCAAAGTAAACCCATCAACAAGGAGAACTAATACTTTTTAAACATTTCTCCAACCATTTATTTCCACATATCTTCTTTTTTGACCAAGAAAATATCCTATAGAATAGGGCATTTACTCGGGTAATGGCCAGGTCCCCTAAATTTACGAAAAATGACTGTAAATGGACTCTTGGGACCATTTTTATCTTCTTCCATAGTACTCTTCATTTTTCTTCGGCATTCTTCACTTTATGTCCTTCCTTTCCGCATGTAAAGCATTTCATTGTCCCATTGAGACACTTTCCTAGGTGTCTCCTTCCACATTTCCTGCATGATGGAAATTTAGGATTCCTTTCTCCATGGTCTCCACTACTGGAGCTTTTATCATTCATCCCCTTTCTCTTCTTTGTTGAGTTCGGGAATTGGTTAATATATATATTGTTGATCATATTTTTGGAAAATTTATTTGGCATAAAGACGATATCTTTTACTCCTATCAACATTCCATTTTGTTTCTCATTTCAACCACTATTCCCACCTTGTACATCATTATCAAAGTCACTATGACTTCTTTGGAATCCAGCCATTGACTAAAACCAAAACGCATTGTGTGAGTTACAGTAGTCAAAAAATCATTTAGAGATTAACATGTCACCGTATTCTAAATTTGAAACACATTATAATTAACCAAGGTCATTTACTCTCATCTTATATATATAATACTTCAAATCGGTTTGTAATGAAAATGTAAATTATCCTAAGCATATCCCCCGAGAGTGTCGTAACCAAGAGTGTAGCAAGACCTATTGTCGTGCACCAGTTTCCGTTCGAATCTAGCTCAAAGCAGTGTTTTTGGATTTTACCCCTAGGTACATCTGTGCCAGAGACGCCTCTACCTACTCGTATACAGACAGGGATGTATTTCATGGAAAACACACAAAATCTCTACAATACCAAAATCCTAGGAAGTTCTTCTATACTAATCCTCAAAGTTCATCTTAGTTCTACGTCCTCTAATCAGAGTTTATCTAAATCTAGCTTCCAAGGTTTGTACTAAACTTTCTCTGATACCATCTGTAATTCCCCAACCCCAGTTACCTAGTGTCGGTGCATTGTTACATAACATTGGAATGATTACAAAGGATCAAGTCTCGAAAGACCGATTAGTTTAGTAGTTTTGAAAACACTAGATATATTCATAAGTATTACATTACATAATAAGGTAAAAAAACTACAACAGCATATTTTCTTCATATCCCCTCATACTATCCCTGGAGGTCATTCATAAATTAATTATTCACATCTTGGGAAAAATAAATCATTGAAAGGGGTGAGCTCAGATGCTCAGTAAGGATAACAATATACCAGAAGCTTTCATAGATAAGCATAAACACTTAAAGAAATTTATAACTAAAACAAAATCCTTTTAAACATGAAATTATGCATAACATGTCATAGACAAAACGAAATAATTCCATTTACTTATTCACATTGATATTCTACTATATGAACAATCACATGAAATATCAATAACCACTTTAATAATGATGGAATGCATAATGCCAGACTATCATAACCACATAGCCATGGCCTCGTGCCAAGACTACAAATAACATTTTTCCAAGGCATTATTCCAAGACACTAGTTTGTCTCATGAGACCAACCGATGCATCGAGGAGATATAGAGGGCTCTACCCATCACATATTAAGTCTAATTCATTCCCATATGAAAAGGTTTAAACATAACATAAACTTTATTATTAAAATTAGCATACAAAATGTAAATACTTCATCCATAAACTATGAATTATATAAAATTAACACATCTACAATTAAACATGTCACAAAACTTTCAATACAATACAGATGATTTGTATCATAATAAATCAACTTCAAATAATCCTAAAATCTATCAAAGGATGTTGACATAGATGAAATCAAAACTCTTTTTAGAGAAATATCTCTTTCTATTTTGAAATCATTTAAGAGTCATATATTTATAAAATAACACATTTTCTTTTAAAATATTATTATAAGCTTGTAAGGGAAGCTTCTATGATTTTATAATGGGGGAAAATAGCCACACCCGCCTTATAAGTTAAAAAAACATTCTTACCTTAATTCTGTCGAAAAGGATAAAAAGCACCTTGTTTGGAAAACGACGGAATGATTCCTTTATAAACCTCTTATAAAAATTCAAAAAAAGGTATAAATGAATTTAACCCCTATTCATTTAAATAGTAAAAATGTTTTGAAATACATTTTTAAGAAACATGGATGTGGATGACAAAGAGATCCCAGTAGATTATTACGTATAAACAACCACGGATAATGAAGAGATTGCGAAATAAACCCTTACTTTGTAATTTTTCCTTGGTCGAGGGTAGGTTAACCTTTTGTATAATAGTTAAATAATTGTTATTTAATTATACAAGAATCATATGTATTAATATGATATCATATATGATCTTTTAACATTGATTTGTTAATAATATCTTAGAATTATCATCGTTCCGGGTGTTAACATGTTCATCTTCCTTTATATTATTTGTTATTTGAGCCATATTTAATACTAATGGGATGTATATTATTCATATCCAGAATGATGTAAAATATTTAAACATTATTTTTAATCATTAAATGAGAATTATTCTTGAATGGATACGATGGAGAATGAATCTCATCGCGTTCGTGGAGACGGTAGTCTGTACGTACGCATGAGCGACAATATCATTCTTTTCATATTAAAATTAAATTTTATTAGATGTTATATCATATATACAGAATCATTATCATGTTATATTTATTATTTACATGAATTACACATCATTATTATACCCATCCAAATAATAATATTTTGAATAACAATTACACCACGACGTGGAGACGGTAAGTCGTACGTAGGCACGTATGGTGACATGTCATTCAAAGAATGGATATAATACTGAAATATGGTTCTTCCATGTTTATAATAACATCATAGTCTATATAATATACTGGAGTTATTATTTTATAATTGTAATAACAAAGAAAGAAGAAGTGGAAGAATAAAGGAACTTGAAAAGGGCGGTGAAATCATTACCTCTTCATCGGGTTTTTCCTTTTGATTTGATCAAAAGGGCTCCTTATGTTGGCTTTCAGACTAAAGTAAGGCCTCTAGGATGAAGTGAGGTATGTTGAGAGAGTATTTGGGCAGAGTTTGGCCGATCCAAAAGGCTTTCATGGTGTGAGTTAATGAGAAGGTTGAGTGCCCGTTTATAAGATGGGTGAGGGGCGCCTTTGGAACGGCTAGAAATATTATTTTATAATAAATTAATATTCGAATTATAATGGCTTAAAAGTGGATTATTTAAAGGTTAATATGGGGATAGGTCTAAAACCACTCAACCATTAGGATTTATACAGGTTTGGGTTACTATATTAACCTTATCTTTGAGTATTAACTCTTAGTTAATTAGTTTCACTTTTACAATGTCTCTTTAGATTTTTATATTATAGGATTAATAAACTTACTATATACATCCAAGAGACCCCCAAATGGTCCATTATTGATACACCTATCAATATATAAGTCTCTTGGCCAAACTATAGATTTTTAGGAATTTTATATTAATTATTAATATAATATTTGTTTTAAAAACTCTTTTATGTCAATTTAGACACTATTTGGAAAATTGATTTTTGTGAAACTCATAACAGAATTATTACTTCAAAAAAAGTTAATTAAATCATTTTTAACATGTCATATTAACCTATAAAATTAATTTAATTCATAAAAATTTGAACTTATATTTATTTGGGTATTTATAATATCAATTATTTAAATTTTTTACTATTATGGTAATTACTGCATCATCACTGGGTCATAAATAAATTAAATGATTTAATATCTAAAAATTATAAATAAAATATGATTATGTAGAAAATAGTTTTATCTTTATAATGAATATTTATAGTTGAAACTCCAACATATATAATCTTTTGTAAAAACTGTTTTTATAAAAGATATATGCTTTTGTCATTTTTGTATTTGTTTAAACTTAATTAAAATAAAGTGTCCCTATCACCTACAAGTGGCTCCATGGGGTCCCAAAATCAACCCAAAGATGACCATGGTCGGTCATGTATCCACTAATAAGGTTAGGACACGTTTTATAGAAATTTAGTATTATTATAATATTATTTTTTTAACCCTTATTTACCGGATTTACCCATTAACCATGGTAAATAAAATATTTACCGAAGTAATTATTCAAAATGTATAAAAATAAAAGTAACCTATTTACACAATTTGGAAATCCTGATTTTAAATATGGAATCCATTTTTTCAAATTTAAAACACAGAAGTGGCAGAAATTAATTTAAAATTAATTCTCGCTGTCAAAACAAAAAACATGTTTTTAAGATATATAATAACTATCAAAAGATTGATACTTGTTTATGTTCAGTTTAATTGTGAAATTATGTAAAATGACCAAAATTTTATTAAATGGTAAAAATATATTATAAATTTACTTTAAAACCACTCAAATTCATAATTTATCATTATTAATTATTTTTATTAAAAAAGTTGTTTTTAATTAAAATTTAGTAATTTTCACTATTCACCAAAATATAAAAGTTATCTGAAAAGTACCAAAATTTCACCCTAAGCTAATTTTGATATTAAAAATCCAAAAATAAAGTCCATTTTAAAAGATAAAATGTATAAAATTTCAAAAATTAGGTATTACTATTCATAATGGCTAGTTTGATCGGTTGTGGTGTGTGTTAGAACTCGATGTTGCGTACAACACACGCCATTGCATTATTCAAAGGAAAACGTATCATGGAAGCTTGGGGTGTTACAGATATAATTAATAAAAATATTTTCTTTGAGGAGGTATATACTTGTAAATATTTCATAATTATTTGTAAACATAATGAGTATTATCTTAAGTATACCCCCCGGGAGTGTTGTAACCAAGAGTGCAGCAAGGTCCATTGTTTGCAACCATTCCCATTCGAGTCTATCTCAAAGAGGTGTTTTCGGGTTTTACCCCTAGGGACATATGTTCCAGAGTCACCTCTACCAGCTCGTATCCAGAGAGGGATGTATTTTCTTGTAAAAATCACAAAATCTCTACATTACCAAAATTCAAGGAAATTCTTCTATACTAATCCTCAAAGTCTATCATAAGGTATTGTGCTCTAATTAGAGTATATCTAAATCAAGTTTCCAAGGTTATTTATAAACTTCCTATGAGACTAACTGTAACACCCCGACCCTAGTTACCCAGAGCCGGTGCATTATTTTAATACATTGACATAATTACAAGGAATGAAGTCCTGAAGGACCGATCTGTTTAGAAAACATGGAAATTAGATTACATACATTAACATTACATTAAAATTTCAAACATAAAAAATATCCTAGATAGTTCATTGAGAACGCCATTATTCCCTTTATCTTATACTTGTATATCAATCCCAATAAACTTATTGGTATCCTGGCAAAATAAACCATAATAAAGGGGGGGAGCTCAGATGCCCGGTAAGGGTAACTAATTTAGCGGAAGCTATAAACTTTTAAGGAAAGATGTGTGATAAAAACAACAGACTTTTTAAACATAAACATGAACATAATATGGAATAAAAACAAATCAAACATTATAATATAAACATGCACATGGATATTCTACTAGTCGAATAATCGCATATAATATCAATTGCCACTTTTATAATGATGGAATGCATAATGCCAGGCTTTCATAACCACATAGTCAAGGCCTTGTGCCAAGACTACAAATAATATTTTTTCAAGGCCTTGTGCCAAGACACTAGTTTGTCTCATTAGACCTACCGATGGATTGAGAGGCTATAGAGGGCTCCACCCGTCACTTACAAAGTCCAATACATTCCTCATATGAAAATGTTGAAGCATAACATAAACATTCATATTAAAAATGGCTTACAAAATGTTAATACATTATCTATAAACCATGATTGGTATATAATAACACATCCACAGTAAAACATATCACAAAACCTTCAATTCAATATGGATGTTCTGTATCATATTAAATCAACTTCAAATAAGCTTAAAATCTGTCAAAGGATTCTGACATAAATGAAATCAAAACCTTTTTATAAAAATATCTATTTATATATTAAAATCATTTTAAGGTCAGGTAATTATAAAAGAAATCAATTTTATTTGAAAATATTCTTATAAGCTTGTAAGGGAAGCTTCTATTATGTTATAACTGCATAAAATAGCTCCACCCACCGTATGAGTTAAAAAAACATTATTACTTTAAATTTGTCAAAATAGTTAAAAAGTACCTAATTTGGAAAATGACGGAAACATTACATTGTAAACATCTTATAAAATTCAAAAAATAGTATAAATGACTTTAACCAATAGTCTATAAAATAGTAATAATGTTTTGAAATACATTATTATGAAACTTGGATCTCGATGATAAAGAGGTCCCATAAGATAATTACGTATAACGAAGAGATTGTAAAATTAACCCTTAGATTTTACTTTTCCTTGGTATAGGGTAGGTTATCCTACTGTATAATGTTGAAATAATTGTTATTAAATTATTCAAGAATCATATACCTTAATATGATATCATATATGATATTTTAATATTGCTTTTTTAATATAATCTTAGTATTATCATCGTTTCAGGTCTCAAATGATTCATTTTCCTTTATATTATTTGTTATGTGAGTCATATTTTATATTTATGGGATGTATCTTATTCATATCTAGAATTATATCAAGTATTTAAATATTATTTTTAATCATCAAATGAAAATTATTCTTGAATGGATACGATGGGGAATGAATCTCATCGCGTTCGTGGATTCGGTAATCCGTATGTCTACATGAGCGAAATTATCATTATTTTGATAGTAAAATAATATATAATTGGATGTTACATCATATATACAGAATCATTATCATGTTATAATTATTATTTACATCAATTAAACATCATTATTATACCCATCCAAATAATAATGTATTGAATAACAATTACACCACGACGTGGAGACAGTAAGCCTTACGTACGCACGTATGGTGACATGTCATTTAAAGGATGGATAGAATAATGAATATTGTTGTAAAATATTTATAATAACATCACAATATATATAATATAATAGATTTATTATTTTATACTATAAGCAACAAAGAAAGAGGAAGTGGAAGAAGAAAGGAACTTGAAAGAGGTGATAAAATATTTTCCTCTTCTTCAGGTTCTTCCATAAGATTTGATCAAACGGTCACATTAGGATGGCATTATGAATTAAAAAAGGTCTCTAAGATAATGTTATGATAGTTGAGACGGTATTTGGGCAGGTTTTGGCTGAGCCAAATGGCTTTGGTGGCATGAATTTGAGGGAAGGGGAAGTGCCCTTTTATTAGTGGGGTGAGGGAACTTTAAAAAAAACTTAAAATATTATTTTATAATAAATTCATTCTCTGTTTATAATGGCTCCAAAATGAATTATTCAAAGTATAATGTAAGGATGGGTCGAAAGCCACTCGACCAATATGTTTTAAATAGGTTTAGGTCACCATATTATCCTTAACATTTAGATTTAACTCTTAGTTAAATAGTTTGACATTTACTAAGTCTCTTTGTATTTTTATATTATATGGTTAATAATTATACTATAAAATTTCAATATACCCCCAATTGGTTCATTAATGACATATAGATTATTATATAACTCTTTTGGTAGAACATTATATTTTTAGGACTCGTATATCAATTAATGATATAATATTTGTTTCAAAAACTATTTTATGTCAATTTTGACACTATTTGGTATTTTTTTTTTGTTAAAATGATAACAGTATGATTACTTCAAAAAAAAATTGATCTATACAACATAAACATGTCATAATAACCTAGAAAATTGGTGGAATTTATAAAAAGTCTCAAATTACATAAATTAAGATATTTATAATGTCAATTATTTTAATCTTTCATTAATATGGTAATTACTACATCATCATTGTGTCATAAATAAATTTAATTATTTAATGTATAAAAATTATAAATAAAATACGATTCATTAGGGAATATTATTATCTTCCTAATGAATCTTTATAGTCTAATTTATCTTTTATATAACCCTATATTAAAAATGATTTAGTTATTAATATTTGATTTTAACTCTTTTAACTATTCTTTGAATTAAATAATATTAAATGTCCCAATATAATCCATATGGACCTGATGGATCATATTTTATTCATAAGGTTGTTTCTGGTCGAATTACACTTATCCAATAGATTTATGACATGTGTTAGGGAAAGAATAATATCATTTTTACCCTTAATTACCCTGTTTACTTTTAACCGTGGTAAATTAAAGTAAAAAGATAGTATTCACCAAAAATTATTTTTTTCTTATTGAACAACAATTTTATTATTTAGATCAACCATGTCTCTCGGATTTTTGAAATTTTATTCATAGAAGCGTTAAAATTAATTTTTATTCGAATTTGAATATTCTCCTAGGAGGTGGGTAAAAGACGGTGAAAAGTTCAATAAAAATTTGTATATCTAATATTATTACAAAATGACTCCAAAAAATTAAATTGAACATATATAGTTATTATGTGTCTATTTTGACCTAAAATAAATTTAAATTAAATAAATAATTATTTAAATAAAAAGTTGGTTTTAAACAATAACTCAATGATTTTCACTATTCATAAAAAATTTAATGTTTTTAGAAAAATACCAACAATTCACCCTAAGATAATTTTGATATTCCAAATTCAAAAATGAAGTATATTTTACCAAATTCAAAATATATAAGTTTTATTTATTAATTTAAAATTAATTCCCGTTTTCAAAACCAAAAGTCGTATTTTTAAGAAACAATAACTATCAAAAGATTGACACTTGTTTATGTCCAATCTCTAAGTAAAATTACATAAAATGACTGGCATTGGATTAAATGGTAAAAATATAATCTATGTATAGTTACAAAAAATCAAAATGTATAATTTAAGAGCACAAATTATTTTGATTATAAATGTTGTTTTCAATTAAAATATAGTATGTTTCACTATTCACCCAAATATGAAAGTTATCAAAAAAACAACAAAAATTTATTGAAACTAAATTCTGGTTTCCCAATTCTAAAGATTATTTTAAATTTGTCAAATTTAATATATAAAAGTTTCAAATATTAGATTTAAAAAGGGTTCACCATTAAAAAGAGGTAAAAGTACATTTTTTTGAAAAATACTTCTTTTATCTGAAAAAAATGAATTAGTTCTTACATTATGTCCAAGAAACTGATAATATGGATTCTAAAATTACAAGGATTACATATAGTTCAAAATTCAGTTAATACTATTCATAACCGCTTTTTTAAGGCTAGTTTGGTAAGTCGTGGTGCTCTTGAACTCGGGGTTGCGTGTAGTGCAAGTTATTGAATTACATTGAAGAAATAACGTACAATGAATTCTTGGGGTCTTAAAACTATGATAGCACATCATCCTCCCTCTCCCAAGTCTCATCAAGTACCCACCCATACTGTCACAACACCCGTACCAAAGGAATAAAATTTTCATAGAGAACCTTCGTGATGTGATCCACAATCCGAATAGGGTGCTCCTCGAAGGATGCATCCACCTCTAACTCAACCTCCATGGGTTGGAAAACAGGATATTGGTATGAAAAGTAGTATTATATATATGAAACATTAAATACATCGTGCATATCCTGATACCTCTAAGGTGACTACAACTTATAGGCAACTAGCGTGACTCTCACCAAAACCTCAAATGATTCGACATATCTCGGTGAAAGCTTCCCCTATCTCTTAATCCTACTGTGTCCTATCCTCAGTGTGACACATAAGAAAACCTGATCTCTAACCTCTAACCCTAGAGGTCATATCTATTTATTAGAATAATATTTCTACCGAGTCTTTGCAGTAGCCATCCTCTTTCGAATCAACTCCACCTGCTCGGTGGTCTCCTGGACAAGACGGGGTCCTAGAATAAATGTCTCTCCAACATCCAGCCAATATAGGGGTGATCTACATGGCCTACCATAAAATTCCATGTATGTTTCCAACTAAATCATCACCTAAAACCTATTATAGTAGGAAATATTCAATAGTGGTATGTGCCTCTCCCAGGAACCACCCAAATCTAGGATGCATGATCGAACCATTTCCTATAAAACCTAAATTGTGCCCTTGGGCTGACTATCTTTCAGGGGGTGGTAAGTTGTACTCAGAAGTACATGTGTACCTAAAGCCTTTGGTAGTTCCTACCAGACATGAGAATTAAAATAAAAATCCCAATCTGAAATCAAAAAGTGCATAACACCATGAAAAAATACAATCTCTCAGATGTACAACCTTACATGATCATCAACACTGAATGTTTCCTTAATCGGTATGAATTGTTCAAACATCATGAGTTAGTAAAAAAACCCCGACCATGTAATTTTCTTTGAGTAAACCTTGGTAAACTCATCATGAATTCTATTGTGATATCATTCCACTTCCACTCGGGAATGGGTAACTGCTGTAAAATCACCGCTGGTCGATGATGCTCTGCCTTCACCTGATGATGGGTGGAGCATCCCATAAAAAAACTTTCAACACCCCTCTTAAAACATGGCCAACAATACTGAAAGTGTAGATATCGATACATATTGGTGATAACAGGATGAACTATCCAAAATGAGGATTGAGAATCCCACATTCACTCTTAATGTTTTTCTGGTGAAACCCATACATGTCCATGAAAATGAAAGATATCATCATCGTATATAGTCCACCTAGGAGTAGGGTCCTCTCCCAACACACTATACTATATGTTTTAGCTTTTGAAATATTATAGTTCCATCTTTCACTATCAATCTAGTAGTATATAGGTAATTTTTATAGAATAAAAAATTGTATTCCCATGTCTGTCGTGAACATACAAATGAATCTAAAAGAAGAGAGACATAAGCTTCCAATCACTACTGGCTTCCTAAACTATCCATATGTGATTCCTCATGCTCAATTCATGAGCCATTGCATTTACTTTCCCAAGAATGTTGGAAACATCAAAGTCAAGGGAATGTAGGTACTCAACCCACCATCTATGTCTCAAATTTAGATCATGCTGTGTAAAGATATACTTGAGACTTTTGTGGTAAGTGTAAACAAGAAAATGCTCTCCCAAAATATAATGTCTCCAAAATTATAAATCCTACACAATTGTAGATTACTTGAGATCATGTATCGAGTAATTCCAATTATGTGGCCTCAAATGTTGAGACTCGTATGAAACAGCTCCTTCCCCCCCTACATAACCACTACTCTAGCCCGATACCTGATGCATCCAAGTAAACAGTGTAACCATTTCCATGCTCTAGGAAATTTGTTATCGGTGCTGAATTAAATTTCAAATTCATCACCTAAAAGGATTTAATGCATTAATCTACCCACAAGTACTTTAAAACCTTCTCATTCAAAACCATTAGTGGGGCTTCTAAGCATGAAAAGTCAAGTATAAATCACCGATAGTAACCAGCCAGCCTCAGAAAACTCCCCACATCAATGAAGTTCTTCAACTGATCCCAGAAAACAACCACTCTTACTTTTTCTAGGTCTAGTGATACTCTTATCTCAGAGATAACATAAGCCAATATGTGAATGTAATCCATCAAATAGTTGAATTTTGAGATCTTAGCATAAAACTGATTCCCTCTCTTTGTACTCAAAACGATCTCAAGATGGGTGGTATGGTAATGTCAAGTGTGAGAGTACACCAAGATATCGTCCAGGAAGACTGCCACAAAAGAATCCTAGTAAAGACAGAACACACAATTCATTATTTTCATGAAAACTATTGGTGTGTTCATGATTCTGAGTGGAATAACCAAATACTCGTATAGACCATACCTACTCTGAATGGTTGTAAGATGTATATCTAATGGTATAACACGCAACAGTTGATAACTGGATCTCATGTCAATCCTCTCGAACACACAGGCTCCTCTAAGTTGATCAATGAGATAATTAATCCTTGGAAAGGGTTATCAATTCTTAACCATCAACTAGTTAAACTTCTGATAAACCACACAAAAGTATGAGTGTATCGTCTACCTTCTTTGCAAACAGGATAGGGGAACCCCAAGTAGATGTATTAAGTCGAAGGAAACCCTTTTCCTACAACTCCTCCAACTAATTCTTGATCTCGTGTAACTCTGGTGTGGCCATCCTATATAAAGGAATGGACACCAATGTCAGTCCTGGCACTATCTCAATAGAGAAATATACCTCTTTCTATAGGAGTAAACATGAAAATTCTTTAATAAATACTACTTTGAAATGATACACCACTTGATCAAATTCTATTGGTGAATTCCCACGAGCATCCACATATAAACTAGCAATATGGTCTGTAATTCTTCCCAGCCCAAGATTCTCAGGTCCAACTCTTGCCTCTTAGAAATCCCATTCACCCTATAGCAATGGAAGTCAAAAAAGGCCTTAATGGAGGCCAACCAATTCATTCTGATAATGACATCAAATCCTATCATCTCTAATACATAGATGTCCCATAAGAATTGACACCCACCAACCCCCAGAGGGAACTCATTGCACTGACTTACACTAGACATCTTAATCCCCAATGGGGTGTCTAACATCATAACATCCTCAAAAGTAATGATACTGATCCCAAGTATATCTTCAATGAAAACATATATAAAACTATGGGATTCCCCTATTCCAAAAGTGAAAAATCTAAAACCCAGGAAACTAGAATCGTAACTCTAACTATTGAGGGACTTGGATCATTCCCTTTCTCGGTCTGGTCCACTAAAAATGTATGACATGTACCACAGCCATGTGACCATGTCTTACTACCCTAAGCTGATCCACCCTGCTGTTGTTGGAAGCCTCCCATCTGGCTACCTTGGAAATTACCACCTTCTTTGCCTGAACGGCCTAATGAACTCATGTTTCCACACTGATGAGAAACTGGTGGTCCTACTCCAGAATGTGGAGTCATAATAGAACCCCTATCACCCACTGCTGGTGAGGAAATATAGAAAAAATGATGAAGATGTCCAATCATGCATTAAGATCAACACTCGACTCGGCCATTTGGGAAATGTGGTCTTGTATTCCCCCTCTTCCTACACCAGTACCAGACGACTTATCTACCAGAAAAAACATTACATGAATGCTTCATGTGGCGCTTCCTACTATTTGTTGAAGGAGGACCAACCCTGGATGCTGAACCGCCCGGGCTCATAGCTCCCAAATCCCTCATATTGCACTCGGTAATTAGCGCCTTATTCAATATTGCAGTCATCAAAGCCATCTTGAAAATATTCACCTACAATCATATGTAAAACCGAAGACCGTCCTAAAATATCCTAGCCAAAGATAACTCATCACCTCCAAAAATAGGTGTGAAGAGATGATGATCTATAAAATGAGACAATTAATCCATCACTAGATGATCACCATGCTCCAAATTCATGAACTCTTAGGCTCGATCTTTCTTTAATGTCTCAGGATAAAAGTGATCGTCGAAGGGACTTAGAAACTCTTCCCATGTCATATCCTAATGACATCCCTCCTATGAGATAACAGAACACCATCTCTTCGTGCTATCATGTAGAATGTACATGACGATCATGACCCGCCTCTATAGAGGCATCTCCATATGCTAAATGAGAGAAAGCATGGCCTCCAACCAAGACTCTACAGTCTGTGGTCCTCCATCCAATGAAAAATTGTGAGGGTGATACTACTAAAACACCCTCATCAAGTCGGCCATAGTTGGGGAAGGATGCGGTTCTCCCTGGAATGTATGCATCATCCACATAAAGCCTTCACATAACTATGCATCATAACATGTGTTTGGTATAACAGTTGGTGCCATGACGGGCACGATAGAAAGATCTACTGGAAGTCCCTGATCTACCATTTCCACTATCTGATCATTTCCCTGTATCGGCCATACAAATGGAGGATGCCTTAGTGGCATGACTCTGCAAAGTCAATCACACACCTCAGTTGATGATTATCAAGGACAATAACTTATAAGTTTATGAAATTATCATGAGAATAAACATTGATGTTTTTCAAAATAGGGTTACATGGTGTGTATAACCCTTATAATGCATGTTGCCTTATGATTTTAACAAGGTGTGTAACTATACCTAACATGGTCCTGTAACACACTTACACACATCATGTTCCTCTTGAGACATAGTGTGTACATGAATATTACCTACAGCCCAAGTACTTCTACATAGATAGAACTAGATGGTTCTCTCGTGGGTAACACAACAAGGCATGTTCACCCTAGACACGATGTGTACTACTTAAGTTCCCTACCCTGATGTCATTAGTCACATGTTCGGATAAATGGTCATTTACAACATAGAGTGTAAAAAATAGATACAGCTTGTAAGCTCTAAATTTCAACAACCCATGTCAGTTTCATATGGCCAGATACATGGTCTTTTACAAAACATCATGTACTTCTAGTAGATGGCGTGTTCTACCAAGCATTTATCAACACGTGTCTCTAATCACACTGTCATTCACATGGTCAATCACTACACAATGTGTCCTCCTAGTACACGGTGTATACTTAAGAAAAGTTGTTTCTTCCAGAATAGAAGAACACATGGTGTGCGTTCATAACACCACATGCTATGTTATCTGGGTTTTTGGATAGTCAGCATCATAAAATTCTCTAAAACCCTTAAAAATGTATACTTTTGTCCATGTAATGAAAACTTTTGACTCGTGAGAGCCCATACTCTTTTGAATCTGAATTTTAAATCCTGATTTATCTCATAACATGAGAATATTCAATTAAAGATAAAACATGATTCACCCAATTCTGATCCAAGAGGGACCATAACACCCAATGGACCATTTTTTTCATCCATCCAAATGAATCGTTACATATTCCAATACCCTATAAAAAATATGAGGTATTATATCTTAGAATATATCACAACATCATTCATATATAGAAAAACATTGATCACAACAACATGCAGTCACTAATGTACCCTAAATGGCATGACAATATCCAATGACATGTGATATCTATCAAGTGCCTATATGATGCATGAGATAAAATACCATCATCTCATCAGGTTTAAATAGAAATAGAAACTCAATGAAATCAACTACAGCTTCACAAAACAAGTGAATCATGCAATGGTAAAATCTAATCAACCTTAACCTTTGAAAATCTATATAAATTGCAATATTTGAGGTAACTTTTCTTTTCCATGTAAACGAGTAAGCTACTCCCGGGAAAATCTTATTACCAACTACCCATTTCTTCCAATCCTGACATATAGGCTCAAAATAGTAATATAATGTAGAAAAGAAACTCCTCTAATAACACATTATGATGTCCTTGTTTCGGGTGCCACCTAGAGGTGCCTCATACCCAGTTCATCACATAACCTCAAGCACATTTCCCCCAAACACTAGAGGCTCTTTACATGCACTGATGGACTAGGTTTGATAATTGAGAAAATATGACCTCATTGGAAGATTAGACATAGTAGAATAAAAAATAGTAAACAATAGGGTAAGCAGTAATACCACAAAACAAAAGTAAACAGTGGAACACCAATAGTATATACAACTGGAACAAATATATAAATAAATTGTGCATGTCACAGGTGTCTAGAAATGAATCCAAAAAAGTCACAATGTTGTAAATATAATAATGAAACCAAAGTATAGAAAATATTAAACGCCACCATTATCGTGAGCCTCAGCTTTTTCCCATGCTTGCTAGCTCCAACAGAAATCAAATACCTGGTGAAAAAGGACGTTTTACCTTATCAATAACATCAACCATATAATCTTCCTGAATCCAATAAAATACCCAGATAGGGTTTGAGACGAATCCATATAGGCAAACAATAATAGAAATGTGCCAAAATATCAGTGAATATATATAAAAGGTAAAATGTAGAAATTAAGTAATAATCTAGGATGTACTCAAAATTAAAGAATCCTATATTTTTCAATTACATTAATATACATTCATTAATTATTCAATACACTGAATAATGAAATATTTGGATCTATCCAAAGTTATGTATCCCATATTTAATAGAAAAGATTATGTCTCAAAATACCATCTAAAAAACAAGTTACACCGAGTCCAAGCTTGTGCTTTAGCTTGGAAGGATCATCATAGTCAACAATCAATCAAAAACAACCCTCTGGGTATGTTCTCACAATCTAACCCCTCCGGTTTAACATATAATTTATTCAATAATTAATGACCCTATGGGAAACCTCACACAGTCTAACCCCATTGGTCCCACATAGCTCTAATCATTTAGAAATGACTACCTAGGTATCTCTCATGTCCAATACCCCTTAGTCAACTTAGAAACAATAAATTATAATAATAACCTGGAATCTCTCATAGTAAATTCCCTAAGGTCCAACATTCCTCTTATAACGACCCTCTGGTTAGATCTCATGGTCTAACCCCTCCGGTCTATGAGAACCTGACAACATTAATAGTCAATACTTCGGGGCCAACATATTAAAAAATTATATATTAATGACCTTACATCAGGAAGCTCTCACAGTCAAATTCCCCTTGGTCATACTTTTACAAGGTGAATCACATGCATCTTCAATAAACAGTAACTCCATCCTAAGAACATGTGGCATGAAAAAACGTAATCCTAACAGGCATTCCAGACCAAACATCCATAATCAATCAAACATGGTAAACACATCCTTAATAAAGGAATAAAACCTAATGCATAATCAATAACCCTTTATCAAACAAACACACCATAATAGTTCTTAAGCATGGTTAAATTCCAAAACCTGCAATAACATAAATAAGGGTATTCTACACTTTTAGAAAATATATTCCAAATAAAATCAAAGGAACACACAAACCCCCTACCTAGATGTTTTATGATGAACAATTTTGAATGTCGTTCCTTTAATCAGCCTTGAATGATATAGATCTACAAAAAGGTCAAAATCGTTCAGCCTTAAATAACATAAGAGAGATGATAAATCATGAACAGAGGCCCTAAGGGAAGAGATAACTCACAGGTGGGAATCCAATACATTTTTCATCATCTGAATAGGAGCTCAAATGGAAGAACGTAAAGAGCTCAATGATCTTTGGTCATACGTTGCTCTCATATATGAGACACAATGAGAAAAACAAAAATTCGTAAATGAGATGTGCCCCTGCTCTGGTTCATAAATTAAAAAAGAAAAGTACACGGAATGTTCATTAAATGTACACAGAGTGTACAAGCCTCTACTGACTCCTTTTTTAGGCGGTTTTCAAGGTCACTTACATGGAAATGTACTCAGTCGTTACACGACGTGTACTCAAAAGAACACGACATGTACTTAGAAAATATCTCATTTCTTCCTTATTCTTCAAAAACTACCCGAAACAAAGATCCATACTTGAAATGAAGATCCAAGATCGTATAATAAGAGACATTGGTAGAGGTTCATTATTATAGAAATCTCATAGTGGGGGTAAACAATTGTGGTAAGAGAAAATCATTTAAAATCGAGGCAAGGGACACTTTTTATAATTTTTAGAAATCTTAAATTATGATAACTTCATTCTCAATAAAAAATCCTCAAAATAAAAAGGTATTGAAATAAATGGTAGTAATTTGTTAACATACCATTAAACAATATAAAAACATTTTTGGTGTATTTTTAAACCACGTCATTTTGATTAAACTTCACCTATCCAATTTCATTTTTAATTTTTCTAATAACTTTTTCGATAATTAATGTTTTTAATTTTTACTTATATAGAGTGAATATGAAAATAAACAGAATGTTTATGAATTTTTTAAAATATAATACCCACATTTTATTATTTAAATATCATTATGAGTTGTAAATTATATAATAAAATGTTATTTTGATAATCTATTATTATTGTCAATTTTAACCATATTAATTTATTTTTACTTAATTGAAATAAAGACAAAGTTATATTTTAAATATAATATTTTTAGAACACTAGTATGTCATATTCACTAATTAAACTCTTGGAACACTATAAAATACTAATATTATATCACATTGGTTATATTTCAAATTCATTTCTTTTTTTTCTATTATTTGAATAAATATTGTATTGGTGTTGTGTAAGAATTTACGATAATTATATAATACTTAAAAATTATAAATAATATACCAAAATGAATATAATTTTATTATTCCAAGAAAACATCTAACATTAATTCATAACAAGTTTTTTCCCTATGATAACACATAAATGATATTTATAAATAAAATAGTAAAATTTTATATCTTTTTTATTTAAATAATATACTAATCAATTTTAGTAAAATTTTCTATTATTATAATAAATATTGAGCCTAAAATAGTAATGAAAAATTTCGCTTAATTTATTATGAATTAGGATGAAAAATTATGGCCTAGTAACTTATTTTTATCTTAAATTAACTTCATTTAACTTTTTTCAAGATGATATATTTTACCGCACTTACTATTCATATTGAATAAAAATAAAAAAGGGATATTTAAAAATTTTGAACCTAAAAATTCTAAATATGTAAATAATTTTATATAATTAATTACTAATAAATAGAAGAAATTTATTTTTTATTATTTTTAAAAATATGACAACAATTTCTTTTTAGAACAAATGCATTCCAAATATAAAATTGGATTTATTATTATCTTATGCCTAGAAAAAATGATTGAATGATTAAAAATTTCGATATTGTAAATAATATATACATTTCATTAAAATAAATCATCAATATTGATTAATAATATTTCTGTTTATAGAAATACATTGTGCACATAAATAATATTTTCCAGAAAAATACTACATTTCCATTAAAATGATTTTCATTTTAATTTATAATAAATTAATAACCAATGAAATAATTTTATACATATATATATATAAAAATAAAGTTTTCATAATTTAGTTACTCCAATTAATTCTATCCAATCCAGTTTCTAGGTGATAACATCTGTATTAAATTATAAATATTTATTTTTATTTAATGGATCATTTAAACCCAGTGTTGTATGTAACACAAGTTATTGAAGAAACCAAGTTACTTAAAGATAAATATGTTATCGATATTATAGTTTTGTTACATTATACCCCCATAAATTATTTTCTCTATCAAGATTTCATTACTCTAATACATTTTACTGAGGGTACCTCCTCCTAATCATATTCATTGGTTCCACATATCTTCCTCAAATTGGTTATTTCACCATAAAAATTTGACCACATGAACGGTCTTGTTTTTAGGAGTTTCTATCTTGGATTTACAAACTCTACCAACAATTTAAAATTAGAATCACCGTTATATAGTATTATAACATCTGAGTTTAGTTCATGTGAAGGATTGGGTTTTTATATGTATCACCCAAGATTTTATGGTATGTCTAATTTAATATTTATCATATTTGATAGTTTTTGCTTCATGCAACACCGAGTTCAAAACTAGAACATACTATAAAATATGATTTTTGGATTTGTAATGTGTCTATAAGGAATAGTAATAGAAGCACTAAAAAATCCACTTCACCTATGAAAGTATGAATAATATTTTTTTTATTATAAAATAAAATAAGTTATATTTTCATAATGGAATATTTAAATAAATGATTTTAAAATGATAAATTAAGTATTGGTTTTTTTGTGAAAAGTAAATGTTTATTTAAAATGTTATAATTAATCTAATTATTTATAATAAAATTTATTTTCATAAAATAGATTCAATAATCAATATAGTTTTTTCTTATAGATATAAGATAATTTTATAACAACTTAATTAATTTTGTATTGTATTATAGCATCTGTTATAATATTAAAATTTTTATATTTCGTGTAAATGATGAATTTATTTAAAATGTAAATTTCCCAAATCTAGAAAATTATTTTCATTAACAAGATTCCATTTTATAATTCCACTCATCAAAAAATGGTTAAGTTGATTTTTTTTTGTTTTTTTGAAAATTTTTTATTTATTTTTTGTTAATATTGAAATATGGTAATTTATAGTGTTTAACATTATAAATAAATTAATGAATTATTGAATCATAGTTGATGTATGGATGAGGTATGAACACATTATTTCTATGTTAAATTCTGTAGTTACTATATTTATTCAGAAAAATAAATATTAATGATAGTACTGATCCAAAATAATAAACTAATGAATAACATATTCCAAAAACACCGCTCTCATTCACTATAAATACCACCCTAACGACCTTTTTCCATAAAACCTATAAAATGTTGAATAATTTCCAAATTCAACACAATACCTCTCTAATAATTATACCCCCACATTATATTCATTCAGATATCACCCAAAATACCATTATAATATTCCTCAAGAAGGTTCTCAATGAGAGGAATTCAAGATTTTAGATCGCCCCTTTCATTATTTTAATTTTCTGTAAATTAAATTTTTTATTATCCTTCTCTTACAAACTCTTTCAAAAAATTCATGGTAACCCCCAGTATCTTATATATACTATAATTTTATTAGGTTAATGTATTATCAAAAATAAAACCCCTTCCCCTCATTCTTTTATTCAAAAATTGAAAATATCATTTTTGATGTGTCAATTTACCGCCATCGTTGATGGTGTGTTTTCATTACTACATTCAAGTTTGGTTAGAAAGACAATTTTATGGTTCAAACAGATTATAATTTGTTTATTAATACTTATTTAGTGTTTTGAAGCCATAAAATATACAAAATATAAATTAATAAGACAAGCTGATGTCGTGATGAACCAAAAAATCCAAAAATAATCAAAACGACTGTCATTAATGCTTTATCTAATGAATAATCATTATAACAAAAATAGATATATAAGACCATTAAATATTTTTTATCTTCATTAATAACATATAATTTAAATTGTGGATTACTATTATCATTTTATATGATTTTTCATGGATGTATACAAGTGATTCAATCATGAAAAGCAAGGTAAATAACACTCTTAAATGACAAATTTAATCTTATAATTCTTAAAAATAACACAAATGAACTTATAAAGGTTATAAAAAATCCAAAACATGTTAAATAGGTTCTTTATTTAATTATTAATGAATCTAATTTCAGTATCTAGAATATTATGTACATGTACATAACACTTTCAGACATAAGGTAAGGGTTTCATCCAAACCCTCCATTTTTTCCTATGAGATATGCTTTCTCTCTCTTTAACATAATTTAATTATTTATTAATATTATTTAATCATATTATGTAATATGTTTATTTTCAAATTATGTTTACAGAGATCAATTTTCTCTTTACTTAACGTGGAAATACATTTTTTATACGGTTCGCTTCACAATTTCACCAAATAAGCAAGCCCGATTAAAGGGAACATCCCATTTTCTTGACTTTTTTCGAGTACACTCCATAATCTATTTTAAGAAAATAATATTTCTATAAAATAAAACATTCTTTAATAAAAAACTAACTTAAATAATTTATGATTTTATGTAGACAATTAATCCTTTGTCCCTATTAAATATTATTTTATATTTTCCCATCAACTACATTGATGTTCCCTATTTCTAATGTTTCTTAAAAACACCTGTTGTATTTTTTCTCTTATGTTGGAAATAATTTAGGCCTCAAAGCAAATTTCAATGTCCTTCTCTTATCTTTTTCAATATATAAATATTTATAATCTAATTATATGACAAATAAAAAATTATTTTCCAAATCACCTGTTCATTCCAAAAGTAAAAAAACTTATTTATCTCAAGAATTATTCAATTATTTTATTATAGTATTTTCATGTATTTCAACACAAATTATTTAATCTTATGCATTATTTAAATTTATCTACTATGTTACAATATACCATATTCAATTGAATGTTTTATGATTATTTTTACTAAGGATGTATTGCTTTGATACCACTCGCCATATTAATCTAAATTAATTATGATTATGTTTATTTTTTGGGGAAATATATTAACATTTCATATTATAGTTTAAATATGAATGTCTATATTTATTATTATTTCCCCTATGATATGATGAATGAATTTTACTTAATACATTATGGTAAGGTCCAACTATAGCTGCTTGATGCATTAGTAGGTCTCATGAGACAAACTAGATCGGGGGTTTTTTTACCAATTCATCTATAGTGTCTTGGCTAAAGCCTTGAAAATATATTTATGATGTCACACATTATTCTTTCTCTAATTATGATATTATTATTTATATTCCATGTGATTATTATACTAGTATAATATCCTTGGTTAAGTTTCATTCTCATGTGATTATTTGTATGACATTATTTGATTTGCTTTGATTCTAAAAATATTATGGTCAAGAATAAGTTTTAATAGAATTAATTTTTAGTTATTCTCCTTTCTATATTGTTTATTATTAAATACGATATATTCCATTGTATTTCATACCCTTAATAAGAATTTTATCTCACACCATTCCTATGTTTATTTCCCCAGGGTGTTAAGATGTGTATTTTGGTTGATATACAGTGTTAAGGTAAGATTATAAGATTATTTTTCAATGAAGTTACTATGTCTTATTTAATTTATTTTTTTAATTTAAAATTTACATATACATATATAGTTTTTTACAAACCTACTAAAAAATTTTGTCCCTCAGGATGTTATTTCCTTATTTATTACGCTAATGTAATAAAATAAGGCACCTATTCTGGGCAACTGGGTTCTATGTATTTATAGTTGGTATTAGATGAATTTTAGTTGAGGCATTGGAAACTTGATTTAGGAAAATGTTGGGTTAGGGATTTATATAACCATGTTACTAGCATTGTGAATATACCTAAAGTAAAACATCTTATTATTTAGAGAGTAGTAATTCCAAACTTTTCAATTTAAGATTATGTTATTATCTAGCTATGATAATATGAATTATATTTTATAATGTCATAATATAATCTAGTGTATTCCATTTCATTTATAAATGGTTCCTAATAGAATCAATTGAAATAGTATCAATGCAGGTATTCCATGTTTGGATTTCCCTTGTATTCAATAAAATGATGTTGTAGCTGGATCTGCCAATAGAGATGAACAAATCGTAACTATATTAAGAAAATTCCCGTGGGTTATGATAAATAAACTTACTCGCAAGGAGTTTCACGATCCAAAATGTAGTGTAACAATGTTATACCGACTTATGTGATGAAAAAATCCATTATTAAAAGGTAATTCAATCCCATATGTAGCTAAATAATGAATAAGTTCCATAGATAAGATATATCTCTCTTTAGGAAGTAACAAAAGGGAGAAGGTTATCATGGAAGTTTATCATCTATTGGAAGATGAATATCAATGGTGGTCATTAATAATATCACAAAGGATAAAGAAGAAATTAAAAATAAGGAATGGAAGGATTTTAAGGAAATATTCATAGATAAATATTTCCCTCATGAAGGGAATGTAGATATAAAGATTCAATTCTCAATTCCATGATTGAATGAATATGGAAACATTTCTATGTATTTATTTAACCTTACAAGGATAGAAAGGAAAATCATAGACTACATACATAATCCAAAGAGAATGATTGGAAATTTCAATAATGGTCTTAAGTAAATCATATAAAGGGAACTAGTCTCCAAAAAATTCTCATCATATGATGATATAGTATAATTGTAGATCAATGTGGTGAAAGGATTTTACAATACATATGTATTTGAAGGGAATAAATATATGAATAAGGGTACTGTGTACTATGGAAAATGAAATAATGAAAAATAGAAGAAGGGAAGTATGGAAGTATGGAATTTTAAATATTCAATAAATGTGGAATGAAACACTGTGGAACATGCCAATTGGGTATGAGAGATTGATACAAGTTTAGGGAAAGGGCTGCTAGGATCATGATTTAAAAGGCAAGAAAGAATCCAAAAAGTGTAATGCTGCAATTGTTGGGTTTAGAGACACTATGTAAATGATTGTCTTGTACTTCAAGGAAACATTCCCAAAGATACGTACAAGGGAATAAGGCCATGTTTAAGCAATCACAATGTGGGTGTATGAAGTTCCTAATGATGTGGGTGAAAGTACTTTAATAATCTCTTAAAATTTAGATAGTTCATTATTTTATTCTATATTATCAGACTTTTCTATATATACCTATTTTACCAATAAAATTATACATTTCAATTTTGATTTAAAAAAGGATTTTTCAGTCAAAAATACAAAGGGTAGTCTCATTTAAATAAAAATGTGTTGGTCAGTCTCATTTATGACACATAAACATTATTGAGTTTCTGACCTAATTATCATAGATATGGTTTTATTTGATATAATTCTCGATATGTATTGTGTTTCCAAACATTAGAAAGCTTTTATCACAAGAATAAAGAAATTATTATTCATGATAAATATATACAATCAATTATCCTTAGAGTAGAAACCTCGTTATCCATTTCTTATCAAGATCTAACCTCAATATATCTAATAAATGAAATTATTGGGGATAAAGAGAAAACATCATATATGGATGAGGAATGAAATATTAAAATTTAGGATGTATCAATCTCATATGAATATATTTATGTATTTTCAAATAAATTACTTGGAAATCCCCCCAAGAGTGTGATGTAGAGTATACCATTGATTTAATTCATGATGTAAGGCCAATATCAAGGACTCTTTATAGAATTTCACTATGGAATTAGTGGATTTGAAGAAAAAAAATTGGAGTTTAGTAATTATGATTATATTTAAACTAGTGTTTCTCCATGGGAGCCTTAGTTCTCTTTGTTAATAAGAAAGATGGATCCATGAAGGAGAGCATTGAACATAGATAAATCTATTCTATTTCAATAATGAACATGTATACTCTTCCTTTCATAGATGATTTATTCTATCAACTTCTGGGTTCATGATATTTTTCTAATATTGACCTTGGTTCTGGATATCATCAATTGTGTGTAAATAATGAAAATATTCCAAAGATATGATTTTAAACCAAGTATGTACATTATGATTTCATAATAATTCCATTTTGAATGACTAATAAACCCTTTATTTTTATTGATACAATGATCAGATTATAATGAAATATATTTATGATTTTTTTGTGGAATTTATTGAGGATATCTTAGTGGACAAGAAAATTTATGAGGACCATGAGTACCACATTTAGATTTTCCTAAATAATCATTGAAGAAATATTTTATATGTGAAGTTCATAAAGTGCTAATTTTGGAATCAAATCTTTTCATTTCATTGGAATATTATCTCTAATGATAAAATCTCTATAGGTCCCATGAAGACATAGGAATTTCAGTAATTTTTTACACTAATGAACATGACTAAGGTACATAGTTTAATTTGTTTAGTGGGTTACTATCGGTGCTTAATTAAGAAATTTTCTAGATTAGATAACTTGTTAACAAAGGTTACTCATAAATGGGTTATGTTTATTTGAAAAAAAAATAATGTGATGAATTATTTAAAAAATGGAATAATAGAATATTGAATACTCTGATCATGATTCTAACATCTTGAAATTTTTCATTTATAATTTATATTGATGCATCAAAGAACAGACATGGTAGTGTGCTTGTGTATAATGATAGAGTTGTTGCCTCTACATCAAGGTAGTAAAAAACACTGGAATAGAACTATCAAAATCATGATATTGAGTTAGCATCAATAATCATTTCCCCAAAAAACTGGAGACACAATATCTATGAGAAAATATATTTGATATATACAGATCAAATAAGTTTGAAATATATTTTCTTATATAAATATCTCAATTTGAGGAAATGGTGATGGATCAAGATACTCAAGGATTATGATTGTACCATAAACTACCACCCAATTAGGGAAAATATAGTGTAAAATGCATTGAAAAGGGAGGTTCATGGAGTTCTAAACGAAATCAGTATTAACAAGGCTATATTGTACCTGGAACTAGTAAATATGGATATAGGAATTGTCAATGAAAACGAAAAAACAATATATTTTTCATTGGTTACCCAAAAATATTTATTGGATAGGATTAAAAGTGCCGAATCTGATGATAATAATTTTCAAAGGAAAATTAAAGCTGTGAATGATGGTAATTTTTTTGACTTTGTATACAAAGATGTAATTTTGAATTACTGGAAGAGGCTTTGTGTTCCACCTATAAAAGATATAAAAAGATAATTATTGGATGATGTCAATATCCCAAAAAACTCTATGGACCCTACTAGAACCATCATTTATAGATATTTTAAGCAGCATTTCTTATGGGATAATATGATATGGAAATTGCTGATTATGTATGAAGGTGGTCAGTTTGTTAACTTGCGAAGGATGGAAAAAAATATCCTAGGGGATTCATGAATCCTATACCAATTCCAACATGGAAAAGGGTTGACATTACTATAAATTTTTTCACTGTATTACCAAAGACTCTATAAAATAATGGTGCAATATGTGAAATTTTTGAACTACAAAACAAATCATCACATTTCCTAAATATAAGTGGTGATTTTTTATTAGAGCTCCTTGCACGACTCTATATTAATTAATTGGTTTGCCTTCATGGAACACATCATTAAATTATGTGTATTTATGATTCAGGATTTACATAAAAATTCTAGAAAATTCATTAGATGGATCTTAATAATGAGCTTGATATGATCACTTCTTATCACCCTCAAACTGATGGATGGTCTGAAAGGACTATTCAACCATTATAAAATATGTTGAGGTCTTACTCACATGATTTTTATGGTATGTGGGATTATTATTTACCTTTGGTATATTTCTCCTATAACAATAGTTCCCATTCAAGTATTCAAATGGAACCATATGAATAATTTTATAGAAATACATGTCATAAACCAACTTTTTGGGGTTAAAGTTGGTGAAAGGAATATTATAGGCCAAAAACATTTAGAGGAAAAATAAAAAAGTTAAAGACTATTCAAACACATATCAATGAATCTCAAATAAGGAAAATGGGATATAATGAAAACCAAAGGAAGTAATGGGAGTTTCAAGTGGGAGTTTGTGTATTCATTAATGTATATCCATGGAAAAGAATTGCAAGGTTTGGTAAACATGGGAAATCAAACCCCAGGTATATAGGAAATTTTAAAATTCTAGAGAAAATTTGAGATATGTGTTCTAATTTTTCAATGCCACCAATCTATTATAAAGTACATGATGTGTGGCACATCTCTTTGTCAAGGATATATATTCCAGACCCAACTCATGTTGTCACTTATAATGAAATATAATTAGAATTTGATTTATCATAATGTGAATATACTATCCATATTATGGATACTAGATAATAGGTTTTGAGTAATCGAACAACATTACTGGTAAAGTTACTTTGGAAAAAGCATAAAATTTATGATGTGATATAGGAACCATATGAATTTATGATGATGAACTGTCCAAATATTTCTAGAGGTGAAATTCATGAAATTTCAACAATAAAATTTATTGAAGTAGAGGAGAATATAACATGAAAAAAATTTATGTTATGCCACTTTTAAAATTTAAAATATTTTATAGTTTTTGATTCATGCAATATTGAGTTTAAAACCATAATATACTATTAAATATTTTTATTGGATTAGTAATGTGACCGTTAAGAATAGTAATACAACCAATAGTATAGTAACTTCGCTTATGAAAGTAAAAATAAAATTTGGGCATCTATAAAATAGAATATGGTATGAATAAGATCTGGAATTAGTATCTAAATGTATTAACATTAATAAAGTACATAAGTTTTTATGAAACATAAATATTTATTTAAAATTTTATAAATAATAAAATGATTTAACAGAAAATTTATTTTCAAAAAATATATTTATAAATTAATATTTTCTTTTATATTTATTATATGTAAAATTTATGAAGTCTTAATTAATTTTTTAATGTATCATAACATTAGTTTCAATATTAAAATTAGTATTTTTCATGTATATGATTAATTTATTTAAAAATTAAATATCTCTTTTTTAGAAAAAAAAAGTAATAAAATGGTGTCCATTTTTTATTTATGCACATTCAAAAATGGGTATGGTAAATATTTTTGGATTTTTCAAAAATAGTGGACTTTTTTGGTGATTAGTGAAATACAGTAATTTACCCTATTTAGCATTATAAGTAAATAAATGAATTATTGATTTGTAGATGATATATTGACAAGTTATAAACTCATTAGATCGAAATAACATGATCTGGTTACTTTATATTGTCACAAGAAACAATAATATTGATATAATTCAGCCAAATAATAAATTAATGAATAAAATAATAGAAAAGTCACTCTCCTCCTCTATAAATACAACACCTGATCACCTCTTCTCCTCACACCTCCAAAATATTGAATTTTGTACAATTTATAACCAATGAAACAATAAAAACTATACCTCACATTATTTTATTTCTAGTATCTCCCAAAATAACATTTTTATGCTCCTTAATGAGTTTCTTAAGGAGGGGAATTCAAGAGAAAAAATCACCATTTGTTCGTTTAATTTTCTTTTAATTTATTTTCATTTGTTATAATTTCCTTACCCCCTATATCAAAACATTAATTATAGATCCATTATCTTATATATACTATAAATTTATTATTTTAATGGAATATACATCATCAAACTACTTCGCCTCTCACTATTATTCTAAAAACGAAAATGTAGTATGTGATGTGTCAATTTATAGCCAGTGTAGACATTGAATTTTCATAATGCCTCCAATTCTGGTCATAAAACTTTTTTGATGGACAAAATAATATTATAATATGTTTATTACAACTTAAATAGTGTTCTTGAACAAATATATTTACCTAATATAATTTAATTAGGCTAAACTAGTTCATTATGAATCAATAAAATTAAAAAAAACTCTAAATGGTTATCATTGAAGCTTTATGTAATGAATCATCCTTATATCTATAAAAAAGATTTATAAGACCTATAAACATATTGAATTTAGTTAATAACAAGTAATAAAAATTATTTACGACTATTATCATTTTATATGATCTTTTATTCATGTATAAAAGTGAATCAATCAGGAAAACCAAGGAAAATAACACCCCCCAAAATTATGAACATGAATCTTATAACTCTAAAAAACCCATAAACGAAAATAAAAATTTATATAAAGAAATAAATATTTAAAAGGTTCTAAATAATATAATTAATTTATATAATTTCATTATCCAGGAAATTTAGTGCAAGTGTATAACATTTTTATAAATTAGGTAAGGGTTTCTTCTGAAACCTCCAATTTTCTTTCAGGTTACACTTTCTCTCTTTTTACAAAAATGTAATTATTAATTATTCTTATTAAATCCTCCTAAATTATGTGTGTATGTTCGAAAAATATGTTCCTAGATCAATCTTTCTTTTTTCGATGATGAAATATAGGTTTTATACTGCTCCCATATCAATTCCACACGATAAGAAAGCCCAATTAAATAGAACTTATCAATTTAATTCCCAAATTAAATTACAATCCATAATATTTTTTAAGACACAAATATTTTTATAAAATCAATTTTGTTTTCATGAATAACTATCTTATCTTGTTTCTGGTTTTATGGAAAATAATTATTCATTTTTCCACTTCAAAGGAACTTTTATATTTTCCATTAAACCGCATTGATGTGGTCCATTTCTAATGATTCATAAGAACTCAGTTTACATGTTCTTACATCATTTGGATATCATTTTTTCTCCATTAAAATTTAATTTAATTTACCTTTTCCTTTCTATGATGTATATGTTTATAATATGATTATATGGCAACTAAAAAATTATTTTCCAAAATAACTCTTTTCTCCAGAATTAAAAAAGGGTATTTCTCTCAAGAATTCTTCAATGACTGTATTAGAGTATTTTCATCTAATTCAAAACCCTCTATTTTATCTTTTTAATTACTGAAATTTATATCTTATGTTACCATATACCATATTTTACATAATGGTTTATCATTATTTTGACATGGGAAGTACTATCTTGATATGATTCTTCAAAATACTTGGGATACTTTATAAATTTGTTTATTGGTTGGGGAATTTTTTTAGAGTTTCATATGATATTTTCTAAATGAATTTATATTTTTTTATGTTACACCCCTTTAAAATGAGAAATTATTGGACTTAGTATATGATGGTCGGGGCCCTCTATAGTTCCTCGATGCATCGGTAGGTCTCATGAGACAAACTAGACTAGGTTTGTTTACCCCTTTATATATGGTGTGTTGGATGAAGCATCGATAGTATGTTTATGGTATCTCGTTTTATTAATTCCCTCATTGTGATATTTCTATTTAAATTACATATGATTATTCAACTAATATAATATCAATGGTAATGTTTAATTCTCATTAGATTATTTTAATGGATTTATTTCATTATCTTTTATTCCTGCCATATTATGATGAATAGTTTGTTTTAATGGCATGAACATTTAGTTATTCTCGTACCATGTTGTTTGTATTTATTTATGAAAGATTTTTTGGTATTATTTAACCACACTTATCATCTAATCTCACCCTTTTATCGTGTTTTTCCCCAAATACCAATTTGTATATTATAATTCAATTGCATGGATAAGATAATAGAATAATAGTGTCATTAAATAATGTTACTATGTTGTATTTAATTTCAATTTTTAATTTAATACTTATGCTTGAATCCTGTTTTCCATTTCTACTAAACATTTTTTTCCCTTCAGGATGTGATTTATTAGTTTATGTTTTGATTTTAATAATGTAAGTCACCAACTCCGAGTTATTGGGGTCGGGGTATTTACTCTACTTCTCTATGATATATACATAGAACAAATGATAAACATTAGAGAGATTCAGTTTGGGCCAATCAATAAGATACCATCCAGATATGATCAAGAATTTCATAAGGACCAACGTACATATGGTATAGTTTTCAATTATTTTAAAATCTCACCATCTTCTTCAAGGATGTTATTATTGGAATACCATATCAAAAAAATTGAAATATATATTTACCTCGCAATTGATAATATATCTTTTTTATTGACTATGAGATGATCATATTTGTTTTTAAATGGATCTAACCTTAGATTCTATTTCTATGGCTACATGAAGTCTTAATATCAAGCATTCTCCATCAATGTATCTTGGATTTCTACATTTCTTTCCTTAGAGTCCTTCATAAGAAGACATCTAAATACTGATGTAAATGAAATTCATGTATAAAAAATCAACTATTGGTTGGTTATGATGCCAGAACATTTGAAATCCAAAGATAATGCTCATAACATGTCTTCTATTGATTTTTTTGTCCTCTTAACTGAATATATGTCTAAGGAATATAAGAAGTGGTGAAACATAACTCCTTATCTAGATCATGTTAAAGATTTATCCAAAACATTTAGCTAAAACACATCACCATGCCAGATACAATTGATTATGGTACACCATGTAATCTTACCAAATCATTATTGTATGATAGAGTATGTTGATAAAGAGAGAAATATTCTCATATGAAATTGAAGTGTGATGACTTCTAAATTCGATCCAATACAACACGAATAAAATTTTTTCCAATAAATTTCTTGGGGGAGTCCATTGACAAAAATTCATTGTGATGTTTTCCGATTTACATTCTAGAATGGGTAATTTCAATAACATCCCCTTTGGCTTTATTCATTCTTATATAAGCTTCCAACATACCATGAACTGAGAAACATTCTCTACAATATCTCTATTCATTCCATCCAACCAAAAATACTCAATAAAATTTCTGTATATCATCATACATCTATGATGGAAAATTGAATTAAGAACTATGAGCTTCATCCAAAAGATCCTTCATAAAATATAGTACCATAGGGACACATCCATGGTTTCTAAACCATATTATTCCATCATAATCAAATTTGATCTACAAAACAATTCTCACCTTCATTTCTAGTTCTACATGTTTCTTCTTTTCCTCTGTAATATTCACATGAATGGATAGTTGGACACTTTTTGATAATAGTGACATTTTTCCCCTTCCAAAAAGATATAAATATCTACATTTTTCATTACCAAAAATATTTGTTCTATTTTTTTCCCCATCATAGGAAATATTTCAAGGTCATTTTAACTCAAATAATCTTCCAAATTGTTCACATTCTTAGGCTAGAAATTTATTGACTATTCATAATCACTAATCATCTCCAACCAACATATTTTGGGAATGTTTATGTATTTTTGAGTGAAAATATACATCAATCATTTATTATTAGTATATATGTCCCACTATTCCCCCATAGAGATAATTTATATATATCATTAATAAAAAAATTACCATTGTTTAAAGAAAATTACTAGTTGGGTAATTTTTCATATGGTCATTAAATTTTTGTTAGGAATTTTATTGAATATATAATTCTTCATGAGGACTCTTCCCAATCCCTTATTTGATGTATCAGTACTGATTACAAATCTGTCTCTACTACATGGAACTACATGAGTAAGTATGCATACTTTCCTTCTATTAAGTTCCTTGAAACATTCCTTTCATTCATCTATCCAAAGTAACTTGGCTCACATCCAAATTAAATTATTGAGTGGATTCGACAATGGTGAAAATTTATCCAAAAAGTTTTGATAATATATATAAAAAAAAGAAAAATATTGGTCTCATTCAACGTAGTGGGTCTAGGCCAATGCTGAATAACTGGTATTTCTGAAGGGTTTACTGTTATACCCTCACTCTAGATTCTATGAACCAAGAATGAATCATTTTGTATGAAAAAATAAAAAATGGTAAATATTGTATAGTTTTATCCTTCGTTATGATCCTAATCATATTTCTCAAATGATATTTATTCTCTTTATTTCCTAATAAAGGAATATTGAAAGCATCTGTAATAACTACCACCAAAAGAATAAGGAAACATCTATAGACCATATACCTTGAACCCATGAAAAGATTTGGGTAATTGTTATGATCAAATAAAAAAATCATATTTCTTATAACATGTACAAAATGTTTTCTTGTGTACATCATCTTTCTTGACACATAATTTATGACATCCTAAATGAAGCTCATTCTAAAAAAAATATTGAGCTCCATGATGTTGATTAAACAAGTAATAAATATGAGGTAGAGGATACTTTTTCTTGATAGTTACCACATTATGATATTAAAAATAATTGGAAATTAGCATTGATCTCTCATTATTCATAATAAATAGAATAGGTGAGACCAAAGGTGATCAACATGGGTGAATGAATACCTTGTCAATATTCTTCGAGATTTGATTCTTTAATTCAACAAACTAAATTAGGATCATGAGATATATAATCTCATAAAAATTACTAGTAGTCATTATAAGTACTATTAGAAACAAAATTTCATGATTCAAGGGAATCCCAAGAAAACTATTTTAAAAATAAATTTATAAAATCCAACACAAAATTAGAATATCATTATTTTTGATCTTATCTCGAACCGTCTGAGATAATTCTCCTTTTTTTGGAATGTAGACCCATTCGATGGATGTAATCCCTATCATTATATTGTTTTTAACAAATAAATAGGTTATAAAAATTTACTTCATAATATCTAACGTGTCTTCCATTACTTGTTAATTTATGATGAATTTATGTAAATTTATATAATATGTATTCGAAATAACATTGAATTAAACTACAAGAAGAATGAGAAGATTTTCAAGATACACATTCTAACAAACTCTGGCCAGATAAAAATCATAAATATTGTATGTGATCATCATATGATTATGGATTTTTAATGCTAAAACAACCCCTAATTTTTCAATTGTTAAATTTGACCCCATAAAATATGTTTAGATGTAAATTAGTGGTTTTATTCTGAATCAAATAAGCCATTATCAATTTTAGAGTGGAAATTAGTGGTAACTTTCACTATGTCATTATATAACCCTCATCATAATTAATAATTCCATGATATTTCCATATATCTATTGGATTAATAGGTTTTCCACATTTATCACCATCATTAACCATCATATATGGGAACTATTTAGTATAACTCCCATACATATTTCGTTAAAAATGTTTATTGTGGGTGGTACGTTCTGTGGACATTTATTTAACTTCACATAATTAGTTAACTTCTTCCAATCACATTAGAATTTGATTTCCGAATGACAATACTTTACTCACATGAAACATTTACCATTCCCCTTAAAAAAAAATTTCCTATGTTTCATTCCATTCCTCATCCATAAATGAATGATCAACTTATCCTCTCTATTATTTTAATAATATACTTTCAATTCCATTTTTTCATTTCCTGTGAATCCCAGGAGATTGATGGGTAACTCTAATCTCAGTATACACCTTGATAGAACATAAATAAAATTATTCATAATTACTGAATTCCATGAAGATTAATGGCGTTTAGAGACATTGTTTTAAGACCCTTAAAAATATGTCATCATTACTTTTAGGTTTAATGATAACACTAGAACCATACCTTACAAGTCTTATTAAATATGCCTCATAATTAACAATAGACTCATCGACCTTATACATTAACTCAAGTAATTATTTATCCATTTTTATATTATAAATAAGAGGATCTTATTTTTTGAAAAATAAGAATTCAAATTTTCCCACACCATGTTCTTCATATTCAAAGGGTTGTTGATAAGAATCTACCATTGATCTAATTCATCTTCCAAATGAAAAATAGACAGAATAACTTCCAAATATTTATATCATTGATGAATTAAAAATATCATTTTCATGATATTGGTCCATTGATGAGTGGCTATTGGATAAAATGAAATGACAAAAACATGGTTGGTTTTGCTTCATGATAGAATCAATAGATCAGTGTTTCATGCTTTTCTCATTTCACTGATCTATGTTGTAACGCCCCGACCCCAGTTACCCAGAGTCGGTGCATTAATTACATAAACATTGGCATGATCACATGAAAGATCAAATCTCGAAAGACCGATTGGTTTAGTAGCCTTGTAAACACTAGATATATTCATAAGTTTTACATTACACCATAAAATGAAAAACTAATACAACAACATAATGTTTCCACAATCCACACAATTATCCCCTCATAATATCCCTACAGGTCATTCATAACTTACTTCTTCACATCCTGGGAAAAATAAAACATAGAAAAGGGGTGAGCTCAAATGCCCAGTAAGGATAACAATATAGCGGAACATTCAAAATAAGCATAAACATTTAAGGCAATGCATTACTAAAACAAAAGCCTTTTAAACATGAACTTCAACATAGTATGGAAAAAGTAAAATGAAATAATTCCATTTACTTATTCACATGGATATTCTACTAATCAAATAATCACATGCAAAAATCAAAAACCACTTTCATAATGTTGGAATGCATAATGCCAGACTACTATAACCACATAGTCAAGGCCTCGTGCCAAGACAACAAATTAGATTTTGCCAAGGCCTTGTGCCAAGACACTAGTTTGTCTCATGAGACCTACCGATGCATCGAGGAGCTATAGCGGGCTCCACCCGTCACATATTAAGTCCAATGCATTCCCATATGAAAAGGTTTAAACATAACATAAACATCCGTATTAAAACTAGCATACGAAATGTCAATACTTTCACCATAAACCATGAATGGTATAAAAATAGAACATCCATAGTCAAACAAATCACAAAACCTATAATTTTGTATCATAACAAATCAACTTTAAATAAGCGTAAAATCCATTAAAGGATGTTGACATAGATGAAATCAAAACTCCTTTTAAAGAAATATCACTTTCTATTTTGAAATCATTTAAGAGACATATATTTATAAAATAAAACATTTTCTTTGAAAATATTCTTATAAGCTTGTAAGGGAAGCTTTGACGATTTTATAACGGCAGAAAATAACCGCACCCGCCGTATAAGTTAAAAAAAGCATTCTTATCTTAATTCTGTCGAAAAGGTTAAAAAGCACCTTGTTTGGAAAATGACGGAAAGATTCCTCTTATAAAAAGTCAAAAAGGGTATAAATGACTTTAACCCATATTCTTGTAAAAATGTTTTGAAATACATTTTGAAGAAACATGTATGTGGATGATAACGAGATCCCAGTAGATTATTACGTATAAACAACCTCGGATAATGAAGAGATTGTGAAATAACCATTACATTGTACTTTTCCTTGGTTGGGGTAGGTCAACCTCATGTATAATGGTGAAATAATTGTTATTAAATTATACAAGAATCATATACATTCATATGATATCATATATGATCTTTTAACATTGCTTTGTTAACAATATCTTAGATTTATCGTTGTTTCGGGTGTTAACTTACTCGTTTTATTTTATATGTTTTGTTACGTAAGTCGTGTTTTTCATGGATAGGTCGTATCTTATTCATATACAGAATGATATCATGTCCCTAAACATTATTTTTAAATCATCAAATGATAATTATACTCGGATGGATACGACGGAGAATGAATCTCATCGCGTTCGTGGAGACGGTAGTCCGTACGTACGCACGAGCGACAATATCATTATTTTGATCTTAAAATAATATATAATTGGATAGTATATCATATATAAAAAATCATTATCATGTTATATTTATTATTTACATGAATTAAATATCATTATTATACCCACCTAAATAATAATATATTGAATAACAATTACACCACGACGTGGAGACGGTAAGCCGTACGTACGCACGTATGGTGACATGTTATTCAAAGGGTGGATAGAATACTGAATATGGTCGTACCATATTTATAATAACATCACAGTATATGTGAGATACTGGAATTATTATTTTAGAATGGTAAGAACAAAGAAAGAAGAAGTGCAAGAAGAAAGGAACTTGAAAAGGGGTGGTGAAAACATTACCTCTTCTTCGGGTTCTTCCTTTTGATTTGATCAAAAGGGCTCCTTAGGATGGCTTTCTGATCAAACTAAGGCCTCTAGGTTGTAGTGAGGGAAGTTTGGAGAGTATGTGGGCAGAGTTTGGCCGAGCCAAGTGGCTTGAGAGGTGTGAGGAATGAGTAGAAGTGGTCTCCTTTTATAAGGGAGAGGAGGGGCTCTTTAGGAAAGAGTGAACGTATTACTTTATAATATAATTAAATTCGGTTTATAATGGTCCAAAAATAATTGAGGTCAAAGATAAGATGACTCATATTCTAAATAACATCAACCAATAAGAATTGGACAGGTTTTAGATAATATTTTAATCATTATAGTCTTATTTATTTAAATGATTTATTAATGAGGTAAACATTGCATCATTATTGTGTCATTAATAATTTAAATTATTTGATGTCTAAAAATTATAAATAAAATATCATTATGTAGAAAATATTTTTAGCTTTCTAATTAATATTTATAATCTAGAATCCAACATTTATAACCCTATGTAAAAATTGTTCTTCTAAAAGATGTAAGCTTATGCCATTTTTATTTTTATTTTAACTTTATTAATATAATGTGTCCCTACCACATACAAGTGGCTCCAAGGGGTCCCCAAACTGACCCAAGGATGCCCATGGTCGGGTATGTGTCCACCAATAAGGTTAGGACACGTTTTAGGGTAATTTTGTATTATTATAATATTATTTTTTAACCCTTATTTACCAAATTTACCCTTAACCATGGTAAATAAAATATTTACCACAGTAATTATTCAAAATGTCTAAAAATAAAAGTTAAGTATTTACACAATTTGGACATCATGATTCCAAATATGGAATCCATTTTTCTAAATTCAAAACACAGAAGTGGCAGAAATTAATTTAAAATTAATTCCCGCTGTCAAAACAAAAAGCGTGTTTTTAAGAGGTAATAACTATCAAAAGATTGACACTTGTTTATGTTCGGTTTAATTGTAAAATTATGTCCAATGACCAACATTATATTAAATGGTAAAAATATATTCTAAATATACTTTAAAACCACTCAAATTCACAATTTATCACTATTAATTATTTTTATTAAAAAAGTTGTTTTTAATTAAAATTTAGTAATCTTCACTATTCATCAAAATATGAAAGTTATCCGAAAAGTACCAAAATTTCACCTTAGGCTAAATTCGATATTCTGAATCCAAAAATGAAGTCCATTTTAAAATATAAAATATATATAATTTCAAAATTTAGGTATTACTATTCATAACAGCTAGTTTGATTGGTTGTGGCGTGTGTTAGAACTCGAGGTTGCGTACAACACACACTATCGCATTATTCGAAGGGAAACGTACCGTGGAAGCTTGGGGTGTTACATTCTCCCCTCCTTAAAATAATTGCTTCCTCGCAATTTCTAGGGTATTACTGCATAAAAAGACTCAGGTGGTTCTTCATCATAAGTTCCTCGGGTTCCCACGTTGCCTCTTCCATCTTATGATTTCTCCACAAAACTTTTACCAGACGCGTCGTCCGGTTTTTCAGTACTTGTTCTCTTGTATCAAGAATCCTGACAGGCTCTTCACAATAAGACAGATCGGGTTCCAGTTCTAATTCCTCATAGGTGAGTACATGCGTTGGGTCAGGCATGTATTTTCTCAACAGAGATACGTGGAACACATCGTGAACTTTGGAGGGACTTTGCGGCATTGCCAATCAGTAAGCTACAGCCCCAATTCATTCTAGAATTTCGAAAGGTCCGATGTACCTGGGACTCAATTTACCTTTCTTACCAAAACGTATGACTCCCTTCCACGGAGATACCTTCAGGAAAACATGTTCACCGACTTGAAATTCCAAATCCTTCCTGCGATTATCAGCATAGCTCTTCTTCCTACTTTGAGCTGCTTTGATGTGATTTTGGATTACTTTCACCTTTTCCACCGTTTCCTCCACCAGTTCTGGGCCTACAAGTTTTCTTTCACCAACGTCATCCCAACAGGTTGGTGTACGACATCTCATTCCGTATAACGCTTCATGTGGTGCCATCTGTATACTCGAATGGAAGCTATTGTTATTGGAAAATTCTACCAGTGGTAAATATTGATCCCACATACCCTAAAAGTCAAGTGAGTAAGATCTCAACATGTCTTCTAGGGTTTGAATAGTCCATTCTGATTGTCCAACTGTCTGAGGGTGGTAATCAGTGCTCAAATGAAGTTCAGTATCCAGAGATTTCTGAAGACTTTTCAAAAATCTTGAAGTAAAACGGGGATCACGATTAGAAACAATCGATAGGGGTACTCCATGAAGTCTCACAACTTCATTAATGTATAGTCTCGCTAGACGTTCCAGGGGTAGATCTTCTCTTATAGCAAGAAAATGTGCTGACTTGGTAAGACGATAAACAATAACCCATATTGCATCGTTCCTTCTAGGAGTCTATGGTAGCCCCATGACAAAGTCCATCGTAATATTGTCCCATTTCCACTCCGGTATGGGAAGAGGTTTCATGACTCCTCCAGGCTGTTGCCTTCCATCTTTCACTTGTTGACAAACCATACATCTTGACACAAAATCAGCAATCTCCCTCTTCATGTTATCCCACCAAAATTGTTCCTTCAAATCTCTATACATTTTGGTGCTCCCAGGGTGTATAGAGAAATTGGAACTATGAGCATCATCCAGCAATTCCCTTTTCAGATCAGGTATATCGGGAACACAAAGTCTCTTCCCGAATTTCAAAATTCCATCTTCATACACAAAGTCTCTCAATCTCCCATCATTCACAACTTTAATCTTCTTCTTAAATTCTTCATCATCAGTTTGAGAACTCTTAATCCTTTCTAGTAAAGATGGTTTGGCAACCATTTGAAAAAGCATTGATGTTTCACCTTCCCTAGTTATTCCCATGTCCATCTTCACTAGATCCATGAAAATTGGATCCCTTTCAATTCTCATATTGTTCAAAACTCCATGGTCTTTTCTACTCAAAGCATCTTCCACCTTGTTTTCCTTCCCCGGGTGGTAGTGTATCGTATAATCATAATCCTTGAGTAATTCAAGCCATCTCCTTTTCCTCATGTTGAGTTCTTTTTGTGAGAAAATATACTTCAAACTCTTGTGATCACTATAAATCTCACATTTTCACCATAGAGGTAGTGTCTCCATATCTTCAAAGCAAAGATCACAGCTGCTAACTCAAGATCATGCGTAGGATAGTTTTGTTCATGAATTTTCAACTGTCGTGATGCATAGGCAATAACTCTATCATTCTGCATAAGGACACAGCCAAGTCCTTTCTTTGATGCATCACTATAAATAACGAACCCATCATTCCCCGAAGGTAGAGTCAATATAGGAGCATTGACTAATCTTTTCTTCAGTTCTTCAAAACATTCTTCACACTCTTTTGTCCAAAAAAATTTAACCCCTTTACGTGTGAGCTTCGTTAATGGGTTAGACAATCGGGCAAAATTCTGGACGAAACGTCGATAATAACCTGCCAAACCAATAAAACTACGTACCTCAGTTATACTCGTAGGTGCTGGCCATTCTTGGATTGCCTTGGTCTTAGAAGGATCAACAGAGATTCCATCTTTAGAGACAATATGGCCAAGAAAAGAAATCTCCTGAAGCCAGAATTCACACTTGCTAAACATCCCATATAATTCATGCCTCCTCAGAGTCTTCAAGATAATGCGCAAGTGATTTAAATGATCTTCGTAGGTTTTGGAGTATACCAAGATATCATCAATAAATACCACCACAAATTCATCGAGATTATCCTTGAAAACACTATTCATCAGATCCATGAATACAGAGGGTGCATTAGTCAATCCAAACGGCATTACGGTAAACTCGTAATGCCCGTACCTGGTTCGAAATACTGTCTTCGGAATGTCTTCCTTCTTCACACACAACTGATGGTATCCAGATCGAAGGTCAATCTTTGAAAAGTATTGAGCTCCATGCAGTTGGTCAAATAAATCATTTATACGAGGTAGGTGATACTTGTTCTTTATCCTTATAGCATTGATCTCCCTGTAGTCGATACATAACCTCATAGATCCATCTTTCTTTTTAACAAAAAGAACAGGGGCTCCCCATGGAGAAACACTAGGGCGAATAAATCCCTTATTACTCAATTCCTATAGTTGTTTCTTTAGTTCGACTAATTCTACAGTGTCCATTCTATAAGGGGTCTTCGATATAGGCCTTGATCTAGGAATCAAATCAATGGAAAACTCAACTTCTCGTTCTGGAGGATGTCCAGGTAAATCTTCCGGAAATACATATACAAATTCTTTCACAACAGGTACATCCTCCATTTGAACATTCCTTTCCTCACCGACAGTTATTTCATTCCCTTCCTCCCCAATAATTGAATTAAGTTGAGCTACTGGGGGTGGATCTAAATAAAAATTAGGTGGTGACGATTCTACTCTAAAAATAAGGTTTTCTTTATCATTATCATCAAGAATTGTAACCTCTTTCTTCTTACAATAAATCTTCGCATCATAGTCCGAAAGCCCGTCCATACCAAGGATTATATCAAACTCAATCATAGGTATGACGATGAGATCAGCAGATAAAGAAAATTTATGTGCTCTAATGGGGACTGATTCACAAAACATTGTTGCAATGATACTTCCCTTATGAGTTTTAACCGACAACTCCCTTATTAAATCAAATTGGAAATATCTAATTTTCTTAGCAAACTGGGAAGATGTGAAACAATGCGACGATCCAGAGTCAAATAATGCATTTTCTAAATTTGAGGAAACCATTAAATTACCTGCCACCACGTCTTTCGGAGCTTCTACCTCAGCAGTAGTGATAGCATAAGCCTGGCCTTGATCCCTTGGCCTTCTCTGAGGTAAGTTCTCCTGACGCTTAGGACATGCATTTTCATAATGCCACATCTCCCTGCAATTGTAGCACGGAACGTTGGTAGCTTCCTTCTTCCCCTTGCAATCATGAGCTTGGTGGCCTTTTTCACCACACTTGTAACAGACTACCATTCCCTTCAAGCAAGTACCAAGATGTTTCTTCCCGCATTTACCACAAGATGGATATTCAACCTTTCCCTTCTTCCCCTTATTTCCATTCCCAGATTGATCAGTAGGTCTCTTCTTCTCTTGCTTTGCTTTAAAGTCATAAGACTTAGAGAATTCCTTTTCGGTCCTGATAGCACATGAGGCAATGTCTTCGTACGACGAAAAGGATTGTGAGACTAATGCTCGACGGAGAAATGGTTTTAACCCATCAAAGAAACGATCAATCTTACTTCTTGGGTTGCGAATATAATCTCCAGCATACCTCGATAACCTTGTAATGTTAGCCTCACACTTTGTGACATTCTCATCCTCCTTCTGTCTCAGACTTAGAAATTGTCTTTCCATATCTGCTCGATGGTCGCGAGGAAAGTATTTTTCTAAAAATAGATCTTTGAACTCCCTCCATTCCATATTTGATACTTCATCATCTTCCTTTGTATTTTGAATCAATGACCACCATTGATCAGCATCTCCAGTGAGGCGGTAAACTGCCATGATAACTTTTTCCCTTTCACTGCTCCCCAAAGCCTGAAATATTTTCTCTAGGGAAAATATCCATTGCTCAGCTACTAAGGGATTTGTACTCCCATTGAACGTTGGTGGTTGTTGCCTCATGAATCGATCTAACATTGATCCTCCACACTGTGGATCAGGGTGCTCCATATGGGTAAGGTTATTATTCATAACCTGAGTAAGTTGTCCCAGTATGGTGATTAGCTGATCGGCACCAGTTGAATCACCAGCCCCACTATAATTATCTTGAGCAGGAGGGAAATACCTACATGGAGTGCGTGCATTGATACGGTTTCCATTTCTTCCACTAGGTGCCATTTCTAAACAATGGCATAAACTAGATCAGTTTATGAATCAAAATACATAATCCCATACTTATAAAACACTTAACATAAATTGAACTATTTATGGATATAATCCATAATCATAATAATGTTTTCATTGAGGAAGTATATACTCATTATCCCTTCAAAATTATTTGTAAAGAAAAATGAGAGTTATCCTAAGCATATCCCCCGGGAGTGTCGTAACCAAGAGTGCAGCAAGGCCCGTTGTCGTGCACCAGTTCTCGTTCGAGTCTAGCTCAAAGCGGTGTTTTCGGGTTTTACCCCTAGGTACATATGTGCCAGAGCCGCCTCTACCTGCTCGTATCCAGACAGGGATGTATTGCTCGGAAAACTCACAAAATCTCTACAATACCAAAATTCTAGGAAGTTCTTCTATACTAATCCTCAACGTTCATCTTAGGTCTACGTGCTCTAATCAGAGTTTATCTAAATCTAGATTCCAAGGTTTGTACTAAACTTCCTCTGATACCAACTGTAACGCCCCGAAACCAGTTACTCAGAGTCTCTGCATTAATTACATAAACATTGGCATGATCACAAGAAAGATCAAATCTCGAAAGACCGATTGGTTTAGTAGCCTTGGAAACAATAGATATATTCATAAGTTTTACATTACATCATAAAATGAAAAACAAATACAACATAATGTTTCCACAATCCACACTATTATCCCCTCATAATATCCCTGCAGGTCATTCATAACTTACTTCTTCACATCCTGGGAAAAATAAAACATAGAAAAGGGGTGAGCTCAAATGCCCAGTAAGGATAACAATATAGCGGAACATTCAAAATAAGCATAAACATTTAAGGCAATGCATTACTAAAACAAAAGCCTTTTAAACTTGAACTTCAACATAGTATGGCAAAAGTAAAATGAAATAATGCCATTTACTTATTCACATGGATATTCTACTAATCGAATAATCACATGCAAAAATCAAAAACCACTTTCATAATGTTGGAATGCATAATGCCAGACTATCATAACCACATAGTCAAGGCCTCGTGCCAAGACTAAAAATAAGATTTTTCCAAGGCCTTGTGCCAAGACACTAGTTTGTCTCATGAGACCTACCGATGCATCGAGGAGCTATTGCGGGCTCCACCCATCACATATTAAGTCCAATGCATTCCCATATGAAAAGGTTTAAACATAACATAAACATCCGTATTAAAACTAGCATACTAAATTTCAATACTTTCACCATAAACCATGAATGGTATAAAAATAGAACATCCACATTCAAACAAATCACAAAACCTATAATTTTATATCATAACAAATCAACTTTAAATAAGCGTAAAATCCATTAAAGGATGTTGACATAGATGAAATCAAAACTCTTTTTAAAGAAATATCTCTTTCTATTTTGAAATCATTTAAGAGACATATATTTATAAAATAAAACATTTTCTTTGAAAATATTCTTATAAGCTTGTAAGGGAAGCTTTGACGATTTTATAACGGTGGAAAATAACCGCACCCGCCGTATAAGTTAAAAAAACATTCTTATCTTAATTCTGTCGAAAAGGTTAAAAAGCACCTTGTTTGGAAAACGACGGAAAGATTCCTCTTATAAAAAGTCAAAAAGGGTATAAATTAATTTAACCCATATTCTTGTAAAATTGTTTTGAAATACATTTTGAAGAAACATGGATGTGGATGATAACGAGATCCCAGTAGATTATTACGTATAAACAACCTCGGATAATGAAGAGATTGTGAAATAACCCTTACCTTGTACTTTTCCTTGGTTGGGGTAGGTTAACCTCCTGTATAATGGTGAAATAATTGTTATTAAATTATACAAGAATCATATACATTCATATGATATCATATATGATCTTTTAACATTGCTTTGTTAACAATATGTTAGATTTATCGTTGTTTCGGGTGTTAACTTACTCGTTTTCTTTTATATGTTTTGTTACATAAGTCGTGTTTTTCATGGATAGGTTGTATCTTATTCATATACAGAATGATATCATGTCCCTAAACATTATTTTTAAATCATCAAATGATAATTATACTCGGATGGATACGACGGAGAATGAATCTCATCGCGTTCGTGGAGACGGTAGTCCGTACGTACGCACGAGCGACAATATCATTATTTTGATATTAAAATAATATATAATTGGATAGTATATCATATATACAGAATCATTATCATGTTATATTTATTATTTACATGAATTACATATCATTATTATACCCACCAAAATAATAATATATTGAATAACAATTACACCACGACGTGGAGACGGTAAGTCGTACGTACGCACGTATGGTGACATGTTATTAAAAGGGTGGATAGAATACTGAATATGGTCGTACCATATTTATAATAACATCACAGTATATGTGAGATACTGGAGTTATTATTTTAGAATGGTAATAACAATGAAAGAATAAGTGGAAGAAGAAAGGAACTTGAAAAGGGGTGGTGAAAACATTACCTCTTCTTCGGGTTCTTCCTATTGATTTGATCAAAAGTGCTCCTTAGGTTGGCTTTATGATCAAACTAAGTCCTCTATGTTGTAGTGAGGGAAGTTGGGCGAGTATGTGGGCAGAGTTTTGCCGAGCCAAGTGGCTTGAGAGGTGTGAGGAATGAGTATAAGTGGTCTCCTTTTATAAGGGAGAGGAGGGGCTCTTTAGGAAAGAGTGAAAGTATTACTTTATAATATAATTAAATTCGGTTTATAATGGTCCAAAAATAATTGAGGTCGAAGATAAGATGACTCATATTCTAAATAACATCAACCAATAAGAATTGGACAGGTTTTAGATAATATTTTATTCATTATAATCTTATTTATTTAAATGATTTATTAATGAGGTAAACATTGAATAATTATTGTGTCATTAATAATTTAAATTATTTGATGTCTAAAAATTATAAATAAAATATCATTATTTAGGAAATAGTTTTATCTTTCTAATGAATATTTATAATCGAAAGTCCAACATGTATAACCCTATGTAAAAATTGTTCTTCTAAAAGATGTAAGCTTATGCCATTTTTATTTTTATTTTAACTTTATTAATATAATGTGTCCCTACCACATACAAGTGGCTCCAAGGGGTCCCCAAATCGACCCAAGGATCCCCATGGTCGGGTATGTGTCCACCAATAAGGTTAGGACACGTTTTAGGGTAATTTTGTATTATTATAATATTATTTTTTAACCCTTATTTACCGGATTTACCCTTAACCATGGTAAATAAAATATTTACAACAGTAATTATTCAAAATGTATAAAAATAAAAGTTACCTATTTACACAATTTGGAAATCCGGATTCCAAATATGGAATCCATTTTTCTAAATTCAAAACACAGAAGTGGCAGAAATTAATTTAAAATTAATTCCCGCTGTCAAAATAAAAAGCGTGTTTTTAAGAGGTAATAACTATCAAAAGATTGACACTTGTTTATGTTCGGTTTAATTTTAAAATTATGTCCAATGACCAAAATTATATTAAATGGTAAAAATATATTCTAAATATACTTTAAAACCACTCAAATTCACAATTTATCACTATTAATTATTTTGATTAAAAAAGTTGTTTTTAATTAAAATTTAGTAATTTTCACTATTCATCAAAATATGAAAGTTATCCGAAAAGTACCAAAATTTCACCTTAGGCTAAATTCGATATTCCGAATCCAAAAATGAAGTCCATTTTAAAATATAAAATATATATAATTTCAAAATTTAGGTATTACTATTCATAACGGCTAGTTTGATTGGTTGTGGCGTGTGTTAGAACTCGAGGTTGCGTACAACACACGCTATCGCATTATTCGAAGGGAAACGTACTGTGGAAGCTTGGGGTGTTACATATGTGATTTATTTCATGAGAATATTTTGTGATGATAATAAAGGTATTTTTCATTCCTGATCCCACAATATTCAATTACTGAGTAGGATCTTCATCTCATTGAAAATTATTTTCAATATTAACATGATTCTTTTGGGATGCAACCATTGAATAAAACCAAAATCATAGTGTGACAAAGAATATTCACAGTTGAAAAAAAATTATTATGAAGGATTATTTAATTTGATTTCGAAAATCTCAACACTTTATTCTATAAAACAGTTTTTTAACCTAAATCATTATTTAAATTTATTAAACCATTTGGATTGTGTCTTATACTCATACATATCCCAAGAGATATTACTAATGTTTTCTTATCCTAGTTTTAATGGGATAAAAAATCTTCCTCTGATAATAACTATAGATACCCTTAATTTTCATAAAAATATATTTCCCTGTAATAGTTGAATAATCTTTACATATCATTTCTTTCAATTACAAAAAAAATAATGTATAATATCTTTGTAAAATTGGGAACATAAAAAACTAGTTTATCAATTATGCAAATCATCTCCCACATATTACTTCATAACTAGATCCATTCATAGACATATCATACAGAATAACATTCATAATAACTTGGTGAAATCAATCATTAGAAAAAGGGTGAGCACAAATTTTTATTATGGGTAAGTAGGGAAGATATCACTTATCACATAAGAATAATAGTAGGAAAATGGTATAAAAACATGGTCTTTAAATTCTAAAACTATACCCTACATATAAAAATTCATAATCTTAATTCATGGCATAAATCATGTATGTTTGTAATACATGAATCAAATAACATGAACCATAAAGGCCTACTTTTCAATAATATTTTTATCTTTTCCATACACATTGACATATTAAATCATTTTATTAGTAGTCATGGATATTTTTCAAGACTATCATTGTTGAATGGGATATATAAAATCATTTTCTAAGTTGTTTGAGATCATTTGGAAGACTATAATAGTGGAATGCGTTCACTAAAAAACATTATCACAGTCAACTTTCACCCAGAAGACTACCATGGAGTACAATGTCTCTTACTAAACTGAGTTCACTCCCCATTATAGTACTATTTATATAAGGTGGTATAAATATTTACTAAATGCATTTTAGTGAGATATAGGTCCCACCCACCACATAATAAAAATAACACATATATGTACCCCAATATCATACATCATTTATTATATTACAATACATTAAATGAAATGAGTTTCAAATAAATTTAATCATAGAATAACCCATGAATGAAGAATGTGATTCATAAACATCATTAATCCATAAACATAAATCATCCAGATAAATTAATATGGATTGTATAATCAGATCATATCCTTAGTAAATCATTAGAAAAATAAATGATTATTGTCTTTGATGAAATGAAATATCAATAAAAAACATTGAAATATTCTTTGGGAAAATAAAATTTCCATTTTAATATAATTTATAAAAAACTAAGATAACTTAATGAAAGATATTTTATTTGAATATAAACACGTAAAATTATAATTTAGTCTTCAAATATAAAAATATTATGCATGATGGAAAAATCTAGTTATGCCATATATGTTAAAAAATCCTTCTATATTTTTCCAAGAAAAGTTACAAAGTACCTCATCTAGAAAAAATGTGAATATTCCATCAAAATATTATTGTGGAAAGTAAAAAAAATATTAAAATTATATTTAGAAAAATATAGGAGAATATTAATCACATTTTTTAATCCTTTTTAGAAAGCATTTATATCGAAGAAAATGGTTTTTCAACCCAACAAAAAAAATGAATTCGATTTTACTTAAGAAAATATTTTTTGACCCGTTTGTACAAAAGTTTGTGAAAATGGATGGAAACATTCATTTGAAAAAATTAACAATTGTAGTTTAAAATTTATTATTTTATTGTGAGATAAATCATAATAATTTATCTTAGAGGCATAGTCACATTAAATATCAATAGACAAAGGTATTTTTATATTAGTTCCCCACCATGAGTTTGAATTACATTGAACGAAGTATATCCTCCTGTATAATTATTTAAATTTTTTATAATTATATAATAGTGTCATTTACAAACATATAACAACATATATGATCAATTTATAACAACTCAACACCCATTTCACCAATACTTGTATATTAAATCATCATTTTTTGGTGTAAACTATTTCATTTATCATGACTACTTTAGTTTATTTGTTCCATTACATGTAAAATTATCTTGTATCCATGACCTCCAAAATTTCAATAATTATATTTATATCATATATATTAATTTTATAAATATTTAGTGCCATCGATAAAATTTATTGATAGAAAAATGAATTACACTGTTCATGGAGATGATAGAACGTATATATGCATGAATGCTATTTTAATTTTTTGATGGATGGAATAAATGTAATTTAAAAATTAATTCATCATTATATGATAATTAATATATTATATATTCTATATATATTCATCATATTATTCCTAATTATGATCCCTAAAAAATACAAATGAAAAATGATTTATATCGCTTTTTGGAGATGGTAGTTCACACGTTCACTTGAACAACATTAAGACTTCCCAACATATTGGATGGTTTATAGATATATGGGATTTTATAGTTAAAGAAGTATAATTATTTCACAAATATAAAATATAAAAAAATTAACCTTCTGAATACCAAACAATAAAATATGGTGATGAAAATTGAATTGTATCGCTTCGTGGAGACGGTAAGCCATATATACCGACAAAAGATAATTTCACACCTTGTTTATGGGAAAGAGGGTTTATACTAGTGTTTAAATAATTATAATAATATTTATAAACACTTTGGATCATTAATATATCATTTTATTATAAATACCATTGATTTACAGGTGTTAATGAAGAGTAGAAAAGAAAGTTCTCTGATAAGGTGATTACCTATTCTTTGAAATGACTCATTTAGATCTCCTCAAAAGGGATCTATGACTAGTTTTTTGGGGGTTGCCAGAACCACTAAAATGTGTTCATGTAATATTATAAGTGAAAATTGATTATTTTTCTCAACCAATTAGGGTCCATCGGGTGTAAATAAATGAGGTTTGTGGCACCCATTTCTACTGAGGAGAGGCATATTTTTGGAATTTCCAAAAAATAAAGTACAATAAATTTATTCTACAAAAAAATTAATCACTATATAATAGGATTTTAGTATAATATATGATAGGTTTGTAATTACATTTAGAAATTGTTTTTAGAATAGTTTTTTTTATAATTTTAAACCTTCTCATTTTAATGAACCATTAGTTAAGAAATTATAATTTAACTACGATAATAATTTTTTTAATATTTAAATGTTAATATTAATTGTCAATAGGTGAAAAGTATCCCATAAATGGTCAAGAAATACCATTTTATACAATATAATATCCAAATTGTTTATTTGTTAAAAAATTTAAATATTAATTTATTAATATATTACTTTTGATAAAATCTAATTATTTTGATTCATACATTATTCATTTAGTCACACATAATCGACCTAGAAGAAAACATTTCATTATAAATTAAACTTTTTAAAAAACAGAAACATATAATATTAATCTAAAAATATTATATAAAACTAAAATTTACTCAAATTATATGAATTTTAATATTTTTCATATATATTTATTTTTTTATTCATTGAATAAAAATTATTTTGGCATTCTGTAAGAATTTTAGGTAATTATATAATTCCTACAAATTAAAAAAACCCTAATGGATATAATTTCATTAGGGATCCAAAATATTAATATTCATTCATAACTACTTTTTCTCCATACAGAATCACATAAAGTATATTTTAATATAAGGTAGTGGAATTTTTCAACATTAATATATTTAAATAATTTATAAATAATTTTCATGGAAATTTTTTTATTAAACTAATACATTTCAATAATTTTGTTACAAATTTCGATTTTCCTTCATCTAAAAAATTATGTTTATAAATATGGAATTTTCACTAATATTTAATCAACATTACCCTAATTTACCCTCTACCCAGGAGATAAATTTATGCGACCATACTATTCATATCGACCAAACAATTAAAGGGTATTTTTTACCAAATTATTACCTAAAGATGCTAAATATATATTTTATTTTATCTACCTTAATGCCTTTATATTTAATAAAATAATTGTAAATTAATTTAACTAAATGTTATAAGAATTATTTTTAGACAAAAAAATTAACCATAAAATTAGATTTTTTATTTTGTTATGCATATAAATTTTTTTTAGAATATTTAAAAACTTTTTTATGTAAATAATACAATATTTTTATTAAAATCAGTCAAGAAATAGAATTATTTAATTTTTAGTGTGTAAATCAATGTGCATATAAAATCTATTTTCAGCAAAATATTTAATTTTCTTTCAAATGGTTTCCATTTTCACATATAATCAATTTAAAACAAATGAATTTGTTTTATACATATAAAAACATAATTTTTACATAATTCAGTTATTCTTATTCATAACTACCAATCTAATAGTAAGGTGATAAATTTATTTTTAAATAATAATTGTTTAATATTTTATCACAATTTGTTTAAACACATTGTTTCATGTAACACAAGCTTTCGAAAAATGATATTTATTTAAAGATAAATATTTCAAAAAATTTACTAGGGTATTACATTAATGGTATATTTTAATAAGGTAATCTTTTCAAATGAATGCTCTCCAAACACATTGAATACGATGTGTAGTATTATCATATAGAGATATAATATATGATCATGGGTCACAAAAAAATGAATAACATTCCATGATTATATCATATTACATAAAGGGTGTTCCATATTGGTTTTCATGAATATGTATTTGGTAAAATTTGGGGTACGTGAAACATATTTATGTCCCCATCACATGATTTTGGTGAGATATCTAGAAAAGAAACCTTCATAATTTGATAACATACACACACTAGTATATATATATATATATATATTTTAATATAGATGTGGTTGAATATTATGTAGATCATGTCATTATTAGGATGTTAACTAGGATATGATCTACCACCACTATGATAAGTATGGTGTTTGTGATCTCAATTGAACTAGACTATGGGAGTGTGTGGACAGAGCTAGATACAAAATTTAAATTTGGATACACTAAATATGTAGTGAATATTGATAAGAATTAATGAAATATGATGTATTAATCAATTTGATTAGTTTATACACTAATAATCGATAACATATGAGTTTTCAATAGAGAATTGACACACATCATGTCCCATAGTCATGTGATTTATTGGGAAAAGGGAAAATATAAGAATTCACGTTTATATATGACACGAACTAGTGGACATTGGTATGTAGATATATATGTGTGAAAGATATCAGTAAATAACCTTTTATACCTTGAGTAGCATCAAAAATTTTCTAGAGGCCCCTCATTTTATACATATGTAGATCGAAATATCATTATTTGTTTTTAATGCTATAAAGGATCGTGGGGTGTCAATTTTAGGTTGATTGAATATGGATTGAGTTTTTCTTAGAGAACTATACTAAATTTGTTTTTATACATAATCAAACAATTTTATGGTTATTTACAAATTATTCCTTATGATGTGATACAAGGAGTATTTGATGATTCATTTCTGAAATAGTTTCCAAAAACATACAACCTTAATTTTGGATATGATTTCAAAATTCAGCATCCCTTCCTTTTGATTGGAGTTTTTGGTATGGCTTGGAGATGTTTTTAAAAATTTAGTATTACTGTGGTGGTGGTGGTGGTGATTGTCAGTGATTTTTCCAAGAATAGTGGATGACATGTTTTCTGTGTGTGTTTTCTATAGTGGTGTAGATCAGTTTCCTTATGGCGTTGATTTCATTTCAGTTGGTCTTGTTTTATCTATCATATTCTTGATGTTCTAGGGAAAGTATCTCATGGTGTTTCAATATTAATTTCATTGATGTCGAATCGATGAAGAATATTTATGAAGCTATATTCTTTCCATTGGTGTTGTGTTCATTTGATTTCAGTGTTTTGTTTTGTTTGTTTCATGGTTGTGGACCTAGATTTTTATATGTGATGGATGGGGATTTAATGTTCTTTAGATAAGACATTTATCGTGGATATGGATTTACAAAGGTTCTAATTTTAAATTTGAATTGTTTTCCCCTGCTTTTTTTGGATTCCATGGTTTTTGAAGTAAAGTGGTGATTCTTACATGTTTCCCACTTAACATCAATTGGTTTACATTAAAAATAAAAAAAATGAATTTGGTTAGAGGAACATGTTTTTAATTATTTAATGAATGTGGGAGATTGTTGGATATGCACCCTAAATACATATATAAATATATATGTTATATATAGGATATTTTCATCCATGATCTATATCCCTTTTTTTCATGGTTTGAAAGATATGATGACATTTTATATCCTTGTATATGATAATATCAAGAGACTATTTCATAAGATGAAATGTATGGGAATAGTTGAATCCATATATTTGATGCATCAGTTTCTAAAGTGGCATTTAATAATTCATTTTAAATTTATGAGTAAATGAAGTATCCAAAGAATTATTATATTGTATTTAAATATTATTTCCATTTGATGTTAGTGGGTGGGGTGCTTCTATGATTCATGGACAGAACACTATAGTCCCTAAAAATATCTTTATAATAAACCTTTTAACTGAAAATCAATTTTTTATTTCTAACACTTTTAAGGGAATGTGAGAACCCAAGTCCGTAAAGAAAACCATAGCATCAAACAACGAAGGATACAGAAAAACCATAGAAATCAAGTTGACAGCTATTAGATTCATTATTCCAAAGTAGTTTGGAGATAATTCCATTAAACTCTAACTCTAGATCATATTTGATGAGGTCCTCAAGATAAATAGAGAACTTGTCCAATGTTTGTATAAACTCTTCCATGCTTAGATTCCCTACACTAAACCCTCTTTCCAAAATACATTCTTGTTTTTTAGTCCATTCCAACTACATCCTGCTAGTTTCCACTTCATTATCTCTCTCAGACATCTTAATCCAATCTTCTTTTGAGGCGTTGAATGGAATCGATTTCTCCAACATATCTTCCTTGGAATAGATGATAAATTCTCGTGTCTCCTCAAGCGGGACGTCCTCCATCTTCTTCGATTCCATAATGTCCAGAGCTTCATTAACCATTTCTTGATTAGGGAATGTCTGACACTGTATTCATGAATCCACCTATAACATATCACCTAAGGGGATGAAAGGACCAACTGCCTTGCCTCCTTAGGGAACGAGGTTGACGGAGTTGTCATCCACCTCATTCTTGACTCCATCTCACTTTATCAAGGAAATGATTCCTGTATTTGTAGGTGCCTTTGGCCCTTCCCTACAGATCTAGTGACTGGAGGACTTGGTAGGTTAGAGTAATCCCTCCAAGGTTGCGCCCTCCTGTTATTTGTAATGAAGCCTTCAAAATCCAAAATAGTGTTCTTTCCCTTCCAAGAAGTGGATCAAAGATATTCTTCTGAAATGAATAGTTCCTTAGACACATTTAGATTCAAAGCATCTTCCATTCCCTCTTGAGTGAAAACCCCTTCTAGTAGGAGATCCTCTCCAAGGGTGTCCTCCACCCCTTTAGGATCCCCACTAGCAAGGCCATCAACTTCTCGCAACACTGCAAAATGGTTTAGAGAATTCGATAATGGTACTCCAGAATTAACCCTCTCATGATAAATAATTCTAGCTTGTCAGACCTACTGTAACTTGTTTGAAGCTCATATCTGGGAAAATCCTCGACTTGTGAATTGGAAATGTTTTGAGATATGGTCCAGAACCAGACAGTGGGAATCCAAACTACTGGACACATCCCCATAGACAACCTCATTCAATTTATTAACATTGGCTTGATTTAGAGGAGCCATCTGTCAGGCTTGAAAATCATCCAGGAGGACCTTCCTTTCGTCCCTCCCAACCCCTTCATGGTCAAGTCCTGGAAAAACCCCACTATCACACATAGACACAAAAATATCCTCAGAAAATCATTCACCTCTCAGATCCAATTTTCGCCGATGGAGAATATTGGTGACTACTGGGTTATCCTATGAAAATAGACACGACTTCTGCTGATCAGTAGCATCCCCGCATAGGATTCTGGGGAGAGGGAGAGGTAGTGTGGACAAACCATAACTGTGGACCACCTTCATCAGCTCCAGACCCATCCACGATCCCATCCTTTCCTAGGGGAGTGTCACTGGCACTGTGCCCCCCTTGGAATTTACTCCCTCTATGCCTGCAAGAATTGGATAGGTGCTCGAGGTGGAGACACCACGAACAAAAGTACATCCAAGACTCAAACAGAACTGGTTTCTTCTAAATGGAATTAATCTCCTATCAAAATAAAAGTCTATTCAACCAGGGGTTAGGACACATCAACTTTGATAAAGATGCATGGAGAGATTGGGTGTCATACTGAATTAGTTCTCCAATCCAAACCAAGGAAACGACCAACCAAGTTCCTGAGCATTCTGATGATAGTAGTTTTCTGAAAGATGAGGGTGAGCACAGGAAAGCGTATCCACAAGGCCATTGTATGGGAGTCCTACATCATAGTATGATCTAGAGACCATTTCAATAGATGAATGTGATAGCTGATGCATGATTGAGGAGCCCCGGACTATGCGGTGATCAGATCTTTTGAAAAGGAGAATCGAATCATGATGTGCCATTTATCCAGGATCCCAACAGATGATCTATCTAGAAGCCCCAATTATTTTAAAACAAATCTCTCGAAGACATTGAACGATCGACGACGTGAATTGAACCGAGCCACCTATATCTGGGAGTGAAGAGAAGAAGCATCCGTAAATTCTGAGGTCGAAAGATCGAGCTGAGGGTAGCCGTCGCGGAGGTCCATGACCAAAGGAAAAATGGATGTTTCATGGAAAGGAGTAAAATTAGTAGAAAAGGATGGTGGGGAAGAGGAAGAAGGAATCTCCATTGGGGGGAGATCAACTCCTCCCCCAATGGCGGGGGAGGGGAGGAGGCGTCGTCTATGGATGCCTAGGCCTTGGGCAAGTCACCAGGAGCCGATAGAAGAGATCCCTCCTGAAAAATTAATTATCCTTTTCATTTGAGACACTACCATATCATGTTGGTAAAATAAATATCATCAACATATCAGATGATTCACTAATCCTACTGATAAACCATTGTTAGGGGATATCATTTTTCCTTCCCTTATGTGGCCTTTATCAAACACATATGTAGATGATTATATAACAAAAGAACATTAGATAATGGTATGAAATTTTATAGTATTTATTTATTATTATTTTTAAACATGTTTCATATATCCTATATGGTATATCCCCATAGTGGTTTTTTAATATATTTTCTATTATTTTACAACTATTATTAAGTAGTTTTAAATCCCATTAAATCTATCTTGTGATGCTAATATATTAGTTTACCTATCAATTCCATCTTCCGTTTACACCCACACAACATTATTAGATTCATAATTTATTCATCGCAATCTATGACCATCTTGGAGTACCTATATATCAACCAAATCAAATGGTTGTACACTAAAATACACCCCAAACACATAATCAAATTGAATATAACACAGGGTGTTTGTCACTAAACCTAGGCTCATATGCCAAAATAATTTAACATTAGTATATTAGTTTCAATACCATGAAATCAAAATCATCCCTATTCTCTTTAAAACAATCCATAACATTCCCCCATGACATTGAAAATAAAAATATCACCCACCAACCCATCGTCATTTAAAAATCAATGTCACTAATCCACACACTCACTAAGCTCTACATAGTTCTTCTAGAATCATTTGGGTCTCGCATCTGTTGATCCAACCCTCAAAAAACAATCCTCAAAAAAATCAATCCATGTAAATAATTTTAGAAAATAAAAGGGAATTCCAATGCCTATATTGTATATCATATAGCACCATATGAATATTTATCTCATGTATCAATGAATTTACTCATAATTCATTCCCCATGGAACATAAATACTTGAGTTAACCCCTATATCATTTTAATATTTCACATCTTATATCAATGTTAATACTCTTCAGACCATGATATTGGAATATATCCCAAAAGATACATGGATCTCCCTCTTAGATCATAATCAATAACTCACTTATATCTTATAACACATTGGAAACACATCTATGTTCACATCCTATATATCAAAAAATAACCAAAATAAGAATCTACCCACACTTTGGTTCTCATATGTGTGTGTTTCTGTGAACACCTTTCCATAACATGTCTAACTATCAACCTACTAAAAATAATTTATTATATTCAATAATTCGAATACGGGACTACCCCCTTGATTTTCATGATATCAATTTTATCCTCATAGGGAATCCAAATATTGGAATGTCCCCCTAGAGGATCATAACCACATATACCTATATCTATATATAATGAAATAATCCTAAATGATCCATATCAAATATTCCATATCCATAGGATTTAGTCAATTATAATTAAACTAAAAATATATTTGGAAAAAACCACATAAGTTTTAATATACAAAATTAGTATAGGAATTATTTTCCAATAACAAACAAGGGGTTCATCACTATTGCATCAAGTTACATAATCGACCCACTATGTGTCACTACACATACCTTACAAGAGGTATTGTACAACCACAATCAAATTGAATCACCTCACCTTCATATAAATATTATATATCATTATATGACACCACAACATGGTACACCTATGTATTATTTCACCAAAAGATATATCAGAATACAATATAAAACTTATTTTTGAAAAAACATACTACTGGAATATCATCATTATTGAAATAAATCCCTCGAATAAACATGTATATCATGTGAATACGAAATTCCAAATATGATTTATGCACTTTTCACTAGCTCGTGGTCAATCCCTAGCACTTATCCTGAGCCTAATCCATCATTTTTTGGGATTCTTGATCAAAACCAAAACATCACTCACCCTAGGATGTGTACACCCAAAGATGAATATATCAAATAAAAATTGTTCTCAACTAATGTCTTGTTATCTAGGAAGGTGAACCTCTTGAGGGTTGAAAATATAAATCCATTATTAACCAATGGTATCCCAAACAAAAGATACTCTTAGACCACATTATAATGCCTTAGTCTAGGTCACTCGAACAGTGCCTATGTAGGTGTCAAATAACCCCTCATGTGTTCCTACAAGTATTATTGTGACCAAAAACTAGGATTTACGAACAAAAAAAATTGTGAGGGATACTATTCCTTCTATGATAAAACCTGAGGGTCACACACAATTCTACCAAAAAAAATAATGACCCATTCATGTAATAATCATCCCTAAAACCTTTACCCATAAATCATGATACACTACAGGATCCCCCAGTACATAATATATATTAGTATATATATATATAATTACATTATATATAAAAGTTTATTATTAGCTAATTTACTGGTAATATTATAAAATATATAGAACATTATACCAAGATAATGAAAATTAAAACCAAAAAGGTAAAATTGCCTCCATCCAAACTCAAATAGTCTAACCTTTCCAAGCCTATGACTCCCAAATTAATATAAGAAAAATTGATCAAATATTTTATATTGAGACTCATATAAAAATTAAGATAAAATTATTGATGGTATTATTGGGTACTAATGCTTCATGGTATCTCGATCAGGGTTAGAGTATAATTTAGTGAACCACGTCCAACAAAATCCTATAAATTTTTTTAATATAGTGCATTTGAATATTACTTGTTCAAAATAGTAAAATAAAGGCATATACCATATGTAAATATATTATCACTATTCATCCTTAGGATATAAAGAGACACATGGGGCTGACCATACATAGGCCACTTCCACAATGTCTCTTTGTATGTCATCAATCCTCATGGGATAAAAATAAAACATGAGTTCTCACTATAATGACATCTCATGATATAACATTTGAAACAAATACATTATATGAATAAAATATGTTATCAGGTGTAGAAAGAGAATCAATTACATTCAATAAATCTCTTACATCATATCAAATGAACAATATTAGGCTTCACAAAGCATCTCATACAACAAAGTTTCACCAAGCCACTAAAAGGTAGTCCCTTGAATCCGACCAATACAAACATAATCGAGCATAAAGACTAGATCCAAGGAATCCATATGAATGTATCCCAACATCATATGATATAATATAAATTTTTCGATTCAATATTAATCTCTCCCAAACCCATGTATCTCACCTAGATTAATTGGTGTTAAATCCATGGATACCAATTATCAATCATTTGTTAATATATGGAAGTTAATTTCTAATACATATCACTAATCCTCTCTAGATCCTTTGATTCCCCCTAAAAACATCATTATCAATAATTATTAGATCAAAGAGATGTAACACCTAGCCTCTGTCATTTAATCTTAGGGGATATTTATCCACCTTGAAATATCTTGGTGAAAATAGTTACTGTAACTTGGGTTCACCACTTTTCCAAGACATCATATATAATCAAGTACAACCTCTCATATGAACAACCATTCCCATCCAATATATCCCTACCCTGAGCAAATCATTGATTTTATTCTAATCTGGAACCCACAATCCTCACTACTCATACATGTTTGAAACCTATTAGGTGTAATCTTAACTCCTAGGAACCCACTCAGTTCCTCTAATCCATTGAATTTTATGGGAAATTTATCTGGGTTCCTTTCTCCAAAAATTAAATTTTGGATGAACACTCACTGCACCACGAGAATATTTCCCCTAAAAATAACTATAATCATCCCATTTCCAGATTGGAACCATATGAAAATCCATATCATAAACATCACATTAATGTGATAGGGAAAATCAAATCCCACATACAAAGACATCCAAAGTCATTCATCTCCAATTATTCTGAATGAAATATAACTAGGGAATACCCACATAGATTATCCCAAACATTATGGTAAAGAATACTCAATATGATTCCTAATAATACATTCCACTTTCTCTAAGTAATCATAATGACCTATAAAGGGCTATTACAGCTAGTCTCTCGCAATTCATCACAAACCACAACTAAGAGGTCATACATGAACAATACTCTTGGACACTAAATTAATTTATATAATTTTCATCCAATTAGAGATATATGTTACATGTGATTCATTAAGAATATTATATTCATATACCATTAGTGGCCTCGAAATTATGATATAGGCCTAGGGTCCACAAAAAACCCTTCAAACCCAATTCCATATCCAGATAATTCAAATTAAATAAAAACATTTCATACAGATATTTATAAAAACATTTAATTTAATTGATTGTAAAACTCCCTTAGTGAAGAGAGCATATATCATATTCTATATAAAAATAAAAAAGACTTATTATGGTAGGTATGATAAAGGTACTACTTTACTCATTTTTTGAGTTATTTTCATTGCCAGGGAAGCATGAAAAACGTCACTAAAGGTCATCATTGTTTGAATGGTTATAATTCTTAAATATAAGGCCCCAAATTAATTTTTATTATATTATATTAATTAATAAATTAAATAAAAATTTGTTTATAAATATTTTAATAAGTAAATATAATGAAACTAATTATAATCATTAATTAAACATAAAAAACAATCCATAATTAAATTTGTATGCACATCCACAGGACCACATAGACATTTTATATTTTTAAAATAGTTCTTACAATAAAGTATATTTCAAGACTAATTTTATAAATAATTTTATAAATAATTCCTCAAGTATATTATATTAAATAATTATTAACGTTTTTTCACTATGACTCATTTTATACCTTCAAATAATCCTCCAATAAAATTTGAAAAAAATTAAAAACAAACCCTTTAACATTATACATTGTTGATTACCTATGTATGAATAAATATTTTTCCTTATGAATCACATGGATAATTCAATATTGTAACAATATTTACCCTTATAAGCCATATTTGTCATTGTGTAAGGGTAACATCAGTTACCCACCTTCAGCATAGGCCTATGTGAGGGTAACCATGTTTCCCTCACATGAAATAAGGACTCTACAACTAGATAAGTCATATTATCCCCACACAGTAGTATAATCTTTTTATACTTTCCACTTTTTATTTTTCCCCTTATTCATAGATTATGCATGATAATAAAAATATATATACCTCTTTAAAATTAGACAAAAAAATATAAAATATAAATTTTAATTTCGAATCACCCACAATTACTCTTCAAGACATATTAATAATAAAATATCAAACAATTATTCAGTAATCGTATGGAAATGATAAAATTATTCATCCCTTATCATTGAAAAATGTTGAAGCTTCAAACTTGAACATTCAGTCAACGTCAACCACACCCCCTTGTATCACCTCAAGCAATGCTAAGTGTGATCTCCCCTCAATCACCCTTTATTACACTCAATATTGTGGAGGATTCCATATGAATGGAATCATATTCTTCATGAGAAATGTGTGATTCTAAAAGAGGGTAAAAAACAAAATAATAATTTAAATATTTAATTTCAATTAAATTTTCATTTAATAATCTTGACTCTATTTTTGGACCTTGATCCATTATTTTACCCCACCATGGTAAAACTTCTCATTAATTACTTAATGATGTTATTTTAATTTAAATTAGGTTCCCTGATTATGAGTTTTTAACATTTTAATCCATTGAATTATTAATATTAAACATAATAAATATTTAAATAAGGAAAAAGACACCCCCACTCAGAATCTCACCAAATTACATACTAAGGATAATTTATACTTATTTATATAAATGGAACTGTTAGAAAATACATCCAGGACCTTATAATAAGATAAAGCACCAATTCAACACTTTGGAGTATTTGATATCTAAAAATTGAAACTTCTCCTCATTTTTCATATTTATTATGATCAAGATGTGTTACATGAAAACAATCTATTTTTCCTTGATGAATATTTTTAATATATTTATATGAAACACAATTATAGAAAAAATTATAATTTTTTAAAAACCTATATATATAGTATGAAAACACTGTTTATGGATAACTCAAATTCTAACAATGAAAAATAAATGGTTATTTCACATTACCCAATACATGTGACCAATGAAAAATAATTATAAAGATGATGGATCCATTTATATAACATTTAAAAATTTATATTCTAATTCAAATTATTAATACACTCAAAATAACCCACATAATTATATCAATTATTAAAGACTAATAGAGTGGACATATGTTATCTGTGATTTAAGGGTTTTTAAACACATTAAAACTCAATGCAATTCCTTCAACATCTCTTTGAAGCCATTTAATAAAACAATACCACTAAAAAATTTGTCAGGAATAATAATAAATATTTATTTTTGGAATAATAGTGAGATCTAGGGATCATATTAATATTTGTTATCTATTTTAAAATTTTATTAAAACTCTACTTCACAATATTATATTTTAGGGTGTTAATAACAAGTTTTTTCCTATTATAACTGATTTTAAATTTATCAAGTTAATCATTCATTGAAAATCATCATTATGAATTTCATTTTTAATCAGCTGGTAATAAATTAGAAACATTTCATTAATTTTGACAGACACATCCCTAACTAATTTATTATATAATGTGTAATTCACTTCGTTATTTCACATCAATTATACTATTTACTTACACTTTACCGATATACCGTAATTTTTTTAGTATATCATGTTATATTATGTTTAAATTTGAATGAATTTATATTTCATTCTTTTGTTTGATCTTATTTATGAAAACATATATGCCCCCTAGAATCATAGGATGTAAATTATCCTTATAATATCATTAAATTATACAATAACTCCATTGTGTTAAAAAATAACACCTATATCCATATAGTGGTTATAAGAAAAAATATAGAATATTACCACCTATATCAGAAATGTTATTTAGTTTGTTTAGAAAATTATTATGAAAATATGATTGGAATCATTGAAATAATCTATTTATGGTTGTCAAATATCATTTCCTCTTATTCAGTACAATTTATATTATATTCCCATATACCTAGGATAATAATTATTTTATTCATATTTTCTAGAAAATATGTTTTATATTTTGATTAATTGTAAAAAAAATGAATTAAAACTATGATATCACGTTATTAATAAAAAATATATTCCAATAAGCAACTATTCATATACTATAAGTGATATTAAATTAAAATACTAAACATTTATTGAAATAAATTTTAAAATATATTATTACCTTTCAACCACTCTATATTTTAGCAACCCTTTTCTTTACCGCATGAATAAAAACTACAACCATCATCCATTCAGGCATTTATATCTATTTTTTTAATTATCTTAATTGTAAACATTAAATATTGTATAATATACCCATAAAAATCAATGAATTGGTTTTAAAACACTCATAATTGAAATTAATATTTAATTCATATTCAATAATACATTTAGGTACTTTGAACAATTCCATCTAATGGAATAATTTCAAATTATTCATAAATCCTTTCATAGGTTTTAGTAACATATTATTGATACTCAAATAAACATGTCAATATTACCCAAATAATTTTTCTCCTTCCAATTTGAAATTTTATCCACACTTATTTTCAATAATACATTAGAGCCTTGACATTACATTATGAGTTTATCTATCCATAACACATTGAAAAAATATGGTAATATTTTTTTGAACATATTTACATTGTCACATCATTTTTTATGATTATCATCCTTTGAATTTTTTATCAATAAATTGATATAAATTAAATCATTATTCTTTAAAAACCATTATCATACTCATCAAATGGAATATATGGGTGGAATCTAAACATTATAATGGAATTTTGTATTTAATTCCATTTAAATTTTATGTGAACCTGTATATTCCTATCATTATAATCTAGATTCACTTATTTAAAACCATAAAAATTTATGTACCTATGAAGAAATCACTTTAACAAAAATATTATTCCATTTATAAAAATAATAAATTTTTCTTTTATTTACCAATCTTAAAAATGTATTCATTTTATACTTTTCATTATCAATGTATGATCTCAATGTCATTTATGATGATGATGATGATTCCATTTATATATAAAGGAATAGTTTATTAAATTACTTTCATAATTTATATTAATTTGATAAATTATTATATTAATTATACTCCCAAAAAATTGATAACCCTATTTAACATCTTGAATATCCATTAATCAGCCCAGATCCAAATTTTATCATGATATTCACTCATCTAAAATGTAAATAAGTTTTTAAAATAACTAGAAGATAAATAACTTAATTATATCACATATGACTCTTGGATATTTTAGTGTTTAACTCTTTTTTCACTCAAACATATGAATAATAAAAACGTTATAACTATGAAATCTTAATGGTTTTGGTTTACTATATATTTTTATACCAAATAATACACCAAAATAGGGCACGAAAGTATTAGAGTCACTGCATTAAATGTTTTTCTTATCATATATAATTCATGGGAACCCATTCTTTTGAATGTCCATCCCTATAGGATGATTGTGGCCTAGAAAAGCATTACATTGGAAAGATGGTGACACTGTATTTTAAAGGGGATTTAATCTCACCATATTATCTCATTCATTTACTTTTCCTTTATTCATACCTCTAATGATTTATTTTTTATTTAATATTTTTTCTAAAAAATAATATTTTCAATCAATATTGATGTGTAACTATCTACACAACCCATGATGAATATAATGTCAAAGTAGATGTAACCAATACTTAGTTTCATACCAAACTTGTAACTCCATAAATTTTTGTACGATAATTTAATTAAATTAATTAAAAGTTTGAAAAAAATAATTTATTTATTTATAACGTATATATTTAATATCTATTAATAATAAAAAATTTAATAAATGAAAAATTGTTATATTCAAAAATGGGGAAATATTTTAAAATGATTCTTAATTGAATTATAAAAATATTATAATTTTTCATGTTTAAACATGAAAAAATATATTTTATCCAATATAAATTTTTTATATTATGATATACATTTAAAAAAAATGAACAGTTTCATATTTTTTTTAAATATAATGAACGCTTTCATTGTTGAATAATAAATGCATCAAAGATTATTTAGAAAAAACATTTAAATTTTATATAATTACACTAATATTATTTAAATATTTGATCAAATGATCAGCCAAAATTATTTGTTGGAAGGGATTAATTAAATTTCACATAAGGTCATTAAATCGAAACATAATATACTATCATTTTTTAACAATTCATAGTGAAATAAAAAAACATTTATATTATACCATATTTATTAATATATAAAAACTTGATAATTAATTAATCCATGTAAATTCACATTAAAAATAAATGAAATCTACAAAAATATTAATTATTCAGTTTAAAGTCCAAACCCTCGATTCAGGAGCAGTTGTCAATGTTATTTTGGAATCTCATTAACAACTAATTTTAATTAAAATCCTACCCTCCATCGATTAGAATACAATACATTCTTTAATATAGTAACAACACAAGCCATGAGAGTATCCCAGATCATTTTCTAATTAATTTTAGGTTTAAACCACTTCATGTCCAAGTATTTGAGAAAATAGTTTCACTTAATTAAAAAAAATTGTGGGTCAATATCACTCAATATATTTCATAGTATACATTCAATAATTTATGGATTATGTAATGAACTTTATAAGGTCAACCTGGCACATCACATGATCTATCTTTCCATAGGTCCTCAAGAACACATCTCCATACACAAGAGCACTCCAACTAGAAGATATGATATAAAAGATACATTGTCAAGAGTATACCCTTGTTCAATGCCTAATTAATGTTGACATAAACAAAGTATAACCCCAACATGAGAAGCAATGTATGAAATATAAATAAAATGATCATGAATATATTATTAAAAATGTAATTCAGAAACATACAAATAAGACTCAAAGTCATTATAGTGTATACAATCAATTTCACACCTAGATGATCACATATGTAAGAAGTAAAAATAATACATAATTCTAATTTTATACTATCCACTAAGAGAAAAACCTCGTACACGATAAAAAAATCAATATTTTCTTGAAAGAACCTCAAAAAACACATGATCAAACCCTATAAATCATTCAAATTTGATCCTTGACCATAAAAATTGAGAAACATGTGCTCAATATAAAACTAAGACATAGTGGTCTATATTCATACAAATATTTATGTATAGGGGTGATAAATAATTACTAGTAGTCCACCCACAACATTGAATGTATATTTTTCTATCATAACAAATGTATAATACACTCGAAATACTCATCCTAGTAGAATATAAAAATTGGTTAATGTAAATAAGAAAGGGATAAAAATAAAAAAACATAATCCAGTAAAACGTTATGTATAGTATAATGTATTGTGTAAAACTACGCTTAATATGTCCCACGTAATAAAATTTATGTCATGTGGATCACAAAACCACATATTATCCTTCACAAAAACAAGATCTATAATGAACATCTAATTCATCTGTCAATTCAACAATCACGAGGGTTGTACCCCTTTTCACAACCATAGGCATTCACATAGAACTTGTAACTATACCATGCTCTAAGAAAAAAATTAAAAAAAAATAATGAGAAATATGAATTATAGTAAGAATGAGAGATCATATCTGAAGCATTATAGTTTGGTATAACTAACTAGTTCCATAAAATTTAATTTTTGAAAAATTCATAGCCCTCATCCTAGGTCCATCACACATTCAAGACCTTGGACACCCAACCTAAAGCTGGGGTAATAATTCATTGGCCTAGAGAAATGATAGACTCCTATAAATCATCTATTATATCCCCATTACAATGTATACGTCACCACCAATGGGAAGATTGAACAAGATCAATCTCACTGAAAAGACCCAGTCCAAGGATATTTTAATGGTAAGCTCAATATAAAATCCCTATATAAGAAAAACATTAAACTTTGCTAAAAAGTCCAAAAAAATGGTTTAATAAACCTTTAATCCCATTATCAAAAACTTTTAAACATCAATTTTGGCCTTCTCACAGTCAATATTGTTTGGGGGCTTACTCCCTCTTATGAGACAACAAATTGACAACTGTATGATGAAAACCCGTTATTCTAGGTTATAGGGGACAACTGACATCACCATCATTGATAAATATATAACCCCTCATTTGGATAACCAAACACAAAAGGATCCAATAGTCCCCATGATGTAATCGATATCAAAACGCGAGACTTTCCCAATTCATGAATATTTATCTAGAAACTTATAATTTAACCCCCCAAGATAGTCATCCCATCGATTATGGCACCCAAAACGATAGAAAATGATACCCTATGAGGAGTTTCTCTATCATATCCTATTATAAGACACGGTTGACATGATAAATAACTCCAAGTTGACCTCAGTGGCCAACCTTTTATCCTAGATCAATATTATTCCCAAAATTTCATCACAAACCATTTCTACACCAATTAGGATTATACTAAAGATTCCATTACACAGTCCACAACATCTACATGAAGAAACTCAGCCACACCCACCACACTGCAATTTCAACCCATCATGAAGGATATAACTAAAAAAATTCCTTAACATTGGATCTAAACCAAAAATAATCATTCTAAATCCTAGAACCCTCAAACTAAAAGAATATTATCCTAATACAATTTAACAATATATACTTAGGTCCCATATTTTATAAACATCTATAGAACAAAAATGGTTCACCTTGTAAAACTCAACTAAAGATGATCATGAAGATCATAAACCTCACCGGATCCTAACATCTCACAACTCATCCTGGAAGTGGATTATGAAACAAAAACATTAAGGGGGTCCTCTTATCCAACCCTAGTGAACCCTATGAACCATTTTATGGACTCTATGATCCTCTATGACTCATAATTATGTCCCACTATTGATGATCCACATGAAAGGAACTATGACCAAGAACTATAATGGTTTAAAGACATGAAGGGAGTCAAAGATTCTCCCCTTCACTGCCATTATGCATTTCCACCACACACACTTGGATTATTATCAAATTAAAATCCATAAAAGAGGGATTTATAAAAAAATCCCTCAATGAAAACCCAAACTCAGGCTTGTCTGGAAAACTAAATACAACATTCCATAATGGATCTCAATATTAAAACAATGATTTTAATCTATTTAAGAAAATTATAAATCAATGAACCACATATAAACAAATCCCTAACCTAACTTTGGGAAAAAACCCTAAATATTTAGGCATGTTCCCTTACACCACTAATAACCCAAGCACCTAACTCATTCCATATAGTGAAATTACATTTATAATAAATTGAGTTAATTGAATAAATTCAAAGATGTGTAAGATTGAAATCATACTAAGGCACATTATCTCTCCGAAACTAGGACTAATCATTTGTGTAAGGCACATGAAACACCTATAAAACCAAAAAAAGGTTAACACATATAGAAATTCCCTTAAATCTAATTGAAAATAAAAGAAATATCCACTGGGAATCTTAACTTCCTAAAAAATGAGTAGAAACAATGTGAATAAACCATATCAGTACACCATAGTTCAATGACATATAGAATCCCCATCATTATTGATCAATTCCACAATTTCTCAATGGAATTGAAACTGATACCCTAAATGGGAGACACCAAAATTAGCCACTTCATTGGAGAGGAATAAGGGGAGATGAGAGGAAGGATATAACATAAAACAAGGTTGATGAAAATCCATCTAATTCTATTCACATGACCTCCCACCACACATACGTCATTCAAGCCATGAGTAACTAACTATTATCCCACCAACACTTTACAAGAAATAACAGAAATTAGTAGGGACGCGAATTTTTTCAAGACATTCTCTCTTAGGTATCCAAAAAACCACGACCACACATACAGATCAACATCGAAACCATGGAAACTTGAGAATAATCTAAAAACATCATAGGTATACCTTTCCTCATTGAGGTAAAACTATGGAATATTGATTCTACAAAAACGCACCATGGTTTTCATGAATCCCTCAGGGAAGGGACTACATCATCACCACCAGGGAAATCCTCACAAAAAATCTGCATGGCCTGCAATTAGAAGATCCATACACACACTCACACCCACCCACACACACACACACAGATATATATATATATATTATTTAATTATAATTTTACTAATTATTAAATGGGATATCACTATATAGTCTGTTTTAAATAATTCAAACAATTGAACCACCATCATCAATAAAATGAAAAACAAACAGGCATACTCCATGCATACCAAACATGTATAGAATAATTCTTGTACAAAAATTTTCATTCCAATGTGATAATATCCAACCACCATAAATCCATCCATAAATAAACATAAATTTATTACCCAATGTGGACTTATAACACTATTGAAATTAATAATATTAATAGAAATCATGTCACCCTAGTATCATAGACAATCCATTCTAAAAGGTTTTAACGATAAACTAGTTTTTGGTACAGCTTATTCATTGATATGTTCAGAATCATCCTTTTTAAACAAATCCCTATATCCAGAAAATAACACTCCTCGGAAACCATTATATATTGAACCAAGCTTGGTCGACATGAACCATAACTTGATCCACTTCAAAAAAAGGGCATAAAATATATACCAATATACTATAGACTAATTACTAGAGGTCATGGTCTAAAAAAAGAATTTGGGAGGCTATACCCTTGGTTACAATATGTTAAAATTGAAAATAATAATAAAATCACAACATAAGAATCAAAGTAATAAATATAAATAAACATAGTAGCAATATTCTATATCAAATGAAACCTGAAAATAGACATAAAGACTAAAAAGATCTAGAAAATTCACCTAATCTCAAATAAAATAGATCACATATAAAATAAGTAAATAATGAAAAATGAATACAAATTCTCTACTGCCTACATTGAACCAGAGCTCAATTATTATATCCAACTATTGAGCTTCTCTTTACCCATCATCAAACACTATATTAGTGGACTCACAAGATGATGAAAAAATGGGACTCGTCACTAACAACCATAGAGCATGTACTCTAACAAGAATTAAAACATTGCTGTTTAGACACACATAGTAAGGTCAATGTATATTGGGTGAGAAACAAATCATAATTGGTCACTCCCAATACTGAACATATAATATTCTAACATAAAATTTTATACCACAAAAGATCTTCTCATCCTAGTTAAATAAAAATTACTTCTATCAAAATTTATGTAATGTAGTTATAAATAGAAATTAAAAAACATAAAAAATCAACCGTAGGATCTGGTATGTACTCAAGGTAAAACTATCCAACTCTTTCTCAATCTAGAGGATTTATAGTACACAGGTCATCTAGAAATATAACATTATGTGCAGCTATAAGATCTAATAAGGTGGTCCAAAATTTGAAACAATGTAACATACCTTGGTGCCTAACCCTAGGGTATAATAATATGTGTCTACATGAAACAAACAAATCTACTGGGATTTAAGAATATAATAGAATGATAAAAACCCGCCACATGAACTCTATATACACTGATAGAACCTATCTAAAGCGCAACAGCCATTCCAAACTAACCAGCTCCATAAAATATGTAGTTCAAGACAAGAGTATCTATAAACCACAGTTGATAAAATATATTGGGATCATGAATAGAAAACCTATAGTTGGGTGAGTATCAACTAGCCTAGGTGAGGGTTTCACTCCACTAAATAACCCATTACCTCAATATAGCAATATGAATATAACAAATATTATAGAGGATAGAACTAGATAAAAAAAATCACATTCCAATTATATTTAAAATTTCCCCTCTTATATAAAAAACTATCCTTGAACCTACCTCAAACATCTTCTCCAAATGAAAATAATGCGTGTATCGATAAAATATTAGAACCATCATACAAACTGTAGAATCATTAGTATAAACCAACTCATTTTAAATAGTGATAGGGTCCCCCTAGGTCCCATGAAACACCAAAAAGGATAGTACATGCTCAATGTTATATATTTATGGTTATAAGTGATACCTAACACTGCCAATGCTGTGAAATAAACTACCCATAACTTGTTTAACTAAATCAATTTCGGACCCATTGTACTCCAGATCAAATTCTTGTTAAAAGGATCGAATCCGAACAAAATAATCCTCAATTACTGACACAATAACCAAATACCTTTAATGACACCATCTGACCAATGATGGAACCCAAAATGATATAACATGAAACCCTATATGGGGATCACCTAACACATCCAACTAAAAGACACACACAACATGATAAACATCTCCATGTGCCCCTAAATTGCCAACCACTAATCCTTGATCAATATTGTTACTGATTGGGAATCCAAAATAATTACGATTCCCATGAAGAGTGTTCTTAGGAGTCCCTCATACTCTCCTCAAACTCTACTCAATGGAACCCACACACTTCAACTATCCCACCATGTCACACCTTCTGGAGTCTCCAATTTATCTCCTCTATAATGACTAAATCTATAATAGAAGTTGTGTGTTCAAGCACTTCCACCACTCAAAACTCATTAAACGTTTCTTAAAAGCCTCATTCAAGACATACCTCGGTCCCATATATGATAACTATCCAAAAGAACCACAAATAGATAAACTTTTCGTAGTCAAGCTAGGATAATTACCAATATCATGGACCACACTCGAGTATCATGTCACTCATCCCAAACTACATGTGGAGTTTGACCCCAATACCTCAATGGGAACCTACTTCAAAACCTTAGTCAACTTAAGGAAACAATATATTTTCACCAAGAACCTCCAAGACTCCTCATTGCTTCCCACATGGGTGGTGACAATCAAATGAGAGTATGATAAAGCCCTCTTACAATTAATAGACATGGAGGGAATCTATCCTCTTAAACTTCACTAACTCCACACATTTACACTATTTTTAAATGGTTTGTTCTTGAATAAAAATCCATGTATGATGGGATTTTCCTAACTAAACCTCTCTACTAGACTCCCAAAACCCATCCCATTCTAGAAAAAAAATCTCTATACCTCAATGGGAACTCAACATGCATTTAATATTTTAAAAGCTAATAATGGAAAACAATTTAGGATAAAAACAATAACAAACTCCTTTCCCAACATTAAGGTGTAGCCACTTATGATTCTGGTTGGAACCGATGTTTCACCAATAACTAATGCACCAATATCATGCCATTTAATAAAATTGAATTAACTAATAAAATATATATTGAATAAATTATTTAAATTCAATGATGAATATACCTTTAAACCTCATTGAGGTGAATTCCCACTATATGATCATAGATTATCCATAATGTAAGGTTATTTTCTTTCTGGATAAATGATTTTAAAATTACCATTTCTAGTATACACCCTAATCTGATCCATAGGACAGAGGGAATTTTTTGGGAAAGTGGATGTGGGGAGGATTTGTACTGGATACGGGACAATTACATGTTTTATAATGGGATTACACATGATATAATGGTCTGTCTCTGACTTTTCATGGCATGAAATGGTTTTTCCCTCGGAAGGGAAAACCATTCATTACACGCCATTTAATGAAATTAACATCAAATAATTATCCGATATTTCATTTTAAATAGATGTAGTAGCCTCTATTTTTTAGATAGAATGTTTTCCCATTATTTCAAAAAAAAATCATATTCTATATTTTTTCAGATCTGGAGGCCATTTAAAATTCATATCTCTACCATTGGTCAGGTTGGAACCACATCGGTAAGTAACCCATTCTTATTTATCCAATCGTGATTATTTGGAACAATGGATGCACTGTTTGGATTAAAGTTCATCTGTCGTAATTTCTCATTCTTCTCCCATTCATTGGATTTCTCATCAACTGAGGTGAATCTGGACTTGATACCGGATGATCACTCAACAACAGAGCTATGTAGGTGGTCTGTACTTTTCTCTCATATTTTGATGCTTTATAGATCAATCCTCATTTTTGTCACCTACTGAACGTTTCATCATGTGTGTGGTTTTAAATTATTCATCAGAAATATATATTGTAAGACATGTTAGGGATTCCCATAGGTTCCTTGAGATTTTTTGGTGTTTTTATCCAACCAGAGGCCACCAAAGGGGTGCTCCATTTATTTTTCTAGTATTGACCATTGATAAACCACAAATCGGGTGTGTTTTCTAGTTTTCCTCATTTAAAGAATAAAATTTTTAATTTAATTAAGTTGGTTTACATTCATAGGTGGTTTTCTACCACCTTTCCTTGTATTACCATAGTATAACATGATTAACATTATTAGATTTCTTGAAAATAATTTTTTAAATGATTGGGTATACTCATTGGTTTCTTTTAGATAAGATATATGTATTTTCATGAATAATGTGTTGGTGTACCCATGTAATGTGTTATGTGGTATGAAATCATTGATGATTATATAGATGCCATGGATGGATCTCCATTGATCTGGAATGAGGTAGTGGAAGACTTGGATAGAGTATGATCCTAGGGCCTTGATTACATAGGATTCCTTGGGAATTACTACCCCTTAGATATTGATTACTTGGTCATTCACCAGACATGTTGGTACACATGCTTCTAGGACTCTAGCAAGTACCTATATCGAGTTTCCATTTAGATGCTCCGGGGAATCGTTTTGGATGTTGTTGTCTTTGACACCATGGATCTATCACTTTGTGGTCTACAATTCCTTATATGTCATGGTTGTGGGAAACTATAATAAACTTCATTATATGGAAAGGCCATGTGAAATCATGATTCACTTCAATATATGGAATGAACTTTGGATAGATGACTTTTTTTGTATGTCATGGACGTGGATTTTTTATATGGATTCTTTATACGTTAAGGTTGTGTGGATAGTATTGGGATGGTTGTACGATGAGGTCATATTGTTTGTTTATATTGATTGTAGACTCCTTGATAGGAGGTGGAACCTATTGTAGGGGGCCTGGGGAGGCTGGTTGGTATTATTAGTTGTAGTAGACATATGCCTTGAGCATTCACACTTATGTTACTTCTTTCCTACAACTTTTTTAGAAGACTATGAATTGTTTAGAATTGTAAAGAATTATAGGTTGTAAATTTCTTTGATGTTTATCTCAGACCCTATTTGGGCCTCCTTGGGGGCCCAAACCGATTTTATAGTTATAGGTGATGGAATGGAAAAGGGCCCTAGTACTTATTTTTGAACATTTATTTGGAGAAGGGGAGTGTGGGACAATTCTGAGGCTTACGATGCGACATGCAATTTTTATGATTTTTTTAATTTTGTAAACTCGTATTTTATTGTATTTCCATTGACATATATTGGTTGTTTTCAAGATATAAGTATCATCTGCATCATTGTATATGAGCCATATTTTGATATTTCAATATATTTCTACGATGTATCTGTTGTCTGCTTGTTTTATAACATCCACAATTTGTATGTTGTTGACTTATACTATTATATACTCTGGTAATGAGGAAATAGTTTCCCAACTAACTCACCTATGAACTCACTGCTAGTTGGTAGCCTCTAGCATTTGGGGAGGTACGATTGAGTCCATGTAGCCAACCGGGCATGAGGCACTATTGGGTGGAATCTATGTTTGGGACATTATGACCACTATAGAACCATGAATAACTATATGTCGAAGGCGCATAATGGATCTATGACAACAGAAATGTAAAAACCTTATAATATGATTCAAAATTACCCATTAATTACACTCTATGTAGAAGAAATTTTATGAAAAGTAATTTGGGATTCATAGCTCCACCAAAACAATGAGTGAGAATGTGTAGACACCTTCTCATGACACCCTTTTTCCATTCCACATGTAATATACTATAGTGATCAACATAGTTATGGGTTATAAAATTCATAGGCAAATTTAATTTGGATATGTTGATGTGATGTTATTTGAATTCAGATATATTGTCTCTAATTATAATAATTGACCCAAATGTGAATTCTTGAAATAAAAAAGTAATAATTTAATGAACACTTTAGTTCTTGAAATCTTTAACAAGTTACAAGGTTGATTCCACTAAAGGTATCCTTGCCAATAATTTTCCTCTGAATTCACCAAATGTGCGAGGGTATAATCTATTATTCCATGGTGGTTAAAATATCGAATAAATCAAATACATACACCAAAAGATAACTTAGACAATATATCAATCCAATCTAACAATCCCACCACCGACGGGAAAATTTTGAATATGGCCACTTTTATATTGGGATTTATCAAGTATCAAGAGATAATGTATAAGGAATCCATAAACCAAGAGGCTCATAAAAGAATAAATGGATTGGAAATAGGACTCATGAACTCATGAGACCAACTTGACTAAACCATTGAAAAAAATAATCCTATATTTAGATCCATTAAAGATATTATTCAGAAAAACTAATTATAAAAATTTCTAATAGATAATAACAAATCAACTTTACCAAGTACGGTCCTTTAGAAATAACCCAAATAGAAGACTCGCTTAGAAAACCAAAAAGAAATTGGAAACCCCCATTATAATATTTCATTAAATCAAGAAATTTTGTTCTCAAAACCTCTTTTCAATCAATGTCCACTTAAAATCTCATTTAATAGGATTACAAATTACTTATCTAAAAAACAATGTGAAAACAGTAATACTCCCATGAAATCTATATAATGGGACATCATTATTTATTTTACCATGACACCACCACTAAACTGTATAGAATGATATATTGTTCTTGTAAAATATTAGGCTAATAAAAGACCACCCATATTACTATACTGCTAGAAAAATTCCTTTTAGTGGTGGTTTTTTATCCTTTGTCCTAAATAATCTTCTTAATGTTTCATTTTTAAATGAGGTCCTATAAAATTATTTTTAATTTTAAGGAATTGTGGGAAAAAATATAAATATTTAGAAATGGATAAAATTGCATATAAATATGAAAATTTAAATTTAATGATAGAAGAATAGATTTTTATAAAAACCACAATTAAATTAATAATATTTAATAATATTTACAATATATAATTAAAATTTTGGATTTTTATACATAAATAATAATTACTTATTTACTATTTATAATTTAATGATTTAAATTAATTATTTAGTCAATGTTATTATTTATTAAATAAAATTTTAATTAATTATTAAATGTTAAATATAAATTATTTATCATTATTTATTATTTATTATTTACATACTAAAATATGTAGTCCTTAATTATTATTAGTTATTAATTATTAATTATTATACAGTGGTCGTTAATTTCTAATTATTTATTATTTATAAATATATATTATTACTTATTTGTTAATTCTTAATTATAATTTATTAATTATTAATTGGTAATTATTAATTATTACTATGTATTTATTATTGATGTTTTATTAAAAATTATTATTTATTACTTATACATTATCACTAACTATTAATTATATGTCATCAAATAATTTAATTAGTGGTTGTTTATTTAATATTAATTAATTATGAATAATTTATTATTATTAATGAATTAAAAATTAATAATTTTAATTTATTAAATTAATAAATTAAGAAATAATTAATTAATTAATTAAAATTTAATTATAAATTATTAATAAGTAATAGTTTTTAATAATTAACAATTAAATATCAAATTTAAATTTTATTCATTAATTATTTCTCCAATATATAATTTTTCTTAAATAAAATAAATGAAACTTTTTGATTTATTATTACACATAAATTCATTTGGTAGAGTGATTTGTACATTGAAAGTTAATAAAGAACATATGCGAGTAGTGTAATGACATGTGACGTCCTTGGCTATTACTATGTAATATACAATTTTTTTTATTCATATCAGTTAAATAATATGTATTTACATTTTAAAAAATGTAGATAAATTTGGAAGTTGAGTTAGTACTTTGAGAGCCACTTGAGAATGAGTTAATGTATAATTTGGATGGCTGAACTCCTAGGGTGTTGTTGTGTCACATAAATAATAATTGGAACAATGAGGTAAAATATAATGTATTAACATATTAATATATGTAATTGAATATAGTAAAGTTCTTAGAACATTGAGAGTTTGTAGAGAATGAGTAGAAGTATTGAAAAGACAAATGCCCTTTCTAATAAAATTTACTTTCATATATAAAAAATATCTAAAATCGTAAAAAATTCAATAATAAATTGGAAATAACAAATACTAATTTAAATAATAAAAAATTATGTGATATTTTTTTAAAATATATATTTATAATATTGATTTTTTTTTCAAACTAGTTAAATAAAAAAACCCCAATAATCATTTAGTGTTTATTTAACCAGCTAGGAAAAGGCATCTACAAAATGATTTGCAGTAGTTTTAAATACTGTCATGAAATTATTTGAAACAAAGAAACATATGATGTTTCATCGAAAAATCCCTGAATACATTAGATGCAGTAAAATAAGAAATAAATCCATTAAAATAAATTCCTTTAAATATCATTTTTATTTTATTATGTGATGATATCATTCAATGGAATTAAACATGGAATGATTACCATAAGTATCAAATAAACCATAAAATAATCTACATGATCAAGTGAATTAATATGTGATATAAGGATACATTAATCAAATATTATTTAACCTCTAATATCTTAAGTAGACCGCAATAAATTTGAAGAACCCATCTCACTGATAAAAAACCATACATTAACCAATAAACCATCAAATAAACCCAAAAATTATCATAATCCGTGTAAAATCACAATTTTGGTGTAACGTCACTAAAACAAAAAACAATGTGGGGTGATTAACTCTAAATAAACACTTAGGCCTATCATAAGATGAATATATATTTCATAATACTTACTTAATCACCAATTTAATGAAAAAAATCCAAAATCATAAATTAAATTCAATAAGTGACATATGTTATGTATAATAATGAATAAAAGTGAGAATTTATGCCTCTCGAGCCTCCTTTATACACCAAACTTGAATTCCCCGTCACATTCATAGTATTCAAACGTGATTTGGCAGAGTCGAACTATAATCCCTATTTCTGTTACAAAATATTATTGGAAAAGGAGAAATAATAATATGAAAGGATGAATGGAAAAGTGTTACCATGAATCTATGCAATAAATTCATTCCATGGTGCTTTGATTAAATGTATTTTTAGAAAAGTAAGATATATATATATATATCCACCCTATATTGTAGGAAAGGAACAATTGAAACCTTCGGTGGGGTTCTTAATAGTAACAGATAAAATTCCCTATTTTACTACCAAAAAAAATGCTTATGGGATCACCGAAAAGCTAGTGGCTCTTATCAGACTCTTAGTATTGCCACCTAGATCCTAATACAACACACATAGTTTTAATTCCCATGAGCATGATGAATTATGTTCTCCATAACATCATGTGATTGAAAAAATTGTAAAACCTTAGTTTAATATTTTGAAAGAAATCTCAAAATCCATCCCTTTAATATGATCCAAATTTTAAAATTTCTTTAGTTTCCAATGAATGAGGTGTTCACTAAATCCTTATATGTATATGATATAAATAATTTATCATTTATTCATTGAAAATAATGATATTAATGCATTATGGGTATTTCTTCTAATGCTACCTTTTGCAACGATGAATCTTATACATAATATATCATTTATAATACTGTTTTATAGAATGTAATTCTTCGGGGGATGAGTTTGTGTGATGAATGCATGTGTAGGCATTAGTACTTACCCTTCTATTATAAAAACTTAAGTAAATGAAGTTTTTTTCAATGAGTGTCTTTGAGAGTATATATATATATACATATATATTCAATGTCATGGTAGTAGATGGTGTGTGGTTTCTTCCTTCTTTGATTATATTCCCCTAAAACCTAAATCACTCCAAATCTATATTCATTTTGTTTGAGGAATTAATTTTACTGGGAGAAAGGATGTATCGTATGTGATCATCAGTGGATTTTTCTAACCCTTGGAAACTCAGGAGATGGTAAATCATTTGGATTCAACTCAATGATATAACCCATCCCCATCTGATAGAATCTAACGGTGTATAATTGGATTATTCAATGAAAACTATGTGTTTATAAAATATCATTGTTTCAATTTTTTTATCTTTTTACTATTATTTAGTTGGTTATAATGTAAAAGGGATAAAATTTCTTTCAAATATTCTAATAATATTTATTAGATAATAATGAATTCGTTAAATGGTATCGTAGTGACCCACGATATTAGTTTTATTAAATAATGTATGAAATGATAAATTCATGAAAAATAATGAATTTTTTTCACATTAAAATAAATTGGAGTAAAATTGATTGACCTTGTAAATAATAACTCTTTATGTGGGTCTTACGAAATTAACCACATTCATAATAATTCTATTTAACGTCAATTTTTTCTATCGATTATGTACATCGGTCTATATAAGGTTTGTTCTCTTTTACCTTTACAATAAATGGTGAAAGTAAAAGACATCTCGTTCTCCCATTACATAGAAATGTTCTATGTAACTATCATTTTTGTTTTACATTTACATAGAGAGGTCAAAGTAAAATTAACTTTAGATTACACATAAATATATAGTTCTATATAAAAGGAATCCTTCTTTACCTTTTCATAGAAGGTACTATGTAATTTTCATCCAACATTCCATTCAATGGATATGATCAACTTGAAGGACACATTGTGTTAATTTTACATGGAAGTATCGCATTTTGGTCACTCTATTTTAGTAATACCCTAAATATAAAATGTTATCTCCACAAATTTATTAAATCTTAACACTATATATAAATGGTTTAATGATTAATGGGAGACAAAAAATAATAATTTGTTTTATTTTGTTATGTTTAATTATAATTTATATAGTATTTATAAATTCTAATGTAATGTATTTTGTGGATATATTTCAATTTATAAATATTATATTAATTAAATAATTATGATTGTTTTATAATTATACAATAGCTTATTATTAAACATTTAGAAATTTTAGAAAAAATGTAAACATTCAAAATACATTTAAAATAATTATATGAAATTTTGTTGTGATTTAGAAATAATGTTTTTATTTATAAATAATAAGTTTGAATTTATAAAGAGTTATAAATTAATAAATAAGGCCAAAATATTAAACTATTTATATTTTAAATTATGCTTTATTCTTATAATAATTAATATGAATTTTTTAAAATAAATGGCTTTATTCAGGATATAATTTAAACCATATCAAAATAAGTTTTGATTATTGAGATGATCATTGATTAAATAATATTATGTATATGATATTTAAATTATGTAAAATATTACATAAGATAAGTTGGATTACAAATAAATTATAATTTAATAATTATAATATAATATAAAATTATATATAATGAAAAATATGAATTTATTCATAATGAAATGAATATACATTTTTTTTAAACTTATAGAATTTCAATAATGATAAGAATTACTAAATAAATGTAGTTGGAGTTTTTATAAATAAATATTAATAAATAATTTCATATGTTAAAAAAATACGAATTTTTTAGTTACGAAAAATGATTTTACTAATTTTATTCATTTTTATGAACTATTTATATTGTTTATATGTAAATATTATTTAAAATTTTATACTCCAAGAAAATATATGTTTGCATTACATGTGAGCTATAAAAATGAATTTATTATTTGAAATGGCTTGACTTGAGTTCATAATTCATGTTATGAACATTAAATAAGTTGTTCAGTATTGTTTTTCTTGTTATGTGTCAGTATTTTCAAGAACTGAATAAATCCCACCTAGGTAGAGGGACTAGGGGTTGGACTACCTATTATCTTATAGGCCTTTGTATTGTTTAAAAAGTGTAATTAAATAAGGAAAAAACCTTAAAACATTACATATTCTTGAGTTTTAGACAATAAAATTAATTTATACACATTGAGTAAATTTTTTGGTTTAGAGTTTTAGAGAATTAGAATATAAAACATATATAACATCCTAGAATCATACATGAGGATACAACTAAAATAGTATCCATTTATTCTAAAATATAAATCATTTCAAATAAAACCATATTTATATGAAAAATATTTATAAAAATTAACTTGACATATTTAGTTGTATTAAACATCTTTATAACCTATGAAAAACATTCAAAAAACATTGGATGAACACAAAAAGATTAGTAAGGGATATAAAGAAATAAATTGTTACTCAAGTGATAACATAGACACCAATAAAACCAATTTTATAAAAACTCATTGAAAAGAATAGAAAAATCATATAGTTTCCTGGGAAAAAATATTCCATATCACTCTAACAATCACCATTACACGTTGAATAACCATTCGGTAAACTTCAATCTCCAGAGTACCTAATGTATTGGAGAGCTATAATAGGGCTCACCTGTCATATCTTTTGCTATAATGGGATCAACCAATCATATCTTGAGCTATAATGGGATCAACCTGACATATCTATGTCCAAGGGACATATCATAATAATAAATAATCATTAAATATAGAGAAACCACTTATGCCATATATATAAAAAACAATATTTTGGAATTTCATTAAATATTCTTTTAAAAGGATTTTAAAAGGAAAGTCCCTTACAAATATAGTAGGAGTGAGAATTAATAGAATGGAATGGATATGTGTATACTCTATAAATACCCCCAATACAAAAAAAAAATATAAACAAAACTTCGTCCCACAAATAATCTAAATACCACATAATGAATAATGTTGATGGTTAACCCAAATAATGGAAATGGGGTTAAGAATTCCTTTACGTCAAGTTCTTCTTTCATCTAATGTGTTTAAAATTCTTGTATAATGGTTAAAAGAGTTTTGTTAATTTATTAAAGGACAATAATAATTTTTATAACCCCTTATCTATTTATTTTACTACATCATTCCACTCATAAATTTGTAATATTTTGTTATTTTTCATAATTGCATGTGCGTTCATTACATGATTTCCATGATCAGCTCATAAAGGATTTCTCGCTCGAATGGAAGAAAAACTACAGATGATAAATGAGATGTTAATAAAATATTTATATAATTTTAAATTATTTCATATATAATTTTTGTTATATGGTTTTAGGATGAATCATTAGATAAATCATTAGTGATAATCGTTAGTTTATTTTACTGATTTTTGATCATTATGAACCATTTTTTGATTTATCAGTTATTAGTATGCATAAACACAGGTTCCATAACATAATATATCATATAGTATGTATCATAAAATATTTCTTATCCATATTAATGGTTTTATGTCAATATTTGGATGAATTAATGGAAATTGAAGGTACATCATCCATGATGTCTTTAAATTGAAACATCACAGACGATTTTTTATTTTGAGAATAATAGGTAGATTAGAATAAGTAAGTTGATTTATTTTCCATAAAAATGATATTATTCCAATCTATATATGATATTAGAGCTCTCATGCCTCTTGGATAAGGGTAGTGGAACTGATTATATGAAATGAAAATGAATTGAAATGCAAATAAAAGAAATGAAAAAAGATTTTTACCTCTTGATCTCTTCTCCACGAGATCCTCCTTAAGGCTCGGGGAATTGTATTTTTTTGGTGAAACCAGTCGGTCTTTAACATGGGGAATATCCTTGGGAAGAATATTGGGAAACATTTAACAAATGCTTCAAATAATGAGAGGTGTGACATGTATAGCAGGTGGAGGGGTATTTATAGTGGATGAGGGGATGGGTTTTATATTATTTTAATCATTAGTTTAATATTTTTTCACAATACTACAAATAATATTGATTCATGTCACAAAAAACAATAATATTTGAATGTGAGTTAGAACCAATTTTTATTTACATCATCCATGACTCAAGCATGATGGAGAAATCCATTTATTTAGTTCATTTATTAAATTATCGAATTTCACTATCGACCAATAATTCAAGTATTTCTGAAAAATCCAAAAACAAACCACCCCAATAATTTATTGACATGTAGAATTAAAAAATATACCCCATTTTTTCTATATTATTTTCCAAATAGGATAATTTAAACAATTAATTTAAGTCTTAATTTATTAAAATAAAAATAATATAAACTATAACTCATTTTATAAAACCTTGAAAAATTCATAAAGGTCTCAAAAGATTAGCTAATAACCATAATAGAGACAAATAATAATTTATGGTTACATATTATGAAAATATATTTTCATTTAAAATATTTAATTGATCAATAAATTGTAATTAAATATTTCTAACGTATAAAAATACCAACACTTATAAATAATCATATTACCACTAATATGATTCCTTTTTTTAATATACATTCATGGGTGAGGTTACTATACATTTGTCAAATTTACTATTCATAAGGGTTGAATTACTATACATAAGGGTATGTTAATATTCGTAAGGGTATGTTACCATTCACCAAAAATTATGTTGGTCCTATCAGACTCCAAAGAACTTACTGATCGCAACTATGTATATCCATTTTTCAAAATAAAAATCACAGAAGTGGAAAAATTATGTTAAATGGCTAGTTTATAACTACCCACTTCAAACAAATATCCATTATATAGAGACTTAGTGTTTCATGAATTAAGTTAAATTTTCTTAAAATAACCTTGGGGTGTTAGATTCTCCCAATCTTCTTGAAATTGTGTTGTTTCAATTTTTATTTACTTGTCAAACAAGTCACAATACCTTTCCCTCTTAGTATTTTCATATTCCCATGTTTGTTCATCAACCATGTTGTTTCTCTACAAAACCTTTACCCAGTGGATCAACTTATTCCACAACACATGCTATCTATGATTAAGAATCTGAACATGTATCTCTTCATAAGAAAAGTTATTTTCTAACTGAACTACCTCTGGGCTCAAAACATGAGTTGAATATGGCACATACTTTATCAACATAAAAACATTAAAAACATTATGTACCTAAGATAAACTCAGAGAAAAGATACTCAATAGGTGATAGGTCTAACTTCCTTCAGGATCTCAAATGGTCCATTGAACCATGGACATAACTTTCCTTTTTTAACCAAAACACATAAACATTTCCATGGAGATAATTTAATGAAAACACGATCACCTACCTCATATGAAATGTCTTTCCTCCTATTATCTACAAAACATTTATGAATGCTCTATGCTATCCTCATTTTTCACCGAATCATCTAAATGTTTTCTCCACTTCCTCTACAAATTTTAGTCCCATTAACATCCTTTCTCTGACTTCATCCCAAAATGCTAAAGTTCAACACCTCTTTCCATATAATTCGTCCAAAGGTTCCATCTATATAATAGAATGAAAACTGTTAATATAAGAAAACTCAACTAAATAAATATACTGATCTCAACTTCCTTTGTATTACATTGAACATGCTTGATGAATATCCTTTAATGTCTGAATTGTTCTCTTTGTCTATCCATAAAATTGAGGATGAAAAGAAGTGATAAAATTGAATTCTATTCCTAGCGACTTCTCGAGGCCAGTCTAACTGTAAGAAGTTAACATGGTATTATGGTCAGATAAAATAGAACGATGACCTCCAAGTAACCATAAAATATATTTGAGGAATAGTCAATAAAGATGATCTAAAGCCATAGTACCACAAAGAGAAAAAAAATAGATTTAGTTTTATGATCAACAATAATCTATATTTCATTGTTAGCTAGATATGTCTTCAATAGTCCCACAACAATGTCCATAGATATATTTTTCCATTTCCACTCTAGCATTGGTAAAGGTAGAAGCATCCGTGTTGTTAACTATCTCTCTACTTTAACCTATTGACATGTCAATCATTTGAAGTTAAAATCAAAAATAATTTTTTCATTCCATCCAAACAGTAATACTTCTGAAGATCTCTATACATCATTCAACTACTAGGATGAACTGAAAAAGCAGAATTGATAGCTTCACATAAAATTTCATTCTTTAACACAGTATCATATTGAACAAATAATCTTTTCCCAAACCACAAAACACAATCCTTATCAAATTTAACCTCTAAAAACATACCCATTTTAACAAATTAAAACTTTTTATATAACTCTCCATCTTCTTTATGTTCATTCTTATTTTTGTTTAACAGAGATAAGTGCACTAAAACCTTAAAAAAATAGGGTAAATTCTTGCATAAAAACATATAATCCAAATTTTTCAAAATCATTCAACAAAGTGTCATGTTCAAAACGTTTCCTGGATAATGTTGCATTAAATTTCAGACTCAAAGCATGAACCACATTGTTTTCTTTTCTTGGATGGTACTGAATTGTAAAATAATAATCCATGATTAGTTCTAGCCATATTATTTCTCTCAAGATTAATTTATTCTGAAAAAATATATATACTTCATTATTTTATGGCCAATATATATTTCATATTGTACTCTATATTGATGATGCTTCTAAATTTTTATAGAAAAAAAACAAAAACTAATTCCAAATCATGGGTAGTGTAATTTAACTCATGGGGTTTCAACATACATGAGGCATTGTCAATTACCTGGTTATTCTACATCAAAACAAAACCAAGTCCTTTCAAAGGAGCATCACTTTAGATGAAAAATTCACCACTTCTGTAAGGAAGGTTCAGAACTAAGGAATTCACCTATATTCGTTTCAATTCCTGAATACAGTTATCAAATTTTTTTCAAATGAATTTAACCCCTTTTCAAGTAATCTTAGTCATTGGGATGGATAATCCTTTAAATTTATCAAAAAAACCTCCATTAATAGCCTTCTAAACCAAGAAAACTATGAATCTCAGTTATATTTGTGGGTCTTGGTGATTCTTTAACAACCTATTTTAAACCTGATCAATAATTATTCTATATTTAGAGATAATGTAACCAATGAAATAAATTTTTTTCAACCAATTTCACATTTGATGAATTTTCCATACTGTTTATTTTCTTTTAGGGATTGAAAAATAACCCTTGGTTTTTTTGATCCTCCTCATTTCATTTAGAATATACCATAATGTAATCAATAAACATAGCCACAAACTAGTCCAATAACTCATGAATTATTCTATTCATAATATCCACAAATAAAATAGGTGATTTAGCTAACCCAAATGTCATAACTAAAAATTCATAATGACCTTATCTAGTACATAACACAGTCTTCAGGATTTCATCATCCTTTATATTCAACTGATGGTACCTCGACGTTTGGTCATCCTTGGAAAAATATTGTTCTCCCACAATTTAATCGAAAAAATCATCTATGTGAGGAAAATGATACCCGTTTATAATAGTTGTATTATTCAAGGCTCTACAATCAATGAAATGTGTCATTTAACTATTTATATTTTTAACAAATAAGATAGAAGCACCCCATTGAGATGTTTTGGGTTGAATGAAGCATTTATCTAATAATTAGTTCAACATATTTTTTTTATTTCATAATTCCCATTTGAGACATTCAATATGGGGGTTTATAAATTATATTACCATTAGGAACTAAGTGAATAATAAACTCAACCTCTCGGTCAGGAATAAAATCAGGCAAATCATCATGAAAAATAGCCATGTATTAATTTACCACAGACACATAATTAATCTAGATAGTTCATATATGTTCAAAAATATGAGAAAGATAGATTTCATTTCAATATTTAATTATCTTCTTAGCTTCTTTATATTTTATCAATAGTATGGGATCATTTGTGTACAGAAACTAAAACTCTTTCTGAAAACAAACATCCTTTGATCTGAAATCAATCTTAGCATAATAAAAAAGAAATCCAATCTATACCTAGAATAAAAGAAAACTCTAATTGAAGCAATACAATATGGTTTGTAGGTAAACTCTTTCCACATACAAAGATAGGTAAATTATTATTCTTTATTTTTTCCAAATATTTCATCCAGGTGTTTTTACCATGAGTTTTGGTTTAATTTCATAGGGTCGACTTCCCAATTTTGGAGAAAATTTCTCAGAAATGAAGGAGTGTGTAGACCCTAAATCAAACAAAAAATTTGAAAAATCTGTAAAAATAAACAATGTGCCTAATACCAACCCATTAGATGGCTCAACATCTACAAAAAATTTTTCAATGGATTCTTCCACACCCATCTGCATCCAATCTTGCTGATTTCGTACCTGAGTGACTAGTTTTAGAAACAGATTAGAAAAATGGAAAAATTGATTATAGTTAAAGCATCACACCATAAAATTCTCATTAATTTTCCCATAATATTCCTTGAACTAATAAAAAATGTTCCACATTAGTATCATTTCCCTAAATTTACTAGAAATTCACTAAGATTTTTTTTTACCAGACTTTTCATAAGAAGGGATATTGATTTTGATACCTCAAGTTTTCTTTGATGAATTATTCCCCAATGCCTTTCATCATGGATGACTCATATTATTATCATCAAGAGGCACATATGTGTTAGGAAACTCCATCTCAACTTTTTCAGAAAAATGAAAAATATTCTCATTGATTTTATACTATTGTGAAGCTAAATATATTCGTAAAAATGGTTTCCAACCAAAGTAAAATCTATTAATTTTAGTGTCAAAATCAAGAGTAAAATTCAGTACATACCAATAGAGTCATGTAAAATTGTCTTCATATTCTTTTATAGAATCTACATATTTCTATTTTAGTTCCATAAATTGTTCTCCATTCTAATTGGAACATTTTTAGGAAAATAATATTCTAGAAAAATACTCTTAAAATTATCCCATTCTATACTATCAATATCATCTCTTTCTCTTGTATTCTTAACTATAGATTTACATTGATCAGATTCACCTTAAAAAAAATAAAGGTAGAGTGTTACCTTTTGATATTCTAAACATATCATGACATCAAATATCTGTTCTATAACATTAATCCATCATTTTTGTATCACTGGATCAATGGTTCAACTGAATTCTTGTAGACGTTGCCTCATAAAATTCTATACAAAAACATTTTCTTCGTGGTAGGTTAGGTTTATCTCTAAAATTAATACCACCACCTTTTATATTTTAGTCAACTGATCAATTTTATCAAAAAAGATTCTGTTCTAATTCCCACCATTCCAGGCTGCAAATTCAGATTGATATCAGCCTTTTGGTGCCTTTATACTTCAGCTTCCTTACTTCTTCTACCGAAAACCATTATAAACATATATATCTTAGTTGGAGGAACATGTTAATAATTAAATTATATATCATTTCAAATCAAACATAAAGTAAAAATAGTTTATGATATTCTATCCTGATCATCCTAACCCCAAAAAGTATATAAACTATCCTCGAATACTGATGGGAAAAAATCCCCCAAGGTAACATTGTAGTATTTTTGGGTTGATTGTGTTTGTTGACAAAAAATATTTCCATGGTGAATTTTCGAGTTCCATATATGTCATTGACAGTCTATATTGAGAAAGAACCATGATAACAGAATGGATGATATGAAGGAAGTACAAAAAACAAATGCCTAGAGGCGCTGTTTTCCAAAATTTTTGGGTCTAAAATTTGGAGTTTGGTGAGAATTGATAAAATTTGATATCCATTAAGATCTAATAAAAATATATAAAGTTAAGGAATTTTTCAATGACGGGCTTCATGAATTGTATTTCTCAAATACAAGAGGAATGTTGATGGCGAGCTCTACGATTACGTCGTGCATCGAGAATATAAGAGGTGAAGAGAATTTCAATGGAGAACTGTGGTGGTAGCACAAAGGAATTGACAGAACTCTTCCTAATTTCTATGAGCTCTACAATGCAAATACTTATGTGGTTCTTCATGATATAGAGATAAATTTACCAGAAATCTTACATATTTTCGATTTTATCCAACATGGCGCTGATTTTTCACGGAAGGTTCTTTATTCGGTTGAATCTCCTATAAATGGGATTCAACCCCCTTGAGAAGAGTAGAAAGTTTTTCTTCAAAAAATTTCAACACTCTAATCGCAAAGGAGGCTTGTGGAGGCCATGTACTTCACAAAAGGAAGGATCTTGGCAGCGGGTAATCCAGCTTCACAAAAGAGATGTGTACCACATTGTCTTAATGAGCTTCACGAAGGAAGTCACTTTGCAATGACTTGAGATCTGTGATAGCCTATACTCTTTGAAGCCTTGACATCTGTGAAGGATTGTGCTATGTGAAGTGGTGTGCTCTGTGAATTAGTTTACTCTACGAAGCAGTGTTCTCTTCTAAGGTGCATGCTTTGCGAAAAATAGGGACTTCATGAAGGCTTGTTTGAGCTTTGTGAAATTGGGATCTTTGCGAAGTTGGGATCTATGTGAAGGTATTTTCAATTTTAGTTTTATTGGTCAGTAAAAAAGGAGATTCATCCTTGGATAAAATTTGGACTTCAATAGAACATCTAGAAACATTGAAGTATGCATTCATTATAGATAATGAAAGGACCTACAAGTCATTCTACTATGATTGGATCTACAAAATAAGCAGCTATCAAACATCACTTCAAAGAGTGGTGATATTTCATTTTTGATTGTTTATAAACCAGGAGGGATAGTGAGCCCACTTAGAACTTTTAAACAATAGTTTTCTTATAGTAGATTTGGTACATCGGCACATTACTGGTGTATGCTTCTTGGACGAATCCCGGTGAGGGTGAACCAGTAAAATTATTGTGTCTTGTGCATTATTTGAGATTTCATCATACTATGTAATGGAAAAAATAGTTAAAAGAGTTTTTTATAATAAAAAAACCAGATCAAAAGGTGAATATATTTTAATCTGCCTTACCCTAATTCACCCCCTCCCAGGTTATCAAACCTAATGTACCCAATATATACCAACTATAGGGACACATCCTTAAAACATTACATCTTCTTTAGTTTTTGAAAAAAAACATACATTCCAACACATTTAAGATCATTTTAGGTTTATATTTTTAGATAATTTGGACATAAAACATATATAACATCCCACAATCATACATGAGGATACCACTAAAACAAAATCTATTTCTTCAAAAATATTAAATGTTTGACGTAAAAAATGATTTCTTTGATAAATCTTGATAAAAATTAACTTGAATTCATCTTTTCTCTTACACATACTTATAACCTATGAATTTTTTTAAAAAACATAGGATAAGTACAAAATACTCATTATGGAATATATAGAATAAAATTGTTAGACATGTGATCACACAAACACCAATAAAACACATTTCATAACAACTTGAAATATTGAATAAAAATATCATGCAGTTTCCTTGGGGATTATTTACCATATCACTCTTATAAAAACCCTAACAAAATGAATAACCATTTAGTAAACTCTTATCTATAGTTTACCAAATGCATTGGAGAGCTATAATGGGGCTCACCCGTCATATCTTGAGAAATAATGGGCTCGATCCAAAATTTCGTGAGCTATAATAGGCTCAACCCAACATAAATATTTCCAAGAAACATATCATATTAATAAATCATCTTGAAATCTTTCTAAATCAATCATTCCCTATATATAAAAAAATCTTTTCGAATTTCATAAAAGAGGCCTTTAAACGGATTTTAAAAGGAAAGTCCCTTCCAAATATAATTGCAGTGATAATTAATAGAATTTAATGGATATGTATATACACTGTAAATAAACATCATAAAATATAATATAAATGAAAATTATTTAGAAAAATAATTTTAATACCAAATAATTATTAATTATAAGGTTAACCCAAATAATGGAAAATGAGTTAAAAATTTCCTTACCTTAGGTTCGTCTTACATATAATGTGTTTAAACCTCACATATAATGGTAAACATATTGTTATTAAAAATTTAAAGAATCATAGTCATTTTTTACACATTATATGATTATTATATAACATCATTACACTAATTAATTTATAATATTTGTTTATTCCATTTTTTGGATGTGTTCTTTACATGATTTCCATGGTCGGTTTGTATTGGATTTCCATGTCGAATGGAAGTGATATTACAGAAGTGAACCGATATGTAATAAAAATTTATCTTGAATATTAAATTATTCTATACATAATTTTTTATATTTTTTAGGATGAATCATTAGATAGATTCTTAGTGATAATCGTTTGTTTATTTTGGTGAATTTTGATCATTACTAACCTCTTTTGTTTTATCAATTATAAATATGCAAAAACACTAGTTTCAGAACATAATATATCATATAATATGTATAATAAAATATTATTTATCCATATTAATGATTTTATGAATATTGTTTATAGAAGTAAAGTAAATTGAAGACATATCGTCTGTAGTGTCAGTAAATTAAAACATCACAGTCGATGTTTTTATTTTGAGAATAAGAGAGAGAGAAGAAAATGTTAGTTGATGAATTTTCAATAAAAATTCTAAAATTATAGTATATATATGATAAGGGAGATTTTATGCCTCTTTTATAAGGGTATGATAAGATATTATAAGAAAATAAAATGAATTGAAATGAAGATAAAAGAAAATGAAAGAGGTTTTTTACCTCTAGATCTCTTCTCCTTGAGATCCTCTTTAAGGCCTCCGATATTGGCCTTTTTATCAGAGCATAAGGACTTGTACGTTGGGAAGAGCCTTGGGTACAATATTTTTCAGAATTTAGACAATTCTTCAACCCTTGATAAGTGTTAGAGGAATAGGGGGTGAGGGTGGTATTTATAGTTGAGGAGAGGAGGGGTTTTAAATTTTTTTTAATCATTGGTTTTATTGTTTTGCTGAAGACTATGAAAATTCATGAATATTGTGACAAAAAATAGTAATAAGTTCATGTTAGTTGGATCCAATATCCATTTACATTATACATGACTCCAGAATGGTGGATAAATTCATTTATTTAACATATTTTTTAAATAATCGAATTTCAATATTCACCAAAAATTCATGTATTTTATAAAAATCACAAAAATTCACCCCAGCCATTTTATGTCATATAGAATTAAAAAATGTACCCAATTTTATCAAAATATTTTTCAAAATATGGTAAATTTAAATTTTAATTAAAATCCTAATTTATTCGAAAAATAACAATTTAAAATATTAACACATTTTATGACACCTTAAAAAATTTAATCACTATATCATAAAGTTAAGTTTTAAATATAAGATAATAAAATAATAAATTATGATTACATTTTATGAAAATATTTTTTGATTTAAATTATTTAATCAATAATATAATTGTAATTAAATATTTATGACTTTCAAAACTACCAACACTTATATAATAGTCATATTATCACTTATAAAATGTCGTTTTAATATATAATCATGGGTGATTTTACTATATATTTCGACAATTTAAAATTCATAAGGTTTATATCACTATTAATAAAGGTGTATTATTATTCATAAGGGTATGTTACTATTCACCAATAATTTAGTTGGTCCTATCAGACTCCGAATAACTTACTGATTAGAATCATGTATATCCATTTTACGAAATTTAAATCACAAATGTGAAAAATTATGTTTAATGGATTTTTTATAACTACCCAATTAAAACAATGTTTCATTATGTAGAGACTTAGTGTTTCATGAATTAAATTAAATTCATTTGATAAGACTTTGGGTATTACAATGTAGTTGGAAATCTGTTTCTTCATGATTACTCATTTAGAGATTTTTTATCTTGTGTGGCTTTATTTCATTAGATGAAAATTTCATGTACCTTATTTATATTATGAACTTGGTATTTAAATATACATGATATCTATTTTTAGGTGAGTAACACAATCATTGAAGATTGTTGAAGTGATACAGATCAATATTGTTTGAATACATTTGTTTGTTGGAATGGAATGGATTCTAATTTAAATAACTACAAGCTTGAATATAGGAAACATAATAATATGAAATAATATAGTGAGATTTAATACCCATAAAATACCAATTTTTTGATTGCTTACAAAGTGAAACTAGTCATTAGCTCATTTATCTGACAAGGTAGGTTCTACCAAAGCATAGTTCCCATGGATTATCTTATGTAGGCTAAGAATGTAATGGGTGAAATTAAACAATCATTTTTCTATTCTTCCAATGAATGGTTCCCCTAGAATGTATTTTTTTCCTATTCTTATTTCTCTCATCAGATGACACATCCTATGAAACCCATTAGATGGATAACAACGGAATTGTGTGGATTTTTTCCATATGAGTGATTAGATGGGTAGTTTTTTTGCAAAACTATCAATTATTATTAATTATATTCCATTGATTATTCCCAATATAAATATCTATTTGTAGAGAAAAATTATAAAGGGGACTAATTTCTTTGTGAAACATCGATATTCTCCCACTAATGGATATGATGTTTTCTAAAAGGGTTTTTCATTTTAGTGGGAACCAATTTAATAAAATTCCCTAATAAGTTTTAATACACTATGAAACTCTTTTTATATCATCTTCTATTCAAGATGAATAACATCATCATCATCAAACTAAACATTTAGAAAAATCATTGAAATGATTAAAGAAAGTTACTCATATGAATGGTAGATTTAGAAAAGTTATTAATAAAATAGTAATTTTAGATTTTAGATTATCTTTTCCTTGAGTAACAAAATGATGATGTAGTTAAAAAGGAGAGTCTAGATTCATATATAAGTATAGATTAATTCATTTAAGGTTTCAAAATAATTTTAGATTTATGTGATCTAAGGAATTTTAGTTGAGTATACAAAATATTATTGGATATGCTAATTTTAATTAAATAATTTTAAAATGTTAAAGATTTTTTGAAACTGACTGTTTCCTTAATGTTATATCTAAAAGAAATAAGATATCATCATTTTTTTCAATTATTGTTACTAAAAAGGACGTCAGAAGATGAGTAAGAATTTGTATTTGGAGATTTTTTTTCTAGTAATAGAGAAGAATTGTTACTTTATTGATAATAGTGATGTTTATATCTAGGAATAACATATCATAGTTTGTGTATTTTAACTAGTTTTTATATTTTGAAGGGAATGGAATCAATTTCTATTTATTAAAATTGGAAGGCTATTTTTTAAAATAGTATATTATTTTTCAGCTCTACAACATGATTTACGGGAGACTGTAATTTATATTATTCTCGATAGGAAATTCATATTATTTTCATTTATGATTTTTTTTATAAAAATATGATTTAATTTAAGTATGTTTTACTTGGAATTCGAAAAATGATGAGGATAGATGAATATGGAATATAAAGTATGGATTCCAGAAATGTGTTAATATTAAGAGTGGGAAAATTTTCAAACCAAAAGAGGAAAATATTATTAAATAAATTCAATTGTTTTAAAAAAATAGGCCTTTCATGGACATTAAAAAATAGTGTTTGTTAGGGATAAGGAGTAATAAGTCCATATGATGGATTATAAATATTAATAAATATGTTTTATAAAAATATATTTAATATATATCTGTTATAATTTATATAGATATAAATTCATTAATTTTGAATGATATGTATTACAGAATGAATGTTTTACAAAAATTGTAAATATACTTTACTTCAAAAAAAATTATTAAAGTTTACATTTATGTCACAATGAAAAGGGTTTATATAAAAATAATAATGGAAATTCATTTTTTAGGATCAAATAACATTAAATTAATTTTTTTATCTTCATCTCATATATATTATATGATTATATTTTAGATTTTCTAACAACTTTCTATTTACAATTAATGATGAATAATTTAATATAAATTTTTTATGATTCATTATGTTCAATTACATATTTTCAAAATAAGATAAGGACAACAATGTTTTCTATTGGATATAATTTTGATTTAACTAGTTTGTAAAATATAGTGGAATTTGATTCACTTCGACCTATAGTGTATTTTAATTAATAGACTTTTATTATAGATAAATTATTTGAATAAATAGAATATAATATATGATAGGGTAATTATATAATATTTTTTATATATTCCTTCATGGCTAAAATAAGGATTATTTCATAAATTTAAAAAAAAATTGGGTTATACCTTCTCTTGATATTTGAATATGGATATATTACCTATGATGTTAGTATGTGTACGTTTAGGCATAGTGATGTTCAATGTTAATAAATAATGGATTATAAATGATGGAGATTAATTTTTTTTCACATAATATTGAAAATATATTAGGATATATGATGGTAAATAATAATATAAAGAATTACATTTAGTTATCATGAATAAAAGAAAATCACTATCTTATATAAGATTGTTGTATTCTAGAATATATAGGTCGTTAAACTTTATCCTAGTAATGTATATGTTCTGGTGTTAAATAAAAATGAAAGGATTTATATTAATTACCATAATAAGGTAAATTTCACCATATCATAAGGGTGTTTAGGATGTACAGGTAATGTAATAATGTAAAAGTTACATTATTTTAAAATTTTAAAGGGGTAATATTTTAAGGAAAAGGTTCCAATGATAATGATTATTTAGGTAGAAAGATTTTTAAGTAAAAAAAGAATTTTAAATCATAACATTTAATGTTATAATGTCATGAAGATTGAATACTTTGGAATATGATTCCAAAATCTCAACATTATTCTAAATTTTCTACTTGCAAAATGTTTTTTACCCAAAATATCATTAGAGGATTTTATTATATAGCCCAATATAAATGTTTCATGGATTGAAAATAATTTAATGGGTTAACAGAATCCTTCATATTGTAGTACACATATGGTTGATATGGAATTTTATCATGTACGATAAAATAGAGGGGTTCTTATTTTTTGTTTTTTAAACATTATTAAAATATTTTTAATAATGTTATAATGTATAATACATAAATCATTATCTATATTTAAATAAATTCATGTGGTAGGTGTAAATTCATAAACACACATATATTTCGTGAAGTGTATTTGTAGTTGACCTGTTAATGTAAGACTTTCAGTTATCCAAAACCAGGGTTCTCCATGGATTATTATATGTTAGACTTAAATTTTATGTTTAGAATGAGTAGTAATTATGTATAGAGATAAATAATCTTTTGATGAGGTGATAATTTATTAAAATTATTTATTTTCATTGGATGACCCATCAAGAATACACCATGTAGTGTTATATAGATGTATTTGGTATACGAGGGGTGAATAGATCATATTTTAATCTCCACCTCCCGGGGATGGTGAGAGACATAATAGGAGAACCACCATACATTGATATTACATATATAAGAGTATACATATTGGCAGAGCTAATATAGGGATGGTTATTTGTGTTTTTGTTCATGTCATTACTTGGAGATCAATAAATATTATATTTTTTCTCTTGTATAGAAAGTATGACATTTGGGCCCTCGATTGAGATAGACTATGGAGTGTGTGGTCACATATATATATTAAATATGATGTGATTATCTTTTTATATAAGTCTCATGTGATGTATTTGTCTATAATGATAAATAATATGTGATGTTTTTACATATTAGGAACATCTACAATATTTGAATTGAAATAGATGTTCAGTTTATATGTCAATAACTATATTCAAGTTCCATGGTAACTCGATGTCTTGGAAAAGTGAAAAATATGATAATACACATTTTCTTATGATTTACAATTGTGGTTATAGGAATAGATACAAATGTGTTTGATAAATATTAAGTTACACCCCTACCTTTCTTGGGTATCATTAATGATTTTCTATATGCTTCTATTTTTATATATTTATAGATATAGTTATTCATATCTACTGTCAATGTTATAAAGTCTTACCGGGTAAAAGTTTATGTTGACTGAATGGTGATTAAGTATTAAAACCCATATATTTTATATACCTTATTTCAATATTTTTTAGATAAAGATCGACATAATACAATCCTAGAAGTTTGACAGTCCTAGTGCCATGGGGAAATTACTTATATAGTACATTAACATGAATCGGGATACAATTTTTTTATATCAAAAAAACTATGTAACATGATACTAAAATCCATTGATCTTATAATAATACAGGGGATAGCCAATGGATTTATATAAGAAACATATGATCTATAAATCCATGTAAGGGAATAAACAAACAATAATATGATCAAAGTTAAACATGTGATTCAAGAGGAATATCAAGGTTATATAAAAGGTTGAGAATCATAAACATTAACACTTAGGAATGATATTGGATGATAACATCAAGGAAACATAATAATTTAACAATAATATAAAACATTACATTATAATAATATGGTGAGGATAAATTTTCAGACATCATGACATAGTTATCTACGGTTAACCTCCCATGCATCATGCATGGTATCTCATGAGAGAAAATCATTACTCAATGTGTTGGAGAAATATAATATTTTTCTTTTGCCCATAATATTCATTTCATGTACAAGAATTTTTCTGACAGATTTATTATAAAAGATAATAATTTCATACATCAGTTTAAATCTAATAATTTAGGTGTATGGGTTAGACATATGGAAATCCCCAATATATGAAATATAGATACATCAAGGTGAATACCCTTCATTAGAAATGGTAATTGGAATTCACATTACAAAAGTTTGCTAAGGAAAATCTTGGTGTATTTAAGCAGTATAATGAGTTTATATAAATGTTCATTGATTGAATTAACGATAGTTAAAGATGGTATATAATTAAATAGTCATCATAAGGTTATAAAATGGGTATGAAAAAACATGTTACAACATGAGGAATTAGAAATAAAAAAGCTTAATACAAATAATTTTCCATAATAATAATAATATGATAATCCATTTCTGTAAGAGAGTGCATCTAAAATCTTGGAAGGAGCTTCTTAAGATCATGGGAACAACATGGGATGGATTTATAGTGGGATAGGTTGAGGAATATCATGATAAATGAGTTTTAAGTGAAGACTTCTTAGATATTTTTCTGGTATTTATTGTAAAAGGGAGGGAAATGATTTATTAATTTCTAAGAAATTTTTTTTGAAACAATATAAATAAATAATAAACGACAAAAAATTTGAATTTTTTCATGTATTTGATAAATTATGATTTTTTAAAATATTTTATAAGCAAAATAACCTAATATATTAAAATAATTTAATTGTAGATATAGAAGGGAGATGTATTTATAAAGAATTTATTTTCAAATGTTAAAATTTCGTATAGGATTTGTAGGATTAATTAATGATTTATAATATTTATATAATAACATAAAAACATTATCTTAATGGAAAAATATTTTTGTATCCAAATTTCAATATTTATTAAATCACATTTGATATATTGTGATGTAATAATAGATTTAGTATTTAATTTCATTACAAAAATTTGGTTCTCTTAAAAAACTGTGAAAAAATAACCATTTCCTAATATCTAATAGATAATTTGAAGAATTATATTTATTTAAAAATATAATTCTTTATATATAAGAATTAAAATTTTAAATAAAAATAATTTATTATTATAAAATTCATTTTTTAAGATAAAAATATCATTACGACAATTATAAAAAAATCAATTGGACTTTAATAAGTTAAATTTTCACTATATATACATAAATAACTATTATTAAATAAGACTATTTTATGAAAATATCATTTATTTTAAAGGTTATTTATTTTTTAAAAAAAATTAAATTAAAACAATATAATTCCCAAAGATAAATTTTTTGGTTTTGTAAAATAAAAATATTATTTTTAAGAAACTCATTATATAATCATTTTCAAGGTATTGAAAATGTGGAAAATATAATTATTATTTAATTTAATAAAATATTACTAAGGCCTAGTTACAAAACACCTTATTACACTTTCACATTCCCTAAGGGTACGGTGTGTGATGGAGGTTCTTTCTTGAGGTGGTTCGATAGACGTAGTTTTGGATCTAATCTCAATAAACATGAATTTATCCCATAAAAGGTTTTTCTCAATATTATATTATTAAATATTAGGTTGTTATTGGTCATGGGAAAATACTTATTATTCCAACTCCAATAGAATATTTGGTAAATGAGTTTCATAGGGTCTTATCCTATTTATTGAGGCCATATCTTCTTTCATCCTTATCAATTAGACTTTCTAGTAACTCATAATAATTAATAATATTTATAGTTAGTATACAATATCTATATTACAAATCATTATCAGTATTAATGATAATTAAAACCTTTTTGGATATATTTTATTACGGTCCAAAATAACAAAAGTAATGAATGTTCTTTCTATAACTAAATTACATAACAAGTCTTATTATTAATTAAATATTAGATTTAATTTATAAAAAATTGGTCTTTAATTTCATTAATTATTTATAAATTTCACACTCCATAGTTTATTTTTTCACTATATGAGTTGAAGGTACTTTTATTTCATTGGCTTTATTAATCCCTATATTCCCTCCTCAAACCCGTGGTTCTTCCACAAATCATTGACCAAGTGGGTTGTCTTATTTCATAGAACATTTTCTATATGACCTATGATCATCTTTAATTACTCCAATAATAAATGATCACTCTCTAAGGGTACCACCTCACGATTTAACCCACATGTGGAGTCATGTAAGTACATCCTCAAGAGGTAAGCAAGTAAATCGTCATGTTGTTAAGATATATTAGTTGGGAGTTGCATTTGATTGGCCACATATCAGATGTTATTGAAAATATCAAAGGGGATGATGTATCTTGGATGATTAATTCCCTTACTCTCAAATATGATAACACTATTCCATGGTGATATAATAAAAAACAATGTATCTTCACTCAAAAACACTACATGTATTCAAATATTTCTTATATAGACTTTTTTCAATTTTTTTGGTTTTCATATGAAGTTGATCCGTTTAAACATTATATGTAATATCATTGATATATACAGGATTCATAATATTACACTCTCAAACATCATCCTAGCATGTTGGATTCTGACACCTGATCCCATACAAATGTCTCGAAAGGTTTTATTTGATTATTATAATGGAAACTATTATTATATCATAACTCCAATATAATAATTTCATAACAATGAAATTCAGGGAATTACCTTAAGCATGATCTCTCCATATCCTCTAGAGTTCTAAAAGTATTTTTAAATTTATCTTCCTACTAAATATGATAAGAAGTATTGAACCTCAACATTTTATCAAGTGACTACTAAATGATACTCCAAAAACTGAAGGTAAAACACAAATCACAATGATATATATTGGAGATTTGTACTGTATATAGTCTTATTACATCTGAAATATATTTCATAGTAAGTTGGGAGAGAGATAAATCTTCCTTAATAACAATGAAATGCATTGACATTGTAAGTATATCGACTACCACCGAGATGATGTTATTTCTTTTACATGTCCTAGGGAATTTTATAACATAATACATATTTATTTTCCATTTTTTGTATAGGAATGGAAAATGGTTTCATCATAACCTTAGACATCTATCACATATCCATTAATAGTTGGCTTACCTTGAAATGAGATAAAAATTCATAAATACCCCTATTTGTGTTATCCAGCAAGATTTTTTTTTAGTTCACTATACAACATAGTGGTTCTTTGGTGAATATAGATAGAATAACTATCTATATTATCCAAAATAGAATTCTTCTGCTACGATTTTTATAGAACACATATTTTTGTTCCCAACCTTATGAATCCACCTTTAGCAATGTTAAACTTTTGAATATTCACTATATTTCATTGTATATCCATAAATTGTTTTTAGGATTCCTTAATCCTTTCATGGATGGGGGTTTGGCTAGTGATTTTTGAAATTTTTTATAATGATTGTTTTATGATTTCAATGTATATATTTCACTTGTAAAATAATATTAAATCTCTTTCAATCCTTATCATAAATAGTGTTGCATGTTTCTTTCTACTTAGAGAATCCACCACATTGTTTTCCTTCCAATTATTATAATGGATTATACAATAATAATCCATTAATCATAGTTACCACCTTCATTGGTTCATTTGGAGCTCTATTTGTCCAAATATATACTTTATATTTTTATGATCTGTATATATGTCATTTTATCCATGTTGATATAATTCCACCCAATCGTTAATGTGAAGATTATTATATCCAATTTTGGATCATGTATTTGATATTTCTACTCATGCATCTTTAACTTGAGGGAGGAATAAGATATCACTTTTTCATCATTCAATAATACAAAAACGAATCCTTCTTTGACTCATCATCATAGATCATTAATAATTCCCTACTAGTGTGTAATGTAAAAAAAAGTGTAGTGGTTTTACTATTCATTAGGAATATAAATACCTCATCAAATTCATTAGTCTAAAAACAAAATTTTCTCTTCTATGATAGCATGGTTTTTTGTGTTTAAAAACAAGATATATTTATTACAAGTCAATGATAGTACCCAAATATTACTATGAATTTATAAATCTATAACCCATATGTCAGTATAGGTCATCCTTTAACTGTATTTGTTTTTAAGAATCCATATATATCCTTTTTTGATAATAAAATTCTCTATTAATTTCACTTGAACAATGGATAAGTGTGATTGATAACACAACCACCAGTTTAAGAGGAGGACCAATAAATTCACTGATGAGCGTCTTATCTCACAATGGGCATGTCATCAAGGATTATATTTTTGTTAGTCCCATTAATTTTGGCAAGATAAGTTTTTTTGTTACGAAATAATACATATTCGTGAGATGATGGTTCTAAAATAGATCAATCATACTCCTTAAACATGAATAGAATTGAAGGTATGTTCATGATATGGAGGTTAAATTACTTCTCTTGAAAATTTACATATTCAATATGTAAGGAAAACCAATTCTTACACTAAATGGAACCAAATTAGTCCAAATGGATTATCACAATATTTAACTGAAAATATAGCAACCAAATATGAAGAGGTGGAAAGTTATATACTTTGGATGAAATCATTGACCCACTTTCCATTTTAAATGATAGATAAACATCCATGTTTTGTGGTGGTTTTTGAATAATTATACTATACATGAATGATGTGAAAGAATTAATAGAAATATAGTCACATAAGATATTTAAAGTTAATTAATGGAAATTAAGCCTCCCTATGAAAATTTCATTATGGAATTAATATTTTTAGTCATATAAAATAGTCTTAGGGATGATAATTTTAAAATAAGTAATCATATTAAGTGGAACAAAGAACATTTAAGCGATAACTGAATAATGACATATATTATATAACCTATTAATTAATTGGTTTCAACCAAGTTGATACATGGTCTTTTTCTTAACATAAATTTTTTTAAAAAAATTGTGTTCCCTTTATAATGGTTCATAAAGACAATGTAAATTTTCCAAAGCATATCACCTATGAGTTTCAAACCTGTTGTGTAGAAATGTATCTTTATCATGAACCAGGTGATGATCGAGTTAACACCAAATACTCCCTTTGGGTTTATTACCCCAATGTACAAGTTAAATATATCCAATACCATATGAAGTATCATGGTATGGAATTTTTTTCATGGAAATAAATTACTGTATAATTAAAAAAAATTGGTTATTTTATAATGTTTAGTTGTATACTGAAGCCATTTATTAATTTTTTCTAATATTAATCCTAAAAAATAACTTTTCCTTTTTCTGATACAAACAAGGAAACCCTATATCATTTATATACATTATTTTATTCATTTTTTACCTAAAGATACACATAAAACAATTCCATAAGATTGATTATCATAGTGTATTTGGAAAATTAGATACATACCATACTAAAATGAAACATGGATATAAAAAAAATATAAATATCTATACCATAAATATTTCAATACTGAATGGGATAATCTGGGGGAATACATGTAAATGGGGTGAGTTATAAAGTTCACTAATGTAATAATCTAAGAATAAATTGAAGATATTAATAAATGTGAGTCAAGAAGCATATAAAGATGAAATAAAATCATGGGATACATAATCATGAACAATAAATAATGTTATAAGCTAAAAATTTAAATGAAACATAAGAATGTGTAACCAAACTAAATCCTAACATCTGAAATACTAGTCAAGTCTTACCACTATGACATTATAACATAGTGTTTTTAAAAAAACCTCCCATGTACTATACCTAGAATATCATGAGCTAAAAATATAATAATATCATCAATCAATGTAGCAAAATAATTTATAGGAACACTCGTCGTGTTAATATAGAATATATTCATTTATGTTCCTCATCGATCATACAAACATAATAATATCATCAATAAATTTTAAAAACACAATTAAAAAAATCTGGGTTACATACATAGATTTCACCAATAAACTAAGGATACATAAATATAAGTTAATTTATTTTTGTGGAAATGTGGATGAATATTCACAAATCATTTTTTTCTTGGAAATGAATGGGAAAAATTAATCTGTTTAATTTCTTTACATAATGGTTCAAGTAAGGTCTTATTGGGAGTGAATGGTGGTATATCATTTCATGGTCATCATAATTTTTAAAAATACATGACATTAAAAAATATTCCTTATAGAATATGTTTAATATTTTTATATATTTAAATTAATGCAACATTTAGTTATCTTCTGTTACAAACAAAAAATGACTTTCTCCAATAGCATGTGTTACCCCCAAGGACACGTTTTATAGAAAACTATTAATATTATTATTTAAAATGGAAATAATATTCTATACATTAAATTGGTTGTTATGAATATTATAAAATAACTAAGTAAAATATTTGGTTTAATTTATTGGTTACCAATTAATTATAAATGAAATTAAGCATTGATTGAATATGAAAGAAATATTTTTATAAAAAACTAATTTTTTATTCTCATTAATGATTTGTATCCTTATAAATTAAATTAATTAATGTTAACGATTGATATTAATAAGATTTATATAATATATATTCAATATAGTTTTCTAAAATTCATATAATATATTTGATATGCATAAGAAAATAAGATGTCGAATTTTAGGCATAAAAAGTTGTATTTTTCAATAGGTAGTTTTGTATTCCATTAATGGGGTAATTATTTTAAAAATTAATTTTAAAACATTAATAATTTTTTGATAATATAAATTTAATTTTTGAAATATTAATTTAAAAATTATTAGGGGGTTAATTTTTTATACATTTCTATGAAGTTTCATTTTTTTAGGAATATTGAAAAATACTAAATTCTAATTAAAAATTTACATTTCCACTAAATAATCTATAATGATAAAATTTAAATTAAATTGTTTTTAAATTAAAAATAGTTATATTATGCATATATTAATCCATTTTATTATTTTAATTACTTTTATATTTAATTTAGATATAAAAAATTCCAAAATGTAGATGATTTTCTAATTTAAACCGGATTTATCATCCCATCTGTAGGATTAATTTTAAATTAATTATTCACAAGTCAATGAAATGAATTTTGAAAAAATGAATTCCATATTTGGAATAAGAGAAAGATTTAACTATAATGAGTTAAAATTATTTTGTGACCTAAATTATTAGGGGAAATAATTAAATTTAATTTCAATGATTATTAAAAAAAGTGCATATTTGGTAGTTAAACATAGAAAATATGTTGTAATAATGAGCCAAAATTTTTACAAAAGAAATGGTTGAACATATTTAGACCTTATAAAAGATAGGATATATAATTAGGAATTACTTGGTCCTAATACATGAAAAAATTTGGTTACAATTCACTCTATCAAAAATAATTACAAGTGTACCACTCACCCCACTTATAAAAGGCCAACCCCTCTCCCCTATTCTTCACACTGTCAAAACACTTTGGATTGGCCAAGTACATCAAAAATAATCCCTAAAATCCTTCCCCTTATCCTAGAAGCATGATCATGGGAATAAATCCAACATTGTAAAGCCTTAGTTTAATCCTAATGAGGAACCTCGAGGAAGAGGTAATGTTCTTCTAAAAGAATTCGTATTTTATTTACCCCAACACCTCCTTCAATTATTATTATACCATTATTATATAATAGCCTTTTTATATTCTATATAATGGGATTTATTTATGTTTGGGGTAATACCTACATATTCACACACATCCAAATTATGGGTTGTAAAATCATCGTTTCTGTGTACGATAGATTACTGCCTCACGAAATGATGTTGTTTGTTTTTTCCATTATCACATTTAATGGTTGGGAATAATGATAGATTCATAATTCATATATTTTATATTTGGTATATATGATGTAATTATTATTTTTAAATTATTAAATCTATCATAACATCATTATCTTCATTTTTATGGAATATGATGACATCGATAATGTGTACGTTAAACTATCATCTCATGATGTAATGAGATTCATTCATAAATCATGGGGAAATTTTTAAAAATGTTTTTAAACAAAAATATGTTATATATATGAAGTAAAACTGATTATGTTATGATAACATATATATGTGGATTTTACTTCTATTTCTTTCAATATGACATGAAAATTGAAACAACGTTCAAGTGTACCTATGTCATACCATCTCAAGGAACTATGTATTTTATTTCTAATAACCTATTTTTTTTGGGTAAATACAAATATATATACTAAATATATGTGATATTTTAATAAATAATTATTTTTTTATGATTAAATCATGATTTATGTTATAGGAAAAAATAACAAGTCAAAATATAATTGAGAAACAATGTAATTGAAACCCAAAGAAATGAAAATAATGAATGATTATTAATAAATGAGTGAAAAGATGTTATAAAAGTATAATATCTGATATTATAATTTTTATTATGGTTCTTTTTTATGTTAATAAAATATATAAAACCATTATACTATAGGTTAATGAGTATTGAATCAAATAAAGTGTAAGGTAAAAGATTTCACATTAATTTACCTTCAATTGAGAAAAATTTGTTATTATTCCCCAATTAATATTTATGTGGTTTATATACTTCCTCTTTGAATTTTAATGTAATTATTCATAATTAATTCATGATATATTATGTTTAAATTTTAATTACTTCATCCAAGAGGATTTAATATTAAATTTACTAAATGGTAAAAGTTATTGTACAATCTCAAATTCTTTTATGATGGTTACATTCTCTTTGAAAACTCAAATTATTATAATCATATCTTATTTGGATTGAAATTTATCCTAAATATCTATATTATTGTGTAATGGATATTATTATTAACTGAAATTTATACCATTTTATATATGGGGTTTTTATTGATAGTTATTCATGAATTGGGTAAATATTAATTATATGTATCCTTAAATCAACACTAATATTTGACAGTGAAAATTGATGATAAATTAAATCGATTTAATTGATATAAAAATAAATCTATGTACTGGTCTTACACATGTTTAGGACCATTTAATGTTATACCCTTGATGCATCAGTAGTCTCATATGACGAATCAGTTGGCTAATCTGATGGGTTTTTACAAATTATATTTAAAATCACTTTGGAAATGTCTTTATGGTAAACTTATATGTTCTGGGGGAACATTGAGATCAACATTTAATCTGTGCCCTAATTTAGAATTCATTTTTTATTACTATCCTTGATATTTTTTCTCTGGCATTTATCTATGGATGCATTTTAGTTTCTATTTGTTTATTAAATAGAATATGGTTTAGTTATTTACCATGCCATATTGATCATGACTTATCTCAATATTTATGTGGAATGTGTGTTTTGTTATCTCCATTCCCATATTATTATTAATATTAATTCATGATATATTTTAATTTACTTAACCCTTAATGATAATTTTAGCAAACACTTATTTTGTTTCCTTTCCCTAAGATATGATGTTGAATTATTGGAATGAGTTTCATGGATTCTAAGATGTTACATTTTTTATGTTTTATATTACATTACCAATGTAATATTGGAATCATTTATGAAATCTGGTTTTCCAAGCATGGTAAACTATTCACTCATTAGGGATTTAACCATGTATCTATGCCAATGTAATAAAGTAAGGAACCTTCTCTGAACTACTGGGGTAGGGTTCATTATAATTGGTATCATAGTTTGTTTAGTAGAAACCATATATAAAGAATTTAGGAAAACATATATTAGGAAAAATAGCTGTAATATATAAGTTGAGGATAAGTATAGAAAAACATCAAAATGTTTTGTAAAGATACAATTATGAGGGACAATGAGCAATAAATCTCATTCTATATTTTATGAGTAGACATAGTTCTGTGACGGATGTACCAAGGTGTAATAAATCCCAAAAGGGAATATTAGTCTTTACTCGAGATAATCTATTGCACTAAAAAAGTTCTTATAAAGAAAATGTTTTGACACACTTTGGGGATTTATGAAAGATAATTCTCATTTTAATTACAAAAAAAAATTAATGAGCTTAAAGTAAAGTTATCCCCAATGAAACAATGGTTTAGGAACGTAATATTAACCATGAATTAATTTTAAATTTATTTTGATCATTTTGAATTATGAATTACTCTATAAAATTCAGAAATTTATGGTAGTGGTCTAGTATATTCCATTTTTAAGAATTTTTGCATTGATGAAAGAATTGTATCAATACTCATGAACAGTGTATTGATTTCCATGATGAGGGAATTAGTACAACTGGTATTGGAATAGAAAAAATTATGGAAATATTCGGGAAGCATAATCAGGTTATAAATAAAAACCTTTCCTAAATGGAGAAACCTATTACACAATAAGATTATCTTATAATGCATCACATTATATGATAGAAGATAATATCATTTAGTGTAACTTCAAAACCAATTGTAGTTGGGAAATGTATTAAATTTCTAGAGAAAATGTTTATAGACATGGGATGCGGTGAAGGGGAAAAGGTTATAATTTATGTGTATTTTATCAATGGTAATTCTAATCAATGGTTTTATTTTATAAATAATACTAGGGAGGGATAAGAAATAGAACTAATGGAGTGAAAAACATGAAAGGATACATTCTTTGCTAAATTGTTCCCTCATGAGAAAAAAAAATTAGATACAAAGAATTTTCCTCAGTATAAAGAAAAATGTTAATGAATATTTCGTGGATTATGAAGATACATTTACAAGGTTATCTAGTTATTCTTTGGATCATATATACAATATGGAATGAAAATTTGACCATTTATTTTAATGGATTAATACAAGTCTATAAAGGGCTATGGTATCACAAAAAAATCATTATATGATTAAATAAATATATGTTCCATAAAAATAGTTAGGGAATTATCGATATCCTACCTGTTCAAGATAATAAAATAAAATAAGAGTTCATCCAAAAACTTTGAAAATTAAATGCAGATAACAAGATGAAGATCGAGAGATTTCCACCAAGTGAAAAATATGTAAGGAATCACCCTAGGAAATTATTTAAGGGAACGTGAGTTTGTTATAGGCGTGGGGAAAAGGTTCATCATGTTAAATAATATAAGGGTAAGAAGGAAAAAACCTACATTATGTGTTTAAAATAAAATACATGGGTATTATCCAAAAGAATCCCACATGAATTAAGAGAATATATCACAGAAGAGTCCATGAGGACATAAACAAGAATTTGGGATCACTACATCTATGGTAGATATACCCAACAATGTGGTGGAATATACTATAATCCTGTCATAAAATTTAGAAAATTATTTTTTTTATTTTGGATAATTGATCTGTTTTATATGAACCTAGTTTTCCCGAACAAATAGATATTTCCCTTTTGATTTACAAATGTATTTTTATGTCAAAATGTTAAGGGAAGTCTCATTGGGACCAATATGTGTCATACATTCCCCATTGTATGACATAAAAATGCCTTATTTTCTTACCTTTGTTTTTATTACAATGTTTTACTTCAATATAATGCTCAGTAGGGATTGTATTTTAAAATATAATGAAATTATTTTTTGGAATAAAAATGAAATTATGATTTGTGGGGAATAAGTATAAATCCATATCATTATAGTGAAAAATCATCATCATCTTCTTATCTAGAACATCCCCAGTATCTCTTATAAATGAAATTCATTAAAAGGAATAGAAAAATAATATATAGATGAAGAAGGTAATGCTAAATTTGATGATGTACCTATTTTATAGGAATAAATTGATATATTTTTGGAGAAATTGCCTTGAAATCCCCTGGTGCATTATGTTTATTTTTTTGGATTTAATCCCTAATGAAAGACCAATATCAAAGACTCCCTATAAAATATCCACTGTGGAATTAGTGGAGTTGAAGAAACAACTTTATGATTTTGGTAACAAGGGATTTATTCACACTTAGGATTCGCCATGGGGATCCCACATTCTATTTTTTAGGAACAAAGATGGATCCATTAGGTTGATCTATGATTATAGGGAAATAAATGCTATTATCATAAAGAAAAATTATCATATTATGCACATTGATGAATTATTTGATAAATTTCATGGGGCTTGATATTTTTCATTGAATTATCTTCGTTATGGTTGTCCCCAATTATGAGTAAAGAAGGAACACATTTCAATTATTTCTTTTCAAACAATGTTAGAAAACATTGAGTTTACAGAAATTCCATTTGTATATACTAATTCATCCATTACTTTTCTAGATATAATGAAAATAGTATTAAAGAAAAATATTTTTTATTATTTTGTGTAATCCATTTATTATATTTTTGCGTATTTTAAATGATATGAGTACAATGATAATCACTTGAATATCATTCTTGACATTCTTAAAAGAATTATAATAGATAGTAAATTTAGAAAGTGTGAATTCAGGATTAAAGAAGATTCTTTTCATGGACATTTAATCTCAAAAAATGGAATGACAATTAATGATTCAATAACAAATTCAGTCAGATAATTTCCTATAGAAATGTATATAATTTTGTTATGTTGTTTCAATAGTTTATCATGTTACTATTTAATACTCATTTAAAAAATTTCTAGATTGGATAACCTATTAACAATGATTATATATAAAGGGGTAACATTTTTTTGTAAAAAATAATGTGACGAATCCTTGGATAAACTAAAGACAAGAATGTGCAATTCTCAGATTTTGAATCTACCATATTGAAGTGATGTGTTTTTTATATACAGTTATGCATCAAATAAGGGACAAGTTTTTTTCCTAATTAAATTATTTATATTTATTGGTTATATGTCAAGGAAATTTTATATTCAATAATACAACTAATTACCCATGATGTTTAGTTATAAGCTATAATCATTTCATTGATGATATGGAAACACAATATTTATAGAGAAAGATATGAGATATATAAGGATACAAAAATCATTGAATATATATTTTCATATATAGATATCAATGTGAGGAAAATTTAATGGCTCAAGTTACTCAAGGGTTATGATTTCTCAATACACTACCACCCATTAAAAGTAAATAAGGATGCAGATTGTTTGAATGTTAATGATCATGGAATTTTGGCCCAAATAATGATTGAGTGGTATCCTATTTTCATAGATCAAGTAAAAATGGATATTATAATTACTATGGATGGTGGGATATCAATAATTTTTCAAATGATTCGAAACCCATCTGTATTAATGTATATATTGAAAATTAAATCTGATGATGAGAACATTTAGAAGAAAACTAATGTTGTGAATAATGGGATGTAAAAAAAATTCATTTGTCAAGATGGTGTTTTGGAATTTGGAAATAGACTATGTGTTTCTTCCATACATGATCTAAAAATGGAATTGTTAGATTATTCCCATAATTCAATTTTTACTATAGAACTCATTAATAGAAATATATATAGGGTTTTAAGGAACATTTTTGGTGGGATAACATGAAATTGGAACTTGCTGATTATTAGTCCAGATGCTTTGTTTGTCAATAAGTTAATTTCGTAAGGTATCATCCTAGAGGAGTCCTGAAACATCATAATATTCCTATGTCGAAATGGGATTAAATTACTATTGATGTTTTCATAACACCACCATATAATCCTATAAAAAAGATACAGTATGGTTTATTTTTTAGTACGTAACAAAATACACACATTTCGTCTCTATAAGTGAATATTTACCTCTTGAGAACCTTGTAGACTCTCTATTAATGATGTTATAAGTATTTAGGGTGGTATATTTAAATTATTTTTTATTATGATCCCCATTTGTCATCAAAAGTCTTGATGATTATTCTGTTGGATCTTAGTATATAGCGTCCTTTGAGCACTACTTACTATCCTCAAACTATTTGATTGTCTACCAGAGAAATTTAAACAATATATGACATGTTTAGCTAAGGATCCCTCATCTTTCAAGGTATGTGGGATTAGTATTTACATTTACAATAATTTTTCAATAAAAATAATTTCCATTCAAGTATTCGAATTGTGATATATAAAGAATTATATGGAAATAAACGTCATACTCCATCTTTTTTGGATGAAGTCGGTTAGAGGAAAATTGAAGTCCCAAATCATGTAGAGGTAATAAAATCAAAGGTAAGGTCTATTTAGGCTCACATTATAGAATATCATAATAGGGAAAATATTAATGTTAATAATTAGATTATAGATTTGGAATTCCATGAGGTCGGTCAAGTTTACATTAAAGTATATCTATATAAAGTGTTATATGGTTTGGTAAGAAAGGGAATTTTATCTCGAAGTATATTAAAACCTTTTAAATTCATAAAATAATTTTATATTTTTCTTATTTTTTTTTTAAATTCCACCAAACAAATCTCAACATTACAAGATTTTTTCTATATATCTTTGCTAAGGACGTATATGCAACACCCAATGCATGTGCTCAAGTCTATAAAAATAGTGTTGGATTATGATCTATCTTAATATTAATAACCCATCCAAATTCTTGAAACTAGAAAGAACATATTGATGAATCATACATATCATATAGTAATGGTAATCTGAAAGAATCACAAAATTGAGTAAGAATCATAAGAACCGTAGTATATTATGAAGAAGAACTACCCACATCTTTTTAGAATGTAATATCCATGAAATTTCATGAAAAAATGTTTTAGTAGAAGGAAAGAAATTAACAACCTCGCATATTAAAATGTATTCATTTTTTCAATCACTTTAATTTTTTATATATCTTTCATTGAACGCAACATTGAGTTATCTTGTGATACACATGAATAATTTTTTGAGTAGCTTTCATTACACGCAAGATCATGTTTTAATGAACCCTTAAAAAATTATTCTTTAAAACAAAAATTATCTCCTAGATAATAAATTACTAGTTATTAATATGATTAAAAAATATTCTAAAAATATATGTTTGAATTCATTGGTTACCAATTTATTAATAATAATAATATTAACCAATTTAATATAAAGGAAATTGCTTTTATAAAACAATATTTTTTATGCGCCCATAACAATTGTATGCTAATAAATTAAATTAATTACTTTTATTGAGTGATATTACTGAAATTTATATTTTATATATTCCATAAACAATTTTTACATTCATCCAATAAATTTTATATTCATTAGATAATAAAAAATATAATTTTCCACATAAGAAGATGTATTTTTCTAAATGCAGTTATCCCACCATTTAATGGAGTGAATTTTTTGAAACTAATTTTTTTCAATTTTATAAATTTTATTTTAAAAAATAAAATTATCTTTTTAAATATGAATCCAAATTTTATATTAGGATGAATATTGTGTATTTTTATGATTAGTTTAATTTTTTGAGTAGTGAAAAGGTCTAAATTTTAATTGAAAACTAAATTTTCAAATAATTATTTTATAGTGATAAAATTTATATTTAATTGGTTTTAAAGTCATTATAGTTCAATTATACATCTTATATTCCTATTTAGTTCCTTGTAAAAGTTTTTTATTTAATTTAGATATAAAACCTTAGTAAAATGTTGAATAACTTCACTTTAAAAACCTGCTTTATTATTCAATCTACGAAATTAATTTTAAATTATTTTTTTATTATTATGTGAACTGAATTTAGGAAAATAGATTAAATGTCTGGAATAATTATATTTATAATCTATAATTAGGTAAACTGAATTATTGACCAAAATTATTAGTAAAAATAGTTAAAATTAATTACAGTGATAAAGGACAAAACGAGTATACCTAGTGGTTAAACTGAGAAAATATGATATAAAAAATGACACAAAATTTTTGAAAAACAACATTATGACCATATTTATACAATAAAACGTATATTATCGATATTGGAACACTATTTGGGTCCATTTACATGAAAAAAACGTTTTTTTAATTTACTCTTTCAATCAAATTACAAGTCTTCCACTCAACCCACATAGAAAAGGCCACACCCTCTCCCCTGTTATATACACATTCAAATAACTTTTTTGCACAAGGAACTACACAAATAATTTCCAACCATCCCTCCCCTTATCCAATAAGCCAAATATTTGGCATAAATACAACATATTAAGCCTTTTTTCAAACATAATTAGGAAACCTGAAGAATATTTAATTTTCTTCTAGAGGCATTTTATTTTATTTCCTTCTACACCTCCTTTAATTATTATTATTACAATCTTATATAATAACCTCATTAACATCCATATACCAGGATTTTTTATGTTATTTTTATTTTTTAAAACGTCACACACATCCATAAAATTGGTTATTATGTCTTCATTCATATGAATAACGGACTGTTGCCTCACAAACTGATGTCGTTCATTTTTTCATTACCACCTTTCATGGCTAGAAAATAATGATGGATTTATAGTTTATATATAATATATATATATATATATTAATGTTTTTATTTTTCTTTTTTAATTATTATATCACACATACCTTAATTTTAACCATGTTTTGGGAATATGATAATGTCGATCATGTGTACGGAGGACTACCTCCCCGCCAAGAGAGGCTATTTCTTCATGATTCACATGGAATGTATTAAGGATGGTTTAAACAAAAATATGTAAAATATATGATATAAAACTGATACTTAAATGATAGTGTATATGTATATATATTCATAATTTGCATAACTTTATTTCAAAAAGATGACAGAATTGAAATAGTGTTCATTTGTACATATGGACTACCATCTCCAGGAATGGTGTATTCCATTCCATATCACGAAATTTAATTGAATACTCTAAAAACATATATAATTTATATATAAATGTATAATATTTATATTATGTTCCAAATTCTATATCTAATTAAGTCATGATCTAAGTAAGAGGAACCAAAAATAACATGTTAAAACTTACTTGAAAAACAAGGCACTTGACACCCAAAACAACTAAAATAATGAATGATTATAAAAAAAATGGGTGATAATATGTTATAAAATGATCATATATGATATTATAAATATTAAAATGTTTTAATTATAATGTATTAACAATATTAAAACCATTACATATGAGGTTAATGAAAATTAAACCAAACCGAATCATATAGTAATTGATTTTGTCTCAATTTACATTCCAATGGGACTTATTTTATATTATGTACCAATTCAATTTTATGTAGTTTATATAATTACCATTTGAAATGTAATATCCTCATTAATTCATACTTCAGGTTATTTTATGTTTAAATATTAATTATTTCATCCAGGGGTATTTTACATGAAAGATAACAAATGGTAAAATTTATTGTGTAATCTAACATTCATTTTCGACTGTTAACTTTTTGTTAAAACAATCAGTTTATTATAATAATTTATCATTGGGAATTTAATATCCATTAAATATCTATATTATTGTGTAATAAATATTATTATTTCATAAATTTTATACCATTTTAAATATGATGTTTAACTGGTATTGATTAATTGTGGAAATATTGATAAATCTATATCCATTACTTAATACTGATATTCTATAAGGCACATTGTTTATGATTTAAATTGATTTATTCAATATATGGGAAATGGCTTGGATTGGTATGACACTATTTGGGTATAATTTAAAGTAATATTCTTGATGCATTAGTAGTATCATAATATTATTCATTTTCCAAAATTGGATGGTTTTTTATATTGTATGTTTTAATTGTCTTTCGAAATGTATTGAAGTTAATGGTTTTATGTTCCTGGGAAATATGAAGTCCAATATTTAATAATTTACTTCATTTCAAATTAATTTATTATTATAATCCCAGATATTTTTCCTATAAAATTATCTATGGATGCATTTTTTCAACTTTTTTTTATAAATTTAATGTGGTTTGGTTATTTTCCATTCCATGTAGATTATTCCTTATCCAGATATTTATGTGGAATGTGTTTCTTTTTATCTACCTTTCCATATTGATTATTATTATTGATTCATGATAGGCTCCTCTATACTTAATCCTAACTAAGAATTTGGGAGAACTATTTTTTGTTAACATTGACGATGATATAAACATAAATTTTAGGATTGAGTTTTACGAAAGATTATATTTTACTTTTGTTATGATTTATTTTCGTTTCCCAATGTAATATTGGTATCATGTTTGTAATCTAGTTTTCCAAAATAGCTAAATTGTCTGTCCCATTGGGTTTTTCACCTTGTATCTATGTCAATGTAATAATGTAAGGTACTGACTTATACGTACAAGGGTTAGGGTTGTTAAAAAATGGATGTAAAGGAATGTGTAAAAACACATTATATCATGATAAATTTGTAATTAAATGGATTAATATGAAGAAAGTACATGAAGATAATAAAGATAATGATAATCCCTTACCTTGATACAGAGCTTCTAAATGCTTGGGTGGATCATTATAAAATATTTGGAATAACTTGAGGGGGATTTAGAGAAGGGGAGGGGAGTATCTTCGGGAACAATGGGGTCTATGAATTGTAGATTGGGAGATTAGTTGGGTGTTTATAGTAATATAGAGAGTAATTATTTATTATTTTGTTACTATTTTTTTGGACACTACATGAAGAAATAATAAAAACCAAAAACCTCCAAATAGGGTTTACCAACGGTTTCTACCAAATAATATTTTTTCTAAATATTTTATAAGTCCAAGAACTAAAAATAATAAAATAATTCCCATGGTGATGTATAAGGGAGTCATGTTTTTAAAGAATGGATTTTAAAACCATAAAATATAACATAAGATTTGGTGGATTCATTAATGGTTTATAAAATTAATCAAATAACTTCAAGAACACATAATTATAAAGGGAAAATATATTTTTGGTCTTGGATTCGCTTTATAGTATTTATTATATCCTATTAGGTTGACTATGATGTCATAGTTGAAACGATATATTTATATCATATTTAATTATTTCAGAAAAAATTACCAGGGAAAATTATGAAAAATTCACCATTTTATAATTTAAACATGTTGATATTTAAAATAATATACACAAAATAAAAATGATTCTCTATAAATGAATATTTACTCTTCTAAATAAAACAATTTATTTACTAGAAAATTATATTATTAAGATACAAATATCATTCGGGACTTTATAAAAATTACATTTACCTTCATTAAATTAAATTATAATATATATATATATATATATATTTGACAAGAATATTTTCAAAAAAAATATTTATTCCAGAAATTTTGGAATTTTTCAAAAGGCGTCTTTTAATTGAAACTATATATTTCCAAATATTACAATTTTTATTTATCATATCAAAATATAATTTTTATCAAACTCATTACATAATCAATAATAAATTAATATTAAAAGGGTTTAAACATAATCATTATATTATTAAATAAATTATATAAAAATACATATTACAAAGGTTTAGATACGTAACCAATTATTACCCAAGCATTCTTCCTAAGGGTATGGTTTGCGATAATGATTCTTTCTTGGAGTTTTTCGGAGAACATAGTTTGTGCAATTATCTCTAGAGTTTTAACTTCAATCATAAACGGGTTCACTCGAGTTGTACTTGTTAAATCATGGCTTGGTCATGGTCAAGGTGAATTATATTTGACTCTATATCCCTCTGAATCTCATATAAATGGTATTTATAGGCTATGATCCTAATGGTATAGGCTATTTCTTCATTTATTGGTGGAAATTAAACTTTTTCATGACTCTTAATAAATTGTTATTTTATCAGTGACTAAAAAATAGTTATATTATTAGTTATTATGATTCTCAAAAATCATTTAAATATGACCAAATATATTTAATAATTACCTAATAAAACTAATTTTGTCTATGTGTTTTCTATAAATATTTTTCATAATATGAAATTACATCATTTAAATGGTGATTTTATTTATAATTTTTTTACATGGTGTTCCACTTAGAGAGATACTTTAACATATTTTAGAGTTATTACAACTATGTTTTGGATGGTTTCTTATATGATATTACATATGATTTGATGTTATATGAAATAAATGTTAGCTTTATAAAAGTGTTTTGGAATATATCTAAAAGAGTTTGAGATATGAATTCACAAGATACTGTGTGTTATATAATATAATGTAAAATGAAATAATATATTTTAGACTTTAATGTAAGATGAATATTGAATATGATTTTCTATAAAGGATTATATAAATATTAATTATATAATATTAATTATTTTTCATGAAATTTATTATTTTTTGTGAACTATGGGTATTTCATTTCATGATTCAATGGGCTTTGATCAATCATCAATATAAGATATCACTTTTTATACAGTTTCAAAATATGATATGTTTTAAGAACAATACATCCTTTGATGAATTCATGTGCAAGATGATATATTTAATCATCTGTTATAAATTCATGAGTTAATTTAGTTACAATTGAAATGTGTCTTTGAATGTCAATATATTAATGATATAGAATAGAAGTGTATAGTGTGTCATGGATTCTTGCATAGTTGATACTTAAATTGTAACCCAAATCACTCTATATATTTATCATATTTATTTAAGGAACTACAAATTACAAGAGAAATGATATATCTCATCTGATAAATGGATAATTTGCACGACCAATGAATACATCCTGAGGTGGAGGTCTTTTGAATTACTCTTCGTGATCATGCTCAAACCCATTTTATTGAATTTGAATATATAGAATTTTATTCTTTAGATAATGGTGAATGTTTTTAGTATTTCATTATTTTATTTTATTCATGTTTCCATATTATTTATTAAAAGTTGTAAAATCACATCAGGATGTCCTATTATTTTTTATTAGACCCTCCTGAAAAACATATCCAATGAAACTTCATATTAATCTTAATTAATTAACACATTAGGTAATAGGTCATTAAAAAAACCTTATATAATAAAATTAATTAATATAGTACATTCTCGTTTGTTATTAAGTATATGAATGACTTTCTTTATTTAATGTGGGATATTATTAATTTGTATGCCCTAAAGTTTAATAATTTTTATTGAATGTGTGATATTTTATTTCTTATATTGTTAATTAACGAAAATATATTATCATTTAATTATTTTTATGGCTGAGAAATTGAAATAGGAAAAACTATTGTCATATATTATATATATTTATAGGTTATCATTGTTTTATTATCAATATGTTATGTTGTTTGAAAAAAAATTAGTTTTAAATGAGTAGAATACTTTGTCTAAATATATAATTTATCAATAAAGAGGCACAAATGGTTGAACCTTTTCTATTATTAGCTACTTATATTACACCAAACTTATAATAATATGTTCCATTAAGTTACCAAGTTGGGGGTTAGATATGGTTCCTTTAACATGAGTTCTTCAAAATATTCATTACATGTGAGGTTCCAAGTTTTAATGTCTATGTGAACACGTTTGATGTTTTTCCTCAGTCAGAGATGTTTGTTTATGTTATTATTGAGTGAATGTATTTGACTAATCAATATATTATCTATCTGAACGGTTTATTGGGATCTAATAACAGTAATTATTTTAATAGAAGACATTAAGAAACCCTAAGACATGATAATTTATGCATTGAAAATGAGAAAATGTATACTACACAATGTTGAACATATATACTATAAATTGAAAATTGATGACTCTCCTCTTTTCAAACATTAGTTTAATAAAAATCACTAAGATGAAAATTATTGGTTCTATAACCTAGTTTTATCCATTAGATTATAAATCACTCTATTTTTTTAAAGGGAACCCCTTTTAAAAGTGGTATTCTAGTAACTATCATGTATTAAAAAAACAGGGGATTAAAGCATCAAGTAAATCAAGGGGAACCAAAGATAAGTCAAGATTCAATTTCAATCACCAACATTATATTTATATAACCATTGTTGATAATTTTGATCATTCAAGAGACTTACTTTAACATTATGAAACCTTCATGTAATTACACTTTTTTTAAACCACTTGTAACAATTTGATAATGTTATTAAAATCTATTTACTGCGTCAATTCTCCTAAACATTTCATTTCATAAAATTTATAATATTTTTGATTTCTTGTGTTTATGGAAAAACTAAATGTTAACAAATAAAAATCATATTCCAATGTTAATAATAAAATTTTAACATAAACATACAAAATTGTTAACAATTTTCATTTCATTAATATACATATATAGTTTACACTATTTTTGTCTGGGGAAACACTGATATGATTTCACCTTATTGTAAATAATAATATACCACATAATATAATATATATACCTCATATAACATGGATTCCACCCAAAATGACATATATATATCATCCAAGTTTATACTAAACAAAAATATAATATTATTATTTTGATATATAGAATATATTCATTAATATACAACTTGTGATAAATTTTAATATGACTTTTTCATTTAATATTATAATGTATAATATGAAATAACTTGTTACACTCAATCCAAAAATAAATTTTCAATATTTCCAAACACATTTTTCAGGATATGATAATCTTCACTATGTATCAAATCAAATGAAACACATTTTGAATTTTTATCCACACTTAATTTTTGTTAAAATCTAGAAAAAATTTAGAACATATCAATATGTATAAAGAAATAAATCCCAAAATCATTAAGTATTATGTGTAACCTAATGAACCATTATAGAAATTAAAAATAGTGTGAATTTTGGAATTCATAAATGTATGCAAATAATGGCCTCTAAAAATAAAAAATTCATGTGAAGATGAAAAGCCATCATGGATGATCTATATTAATCACATGAATCTTGGCACCTCTTTCCACTTACTGTATCATATAAATGTTTCCATAATCATATGAGCCCATTATATAAGACACAATGTAACTAAAGGTTAATGAGCATGGAAATGAAAATTAGGTACTCATATGTTGTCATTTCTCCATGTTTATGCATGCCATATAACTGATCACATGACATTAATTTATGTTAATATATAAATAAAACCCATCCCTTCATAAAATAAATAATCACACCACATGTCACTTTTAATATTAAGTAATTTGAATCGATTATCTATATCATGGTACCAAATGTAATATATATCATATTGGAGAAAAAATATCATCTTAATTAAACACAATCAATGTATTGATTAGAAACATCCCCCCAAATTGGGTTATAGACAACATAATCATAAAAAAAGTATCAACACATAATTTTTATTATGATTGGTATCTTCTCAAACATTTGACAATTTATAAATCCAAATACCAAATGAATAGGCCAGGTATACCAAGGATATAGTGTATGACACTCAATGTGGTACAAATCATGGATCATTCAATATAACTATCTCATTTTTCATTTCCTGAGACTATTTTAAATATCAATAAAATAACAATCTATGATAGCCATGAAATCTTATCACATCCAATAATGCTTTCTAATGAACATTAATTTTGGATAAGTTAAATTCATACATTGAGAGGACATGTATTATTTCACATCATGAGTTTATATACAAAATCAACACTAATGAATAAAATTTTAGGGTGTTACTTTGAATAATACATTGAATGGTATATTGGTAGTCTTGTTTAGAAATAAAAAACCCATACATAAGATTTATTGTAAAATATAATATTAAATACTGCTAGAATTTTTTATGATTAATGAATATTTTTAGTGTTTTTTATATAATTCCAGTCACAAATAAAAATGATCGTATGATAAAATCTACCAAACAATAACTATATTGGGAATGATTTAAGAGAAAATCCAGTTTAACTAATGAACCGATTTGGAATCAAATTCCTATTATCAACTATATCAATATATACCAAATCATATTTAATCTAAATCGTTAAATTTTTATTATTAAAAACTATTATGGTAAATTTGAAAATATTTTTTTTATTATCATCTTATTATAAATCATTATAAAACGTATTATAAAAAATAATTGTAAAAAATATAATTCATTAATTTTTTTTATTTACCAATATACCCTTAACAAATTTAGGATATAATGTCACATTAAATTTTAATTTTACAATATTAATATTTTAATAATGAACTTATCAACATCTTGTTATTGATATATTCCCCCATTCACATCATCAAGAATATATTTTTACTATAATATCATTATTAGAAAAAAAATCCATTCACTGTAGAAATAAAACATTTTTATCTTTAGTTATAATATATAAAAAATCATACTATTAATAGCCATTAAAAATATATTATAGTCATAGGGTACCCTGGTTGGTCAAATGACCCCATAATTCAATATCTGACCCAAGTTCAAGTCATGGTGGAATAAATTTTAGTGGTACGGTAATAATGTTGTAGCATTGTGGGTAATGCAGTATGGGTGATATAGTTGTGGTAATATTCATAAAATAATGGTATTTTAGGCCCATGTATTGGTTCATTAGGATAATCATCATATGTTGCACATTAGAGGGTATGTTAGGCCATGATGGGGAATAGTTTCATATTAGAGGACTATGAGATAGTGTAATGTCCATCGCTAGAAAAGTCAGATGGTCCAAAAAAGGTCATAAATGGGAGACTATAATCATTAGTAGCAATAAATGACTTTAAGAGAATTAAATATGAATTCCTAACATTATATTATGCTAGGTAGAGATGAAAATATTTAGACGCAATATCATGGTGACAGGTTGGGGTAGATGGATGATAAGAAGGTTGGGGGTATTATATATTGGGGCCATTAATACATATATCTAGGACTAATGACTCTATGATTTCAGGGAAAATATTTTTGGGATTTCTTATCATGTAACACTTTCCTATCAACCCAATTAAAAATATTTTTTATCTATAAAATAATATAAAAATGGAATAGAATGATTCATATCACATATGTTGTACTATTATTTGGAGAAATTTTCCCAAATTAAGACAATATTAATTAATATGTGACCCTAATAAGGGGTGTGAATACATTCACTAATATTATAAAAAATATCATTAATATATTCTATTATAAATAAAATTACATTTATCCCAATCCTCATTTCAAACAAGTTTTAATATTTTATGAATCATAAACCATTTTTCAAAAAAAATTCTAAAATATTTATCATAACGATTTTTTAAAAAAATAATTAACTTAACATATATGAGAAAATAAATGATATCTATTTTAGAAAAAAATTATTATATGTTCATCCCAAAATTGACGTAATTCATCAAATCTAACCCATTTATGTTGTAACTCTTACTCAATCACATATGTGAAAACTACAATATTTAGAAATAAACTCGTTACCAATTTTGAACCCGTATATACTTTTAACAGTCATAAAACATATATATAGAAGAATATACCATTAAAAATTAGTCAAATTAATTCTATAACATTAATTCAAGACATATATCTTCATAGGAGTTTTTTTAATCACATTTTAATTTAAGTAATTCATCCACTAGTGAACTTTCTTCACATAATCAATGTAATTAACATCCTCCAAAACTCTACCTTTTCTTACCAATGGATTGAAATTGTTATTAGAATAGCCAGATATGGACTTCCCAATAGAAAATTTTTTCTTCATGTTGAATCATTTACCCTATATAAATATCTATATATCACTTCTTTTGGACATCCCATGTCCTACTTTTATATCCTCAATATATTATGGAGGTGTGGTAAAGATTTATTGAAATTATTCTTATTATAATTAAAATAATTTACTAGATCCTTTCAATATGTGATTTCATAATAATTTTAATATCCATATCAAGTATTAATGGTGAATAAATCCTCTCCCATTAATTAATGTCCACAATAACATTAATCATATATGTGGAGACTAATATTTATTAAGACAACTTTCATCTAAACAATTCTACTAAAACCTCACATATCTCATGTATATCATCTTTCTGATTGATCCTTTATAGGTTATCTATGCTCAATAATGAGAAGATAGTATCCAATAAAAATTCACCCATATATTCCATAAAAATACCATGATATTGGTTAAATTAAGAAAATACTTGAACCAATTATCATAGAAATCCATATTCATTAGTTGAATGATTTTACATATCAGTTTTTCAAGTGGGTTTCTTTCAAACATATTGAATTTTTCTTCTTTTTTCAGAATAAGAAATATTTTTCTATACCAATCTAGAATATTTATTCCACTAATCATCAATGTATCTAGTAATGATATCAAATTCATGCTTCAAGATTATGATTCCATTTTATCTATAATAGTAGATTATATTTTTCTAATATGTTTTTTTATATTCCATTAATAAGTACATGTATTATATTTTTCCATACTGAAATGATAACCTATTGTACATTTAATCATCAAAATCAATTTCTCATTGGAAGTACTCCAAAAATATTTTGGTCTCTATATAATTTTTATAAACACATTGGAATTTATGTTGGAAATTAAACCAATCATTTAATATATGATTCCTTTATAGGTTAGTTGAAAATGACTTTCTTTAATCATTCATATGTATTCAATAAACAACATTCATATAGTATATTAATCATATTTGGGTTTCATAGATAATTATAATAAAAATATAAACCCAAATATGAGGACCTTATCCTATTAGTGTCATATATAACATGATTTCCTTAAAACAATATAGTCCATGGTCACTAGAATTTATCATGACCAACCAGGTTGGAAGGGAAATGTCTTGTAAAGTATTTTCATTGGATTAAATATTATATGAGGTTTTTTTCAAGAATTTTTTATATCTTATAAAATTATATCATATATTATGATAACCTTTATATAACATTATAATAATTTAGTTTTTAAATCTCTACTCCTTCCATAAAATCAATGTGTTCAAACAATAGTGATGTATAACTCTTTTCACAAATCATATCCTTTGTTATAGACCTGAATTAAAATCCAAAAATTATTACACATATTGAAATTTAAGACTATATTAATGTACAAGATACCCTTTCATGTATTATATAAGTAACATATGAAACCAATGATACACTCGAGATTTATAATGATGTATTAACAAGACAACCAATTTTTTGTTAAATTGAGCCTAACATCAAAGGCTAGTGAGTAGTTTTACCGATATTCCTACTAACCATTATTTGTTAATAATGATATACCTTAATTATATAAAAATTATATCACCTAATATCTATAAAATATAATTTTTTAAATCAATATAATAACTCAATACAATCCAAATTCAATTTTACACAAATATTGATGATAAAACCATGTATCTAACTCCATAGATTAAGGTATGATTATATATTGAAGTATTTTAACACATTTAAGTAAATTCAAAATAACTTATAAATTATATCTTGAAATAATGTATTGAATATTATTATATAGATATATATTTAATAAATATAGACCAGAGATAAATATTTATGAATATTTCATAAATAAGGAAATTATGAATTCTTGAATACATTATCTATAGTGGCAAAATATTTTTCTACAAATTATTATAAAATTCATAAAATATATTTTCGTCATATAAAACATAAATATTACAATACCTAGTTAGTTGTAAATACTATGTTTAAAAAATATCTTTAGAATCTAAAACATAACATCATTATTTTTGTTCACTTTAGTAAGATCCCAATTCCACATGGTCTCCTAAAATAGCATAAGATAACCTTACAAATACATAAAAGAATGGTCTCTCATAAAAATCCATGTTAGGGCATAAACATGGTAATGATAAATAACATATGATTCAAACGTATAAACTGATATCATAAAATATATCGATCATGAGTAATCATATAAAAGCATAACTTAAACAGAATGATACCATAAGATTATTCTGACATATAATATATGGCCACAATATATATCATGACGTAAAAATGATTCAGGGTTAAACTTCTATAAATAATTACCTGATGGATAGAATCCACCAATATATTAGGTTTTCTCCCTAATCCCATGATTAATGACTCATGAGGCCAAAATTATAACCCAATGCATTAGAGAACTATATGGGTGTGACCATCACAACATGCAGATTCTTATGTCTATTAGAAATGTAAATTATTCATGATTTATTAACATAATAATTACCTATGGAAATATTTATGTTTTATAATCCTTCATCACGCCATAATCAATTGTGATTTCATAAAGATATTATTTTATAGATGAAATTAATGAATGTATTACCTCATGAAAGGAAAGATGTATGAGGTGTGTATATTTGTAAGAGACAAGTATATAAAAATTTAAGCAATCCATACCATCATTTGTTGTAGTCTTTGATGAATATTTCTTCCAAATATTATAAGGAATATATCATGATAAAAATACCCTTCTCACTTTGAAATATGTTCTTTAAAATCTGAATCAAAAATGAAAAATATTTAAGAAAAATATATTTAATGAAAACCATGGAAACTTGAAAAGGCTGATTCAAATAATTTAGCAGTAATTATGGTTATAAAATATTGACATTTAGTACATGTTAAAATAAAACAATCCTTTAAAACTTTTGTAAAAAACTCAAATTTCCTTATTTGGAAATGACAGAAGGATTCCTTTTTAAAAAATATGAAAAATATTAAAACATGTGTAAAAATATCATTAATGATTCATTAAAGAATAGTAAAAACATTATTTATAATATTTTATGTTAAACATAGACATGGAATAGAAATATTCAAGATTGAAAAGAAGTTACAAAATCAATATTCATTACAAAAAAAATTTTTAATGTTCACTTTTCTATATGGTAAAATATGAAAACAAAAAATATAAACAAAATTAATCACTAGACGAGAATAAAATATATGCGGTTCAATAAAATTATTTTATATGATTTTCCCCCAAAAGGAACCTTGAACATAAAAAACCTAAAAGAGAATAGATATTATAACATGAAGTCATTACCACATTGATAAAATTCAAATCAAATACCCTTGAATAAAGTAAAATGAATTTTAACATAAAATTACATCAAGTGTAATGATTACTTATATAATATATGAAATAGGTAGAATATAAACCATATAAATCAAATTAGGTTCATTACATAAAAATATGCCTCAATTAATGTAAATTGAGAGGAAATACCTTACACGGATCATACCATTGATATGAGAATTAATAAATGAAGTTATTATGTAAGAAATATTAAAATAAAAATAAAACATTTGAAAAAAAATATAAAATAATAAATGGTAATTATACACATAATCTTATTATATCAAAGACATTGAAGAAATAATTTTACTCAACAAAATCAAATTGAGTTATAAAATCCCTTACCTCGATTTCAAATCATCACATACATATGTTATATTCCAAAATAATAATATTAAAATAATTTTTTAATTTCTTAGGAACGTTTATCACATTTATAATATATTTTGTTTTATGTTTGACCATGTAAAATTAAATTTCATAATCAATTAAATTCATGTCAGGATTATTCATGATGTTTTCATTGTAAGTCCAAAATTAATTTAGTATGTTAAAACGATAAATTAGCTGTTATTATATTATTTACGGCATAATAATAAATATATAATTTAAATTTTTATATAAATTATAATTTTAAAACAATCCATAAATTATTTTTGTGAAAATTGAACTATATTAAAATAATGGAGACGGTGGGTCGTATATACGCATAACTAATATTCCCATTTTTCAATTTTTATAATGGAAAGAATTTAAGTATTATTTTGTAATTCCATAATTATCATTATATCAAAAATATAATATTATTTTATAAAATACACTTAATACAGTCCATGTTATATAATGGTGAAAGATAAATCAAAGCACTATGTATATGTGCTTGTCTATATATATGCACGAATGATTTAATAATTTTTCATTGAGTGGAATATTAAGAAAATATATGCTATATTAATTTTACATAATGATAAATATGAAAATTCTATTATAAATATACATTAAATCCTTCATAATAAATTTTCATTAAAATCGCTAATGTAAATAATTACATTTGTTTGTGAGGTTGTAGTCCACCACACAGATAGATGATGGATTTATATCCAATTTGATGGATGTGGTGATGGATGTTTTTTATTAAATAATAATAATAACATCTAATAATATTTTATAAATTTTTTTCATCGTGGTTTAAAAATATTTTCAGGTTGTGGAATAAGATATAATTTAAAATTCAAGGTCAATAACGATGCCTCTTATTTGGACAACCTCTTTAGGTTTTCACCTAAAGCCTTATAAATTGTGTTTTCTGTTCAATCCAATACCTCTAGGATGTGGGATGTTTATTTTAGATGTTATTTATATTTGTATTTTCAGAACCAAAGTAATTTTAATTTTCTAATAGAATAACATACTATTGTTTTAATGATTCAAAATTATTGTGTTTTACAATGTATTTATGTACTTTAACTCTCTAGATAAGGGAAAAAATTTAACTTAAGTAGTGGAGGGAATATAAAAATGGTTCAGACCTTCTCTTATAATATAAAAAAATATTATGTTATTCACCTAACCTCAAAGGTTACTCACTATTACAATTTTAGTTTTCACTACAGTAAGCAGTCTTATACTTAGGTAATTTATCAATTATGGACATAAATGAAATGAAACATATTTTTTAATTTCTATCCACTACTTCCAAAATAAAAAATACAATTTATCTACAAATGAATATTATTTTGTGAAAAAATAATTTAAATACAAAATCATGTAATGCACAGGAAACCCATTTTAACCATAACCATGGTAATAAATTTTTTATAATTTTAACAATTAATTATAATAAAAATTAAGAAAAAATATTAACTAAAAATAATTATGTTGATTCCAAATATGGAATCTGTTTTTTCACATTTTTTATCATATGTGAAAGGATTTAATTAAACATTAACCCTGTAAAATGCGAAGAAATACGGTTTTCAAGAAACACTTGTTTTAAAAAATAGATGATCTTATATTAACTCAATTAATACCAATCACCCATATATGAATTTTAATTAATATAAATAAATATATAATACATACATTTAACTTAAATATTTTCTTAATATGTTTAATTTTAATTAATTAAAATGTATAAACTATATTCCCTTAAAACATCTTATAAAAAACAATATTTTTGAGCCTAAAAATATATTTATAAAAACTCATGAAATTTATTCATTAAAATGAAAGTAATTAGATAATTTTAAATAATTTTGTTAATATTTAATATTAATATATAATAAAACTTATTACTGTTATATTTAAATTACTATATTTAATAACAAAAATACATCATTTGAAAAATTGATAATTTTCACTATTTATTGAAAAATCATCCATTTCAGAAAAGTAAATAAATCGCCATAATTTATTTTTCATTATATAATTTAAAAAAAAGATATCAATTTTCTCAAATTATTTTTCACATCTTTTCATAAGTTAATTATAATAATTTATCACAAAAATCAAATAAAAGAAATTTTAGAAGAAAACATATTTTTAACGAATAAAATGTCTTTACTCAAAATTGAGGTCATATTTTCTAATATTTTATAAATAAAATTGTATTTAGTAGGTTATTTATGTTTATTTGTAAATAAATTTAATCTTATTCTTGTGATCTATGGTAACGAGTAGATTATTACATTTGTATTTAAATAATAATATGTTATGGTTCATTTACAATTAGTGTTGTGTGTTGTATATCCTATCAATCATAGCTTTATATTTAAAATTCATAGGTGGTTACATGATTTACCTATTAATTAATTGAGAACTCACAATTTTTACTTGATTATAGTAATTAAAGGTTTATTATTTGAAAATTACATTTTTTTGAATCCAACTTCATAAAAAGGGTTAATAAAACATTATCTTGATAAATTTTAAAGGAAATATGACGGTCATCTAGAATAACACATAACTAGGTTTTAATATAAGATAAAATTAGTGGTAACTTAAAAGATGGAAATGGAATAAATGAATAATTCCCCAAAAATATTGGATAGTGACCTAGATCATTGATTGCAATAATGTGATTTCTCATTAGGATGTTAACGTTTAAAATCCATAAACCAGAGAGGTGATTATAAGATCATTAATATTTCATAAATAAAGGTAATAGGAAAAAATAATTATTTGAATTTGTATTTCCTATATTTTAGGAATTACTTACGATATAGACTAATAACTTAAAGAAAATTTAGAAATTTTTATCTAAAATTTCATAATGTAAACAATTTAGCCAATATCTCATCATTTTCTCCAAATGATTAGTATTAAAGAATATTTTTAATGCATAAAAAACTAAAAATTATATTTAATGGGTCATACAATACTAAAAATAATAAAAACAATTCTTTATAATTTAATAAAACCAAAATATTTTTCACATTGTAATAAAATTATTGAAATGGTAAATCATTAAGTAATTATAAAATATGTTAACATAAAAAAATTGAACATCAAATATAATGGTTTGACATATTTATTTTCATAAATAAATGTCCTTACCTCCCAATTAACCTCAATAACCTCAAAATTGATGAATTTTTTACATCAAATGTTCTCCCATACATTTTATATTGAACCTCCAAATATGTAATAATATTCTTCTCAAATTATTATTTTTGTTAAACATATTACTTATATATCTGAACCAAAAAACCTCTCTTGAAATATTTATATTCATATAAAAATCATTCTGATTTTAAAAACAATTTTATCGAGTAATTGGTTTCAAAGAATAATATTAATTCTTATTTTTTAAACCATTTAATTCAGGATGATATTATATTAACAATTAAATTTCATAGGCTAGTGTTAGGTGTTTCACCCATGTTACCCATTAGTTGCAGGTTCAATCCCAACAACCTTATCGTCTATAACAGGTTGTCTCCTAGCTTGTAAGTGTTCCTTTATTAAAAAATTTTAATATAATTACTACAATATTACCAAAAATATGATGAACATTCTCAAAAATAAAATTAATAATCAAATAACTTTAAAAATATATGGTTTTGTAAAAATCTTATTTTTCTACACAAAATCGAATAATCTTAATTGACTATTATTACTGTAAAATAAAAGATCACATTAACCCTCAAGGTTATTGATACCTTTTAACATATTTTAAAAAAATATGGAGTTATTCTTTCAAAAATAACATTTTTATTACAATAACACAGTATAAACCAAAATTTTATATTACAATAAATATCTCCCTAAAAACTCTTCCTCATATTAGACTTCAAAATTTTAAAACCTCAATGGTGATATCTATTCATTTAAATATATCATCAAACATAGATATATCTTATAAGGTAACTTTAGGTTTTCCCCATATCACTATGTCATATCATATATTTACATAGGTTCTATTATTTAATTTATCTTAATTTTTCATAGGGATAAATTGAATTTTCCTCGGGATTTCCCTTCTGAGTGTCAAATCTGTTGCTCAAAAATTATACCCAAACCGTGCACCAGAATAATTTATAAGATATATTATACCAAATATTTTTAGGATTATTACCCCTATATTCATTTGTGTTAAAACCATGTCAACTTATACTATCTAGATTGGGTTTGATTTCTAGGAAACTTCATAATATCACCTTTTCCAAATCTTTACGATGTTATTCTATACCTAAATTATCCCCGTGGTTTTTAATAATGTTATATAATAATAATAACCAAAAATAAATATAATCTTCTCTAATGATAATTATAGAAACCCAAACCTTTTAATTATATTGTTATATTATTTTTAACATTAACATAAATTAATTATAACCAAATTTTGATAGGGAATAGTGCCTTGTGAATACTAGTTCTAAAAAACATCAAAAGAAACTCAAATATTACATAATTATTTTTATTCTCTTTAATGCTCACGTAAATATATTTGATCTTATAAAATATCATAAGATATCATAGGGAATAAATTATAAAATAGGGGAGATAAAATTCCTGGAAAGGGAATAAAAATTATATGAAAACATAGATATGATTCAAAGGTCTCGCACGATATCCGAAATGATATGTCTCATGAGTAATCACAAAAAAGAATAAAATAAAGAATATAACATCATAATATTATAAAAACTTAATACAAGGGGCATAAACATATAACTTTACATAAACATGAGTGAATTATAATTTCATAGGCAATATCACATCGTGGTAAAACTCCCACAATGGAGTAGGTTTACTCATTAATCCTATACATAATGTCTCATGAGTCCAAAAACAATACCCAATATATTAGAGTTCTATCTAGGAGTAACCATTATAAAATTCACATGATTCAGTGTTCCATAAAAAGGAAATCAATCATATGGTATAAACAAATGAATTGCCCCTGGAAATAAATGTTTTTCGTAATTCCACATCATGTCAAAATAAAAGTATATTTCATAAAAAATGTATTTTATAAATAGTCATATGGAATGTATTACCCCATAAACTAATTGGAGTATGAGATACGGATATTTTTAATAGACATATATTCAAAATCTATAATAAATATGTCACATAAGAGTTTATTTATTGATGAAAATGTATTTAAAATATCACATGGAATATTTCATTAATAAAAGACCCTTTTTGATTTAAATTAAATTATATAAATTTTAAAAAATTTCAAAATTTTATATAATAAATTTTCCTTGAAGATTACTATGGAAAATTATAAAGAAATAATATTTCTTGTAATTATTTAGGATGGTTGAAAATTCCATTCAGGTTGTATAAGTTAATATAAAACATTCCTTTCATGATTTTTAAAAAATCAAAATGTGCCTTATTTAGAAAATAATAGAATGATTCCTTTAAAAAAAATAAAAAGTTAAAACATGGGTAAAAATGTATTTAGTTAATCATTTTAGAATATTAAAAACATTATTTAATAGATTTTAAAGAAAATATAGACATGGAGGAGAAAGATTCCATATATAAAAGAAGATAGTAGATTAGTATAACTTATAAACAAATTTCATGATATTTAATTATACAATAAGGGAGGACATATAAATCTAAAAAAATTAACCACATTATTGACCAGAGGTTAACAAAACAGATTTTTTTTCAAAAAAATTGATGTATATGATTTTCCATAATTGGAACCCTAAACATAAAAAATGTCTAAATTAAAGGTGACCATAATATGAATCATTTACCGCTCTGTTAACATTCGAATCAAATCCTTATAGATGAGTTAAGATGATTTGTATCATAAAATATATTAATTATGAAGGATTAATGAAATAATATATTAAAGGAGAACCATATACACTATATAAACGTAATTTTGTAGATAACCATAAAATATGCCACAATGCGGGGAAATTGAAAAAAAATACCTTTCAAAGATTACATCATTGATGTCATATTTTATCAATCAAGTTATTATGTCTGTAAAATGTAAAACCAAAAATGAATGTGAAAATATAATATCACACTATCAAATTTACATACTCACATGATATTCCTATATCAAATACAATGAATAAGTAATTAATCCATATGAAAATAAAATGAGTTAAAAAATTCCTTATCTTAAGATTGAATCATCATGTAAATAGATTATATAAATATATAATAAAAATATGTTAATTATTTACATTATTGAGAAAAATTTTAATGTTTCTTTTTAATTTTATTTTATTTATAACCATGTTATATTTATTTAGTTAGTCATTTATGTTCACATATGATGTTTTGACCATATTCGGTTCATATGTCCAAAATGACATTAGTAGGTTGACTATGCTAAAAATAAATATTATTCCATAATCTCTATAATAATAATCAATACATAATTATCATTTGTATACATAAATTATACTTTTAAAAAATACCATGAAATGTGGTTATATACGAATCCATGACTTACTTCAAAACCAACATCGTGGATTATGATATACATATCATAGATTGTGATAGAAAATCATCGATATCAGTCCATGTTTATGATATAATCTATTTCAAAATATAAATTAATAATTAAAACTTATAAAATGACTATGTTCGAATGATGTGTCCTATGATATCTTCTTTATGTGATTTGATTTCTACTTAACCACATTCTTGATATTTCCTTTATGATATAGGTTCTTCTTTTCTACCAAAAATAGTGAATATTGACAATACCATACATTATGATTAAATATAACATATGTTATGATGTATTGAAAATTGAAAAAATTGTATTACGTCACTAGCTATGATAACCTATACCGTATGGTATGTTCAAAAAACTTTTGATATCTTTTATCATAAGGAATGAGGTTGTTGTAATTTAAATATATTAATACATTCTATGAATTTATTTATTTATTGGACCAAATAATTCCTAAATCCATGTTTTTTTATCATTTATTGATGGATGTATCATACTTGTGTGTTCAGAGGTATTTGGTTAATTTTAATGGATAATATAAAAAATAATTCCAAGAATCCATTGAATAATGGTGTGGTAATATTAATATAAATTTAAATCTGTATACAGTTAGTAAAATATAGTGAACACCATAGAATCAGTCTTATATTTTCTTTTAAATACATATATAATAAGATCTATGAAGGAGGGATACCCTAAGTTGTGGATCAACATGTTCCAATATTCGTACATAATAGTGAATTGGGAAGTGATATGAATGATCTCTTGCATCATAACCTCAAATATAAAAAAAATACTAATAAAAAATATTTCTCTTATTTATTTTTAAAAATAATATTTCTAAAGAGTTGATAAGGTATTTCATCATAGAATGATGAAAATTCTTCAAACAATCCTAGAGACGAAGAAATATATATTTTGACCAAGTATTTCTCACATCATAGTTTATATTCTACACCAAAAATCAGTCACATTAAGATTAATGAAATTAAACCCATGATTGATAATTTTATTGGTCGCAATGTATTTTCTAGAATATTTAGAGATTTTTTAGTTCGTGATACTTTTTATTTCATGATGGTATTATTCATTCCATAATCATGATATTATTTGCGGTTTTTATTCATATTACACAAATATATTCTGTGACTATGAATTGAGATTATATCAATCTTTTGTCATATATATATATATATTTACTATAGGATTATCCTTCAATGAAAAATTCCACTCTATATTCAATTGATTTTGAATAATTAGTATCCTAGAGAAGGAATCAACATTCCATGATATTATTTTTCTATATATTTAACAACTGTTGTAATCTATGAATTTTCAGAACTTCAAAAAATTATAATATCGGTTAAATATATATTTTTTATAGGTAAATGGAGGACTATCTTTAGGAAATAATTAAAAAAATTAAATGGTGGATATCACCAATAGAAAAGATGGAAAAAGTGGGAGGAAATTAGCTAGTTGTTTTAGTGGCTCAAAGGCTATGGATAACATTTAGATTTATATTTTTCTATTCACTTGTTTCATAAATAATAAGTATTGAATTCATTATTTATCGAAAATATGATACGGTAAATTTTTTCAGATTATTACAATGAAAATTGATTGAATAATTGATTTAAATTGTTTTAAATAGAAATTCAAGTAGGTTTTTATTCAGTCGCATATTATTTTTGTATATCTTTATTTATACTTTCTTATTATTGAATTTTATGTTATATAATAAATATTTTCTGTATTACTCCCAGACCATAAGAGAGTTTATGTTCTCTATTTAAATATAATTTTGGATCCCTTAATTATTGATTAAACCCATATACATGAATATAAAAAAAGTTATGTTTAATAATTAAGGAAGAAATTCCAAATGAAAGGTTTTTTTAGATTATAGTTCAACATCATAATAATAACTCCTTTATAACATTATAATTTTATTAATCTTTGGACCTATGATTAATAAAAACAAAGTACGCATTCATCACTAACTATTGTCTTATATACCTTAATAATTATATTTCTATTAAATTAGTTGATTCTCTTAACAGATGTGCCAATTATTAATAATATACATATGTGTCTCTTCTAATTTATGTTATGTACTTCTATTTATGTAAAACACTGTAAAGTCTTAGTGTTATTTTCCATGATATATTTATATTATTTAATGAAATTCCCTCATAAGGTGATGACATTCGGTGGTGTATCAAATTTTTGGAATTATTTCATGGGACTAGTGACTAAGTTGAACCATAGGTTTTATAGATTAAAAAATACCTATATTATCCCCTTTGATGTTATATTTTTTATTTGTGATTCTTTTTCTTATGTTGTTATTTAAAGGTAATATAACTGATACTTGTGTACTCATGTCGGGAAAGGGGAATTAGATTTTTGTTTATGATTCTATGAATGGGAGAAGTTTGAGGAACTAAAATAATGAATATAAATGGATGGGTAGATTGAATAAAGGACGATCAAATTATGCAATAAAGACATTCAAGGAAAATAATGTTTTTATAATATGTATTATCATTAAGCATGGGGGTACAACCAAGTATCATACTTCCACCAATCAATATGAATTGGTTTAAATGAATCAAAAACATATCAAAATGGTCTTAAATTAAATGAAATTAATTATAATAACACAAGATAAATCAAACATAAAATTTAGATGTTTTTAGATATTTGTGATAGATTTTAGTTCCATAATGTTTTATATTATGTGTTATTTGAATGGTTCTTAAAATATTCACTAAGATAGTAGGAAAAATTATATTCAAATCATGGAAGTACATATAATTATTATATTTAATGATATATAATAGATCATCATAATAATATTCTTAAACCATTTCATATAATGAATCCAAATATAAATATTTTAAATTTTAAACAACATGAATTATTATTACTTTATTTTTTATTATATAGATTATAATAGATTCTATAAATTTTCCCACTTTTGGGCTAGGAGGCATTACATATAGTGGAAACATGTTATAACACGTTATATCAAGAATATTGGTTGATTATAATTGAATTTGTAGTAGAATCACTTTTGAAGAAGCTTCTAAAATATATTTTAATATTATATTCCATTTCTCATAGTAATTTTCAAATTGATATTAAGGATATATTATTGATAAAAAGATCATATATGGTGAAAACTAAATGAGGATAGAATATATCTTAATAATAAATTTTATGGATATGGAATTCATGCAATAAAAACATGTTTTTATCCCTAAATATTCAAACCATATTGATATTAATTATCAAAATAACATTCATGTATATGGGGTGACAAAATTTAGGGATTCCAACAAAGAGAAGAAAAACTAAGTTTCCACAAACAATATAGGAAACTCATGCCAAATATATATAAGTTCATAAGAAGAAAGCTAAGAAATATTAATGAATAATACTTTGGTTGTCATCTATTATTTAAAAAGATTATTCTAGTTATTTAAGGTATGCTATAAGAAATTAGTAGTTTGATTTTGTGAAAAAAGAAAAATAGTTGAAGGGGTTTCCAATATGACACTTTAAATTGATTCAATTGTTAAAACATTTGGATAATTAATGTTCTTATCCCTTAGTTGTTGAAAAAATATTGAGGAATAGGATGTAAAAAATAGGATTCAACACAAAAATCATGTATAAAAAGTTATTGAAAATGAGGAAATTGTAATATAGAAAATAAATGGAGTAGAAAATGAATTTAGGGAAGAAACTCCATAGCCATAAAAATTACCTGTACTATTCCAGAAATGATAAAGTAATGTAAAAGTTTGGATAAAATTTGTAAATTAATATTAATCACATAGGAACATAATATTTACATTGAATTTTTAGGATTTATTGTTTACATTATAACATATTATATGTTTTTTAAAAAGTTACCATCAAATAAAGGGAATATTATAGTATTTTAAACAATACCACTCATATGATAGTTGTTTGTTGTGGTGTTAATTATTTAACTAAAGTAGTATAAAGATCTATGACCTTTTCCAATTTCTATCCATATTACATCCTTTTAGTTTCAAAAATATTTTTTTTTTATGTTGGAGGTTGAATGTATTGAAAATAAATATATTTCAATATTTTTGATAGAGGAGATATATCCCATAATTATTTCACTTTTTTAGTAAAATAAGAAATAATCCTTATGGATTCATAGAGGATGTTTTGTCAAATCTGATAATTATTAATTTTCATTAGATTTTATTATTAGTTATATAATTGATAAGAAAATAATATTTTTGTTTAAATGGAGTTTTTTATAATATAAACGGTCGTGACTGATGTTCAATGTGGTGAATTTTATTTGTCTATTTGTAGTGAGCACGTAATGATTAAAATTCGCCATATGATGAAGAATTGTGATAATAAATGGATGTTTTATTGGTGATCTTTTTCCATTGGGGACTAGGATAAAAGAGTAGTGGTTGAAATGAATAAAAATGTAAAAGTGATAAAAAGAGGGACAAGAGTCTGAAAAAAGAAATAATTATGCAGGTTAGAAAATAAGCTAATAAGGGGATATAAAATTTGACTATGAGTTTGGTTTTTATATGAAATAATCTGGGATTTTTCAATTTTAACATATAATTGGTGGATTAGTCTAATATAAGAAGATTAAATGGTGCCTAAATGATGCATAAATAAAGTTTTAGAGAAGGTAAGAAGAATCATCTTAATGTATGGGGATCAACAAAGATAGTTTATAGATATTTGTTAGGAAACATAATTTCATTCATATATTACAATAAATAATGAGGTAATTTCTCTATAAAATATGTTAAAAAACACCCTTGGGTGAAAATAAAAATATTATAATTTATTTGATATGAAATAGTTTTTAAGAAATATTTTAGAATTTATCATAGTGGTTAAATACATATCTATCACTTTTTACTTTTTCATATAATAATAGACACATAGTACATATTTATATTCACTTTTTAGCTTTAATGAAGGAGAATAATTAATTACATTTGTAAACAATAAGAATAAAAAACAATCAAAAAAATGAAAGGACATCAATGTCAACTATTCACACTATGGGTCAAGGAAGTAAGGAAACATTATCTTGTGAAGAATCATTTTTCATTTTTATATTTTCAAATCCATTATACTATTATTCTTATTTTAAAAGCTTGCATCTATATATTTCAATTTATTAAATCATTTAGGGATCATTTCAAAAAAATTATTTTTTCATTTTGATTGATCTTAGAAACATAAAAAACTAAGATAATTATGATGGTAGGATGTAAAAATTGATTAATAATGACTATAAAAAAAATAAACATAATAAATTATTGAAGTTTTCAATATCATCACATTTTTTGAGTATTCATATATTGATTTATAATTATTTATTTTATTTTTCATTCTTGTAATTAAATTTTTTATTTATTATATAAAATTTTTCTATTAATTGAATTGATTGGCCTATATAAGAATTCTCCATTCTAGAGATGTAGTCTAATCCTTTTCTGACATATTATTTAATTTCACTTTATTTCTTGAGATATTAGCTTAATTTTTTTGACTAATACGTCATGATTGTTTTATCTTATCAAATAAATATTATTTCTAACCACCGAAAAAATAATTAGACCATAGATTGACGTATTTTCAAACAATATGATCTTAAGACTAACCAGACATGTGATATTTTGAAAATCTACAAAAACAAATTTCCATATATAAATACATATTTCATGGATATTTATCCTTCTAAAACTAATATTAATTTATTATTATATGATTATATTTTTTTCATTAAATTGGATATTAGGTAATATCTAGGAATTTTCTTGCTGAAATGAAGAAAATGTAGAGTTATCTATTAATTAACTCAAATAAAATTCACAGGTTATGTAAGGATTTTATAACATTGATTCAAATACATTTTAAAAAAATGTTAGAAACATGATAATAAAATAATTGATATATATGATAGAGTACATTTAAATTGTAAAAACCACCTCCCCTTTTTGTATTGACTCATATAATTATTATTTATAGAAGATTAATGGTGGTCACAATGATTTTTGGATACACATTCAATGATGAAAGACATTTTCTTCTATACATTAAATTAAAAATAAAACAAATTAACATAAGAGAGGAAATTTCATTATAAATTTGAAATTTCATATAATATCAAATTATAAAAAATTTAATGGAAGTCAAAGATGTAGTATTTTAATGGAAAAATAAAGATATTTTTATATTTTTATATTTTTATTTAATAACAATCATTTTTGTTTAAAGGATTGACCTCATATATGAGTTATAAATTAATTTTTTCCTAACACTAACCCACCTCTACTCCAAAATACATTGAAAATATAATGAAATTTCCACATTTTTTTGTATAAACATCTATGAAAATATTTATGTAAATTTCCAACTCATGGATAGTGTGAATATACATGAGATAGGGTATATGTATAAATAAAAGATCTTGAGGTGTGACTGATATGATTTTTATGAAAGGTATATCACAAGTAAAATGGGTGATAAATAATGCTCTAATAATGTTAATGAATGAGTAAAAGCGACATGAATTATAATTATACAAGATACATGATTCATATAAACCTGATTATATGTGTTGTGTGTTTTTCAAGTAAAAAACAATAACATTATGATTATATGTATGATAAATTGAATGATTTACATATTACATTATATATTCATTTTAATTTTACGATTTTTTTCTTAATAAAAATAAAATTTTCATGTGTGGAGGACTTGATAATACTAATTTGTATATATATATGTACTCTCTGAATTTATTTGATTATGTAATCAAATTCAAAACAATATATTGTTATTTTGATGACATATAATAGGATGTTTCTTAACGATCAATTTTTAGGTATGTGGTAGATTATATTTTTGAATGAAGAAACAATTCCCTAACACAATAAGTCTGGATATTGGGATTTAGTGAGGAATTTCCTATTTTACACTGTGATTAATCACCATCTCAAACAATAGTGTCAAAAAAAATCACATGTATATGGATAATTTATAATACTTGAAGAGGATTTATGTTCTATGGTGTGGATCAACACATTTAAAAGTTCATTTATTAGAGTAACTTGGAATGTAGGAAAATTTATATCTTTTGTAGTGAAAAAATTCATTATGCCATAATAACGTTATATGTGATTAAACTAAAGGATTAATAAAAATAAAATTTATGAAAATATAAAAATGGTGTCAAATATATTCAGATCTATATGGAAATAAGATTCAAAGAAAAAAAGATCTAAAAATGGGATTTTAGATCATCACACAATAATACAGATGTCATGTTGTAAACTAGTCAAATAAAGATAAAGGAATGTTAAATGATGAATGAAAAATATTTTTTTCCCATGATCATTGTGTGATTTTTAGATTTTTATAATGATATATTTTTATGAATCATGCCGGTATTCATCAGATCACAACCAAGCTATGATTTGTGGTGTTTTGATAGATCGCACTATGATATTTTAGGATTATAAAATAATATTTTATCAACATCTTAAAGATCACTAGTTTAATTGGTAAATATTATTCGATGATTAGTTTTGTCGCAATCAATAGTGTTTAATTCATAATAATTCCATAACACGAATCAAAACATGGTAGTTCCATAATTTATAAATATTTATCATATTCATTCAATATTAATGTTTTGAAAAAACTAGAGATTATCATGGTTTCTAATTATAAATTTTTTGAATGAAAAATAGATGATACGTTAGAGGATATACTCTAAGATTTCAAAAAGGTGTAAATCACCAAAATTGGAGATGATTGGTATAAATAAAGAATACATTGGGATGTTTCATGTTCCATAAGGGATTTAATAACATTTATATATTGGTTTATTTTATCCTTATCAGTCGTTTATAAAATTGATCATTCTACTCATTCTTAAGAAAACATGAAGGGTTAGATTATATTTGGTGAGTATTGTAATGAAGGGTGTTTCAATAGTTGATTTTCTTTCTATTATAATTGTAATTACTATTGGTTTTTAAATTTAAATAATTTTTCTACATCCTTTCATCCTTTTTTTTCTCATGACCATTATTTACTTATTAATGAATTTCTTTTAAATGAAATATTTTTTTTATTTAGCATTAATGGTAGTGGAGTATAAGTTCAATATAGAGATATAGTTTTTTATTTCCTAATTATTAAACCAACAAAAGCGGTTGACCATATGAAGGGGGTGGTAACTGGTGAATAATATATAGACACAAATTTATTTATATTCAATTATGAAATCAACAAAATCTTTTTTTAAAAATATATTTTCAATTAACACAAGACCACATATTTTTAAAATGTTAGTGAACCTTTTCATTTGATTTTATCTTATAGAGTATTTATATTTAAATCACAATTACTTCAGTTAACCATATTAGATTTTGAACACATATCACATCCCATAAATCCTTTTTTAAGTGGATCAACCTGACGATTTTCCATTTCTATACCACACTAAGTTGTTTTAATGATTAGGTTTCAGGCATATAAATTTCAAAATTTGTGTCAATTATATATGTAGAGATAATTATTAGGTAAGAATCAACATGTAAGAGTTTAAAATAATTATCCTATTAGATGATTAATAATATAATATTTATTTATAAATAATTTAAAATATGATTTAAAGTATTTAATCTCATGAAATAAAATAGATAACACTAATGGGATTCTTAGTATTTAATAAAAACTATTCGTCTAGTGGTAGAAATAAATATATTCATACCCAAGATCATCCATTAATTCAAGAAAAAATGTTGCATTCCTCAGAATGATAAACATATGTACCATATACAGATTCTGGAGAAATCTTTTATAATCGTTCATGAATTTGATAAAGATCACTAAAAGAAAACAATTATTTTCATTTCTTTTAGTTTTATCCATAGGATGATGAATCCCATAATGTATTTTAAGTACCCCCTTACAATCATGGTATTCTAGTACCTATTATAAGGAAAATGAAGAAAGAGAAGTGATATTTTAGAGAATAAATTTGAACTACTAATAAGGTAAGATTATATTTTTGTGTACTTTATTATATTTATATAAGACTGAAGGATTCTCCCATGACAGCCTATAATTTACAAAAATGTTATAAAATACTCATGTAATACCATCCATTAAAAACCACTCTTAACCTGTTGCCAATTTGATTACCATTTAAACACTCCATCGATTCTCTAAAATAATTTAATATATGAAATAAATGTTATTAAAGGTATATTAAACAAAATAATAACCAAATTTCAACACATAAAATTTATATTCTATAATAAATATGAAACGGTCATGTTAATTATAGGGTATGATCAAAAAATAATATTATATTACAATATAGAAACTATTCATACTATGATAAATCAAGGTAATTATGTTTTGATATCATCATAAAAAACTAATAATATACCATAAAATTATAAAATATTTCCTTTTCAATATAAATTATGTATAATAGAACTCCCCTATATCATACACCATGATATAGACTAGAAAATCAATGTTTTATTTTGACATAAAGCAAATTTCTAGTATTTATTGTATATATATTATGTTTATAAAAACATATCACTTTTGGATGAACATAATTTATCATTATTTGGGATTACTTCTGATAAAATGATTGGTATTTAAATAAAAATATTTGTGTATATCAAGAAAAAAATGATATTTTTGTTCAAACAATATGTAATAATTAAATCATTTTTTTCATTAAAAAATTAATATGTAATTGAAAAATAAATAATGAGATGTATATATTTTCAAAACATAACCATGATGAAATAATAATTTGTATATATTTTTTTGGATTTTTAATGTTGTATTTATATTAAAAGTCTCAATACATGAGAGAATATTCTAGATTCATATATAAAGACAATTAATGAATCTCATTTTCTAGTTTAAGCACTTATTTAGTTTAATTAATGATCTTCCTTGGATGGACCACAAACATAGATTGATTTGCATGTTATTTGACTCTACAAAACAAAAATTTATCATTCATTATAAGAACTCATGGGGTCTCATGAATTATCCAATTTTAAAAATATTAAATTATGAAAAAGTTCCCTAAGATCATTAAATAGTGAAGAATAAGAGTGGAGTTATTTATTCATAATGAGAAAAAAATTTATGTTTTATAATATTATGTTTCACCACATGATACTCTCTTTGATTGTTTATTATTGGATTAAAGAAAAACCAATGATTAGAAGAAAATCTCACCTAGGATGGGTTGTATGATTTATAAATGGATACATGGTAATATTTGGGTTTATTAATTCACAATTTATCAAATATTACAAACATTTTCATAAAAACGATATTAAAACTGTTTTATATTACATTTTTTAAATTATTCATTTAATAATAGTATATTGTTTGGATTTTTGAAATAATTTTACTAAATTTTTACTATTGGTATTATATTTAAAACAAATCATAATACTTGTTTTTAATTCTAATTTTCCTTAGATTGGGAAAATTATAATTTTTTTATTCTTAATGACCATTATTAATTTATTAATTATTCAGTTTTACTAATAATAATAAATAATTTTTTTGGTTTACTCTATTATTATGGTAATGTTAGGATTGAGTTTATTATTTCTTCGATAGTGGGGGGTTCTAATTATTTTAATTTAGTAGTTCTTTTATGGATATGAGTTTTCAATCTAGTCACAACATTACTTATCTAGTCTTCCCCACATGTATAATTTGTTCAAAATCCTTGTGAAATCTGTTAACCTTACCAGTGAGATTCCATTGAGATTCCATAGTTAATATTCCCATTCAGGTTTTAATACAGTGTTAATATTTCACCCTCACTTTATTTAAATTTATATGTGAATATCAAATTTTTTAATTATATTTTTTATTCACTAATCCTGATCACCACAAATATCGATGACGATTACCTTTTATTAATCCTTTTCATATCTCTTTTATATAATTCCATATAACACCATAATAAAAAAATCAGAAATTTATATGTATAAAACAAGTATTATTGATCCATAAATAAGAACATAGAAATTTATTAAGCACATTCCCATAAATAAAACAATATAATCCTTATAATAATATCATGAAGATTGATAAGCGATTCTCTCTATAAAGAATCAATAAATAATGTATTCATGTGAAATTTTATTTTTCATTCACTAGATCATAGATACACATTAAAAAATTAATAAATATGTTGGTTTGGTGGTAGAAATACTTTATTTATAGTAGGTTCTCAATTAAAATCATTTCTAAAGAAATTTATCTTGAAACATTGAAACCAATTTTGATTGAGTAATTTTATCTTTTTTGAAAAATAAAACGATTATATTGGAAAATCCAATATATAGTGTCATATAAAAATTAAAAAATTACGATTTTACAGATTTTTAAGCTAATGAAAATTGTTGAGAAAAAATATATCACTATTTGAACTGATAAAAAATTTCAATAGAATTACATATATGGAGGAATGTTTCTGAATCTGAGGCACCGATAATTTCCCAAAGTGATCTAAAATATGAGGACCCACAATATACTTAGAAACTAACATTGCATAATTAACCACCAATGTCACTCATGCTAATGAGTCTTGTGTATTTTCTAGAAACAACTGTCTATAATGTCATGAAACCCTAACAATATAACAAAAAAATGGGGCACCCATGGATAACACTACTAAAATCATATACCTTATCCCACACATTCAACATGGAACATACATGATTACTTTGGATCATACATCACTAATTTGGATCACATCCACTAGATTTTTGAAAAATTCCACAAATACCAATTATCAAGAGGAGGATAATTATATACCATATAGAGAATGAATAAAACACACTATTAGTATTGAACACATAATTATATTATCACCACATTTATTTTAACATAATACATCAACACATTCAAACATTTAGAAAAATAAAATGACACTTCCTTAAACAGTAGATATTATATTTATTTTAAAATTGTAAATAACATATTTTTTCAAAATATCATTTAGTTTTAGTTCTTTATAGAATTAGGAAAAACTCTTACATTGTAAAACCATACATTACATGTGGTCACTTATGCTCAGTATCCATTTTTTCCACTAAAGGAAACCCTTCAAAAATAAAATAAAAATTCTTTTCATGAAATATTTTTAAAATATTGATCTTGGCCTCAAATTTATGACTATTCTTTCTAATAACCCTATATGAACATTTCACAACATGTTATTAGCACAAAATCTCAGTATGTTTCTTAAGAATAAATAATGAAACTTTTAGTCCATAAATATTTATAAAACATTATTTTTTTAAAAATATACTTTGGACTCCAAATAAACTTTTTAATACCCAATAAATAAACTTTTCTACCCATGTCATTCAATAATACATTTCATAAAAACATTTAAACGAATAATAGATACTCTAAAAGGTTTCATGAAAACTTTTAGAAAAAAATTAACTTTCATCCAAAAATCTTTCACTATTTTTCTTACCATTTCAAAGCATTAGTTTCCTATAAAATCCATTGCAATAAGAAATAATAAATGATACTTATGGAATAATTTTCATATATTTCTTACATATTAGGTATCTCTCATGGCTACATAGGTAGTAAACATCACATTTATATTTTTAGAAACCATTGTAGTATATTCCAATAATCTCTTAGGTGAAACCTAATCAGTTAACTCTATCTATTTAACCAATGAATTAGAGAGATATAACAAGCTCACCCATTCTCAGTTTATAAGTGATTCATCTATCCTCAAATACAATTAAAAAACCATCAAATAATCATATCACATAAGGCTTCCATAATAAAATATTCTTGATGAAAATAACCATTCCAATTTGAAATCACATGTCTTTTTAAAAAATTTCACACATAAAGATGAAATCATATTATTTGAAAATAAACATATAAACTCTAAATTTAAGCCTCAATAAATTTATTCATAAATAAATTTGGAAGATCCTATCAATCCTGATCTGTTTAAAAAATAATTCTTACTTTTTGAAAAATATTTTAAATTAGAACATTAAAAGATCATTTTTAATATAATATCCCACACATAAAGCATTAAAAAGATTAATTTTTTAAATAATCTGAGAGAAATTAAAAGATTAAAATTTCAAAACATTCGTATATATATAAATAGGTTTCTATAAATAATTATAAAAACATGTAAATTAAAGCGAAATATTTAGAATATAAATATTTTAAACATTTAAAATGATGTTTTTCAGTTAAACAGTCTCACACCTGGAATATGATTCATCACGTACATACATTATCATCCTATATAAAAAACATAGGTTAATTTATAAATTATTTTTAACATTTATAATGTTATTTATTCCTTAAATATCACTCATTTATATTTTATATACAATTACATAATCATTTAATTTCACATACGACGTTTTTATAATATTCTGTACCTAAGTCCAAATTGGATCAAGTAAGTCAAATATGGAAAAAAAGTCATTATTAAATCATCTCCAATAAATATTCATTAAAATAAATAAATTTTTTATACTTTAATTATTATTTTAATTAAAATAATTAAATATGGTAGTAAAAAATGAACAATTTTATAATCATGGAGATGGTTGGTCGTACGTATGAATGGATATCATTTCCATTTGTCAACAATCATTAATGAAAGCAGGTTTGTATTATTTTATCCACAATTAAGGAAACTAATATCTTAAATATGATATTAATTCATTAAATATAATTATATATATCTTTTATGTAATGTGGTGATGAAAATTAATCACATGGATTTGTCAAGGCGGAAGTCCACATGTACACACAAACGACGTTATAATTTTTTGTTTATGGAATGGTAAGGATTTAAATGGTAAATTATATCATAATAATTATAAAAAATTTAAAAATATCATATATGAAACCTTAATTACATAATTATAACCAGACTTAAGAGATGGTGATAGAAAAATAATTACATCGGTTTGTGAGACGGTATTTCACCGTATATATGAACTATGTCATTAATTCTCATTAGATGAAACTAGAGATGGATACATGAAATTTTATAAAAATAAAAAAAAATAAGTATATTTGTTATACTTGGGTTATTTTTTATCATTTTTGGAGAATATGTTATAGATTTTGAAGAAGAAACAAAACAAAAATAATCAGATTAAATTGTACCTTTTCTTTAAGAAGCCTCTTTTGATAAACATCTTTAAATTAAAAATGATAGTGTTCTAACAAAACTAATACCTATAGAATGTGTTTAAGGATCCTATAAAGGAATAATGGATTTTGTTTTAAAAAAAATTATTTTTTCCATGAATAAATGAAATGAAGAGGATACATTTTATAGGAGAGGGGATGGGCACTCTTGGAATTTCAATAAATATTAAATTAACATAAATTACATTTTAATTAAAAATGTTTGAAAATGAGTTATTTATAATATAATATGAGTATTGATATAAATAGTCACATAAAATAATTTTTAGGTCAGTGTATATCACTTTTTTACTTTTATGAGTTAGTTTAATCCCTTATCGAACCCCTTTTACTCTTACCATAACAACATTGATGTTTACACATTGATGGTCAATGTTGTTACTATAAAATGAAAATATACACATAAATGGATATTTGTTGATATTTTAAACAATATCCTAATATTTTTTGAATATTTCAATATTTATTTTTAATTCTATATCATTTAACAGAATTGTTTATTTAAAAATTCTATTAATGTCAATGTTGGCACAATTCAGTACATTGACATTTAAAAATATAAATTAAAGAATATAACATCAAATAATCATTTTTATACATACCAATAATGTATAATTAAAATATAAAATATGTTTGTTTCAATAACTACCTCAAATATATTTATTTTAATATTTGTAAAATAATTTTTTAAATTTTTTATTAATTAAATGATTACTTCATAAGTGTTGTGTGAGAATTTAAGGAAATTTTTTCATCAATAAAAATTTAAAATAAATTACCATGTGGAATATAAATCTATTTTCTTCAAATTTACTATTTTTATAAGAACATATTTTCTAGATTACACAATTTTAATAAAATTATAATTTTTTTTAAAAAGAGTGTGCATGTTTGATGTGTCTTTAAAAAAATATTTTAAAGGTCATAATCTAATCCAAGTGTCCATAAAATGGGAATATAACCAAAAAATTAAACAATATGAACGAATATAAATCATACGATACAATTTTATCAATTTTTAGGGTCATTTTCAAATCCTTTTCATTTTATATTTATACTTAATTACCAGATTTTCCCTTTACTATGGTAGTAGAAATTATTAAGGTTGTTATTTATGTAGTACAAAAATAAAAGTGACATATTTACTAAATTTGGACCTCCTAATTAAAAATATTTAATCTATTTTATCAATATTAAAAACATAAAAGTTGGAGGATTAAATTTAATATTAAATTGGAAAAACAAAATGAAAATAATTTTCTTTAAGAATGTACTTTATAAAAATAATATGTTTTTACATGTAATTCAAGTAAAAGATTGATTAAAAAATAATTTTATAATTATAAATCCACAAGAACAAATTAAATTTTCCAAATAATAGAAAATATAATCATAATTTGTAAATACATGAAATGAAAATATAATTTTCAATAAAAATCTATATTTTTTCCTTATTCATTGAAAAATCAATCTTAAGGAATTTTGAATATTTCACCATAATCTAATATTTTTTATGATGATTTAAAAATTAATATTAATTTTATTACAAAAAAAATTAAATATTCTGGAAGATAATTATATTATTCACTCATTAAAGAAATTATAATCATTCTCGAAAAAAGGGTATTTAAAGAATAAAATTACATTACTAAAATTAATTAACTACTTTTCAGGGAATGAAATACTAAATTATTAATTAGTATTACCATTTTATATTTTATAATTGATTAAATACTAGTTATTCGAACCAATATATCATCTATGTTATAATGGTCACTTAATAACAATAAATAATTGATTGTTAAAGCTAGATGTTGTGTATCTTGTATGGTATCGAACGTTGTATTTCATTATAAAAACTAAGGATGTTACATTCTCTCCCCATTTTGGAAATGGTTTCCTCACAATATTGAATTCAATCTCCGTAACTATGGTTTTACATTTTAAAATACCATTCTTGAAATCCCACATAAGAAAATAATAATAACAAAACATCCACAATAAAAGAAAGAAAGGGAAGCATGAAGCTCATATAGAAAATCAAATAACTATATTTCTATTTATGAAAACATTTACTTTGAAGCTAAAATAAAACATCCATGTTCAAATAGAGAGTGATAGGGATTATGTTCATGAGAAAGTTAACAATCTCACAACTATAAATATGTGATCGGTTAATTGGTCATTTATTTCTAGGTATAAAAACTAAATCGATAATGATATTGTATAATGATCCTTTTCATTGAGTTGAATAATTAAATAACATCCCTATTTAATAAAATTTTTATATATACATGCATTATTAGTATAGTTTCATAAATTAATAAATTTCAACCACAATCTCGTATTTTTCTGCAAATTATGATTATTTGTGACACATTTTTCATGCCTGAAGAAATATAATCAACTTCTACAGGTCACTAAATCCAAAAAAGGTTGAAAATATATTCCTCCTATATTTAAAAATTAACAAAATAAAAAAAAAATTATAATAATATAATATTTTTCTCCAAAATTATTAGAAATTAAAATGAATAAAAAATAACTTTAAACTAGCCAATTCAAATGTAATACCCAAAGTTAAACCTAAATCATTCAGTAATTATACATAGAATTACATTTGAATATTTCAATCTAAGATTGAAACCAAAAAAAATAAGAAATAATTGATCACATACACATTCAAGAAAATTTTAATATTTATCATCAAATAATATCAATTATTCTCATACCAAAAATTATATTCCAAAACCATATAATATCTATGATATTATACTCATTTATATACATAAAAAATCTAAAAGATGATAATTAAAAATTTACTCCTCAAATAAAATCTTATAGTATCATATTTATTTTATTCCATTAATGCTTCAAAAAATTAGAGTGATCTTCTTCCAAATTAAAACTAATATCTTAATCAAAAAATAAATTTTCAATCACATGGTATTCTGTAAGGTAATACATATGTTCCCAAAATAAACTTATTCTTCATCCATAAAAAATAATTGGACTCAAAATAAAATTCCATACAAACTGGGACATCATATAGTTTATTGGAAGGTGATTCACCTATATCGCCCATCGATTGTGGGTTCAAACCACACGGCCTAGATAGAGGCGATGGTTTGTCACATGGTCTAGGTGGTTTCCTATTATAAAAATATTAATTTATAATTAAATTACCAAAAATATGCTAAAATACACAAAATAAACATAATACATTCAAAATTAATGAAATTTTTTATCCTCAGTAGTTATCACATACTTTTTATTTTGTATCCGAGAAATATAGTAAAAATAATTAAAATAAAAAATGTCTCCAATAATATCATTAATCACTATAAATTTTCATAACATAAATTCTAAAATGTGATTTATAGAATATTGAGCTCATGTTCAACATTAAAATTATGAACTCGTGATCGTACATATAACTATAAAGATAACATCTACTAAAAACATCAGAATCACCAAATTATCTGAAACCGGTTTTGATACTAACTCTAAGGACCTATCATTAAACAATTTATTTTCTTATTATTTTAAAACAAAAAATTACATAATTTTCCAAAATAGATTTTTGGTTTAGAGTTTTTTAGAATTAGAAAAAAAAATTCTTATATAGTAAACTCATACATTACTAGAAGACACTTACACTCAGTGTAGATTTTTCACAAAAAAAATCCTTTTAAAAATAAAACATTTTTTATTTTAATGATATATATTAAAAAATTCGATATTGACCGCATACATACCCCTAATCATACTTTTAACCCAATGAAAAAAACATTAAAACTTGGTATGGCAACAAATTCTTAGTAAGGGACATGAAAAGGAAGAGTGAAACCATTGGTCCGTAAATACTTATAAAATATTTTCTATTTTTAAAATAGACTTTGTAATAAAAATAATCGTTTTCTTTCTTAAGAAATAAACTTTATCCCAATTCTATCCACACAAAAATTCATTACAAAACAAAAAGTCAAAATAAACACATAGAAGGGTTTGATGAAAACTTTTCACAATGTTATTAATTTCATCCATAAATCATAATATATTTATATTACCTTATGAAATAATATGTTTTTATAAAATACAAAAAATGAATAGATCATAAAGTTAACAATTGTATTCATTTACATATCATTGTTACATATTTGGTATCTCTCATGGATACACAAGGAGTAACCATGACCATTATATTTGGAATAACCATCGTATTATATTTCCATTATCTCTTTAGAGAAACCAAATCGGTTAACTATATCTCTTTACCCAATTAATTAGAGAGATATAATAGGCTCACCCACCCTTAGTATGAAAAGAAACTACCCATCATCAAAAATAATTCCAAATAAGCATAACATAATCATAATAAATAAATACTTCTTTAAATTATTCTTGAGGAAAGAAACCATTCCATCTTGAACTCAAAATTATTATTTTTAAATGTGTTCTCTTAAAAATGGGAAACAATTATTTAAACATAATTTTAAACTCATAGTGTAAGTTTAAAATAATTAGTCTTTAAGTTAAGAGAGAGAAGATGCTTGGGTAGTATAATTTAAGAAAAAACTTTATTTGAATTTTGTAAAAAGAGTTGAAAGATGAACATTAAAATATGATTTTTAAATGAAAGTCCATTTACATAAAACCTTAAAAATATTCCATTTTGAAATAATTTGAGGGAAATTGTAAAATTCACTTTTAAAAACATTAATGTCTATATAAATCCATTCAATAAAATTAAAAATATGGATTTAAAGGAGAAATATTTTGAAGATAAGTTTTTAAAACAATTAAAATGAGGTCGTTTAGTTAAACAGTCCATTACAATGACTTTGACCCATCACATATGTTATTTATCATCCTGAATAATAAACATAAGATAATTTATAATATCATGAAAACTATGTTCATGTTTTTTATTCCCTTTATATTACTCATTTTAATGTTATATACAAGTACTCAATCATTTATGTTCACATAAGAAATTTTAATGATATTCAGTACCTATGTCGGAAATGCATTCAGTAAGTCAAAATTGGTTAAACTATTCAAAATTCCATCATATCTTGAATAATATTTATTTAATATTTATTTCTTTTATAAATAAATTTTACTTTTATATTAAACTATTAAATATGTTTATGAAAAATTAAATATGTTATAATCTTGGAGATGATAGGTCAAACGTACGCATGATTAACATTTCAATTTTTCAATAATCATTATGAAAAGAAGGTAATTATAATTATATATTTACATAATGATAATAATATCTTAAAAATTATATTATATATTTAAATATCCTTATTATTATCATTAAAGTTATAAGGTGATGAAAAAAAATTCCATAGCTTAGTGGAGGTGGTAGTCAACACGTACACACGAACAACATTATCATTTTTTTGTGCATGGAAATGTGAGAGCGTAAATGGTATATTTTCCTTTCATAATGATAAATATACCATTAATATAATATATAAACCATAATTCCTTCATTATAACCAATCATAAGAGATAGTGATGGAAAACTAATTACTACGATTCACGAGATGGTGGTTTATCGTACGCACGAACAATGACTACATTTCTCATTTGATAGAAGTGGATATGGGTATTTGTTATGATATAAACATAATAAAATATATGTATATATAGTATATTGGTTTTATAATTTCATCATGTTTGAATAATATTTTAATGATTTGTAAGAGGAAACCAAACTAAAACAAGTGGAAAAAAATATGCCTTTTTATTGGAAAGCCTCCTTTGATTAACAGCTTAAAACCACTAAAGATGGTTTTATGAAAAAAAATTTATGATTTAGAATTATTTTAAGGATTGTATGATGTTACTTGGGAATATTGTGGACCAGAAAATTGGTTTTGATGTGTGAAGTAATGAAAAAACGATGTTCAATTTTATAGGAGAGGGGAGGGGGAGTCATTGAATTTCTCAGAATATTAAATCAATATAAATAATATTTTAACAAAATACTCCCTTAATTGATTTATTTAAATGATAAGAGAATTATGTATCTAAATCCTCTCGTCTAAAAATATTAAGATATATTTGGGTCACTTTCTGACTCATATCATTTAGTTTTACACCATCTTTAGCAACATTAACTATTATTATAATAAAATTTATTTTCACTCTTTGAGGGTCAATATTATTACTATAATTTGAAAAAATTCACACAAATGGATCATTGTTGATATTTTAAACCTTATCCGAAAAAATTTTAAGAATATAATTATTATTTTTATTTTTATATCAATTAATAAATTTTTAGTTATTTTAAAATATTATTAATGACAATTTTGACACTATTCATAAATTAACTTTCAGAAATATCAATAAAACAAAATAAATTAAAAAATTACTTCATTACATCCAAATAATATCTAAATAATATTTTAAATTCGTTTAATACATTAATTATCTAATATTATATTTATTTTAATTTTATTAATATCATTTATTTTATTTTTCCATTAATTAAATAATTACTCCATTAATGTTCTGAATGCATTTAATGTAATTATCTTTCCACTAAAAATTAAAAATAAATTAAAATGTTCAATATAATTATATTATGTTTCAATATACTATTTATATCTGAAAATACCTTTCGGATAACACTATATTAAAAAAAACTATACTGATTAAAAAAAGAGTGTGACATGTTTGACATTTCATTAAATAAAATATTATAAATGTCATAATCTTATATAAATTTCCATAAATGGTCATATAACTGAACCTAGTTTTATTATGGATGAGTATTACTCATAAAATTACATTGAAATTATTTTTAGGGTAATTTTCTAGTCATTATCATGTTGTTTATACCCTTGATTACTTGACTTTCCACATACCAGCAAAACAAAAAATACTAAGTTTACATATATCATATTGTCCAAAAATAAATATGCCTTATTTAATAAATCTACAACTCCTAATTAAAAATATTTATTCCATTTTAATAAATTAAAAACATATAATTTTATGTATTTAATTTCAAAATAATAGGCAAAAAGCAATAAAAACGATTTCTGGAAAATGTGATTTTAATCATAAAATGTTTCATACAAAATTCATGTATAAAATAAATTTTAAAACCCATAATTAAGATATTTAAAATCTAAAGGAATAATATAAATTTTCAAAAAAATATAAAATATAATTTTAATTTTTAAACACTAGAAAGGAAAATTTTATTTTCAATAAAAATCTATTTTTTCATTATTCATTGAAAAATCAAACTTTCCAAAAAATTATAAAAATTTATCCGTAATATATTTTTGATATAATTATTTAACAAATTATATTTATTTCATTAATTAAAATTTATAAAATGTCTTGAACTTAATTGTATTTTTCAATCACAAAACCAATAAAAATCATTCCTAAAGGAGTTGTATTTGAAGAATTAAATGTCTTTACTAAAATTAGGTTCTTCATGATCTAAGAATTTATTAAAACATTGTTAATGAAAAGTGACTTCTCATCTTTTATATTTTAGTTAACACTATTCATTCCCACTAATTTAGTATGTTAATTATAAGGGACACATAATGAAAATATTTAGTTGTTCGTTTAAGCTCAGTGTCAAATATTTTATAAGATATCAAACATATTATTTACTTTTAAAAACTCCAGATGTTACAAAATCCTTCTCAACATAGTGACTTTTCTGCTTTAGCACATACCCCTAGTGCCCAAATATAGTTTTTTATCCAACCTCCATTGATATCCTTACAGATTAATAATCAATGAAAATCATAACACCTATTTTAATACAATTATCATTGGAAAATCATTCCTTGGATATTTAGTAAATAAGGTTGGAACACCCCTGACAGAGGACTAATGTAACTCTATCCCAATATAAAAATATATCAGCCCATATAATGGTAATTTTTTAGAATAATTCTAACACATTTAACCAAATCCCCAATGATTGAGATAAAAATTAAGTCATGAAAATTGTGTACATCATCCCCGAGGACCATTTTAATTGATATTAAGTATTAATAGACGAAATTGGAGAGAAAGTTACATTAATATTATGTTCATCCATTGGTTGTTTGATTTCCAGTTATCCAAATTTTCATGGTAGAATATTACATTTCTGTCTGATTACCAACAATCCAAAGTCTCTTTGGAGAAAACCCCTCATAAAGACATTTAAAAGCCATCCAATGTCCCTCGGGAACACTTCAATCAAGTTGATGGTAACCATCTACCTAATGTGACTTGAAAACAAATTTACTATAGTCTACACTTGATAATAATCCCTAATCTCAAAACCATGGATATGAACTCTTACACCAGTATGCATTACCTCTCTACTAAAGGGATTTTAATCCTAGATACCCTAGTGAAGAACCATTTCATACATGTGTATCCCATTTTTGCAAGGGTAATCTATCTATTCTAGTAACTCATTCTATTTATGTGTCAATTGGATATTTACCCCCTATACATACTAATTTATAAGAGGTATAAATATATCAATCCTACATACCCTCATAGTGTTCATTATATGACTCTTAGCCTATAGGCATCTAATGTAATGTAATACCCAATGTACACCAATGTAAATCATTAGGGTATACAAAAATGGATCCTCATATTTAATCCCAAATCAAAACCATTTTTAATAACCATTCACATAGAATCCCATTCTTAATGAAATTAAACTACATGGAATATGACCCAGTCATATGACCATAAACTATCGACACACTTTTTACAGATGGAATGACATAAAAAGAATAAAATTAACCATTGATGCTCTACTTTTAGTGATTCCATATCCTTCTTTGTCACAAAAAATTAAAAGGAATGAAATTTATCAGTTAGTGTCCCTAAATAATAATGATGTTTATTCTATTCAATGTAATATATTGGAACCCATATCATGATCACTATCACAATTTCAAAAAAAACATTCCACCTCCTCACAACCCTTTAAGCATTTATATATTTTAAAAAATCAATCATAATCATTAAGCCTTCCCAGATGTTATGAATTGTTTATAAACCCTCCCATCATGGATGGAAAACAATCCAGTATACCCTTTTAACCCTTATTATATATATTTAATCAATTGGATAACCAAATGTGTTCATGGGAGACCTCAAACCCAAGAATGACCATTACTCCTCCCTATAATTCAAAACATTCCCATGTACCTTTTTGTCCTTACTATATAATAAAAAACTCACATGTAACCTTTTAATCCATCATGGATCGATAAAAACTCCAGTGTACCAATTTAATACTTTTAATATGTAAATAATCTCTAATATAAACTTAAGACTTCTTTAGTGACTATGATCCCTTAAATGAACTTTGAGCCTTGTAGGACAGAAAAAAATCATTTGTTACTCAATACACCCTCAAGGATACTGTTAAACCATAAATATTCTATTTAAAGGGATTTAAATGCCAATTAAAAATACAAATACAAAACCATGTACAATTATCTTGTTATTAATTGTGTCCTAATATATGATTATTTAAATTCAATATGTAATCCATTTAAATAAAAATAATTTAATTAATTTTATTGATGTACAAAAAACTACTACTATAACAGGGAATTCATTAATTTAATAAAACTCTATAATAGTGTCATTAACTTCATAATAAAATCAATGGTAGGATTATTCAACATCTCATCCTCTCAGCACCAGCATTAAACACCTTAATCACTATAAATTGAGGTTGACAAATATCCCCTTTTGGAAATCTTATCCATGGATATTTGATGGTAGAAAATATAAAAACCAAATTTTCATAAACATTTGAATATATATATATATATATATACTATTTTATTTAATGATATTGTATATTTTAATTGATTGGTATCAGTGTGAGATTTTTTTGTTACATTATGGATATTTCATAGATTTCTTGGATGCCACCATGGTATCGAGGTTGACTGAGAGAAGAAGAGTGTTATTTTAGAAATTTCACCCCTAGAAATCTCAAGGAACTAAGGGGACTCTAAGGTAACTATTCATAAATTCTGAATTTCATAAAACACATTGTAGGTAAAGTACTTCACTTCTCCATACTAATGAAGAAGGGAATTTCCTATCAATTGGATGATGAATGCCATGAATCCATTGAAAGTATCAAGAAGTATTTACTACACAATCTGGTTCTAATTCCTTCAATGAAAGGTATTGCACTCATATTATATGTTCCCATTATGGAATTCTCATCAGGAACCCTCCCCATAAAGAAAAATGATGTGTGGAGTGATAGCAGTCTCTAATACCTCAGCCGAACAATGGTAGGTACTAAGACGAGTTACTCTGATGTCAAGTAGAACACCCTTGAAATCATATTTGCAGTGAAAAAGGATGATGAATTTCCTGTATAACCACAAATTCTATAAGGTATCTCATATTGATTATATCAAGTGAATCCTTAGTCGTCCATTGATTAATGGGCCCTTGTACAGATGGGTGGTCATTCTGCAGTAATACGCCATTACTTTCATATCATAGAAATTGGTGAAAGGGAATGCCCTGGATGATTTATTTATAGTATATCTTAACCCATAGAATACATAAGTGAACATAAATCTCCTATATGAGGAGGTATTATATTCCCATTACACTCCCTAAACATAAAAGATGTATTTTTATGGAACTTCCAAAAGTCATATCGGCATAAGAATGGAATACCTGAGATTCAATTAGGATGTCTAAAGGAATGAATTTTTCTCTCTTGAAAAAGTAGTTTTCCCCTTGTCTTTATCATTATCTGAAGGTTTACTGACTAATTAGGTATAATAACAAGACCTTATGAATGGGGTGGAACTAGCCCTACGGTTGTAAATATCCTACATGAACATCAATGGGGGTTCAAAACTATTGATAAAGTATATCAATGGAGAATACTCCATCGAAAAGGAATAAATTGACCGTATCATTGGCTACATCATGGTATTGATAGAAAAATACTCCTTTGATCCCATGTTTCATTATGTTCCCTAATTAGAAAATGTGCATGCTGATGAAATGTCTAATGCAGCCACAGTCTTGGCCAACCCTATTCATGAGGAAGTGATCATCCGTATTACACACCAAAAAATGGTCTCATCGGCCATCATATATGATATAGAAGAAATAAATTAGGTCAAAACATCCCCAAAGAATGATAAACTAGAATCCTCCCCTGGATAGATGGAGCCTATAACCAGACATCTCAAAAATGGTAATCTATTGAAATATCAAGCTGAATGGGATCAGATTCAACACCTTGCAACAAAATTTACCTTGGAGAGAGGTACAAATGAAAAAAGGTCCCTCTAAAATAATGGATTCGTTGGATTCCTCCTCAAATTAATAGAATAATTGGAGGTTATTTATGTCATAGATGAAGTCCATGCAGGCTCCTTTGGTGATGATCTCTCTAAGACCAGGGTCCCCAGCAAATCATAAGTCTGGGTTAGAAATGGAAAACCATGAATCATGACTATGTAGATTTACCCTAGAAATTCCAAGCGTACCAGGTCCATGAAAGATTAATCCTCTATCCCTAGTAATATCTATATACATCTAAATTATTCTTTGCATTTTATGTTTGGGGAAAAGATGTCATGGGCCATATCTCAAATCCATAGATAAGTATTTAGAATACATCCTTAATAATACCGACTTCTTTTCCAAATGGTATGAGGTAGTAAACCTCAGCTAATTTGGGATTCATAACATGATCAACATCATAATTTCAATTATAATCACTAGGATTGGAGTCCCTGTTATTTATAGAAAACAACACAAAATATTATTCCAAGAGTTGAAGAAACTGTAACAGGGGTTCAAAATTTAGTCCAATCACTCATCTAATTTTCATTAAATGGAAAATGGATAGATCAAGGACTCTAATAATACTCTTTAATATATATTCCCGAAGATGGTAATCAAGGATAACAAGTCCGGTCTGGAAAAGCTCCCCTATGATTTATGTCTCTACTGTACCACCATGTGTACTGCTACACAAGAAATGCAATACTCATTACTATGTGGGGAAAAGTTAGTTTTACTAATAAAATTCCAATTTCATTCACTATGAATATCCATTTGTGTACACCTCTCGGATGATTCCCAATTGAAAAAGTGGTTGTATGAGTTGGATCGGCTCAATGAGAATAGGTTGCATACATTTTAAACCATGAAGTCCATCAGAATTGGATCACATGAGCCTTTAACAAGAAGGTTCACCTCCTATCCTTACTCTATGGAGAACTATTGTTGTCCCATAGGACGAAAATGATACCAGGAAAGAATCATATAACTCTAAAACTTAAATGGAATTGTCCGTACATCATACATAATGTCTACCACAACGGATCTTAATCACTAGCCATGATGGATGGGGAGTGTGTCACACCACCAACCAATGTGAGTTCTATCAATAAATACATTGAATAACTGGCATCAAGTGATAAATTTTTTGATTTTATGATGTTAAAATACAAATTTATTCTTAATCACATGATGTTAAATTTTATAGAATTCATCCTGTAAGAAGGACATTTAACTTCACAACATCTCGGATCCTCGCATCAAGAAGTGAAACAAAATTTCATCTTCCGTCTGTATCACTCGATGATAAACTATATGGAACTTTTCCAAGAAGAAATATATTAAATTAAATAGTTTATCTCATCCGGGTACCATGATATTATACTTTACAATCACGTCCTCACCACATGACATTAAACGACGTGAGAAGTTCCTTCTCACTATCGACTCACCACGCACAAGCCAGATCTCTGTGAAGGAAGGATGAGATTCCCCAAACCCTGTGTGAGAATTATCTTGACGTAAAGTAATATCCTCATCCAAGAACTCTGTGTGGCTTGATTCTTACCGTCACATGATAAATAGTTATTCCTGAATTTCTATTCTAGGACCCAGTCATAGTATTCATTTCCTTTCATATTGGGTGATCCTCGTCCTTACTGCAAGATGTTAAACTACAAGGAAAATGTATTTACCACATGATATAAAACAGAACAGATCCATAGTTTTACATCCCTTTCACATCGGGTGACCCACAAACATATCGTATGACATTAAACTTCCGATTTTATGTCCTTACAACGTGAAATTACACTATGTGGGTTTCTAGAACAATTTATGTCCTGATTATTATTTCTAATGAGATATGTAGGGATTCCTCTGTCCTATATCTTTTTCCAACAACCTTATAATGAAAATGTCCCTTATCCTAAACATAATTGTCACAATACGGTGAGAGGAGCCCTCTAAATTCCTTTTTTCTCGAACAAAGAATAGATTATATGAGCATAAAATTTCTGGTAAAGGATTCCCCCACAAAAAATGTATAATAACTCATGATGGATTCATCAGGGTCATGAACGCATTACCATTAAAGTAATTCCATGATTCATCATTGCATGACATTAATCCGCATGGTTGATGTCTTTCTCAAGATATAAAATTGTACATCCCTATCGAACTCACACTAAATGAACACTATTGTGGTTGATTTGTCAACTACAACACCTCCATCCTAATGAACTACATGTGACTTGGTTCCAACCATGAAATGATAAGAATTTATGCATGTATCTTCAATCCTACGTCAAGTAGCAACAAATACAAATATTACCCATCCATGCCTGTAGGAAAGACTTGTGCAGGAAGTTCTTTCCATAACAACTATGTATGTATCGGTTAATATTTACATAAAATACATAGTGACACCTGGATATCTATCCTTGGGTCCAGCCACAATGTCCATTTTTACATCGGGGATCCAAAATCCTTGCTGCATGATGTTAAAAAACACAGATCCTCAAGAACTACATGTTGCTTGATTCCTATTGTCATAGGAAAGCTAGTGATTTCTGAATCTCCACTCCTAGGGCCAAACTATAATAGTCAATGGAAAACATGTCCATATTACATATTGTTTAGACCTATGTATAGTGTTTACCATTCAATAACAACTTGTTTCTTGATCCCTTTCATCATAGAATATGTAGTGAAATCCTAATCTCCAATCTAGGGTCTAGCTATAACAACCAATAAAATAAATTGACCCCAACTGTATTACAGGTGAACCATAAAAATCCATTTTACCTAAATGAAAGTCATATATAAAAACAACCTCCTTTTTCATGTAATGTATATTACACAATAATTCATATCAGTCACAATAGATTTATTGCATTGTGATTAATTATATAGAAAACATCCTTACCAAATGATGGTAAACTTACTGAAAAACTTCATTACCACATGCCAACAAATTACATGGAAAATTTATTTATAGTATGATAATAGACAGTATAGAAAACATCTTTACAGCATGTTTTTAAACTACGCAGAGAGAAAAACATCCACACTACTTGACATTAAACTGTAAATACCATCACACATTTTTCATCCCTTTTCAAAGGATCTAATGATCCTTACCACATTCATCGAGAGTACGTGGTGGTTTCATCAACTTTTAATCACCTCAATATATAAATCACACTTCATGTATCGTGTGCCTCAGGTTCCCAAAGACCATACTTCTCCCTTGTAAAGGATACCCATCTTTAAGGTACCATTTTTTATTATGAATGTTTTCTTATGGATTCTACATATGCGCCTATGGCCATCAACCAAATTTTTACTCTATAGAAAGGGATCTATAATCCTTGAGCACTCTAACATCATCTTTTTAGAACTCAATGCCTCAATTTGATCTAAACTACTTCAATAATGATTTTCATGAATAATTACTCATGACTTGAGAAACATTATCCATGATATTAAATATTTTCTTCCACTATTCATAATGATGATGGGGTAATCTTTGACATGTGTATGATAATTAGGATCTTGCATACAATCCCCCATATAAGGTCCATGTAATTCACAACAGTAACTTCCCTTCACTTTGGTCAGTGTTTTATAAATATAAAAAATATCCTATAATTTTTCAATTACCAAGACCCTATACTATTAGAAAAAGAGAAAAAATATTTTAGGATTAAAACCTGCAAAGAGATGCATAATAAAAACTCAACTCTTCTCTTACTAAACTCATCATCTTATGTGTTCTGGAATAAACTTTGCCACAAATATATAATCCCTAAAGATCGTAGGTTTTATTCTATATCCATACTAAAATCCATGATATGGTCAATGAACGCCCTTGTTTAGTAAAAAATTTAGATTATTTATTTTTAACATATCATTACTGTGAGACAATGTTTTCGAGGTAGTGAAATAACCATTAGGCTTCTTAAACCCTTCTTTCATAATACAATATCTACAAATAAAACATTATGATTTGTGTTCCCTAGATAACCACAATATTCTATGGCCCTCAGAAAGAGATGTCATGCTTCAATGGGGCCTTTGTTTGAATATTTCTGTATTCTTATTGCTCATGTATATGTGCCTATGGTTGTTAACCAGATTCTTTACTCTACAAAAGTTATTTTCGATCCTTGTGAGCCCTGAAATCTCTGTAGAAGAACTCAACACCTTAGTCTATTATGGTTTATTTTGGGTATGACTATATAATACCATCCTTATGACTTGGGCACATTGAACCATGATTTTGAATTCTCACACAAAACTATTCAAGTGGATTTTATATTCTCAATGCCACATCACCGTGTTTCGTACACTTTATCAAGGTTGAAATGAGACACTTAATTATATATCCTTTGGTGGTCCAAACAACATGATTCATGACAACCAACCATAGGGATTGAGAATCACAATTTTTGAGATGAATTGTTTTACCATTCTAGAACCCTTCTAGATAGCATTATTCTCATACCTAACCACATAATCTAGACATATGAGTCATCAAAAATCATTTTTGGACCTTGGAAATGTTTGGAGATCATATCTCGTTGACCATGATACCGATACATAATTCCCTTGACCTAACAACAAAGGTAATATCCTCTTTATAATAAAGGGATTCAATCTTTATGATCCTTAGAAACACTGGGGAAGAACCTAGAATCTCCAAGTGTTATGGGTGATCCCTGATATGTCTCCACCATCACATATTTATTGACCCAATCTTTTGGGTTAGGAATTATATCACACATATTCCCACAATCCAGAAGGACCTAACATCCGATGTATTTCACGACTACTGATATTATCCATGTATACCTTCCATGACCCATTGAAAAGAGTCTAAAAACAAATTTTTTGCAATTGTACTGATGCATAAGGGGTTTGGCCTACAAACCAGAGGAATCATCTCTATTCTGGAAAGGATATTTATTCTTCATTATCCTTGTAAACACCATGTAAGAACTCAAGATCCTATGCTATTTTAGGGTATTATTAGAATGCAAGCACCATATTCCATGATCATCAATTACTTTCAAGCTAAAAGACCCTAAACTACAGTGATATAAGGTTTGAGCTACAAAACCTCACACTATAAAGATAGAAGCTATGAGATAAAAGACTATAAACTATATCAATAGAAGGTCCAAGATAAAACACCCAAAACTAAAGAGATAAAAGGTCTAAGCTAAAAGACCCTAAACTAGAGTGATATAAGGTCCAACTTAAAAGACCCTAAACTAAATCAATAGATAGTCGAAGCTAAAAGATGCTAAACTATAGCAATAGAAGTTTTGAGCAAAATTACATTGAACTTAAATGATATAATGTTCGATATAAAATACCCAAAACTACATAAATAAGATGTCCAAGATAAAATACCCTAAACTATTTTGATAGAATGTATGAGCTAAATGACCCATAACTATAGAGATAAAAGGTTCATTCTAAAATACCATGAACTACAGAATAGAAGCAATTTAGTCTGAAATAAGGGAAAATCTTATAAGGACAACTATATGGACTTGGAAAAAATATACTTACTCTCTCCATGCCAATAGGTTTCATTAAAGGATTGAGCACTCTCCCTTGGGTCATATATTCTAAACAGTTATCCTTTTTTGAATCAGGTAATCTCAAGATAGATGGAGCCAATATATCAGAAAGGACCCTCAAGTTGGTTGGAAATAATGAGTACATAATTATAAGAATCTATTAGAATTATAAAATTTAAAGTCCAAACATTCATTTTTACTTGGAATTAAGAAAGGGAAGGGTATCATTGGTAATTTAAGGAACATATGGTCATTGAAATGTTGTGAACATCATTAATGAAAGAGATATTGTACAAGAACATATAATGTTCATTAAATTCATTCATTGATAGTTTGAAAGAGGTGGAATATCCAAATTTCATAGTCATTACAAGAGTCTTAAAAATTTCATTACATATAAATGGTCAAACTAAAATAATATTTGATCAGCTGATTGGTCAAGTCAATGTGATTCTAGTGGGAAGTGTTAATTGAACATTGATGTACCACTCATAGAGCCTCCTCTATTTCTACACTATGATGGAGAGTCTCAAATAATGTAGTCATTTCCTTGAATCTTCTTTGAGTATTTCCCAATGAGGTTGATGATATTGAATGGTTATACCACAAGCGGGATATGATTTCCTTATATCTCTATATTGCACAATCCAGGCATCCATCATGGATTATTATTTAGATACAAAATAGATACTCTACTCCAGTTCCTCCATTGCCTCCTTCATCTATTCTGCCAGGGGTGACTCATATTTGCGATCATTCAGGCCCCTCATTGGTGTCCAAATTGTTCTATGTAATAATAATTTATTTCATGATTTCATATAGTGGTTTTCAATCAAATTACCCTTCCCTAAGTGATGAAATATCTTATGAAGGAGATCCCCTTGATCATGAAATGTTTCTAATGGAGTCCATGTAATCATGTTGTAAATCTTCTACCAAACCAGCTTGTATTGTGTTTGAGCTTCTATGACTGATGGGATGGGCATTCCAAAAGAAGTAATAACCATATGAGCTAGCATGGATTTAGGGTGAGATATATCTAAATAATAGAATAGCTAGTGAATGAACCCCTCTTTGACTCCCTTATTTATAGGGAATCTATAGGAATACCAAATGTTTCCCAATAGACCAGATGACACCCAAGACGCCAATTGGTCACAAATACAAAAAATCACAAATGAATTTTTTTCCCAGAATCAATCCATTTTTCCCTATGATATCACACATAGGGGTGATTTATTGATTCCTTCCAAATGAGCATTGAAAATATTAAAAAGAAGAAATACCCAAAAATGGGTGTTATTTTCCCTAAAAATCAAAGAATGAAGAAGGTTGTTGAGATCACATGGATCATGTGATCCCCCAAAATTCACACGATCATATGACCATTATAAGTTCATGTGGATGGTCACATGAAAAGCATAACCTGTGGAAGATCCCATGAAATTCCTTCAACATGTCTTTCTACTCGTGTGAAGGCACCTTGGATTATCGTTTATCACATGATGGAAGCCCAATAATCTCCACTACATCACATGGATTGTCCAGCGGTAGACACTCGTCAAACTATCCTTAAATCATTGGAAAATATAAGTAAATATAAAAAAGGTGGGAGCCTGTTGTGGTCGTAAAACTCATTTGATGCATCACAAACATAGAGAATTATTACCCTCAATAAAACTCAATAAAAATAATGAAACCCATATGAAATTGTTAAAAAAACATAGTAAATCATTAATAGAGAATGAATGAAACTAATATAGTCTTAAACATCAAATGATATTCTCCTAGAGACCCACAATACACCAGAAGCACCCATCGACATGTCTAACCCCTCTTGCAAAAGATCGTTGGAATGTAATCCTTGTAACTTGATAGAGTTTAGACATTTCTATGATACCTTGGGCTTCCCATTTGGACCTAAAAGTAAAAAAATAGATACACCATTCCATGAATTTATCCAACATCTCAACATTAACTTTTATTAGTTGTGTGATTCAACACCAAGTGGTAGAGTGATTTTCTTCGACAACACTCATACAACCTAAAGAGATCCCCAACCCTTGTAAAATAAATAAATAAAATAAAATTTGGGAATAATGGGAGCCTCTTACAGTCATAAAACATATGTGTCATGCTTAGGATTAACGCAACACAATCTTGGAAGACCCTTGGACAAGCCCATATGATTTCATGAATGGACCCTAACAAGCCATCATTGTCTCATGGAAATTCCAAGAAACATTTTCTAAAATAATGATAATTCCTTTTAATAGGAATCCTAATCATGGGGATACACTTAAAAATGTCAATTGGACAATATACTATCCCCTCATCATCTTCATATAAGTCAAAAACCATTAATTAGAAATAATCCTATAATGGGAGCATTGATGGGATGATCTAGAAGTCGCTGAAAATCATGAGACATCCTTTGATTGACCCACGATAAGACCTCACGAAGATGCATGACACCAAATCCATCAAATGACTCCAACCCGGATTCACATGATACATATTGTGTATAGTGGTGCATGACCTGGATGGTGAGGCCAATAGATACCCCACCCCAACATCAAAAATTGACTCTTCCCAAAATTATGTAGTCGGTCATTTCCTTAGAACCTCTCATCGCCACACCTAAGAAACATTGGGGATTAATCAAAGTGTCTGATCTCATGACAAGATAAAATTACATTCAAATATGATCTATGAAAAAATTGGAGTAATCTTGCAGTATGCATACATCACGTCACATGGTCATTCATAGATCATGTGAATGACTTCTTGAAGGAGACATAAATAACATCCCACATTTCTTCTAGATCAATTGATACATAAACCAAGATAATAATAAAAAAATATAGGGAATATATAATAAGGAGAAGAAACAAAGACTAAAAGGTTAGATACTTATGCAAGGAATGCATACGTTGATCCAAATGTGCATCGTGTGAACCCCCAAGGACATGAGACAGCACCAAGACATGTTTCTTAGATCTCATGATGCCCTTTTTGTGTACTATTTGGATTTTTCGAAGTCCGTAAGACACTTCAAGGAAATTCACATGCCCCCAGGGGCATGCCACCCTAGTCATGAAAATTCCTCCAGGGTCACCATGAAAACCTTATGGTTTCCTTGAAACATGTTTTGAGACACATATGATGAAACCAACACATGTTATATGAGTCTCACAATAGAAATTAGGAATTTCAAATGGATCTCTCAATGCCCTATGGGAACACCATGCTTATCTCAGGATGACTTCCAAACATGTTATCTAGGATCATGTGTCACCCTACAGACATGTTTCATTGACTCTTTTGATTCCCTAAATGTGTGTCTTCCTTCATTCAAGATGACATCAGTGTATGTATGCTAAATCATATTATTCATTCTAAGCGTTATGGTTAAGATTTTGTGATTTCTTCAAGGATTATTCAATTAGGTTTCATGATATCCTATAGGAAATTCATCTTTGATCATGCGATGACCCTCATAAAATCTATCTAGTGTATGAGATTTCCCTCAGAAAATCCAACTGAATCATCTGATTATATTTGGAAAAGTTTGTAATATAACCAAACATGGCCAAACATCCTCCAACATGTCAAAAAAACAATTCATTTCAATCACGCAATCAAGGATGCCAGGTAGGATAGCAGGTTAGGTCAAAATGGAAGTCTCAGTGTGTAAGCTCTAATCCACAGCATAATATGATATATCCCGTGTATAGGGGAAACGTCAGTGTGTAATCCTTGACCAAATAAACAATGATGAATATATTTTCTACCATAACTATGATATGTTGAAATCCTACCTTAGTACAATGATCCATATTAATGATCCCCATGCAAGTCTCGATACAAAATTTCTGCATCCTCAAGCAACAAGAATGATTATTTTATATTACTTCTTTCTCACATAGAGCATAGCTCAAGTGGGGTTAGGGAGTCACACTGATCATATAATTCACGTGAAATTCCTATTCCTTAGAAAGGGAAATTGAAGCACGCTATCATCGACACATTCAAATGATATGTGGTATTTTGTTACCTATGTGAAGAAAATTGGCTGACCAGGGTCGTCTCTCAAAGAGGCAGTAATTAAAACACTTAATAAAGATATTTTGAAAAAAAATTAATGTAACATAAACACACTAATTAATATTATGTTGGTTTTTTATCATTTATAAAAGAAGAAAATTTATAATGGAAGAAGATTGTATATTTTTTCGTTTTTAATTTTGAAATGAAATTCAATTAATAAGACACAATGAGAACATGTTTCTTTAGAAAACATTTTTAGATGGCATAATACATCTAACTCTACCTATAAAATTAATTATTAATAATTATTATTTATATTACTATTCACTTGATTAAACCCTTATTTGATTGATGTTCTATGGATAGATTAATATTAGTGGTAATTTTGGGAACATATCACCTCTATAAATGAGTATTAAATGAGTTTATGGATTGTATTATTACTCTAAAAATTGATCTTGTGTGGTTTTGTATTTCCAATTAAGATCATTCTCTCACAATTAATATAATTCCCGACCTTGTTGGTTTTTTCTTAATTGTTCAATTTCTTTCATAGTTTCATTTAAAATAAAAAAGATTAATTAATAGACCATATTATGTTAATTAAAGTACCACATTTATTCAAAATAAATTAATGAATAAGGTGTTAGGTAGATTGATTACTAAGAAGAAATACTCTTACATCGGTAGTGTAGTCATCATAGAACCGTTTTGCATGTGAAAAGGTTGTGGAAAGGGTATAACCCAATCAAATTTCTACTCTGGATTTCCCTCACAAAGAGTATGACTGTAGAAGAATAAAAGTGAAAAACATTGATGACATATTAGAGAAAATAATAAGTTTATTATGAAAACAACAATATTAAATCACGTAGAAGAAGAAGAAGAAGAAGAAGGATTTGAAGAAGGGATCCTTGCTTCAATAGCTACCCAATTTGAAATGATTAGAGAATTAGAGCAGAACCACTTATCCTCTTATGTAAAATTACTAATTCATGTCCAACCCCATATAAATGAGAAAAATAAATTTATATAGCGGAGGTCAGCTATGGTTAAAAGTGGATTCAACTGTGTATGGATAAATTCAAAAAAGTAATTTATTCTAATTTTACCTTCCTATTTGACCATAAAAATGATTCAAATAACTTTCTTTACCAAAGGATAATGTTTTTAAAAATGGGTTCTTGATATTCTATACATAGTTGGGCCCAATCCAATCATGGGTGAGGATGTTATGGTTCAAATACTTATGTGGGTTCTAATATGGAGAATTCATCTAATATTTGACTTCATGTCCCATTTATTCCAATAAATTTCACTGTTTAACTCATATGTCTGAAATAAATCTTAGTTCTCATTAATTCAAGAACATTGTTTCAAAATTTTAAGTTCAAATAAATCAAAAAAAATTACTCTTGAAATACTATAATAAATATTAATACGTAAAACTGTAATTTTGATCCAATTTTCAAATGAATTATCTAATCCAAATTTTGTTATAAATTAACATATTGAAGACAATGTGATGAAATTATATCATTTATTATTAAAAAATATTCATTAAATTTTTCTTTTATAAACATCCCCACACATACCCTTTTTCACAATTGGGAGAAGTCACAAATCATGTATTCTAAAAATATTTACAAGATATGCATGTTCATATTCCTCAATACACATTGGAAATATATTAAAATTAAGAATTTAATAAAGATTGAATAACAATAAATTTTATATTCCTGGTCTCATAAATTGTGTTCAAACAAAATATTGTGAGATTTATAACAATAATCATAGAGAAATAATTCATCGGTCAAACATACAACTAATTCCCCATGTGTGTGTGTGTGTGCCAAACATTCTAAGTTCATATCTCCACCCTTTATTCAGTATATTCATGTATATTATAATAATTTTTCATACCTGGTCTAATTCACCAAACCTGTTATGCTTTCAATTGTAATCAAATTTTAGGACCAACTCACTTAAGCAGTATTGAAAATCAAACTATAAGCTCTCTGCCTAGATATCCCCACCTCTTTTACATTTCATCACTTACCTAATTTCTTATTTTTGTAGTTATTTTTTCAAAAGTTTCACATGGAAAAAATCTCACACTCATATGTCTACCATTTTTTTATCTCCTCACAGCACTAATTGTTATAGTTATAACAAGATAATTAGTTGACGATGAGTGGGTTTTGACCTACCAAAGACACCACCCATGTTTTTTTTAATTTTCATTTTTCTTTTTATTTTATTGTTTTTTTTTTTGAGGGAATAAAACTGTTGGTAAACAGGTACACATGCATAGATTTTTTTAGTATACTGATAAAACTGATCAAAAGAAAAATTAATTTACTGATCAACCATTGATATTAGATGTACTTATTTACCTAACCTAAATATTCCATGAATTGAGTACCACAAATTTCAAAATTCTTGGTTGAGTGAAAACTTTTGTATAGAAATCAATGAAATAATTTAACATGAAAAAATATCACAATGAGGGGTTTCCAAATCTAAAAGGATTTATAATGACACAACCAATCATGTCATCGATGATTCAATTTTTTAAAAATTCATCCCCTTAATGAAAAAATATTTCTCATTCTTACCATGTCACCAATGAATTTTGAAAATAGTAATTCTCTATATATATTGTATCTAAATGATCATTTTACGTGATATGTTTTTTTTTGTTTTTTTTAATTAATCAAAAACGTAACAGAGAACATAAACAAATGTAAATCATAAATATCTACTCTAAAATGTTGTCCCCTACCCCACACATAAAATATTTCATTTTTCTCAATGTGAACCTATGAGATGATATGTGCATATGAAATGTATAACTATAAATAGGAAAATTAATATAAATGTTAAAGGGTTAGGAATAACATGATATTCTAATGTTATAATGGGGTCATGCATTGTGATGAAATAAACTACGTCAGAAAGAATTCCCCCTATTTATTGCTTCAAATATTGCACATTTATTGTAGATATCCTTCTTGTTTCCTTTTTGTGATCTCCACAACACCATAGGAAAGAATATTAGATACAACATAAGGACCTAACCATCTGGGACCCAACTTAAGGGGCATAAACATCAATCATGAATTGTAGAGTAGAACTTTTTATCCTATATAAGACTCTTTTTTTATGGATCATTATGTTAGTAAATTCTTTTGATCTTCCTTGTAGAGCATTCAGTTCTCATATAATGAAAACTGAATCTCCTCAAGCTCTTTAATTTTTAGCTTCCTTTCAATTCCATCATAGGTCAAATAGATGTTTCATTTCATTATAGCCTAATAATATCATTACCTGACCTCCACAAGGATATTAAAGGATTTCCCAAAAACAATATGAAATTAGAACATACCGAATGATGTCTTGTATGTCATCATATAAGACCAAATTGAATCATGCAAGCACTTGATCCAATCCATCCTATTTGGTTGCACTTTTTCTCATAAAACAATTTACTCATGATTTGAAACCTTATCCAAACCATTTATTTGGGGGTGGTATGGTGTTTATGTTTTTTTATAACCCCCTAATTCTAATGGAGGAAAGAAAAATTATGATTGCAAAAGTTTTTCCTGCACCACTAATAATGGCCTTTCATACTCCAAAGCTGCATAAATTTTTTGCCTTTCCAAATTCCACTAAAACATGAGATTCATCAGTCCTGGTGGCCTTAGCCTCCACCCATTTAGTAAAATAATCAAAAACCACCAAAATATTCAAAAAATATTACCAGGAAAAGGACCCATAAAATCGACACCCCATACATGAAAAATCACACGGAATAGTATGGGATGATGGTTAGTCTCTTGATTCCTGGAAATATTTCTAGTGTGATTGCAATGTGAGCATGACTAACAAAACACATGAGCATCGTGGAATATTCTAGGTCAATATTACCCAATGTTTAAGAATTTAGTAGCTATTTTCTGGCTTCTAAAGTGTCCCCCACAAGAAATTTTATGGTAGAAATGAAAAAATATACTCAAACTTGTTATTAGGAACACACCTCCAAAAAAATGTGATCACTACACATGCGCCATAAGTAGGGATCTTCACACACATAAACCCAAGGATCAAGTTTTAATTTTTTGAAATTATTTTTATTTAAATGTTCAAGAATTTAATAGTCAAAAATATATTTAACAAAATAACCATACAATGTATGTGTACTGGAAAGTGTATAAAGATGATCATAAAGAAAAGAGTCCTAATGTGGTATATTGTCCAAGGTATGATCCTCTAGCATGTGAGTAATCCTAATCATGTTGTCTACCAGAATTTTTTATGACCCCTTACTATCCTTTATCTCAATATTATATTATTGAATAATGAGAATCCATTAGATAAGCCAAGGATTTTCATCTGGATTCTTCAAGAGGTAACATAGATTTTCATGGTTAGTGAAAACAACTTTAGTGCCTAATAAATATGATTGGAATTTATCTAAGGAAATTATCACTGAAAGAAACTTCTTTTGTGGTTATTTAGTCAGATTGGGTGAAATTAAACGTACTAGAAGCATAGGCAATCCCATGTGAACCTACCTCCACCCTCTGCTATAAGCCAGCTCAAACAATGATGTTTGAAACATCACACATAAACTCAAATATAATGTCAATCCATGGGGGCTGTATGGTTTTTGGAGTCATCGGATGTTTCTCTCTATCCTCAAAGAAAGTCCTACAAGAATAATAAATAAAAAAACCTATAATCATTTTGAAGTAATCATGGTAAATAATGATTAATCATACTGAAATATTTTATGAAGCGCTAATAAAATCAGGCATTCCCTATGAAATATTTAACATCACACACACATAAAGGATAGGGTAAGGATGAAATAATATATTTCTTTGAAATATCAACCTCTTTTCAATTATATTACCCTACATACCATAAAATTGTACCATTCTCTACCAATAAATGACATTTTCTAAGGTTCAAGACCAGATTATTCTCAATAAAAAAATTCAACATCCTTTCCAAACTATGGATACAATAATCAAATGAAGATACATACACTGTAAATTTGTCCACAAATTCCCCCATAAGTCTCTCAATGAAATATGAAAAACAATTCTCAACATGAATTTGTAGAAGGTACTTGGGGCATTGGAAAGTAAAAATGGAATCCTTCGGTAGGAAAATATTCCAAATGGATAAGTGAATGTTGTTTTCTACTAATCAACCAGAGTTATAGGAACATGAAAATATCTAGAAAATCCATCTAATAAATAATATTGTGTTTTATAAGTTATTCTCTCAAGTATTTGATCAATAAATTGGAGGGGGAAATGTTCATTGCTAGTGTATTGATTCATTTTCCCATAATCAACAAAAACATGAAAACTATTTTTCACCCTCATTGGAACTAATTACTCTCTCTCATTTCTAATAACATTATCACCAGTTTTCCTAGGTAGAACATAAATAGGAATACCCCAATTTTAATTTCAAATGGGATAAATTATACCGACCTCGAGCAATTTTTTAACTTCTTTTTTAACAACTTCCAGAATAGTTGTATTTAGTCACCTTTGTGGATTCTTAACTGGTTTATCCTCATCCTCTAAAATAATATTATTCATGGAAATATAAGGTCTAATAATTGATAATTCATCTAGGATCCATGTGATTTACCTTATTTTCTCTCTCAAATGATTGATAATTTTTTCTTCATGTTTAAAAGGGAAATTATTAAGAATGATAATAGGTTATTTCTCATCACTCAAGAAGTATAATTAATTGAGATTTTGTGGAAATTTATTGAGTTCCAATAAAGGAGGTACATTATGGATGGATACATTAAAGGAATTGAAATATGTCCACAATGAGCATCAGTAATTGAATATACATCATCAAAATAAGAAAACAATGCATCAAATCCATCAGCATACTCAACATACATGTTATAATTATAATGACAATGATCATAATCAGAATGTGAATCCATATTAATATCAAATCTAAGAGAATTTTGTGCATTAGAAAAAGATTTGGGAGTTCTCTTAGATATCAAACTGTAAAAAATAAACATAATCACTCTAAGCATATGACAATAAAAATCCATAAGGTTTTTACATGGTGGTTCATAATGGTAGATAACAAAATAATAATGGTATTCTAATGGGTACTCCATAGATTCCCTTAAACTAAAAATCACAACATCATCTCCAAACTCCATAGAAAGTGTACCCTCGTGGATGTTTATGATTTTTTTAGTTTTGAGGTAGGGCCTACCTATGATAATGGGATCATGATAATTTACCTGATCATCCTCCATGTTAAGGACGTGGAAATATATTATAAATATCATGTCTCTTACCTGAATAAGTATATCCTCAAGGACTACCACTAGATATAATGTAGCTCTAATATTTAACAACACTACTACTCTTGTCATATTAAACTCACCAACCAATATAAAAGTGAATACAGAGTGAGACATCACATTTATGGAAGATTCCAAATCACATAAATCATCAGAAAATTGTAACTCCCCTATGGTGAATAGGACGGTTAATGTCTTCGGACCCTTGCACTTTGTGGGATTTTATTGAGTTGGTGTAATGAGTGCGGAAAAATTACTTCCAATATTGATCTTCTAATTTCCATTAAGACCTCTTCTATTGCTAAAAATTTCTTTGAAGTATTTTTCTAACCTTTGTATTTTCTTAATGGACTCAAGTAGAGGGATGTTGATCTCAGAACACATAAATATGACCAAATTCACTTTTCCATCACATCTTCAACCATATTTTTGGATTGAACAACTATATTGGGAAAAGGATGGGGTTTATGAGGAACACCATCAATATTTTTCTTACCATTGTATTTCTCCTTTGGGAGTTTATCAGTTGGTCTCGAATGAGGATAATATAGAGTTAAGGAGAATCCTAGTATAAGGATAGATGAAAATTTATCAGTAGATTTCTTCCTACTTCTTAATGTGATGGAACTAACAATCCATTACTATTTGGAGTATGTTGGGATGGTATACTTCCAAAGATCTTACAAACCATTTCATGGAGGGTGGTGGAAATATGGGTCATTTTTGTCCTCAATTCCTTAAACAACATACCATGATTCTCCATCTCATTATTTTTCATAAGATAATTTTGTTTCAAAATATCATTAAAATTATAATGTACCATTGGTTGTGTATTTCCTTGTTGTTATATTGTTGATTATTAAGAAAAAAATATCATTTGGGGCTTTTGGAAACCATATTAGTAGGGCAAAGGATGCTATAAATTGTGTTGAAAATGGGGAATTTGTTGTTTTCAAAATCCATGCCTCAAGTCTGATTAATACTTCCACCCTTGGTTGTATGTAGGTTCAAAGTAATCACACTTCTTTTTAGGATGTTCCTATTGTTTTTGTTGATATGGTCCAATAGATAATTTTGTTTCTCAATCCTCCATCTTTTGTATTTGGGGGGAAAATCAGTTGGGTGGTCTATTTCAGTGAAAATTCAGCAAGGCCTCATTGGAGAGGGGTGGGATGTCTTTTGATCCATAGTAATATGACTTTACATTGTTGTAAATTATTCCCACCTGGTATTAATTAAATTATTTTCAAGAGAATATGTACATACCTGATGTATTCCTCTAAAGTGTTTTGTACCTCGATCCTCAAATTTTTGGGTGTTTTGGGACATATTTTCGATCAACAGACAAACAGTTGCTCATGTTTTTTCAACCAATTATCCTCCATCTGAAACATCCACCATGATCTATTAAATAGATGTGATGACTTCATACAAGTATGAGATGAAAATTTTCTCACTAGTTGGGTGATTCAGTAAACTTGTACACAACTTCTTGAATCACTCCAAATACTCATACAATGACTCGACATAGGATTTATTGATTCCTGATATCACTTTCTGAATGGTAGTGGTCCTTGATTTTATAAAATATCTTTTCAAGAAAAGTTGTTTCAAATCATTCAAACAAGATATACTTTAGTTTATAAATAATACATCCATATTTTTGTAGATCCATCAACTAAGAATGGGAATTCTATTAGTTTGATTTGATCTTAAAATAAATTTCTTGGTTTTAGGTTTGTGAAAAACACATTAAATTCATTTTTTTGATTGTTAGGATCATCAACAGATAGTCTATGTAGTATTTTTATTATTTGTATCAATCCATATTTTAATTCAAAGTCTATTTCAAGGATTGCATGTGCAATAAAATTTGGATGATAGTTAATGTTAAGTGAAACAAATTCCTGAATGGTTCTTTTATGTTAATTATTCTTATTTTCAAACTTTGGTTGTTATTTTATGTCTGAATTAGAATTTATTCTAGTTTTAATCTTATCAAATTAAACGAATTATTCAACTAGTTAAATGTCAAAACTTCTTGTAGAATCAGACTGTCATTTTTGATCCCTAGGGTTTCGTAGAATATTAGGATCAAGATCTTACAGATTTTCGAGATTAGTACATTTTATAAATCAAATAAAAATGAAATATGAAAAATTGAAACATACTAAAAATATAATAGTTTTGATTTGATGTAGTGATAAAAATAAAAGAAGAGGAAAAAGAGAAAATTTAATAACAGGGAAAGAAGAAAGAAACAGTAGAAGAAAATAATAAAATGAAAAAAAAGAAATACCTATTACTATTTGAAAATTTTTCATTCCTCCATTTAAATAGTTCAAATTAGAAAGGATTTTTTGTCAGTGCTTTCACATGATGTCTGGTTTTTGGGTACTCAACTTCAGTAGAGTTTGCTTACCATGGTTTTATCTCAAAAAGGATGTAATTATAAGACATATTAAAGGTATTTTGAAAAAAATGTAATATATATAAAATAATTAAAAATATATGGTTACTTTATATTTTATAAAACAATAAGAAGTGTGATGGAAGAAGATTTCAAATTTTTTGTTTTTTTTTCAAAGTGAAATTCAATTAATATGACACAATGAGAAAAAAAATTAAAAATATTTTTAAAATTATTAATCTATCTAGCTATTACAATTAAATTAATTTCACGTCATTATAATTTAAATTAAAATGCACTAAACTATTATCCCCTAATTTTTAACCCCAAAACCCTATGATAATTAACATAACCACCAAGTTGAAATTAATTAAACCCTAGGCTACCATTGGAAAATGAAATCGTAGCACCTAGCATTGATTCATATTGTGAGGGTAGCTTATAGTAAGTGGAAATTAATGGAACATATACACTATTAATATGATTATTAATTTAGTTTACAGATTATATTTGATCTCTAAAAATTTACCTCATGGGGTTTTTTATTATCAATTAAGATCTTTCTCTCATAAGTCACACAATTCTCATCCTTGCATGTTTTTTGTTAATTGTTGAATATTATTCTTTGTTCATTTAAATTAAAACTCAATTAATATATAATGTTAAGATAATTATAGTATCTCATTTTTCAACAAAAATGAATAGATATGGTAATAGAGAGGTCTATTACTCAAAAAACTACTCTTCCATGGGTAGTGTAGTCATTATAGAAACATTTTTCATGTGAAAAGGTCGTCGAATGGTTATAACCCAATAATGTTTATAATTAATATTTAAATACCCAATAATATGAGTTGGGAAGAAAAAAGTTACCAAAATAGAAATTATTTAAGAGAAACTAAGAATTTTATTATGCAAAAAAAAATATTACAACGCGTAGAGGAAGAAGAACACTTCAATGAAGGGATCCTTACATCAAGATATGCCCTAATAGAAATGATTAGAGAATTAGAGTGGAACCATTTATATTATCATAATGATCCTAATTCACTTAAAAGTCCCTAAAATTTTGAGAAACACATATTTATTTAGTGGAGGATGAGTGAAAATAGGATTCAAGTATGAATGGGGAAATTCATCCAAATATTTTAATCCAAATTGCACCACATGTTTGACCAAAAAACTACATGAACCAACTATTGTTCTAGAATTATTATGTGTTTCAATATGGTTCCAGTATATTCTCCTAATATTGGAACCCATTAAAAAATGAATGAGGAATTTATGGCCCAAATACTGAAGCGGTGTCCAATCTGATGAGTGAAACCCATCCTGGACATTATGACCCATTTAGTCTAATTTAATGAATGATTTAGCTCAAATTTCTTGAATAAAAGTTGGATCCCTTTAGTCTAGGAACACATTTTTAAAATTTTATGTTCAAATAAAACATTGATAAATTATTATGTTTGAAATACTACAATAAATTTTAATTGGTAAAAATGGAATTTTCCTCACATTTTCAAATGCATGATCTAATCCCAAATATTTTATAAATTAACATATTTAACATAATTTGTGAGCATTATATCATTTATTAATAATAAAATATTCTATAAACTTGGGTTTTATCATAAACTTCTTTATATAAGCCCCAATCATTAACATAGTATGATATGCCCTGTATATAATGGAAATGTCATTGTGTAAGTCACGACCAATTGAACTAAAAGGACTCTAATTCCTACCACAATCAGGATACATTGGACGCCTTCCTAAATATTTTTACTAAACTCAAATAGGAATCCACCTTAGAATAATTTCCACCTTTTCTTCATTATTTCAACCATCCAGACTAAATCATTCCCATGGGCTAATCATTATACCTCATTTATTAGTGGAATGAGAAGACAACTAAACTATAATGATTATAATTCCTATCATAACCAAGATATGTAGGATGACTCCCTAAGGATTGGGATATATATTAAATAAACCAATGATTGTCCCAATACATAATCCCTACATCTATATGAGGTAATATTGATTACTTCTTATCCTTTGTTCCTCATTTAAAGCCTAGCTCATGTGGGCTTAGGGAGCAACAATGGTCATGTCCTTTGCATCATTAATACCCACCCACTAGGGAAAACATTGTATGTAATACGTGATGAGTGGAATGATATAAACATCCACCATATAATTTAATCAACCATTAGGATATTTCCAAGGGTGTGAACGGACTACTATAACTCAAATTCTTATTATAACTAGGATACATAAAACATATCCTCGATACTCGAGCTAAAATATTCAGTGCCTACAGATATTACCTTTCCAAATTACGTTAAAATAATCTAGTTTTAAAAAAAATTATTCTTTAAACAAACAATATATGTATTATGCCTCATAATGGCTCAATACCCTCCTCAAAATATTAACCACCTCCCCTAACAGTTTTTTTGACGTGCTTGGTCATACGGCTTCATCATAAAAACAACTATTCATTACTAAGATATTTTTGACTATCCTTGAATACATACAGATGGATTCAATCATGAGATCACTTTTTTCTTTGGTATATAAATGAAAATAACCTATAATAATTTTTTTAGGGTAATTGATCTCATATCGATATTTGGAAGAGATTTTCGAACATTTCATAAATATACAAGTTAGTCCTAAAGAATACAACAATACCCCCCCAAGGGTTCAATGACCCCAACCTCCCATCCCCTCGATCAATGTGAGTCCCCAAACATCAATGTATATGAAACTCCAATTGACCAACTTACATTGGAAAGTAGTTCTGTACCCAGTTATAGATTACTGAATCATTGGGATTTTATTTTAAGAATGATAATGGTTACCTAATATTAATGATTGTGAAAGAAATAAACCCCTCACAATCAACCATTGGGCTAAAAAATGAACGTATCAGATGTCTCTTACTCATAAAAACACATGTTATAATTTTAAAATTCTTATTCCACACACATAGGTTTTTTATATTAAAATTTTGATATCATATTTATAATTAGTGGAACCAAATTATCCGAAAACTCTCATTTTATTTATCTTTAAAAGATAAACTACCTAAGAAAAATACTACATACCATATTAAAAAATAAAATTGTAAAAGTAGGTAATATTATAGGTAAATATAATAAAATATTTATAACAAGTTAAATTTTAATGGAGGAGGTTTTTAAAGAAAATTTTATCCCTCTAGTACATTATTATTGTATTTTAGAGGAACTTTCCTTGAGGGTGACATCCCATTATTGAATAGTTTTGGGTATTTTCAAAAATGTCACTCACTATCACTTATAAAATGGATCATCCTATTCTCTTTTATTCACTAATAAAAAGTATTTTGCATAAAAAATTACTGAAAACAATCCATTCCATACTCCATTTTATAGGTCCTATAGGCCTTTTATTGATTATCGTAAAATGAGTGTAATGATTATTATGCAAACCAAATGAGGTTGTTTAAAGAAGAGGTATCATTGTTACCATGTGTTTAGATTTATTTCTTCTTCAAACACTATATAATTTTATCCATCCTTGATGATAAAATAAAATCATTATAAAACATTTAATTACATGTTATTTTTATAATTTCATAACCTAAATCCATCTTCTCTTCTATCAAATTGGAAACAACACCATCGTTCTATTTACGGTGTAATACTACCTCGTGAATTGATATAATTATTTTTCCATCATCGCTTTTAATGGATATTTTTTATGGTGGGTTTAATGTATATATGTTATATTCATTAAATATTTTTCATTATTTAAAATTAATATATCATATTTTTCTTATAATTATATTCTGTTGAAAATTATAATGTTTCTTGTTTGTACCTGTAGACTATCACATTCATGAAGTGATGTGATTTATTTTTCATCATTGGATCACATGGATTGTATATATAAATGTATTTAAATAAAAAAAATATTCATGATAAAATATTAATTATTTAATGAAAAAATAATACTTATGTTCACTCTGTCGTGATCATATGAAAAGGAAGACGTTACCCATATGGAACAATAACCTACCATATTTGGGATTGTAACATCATTCAATTTAAATAAACATCAATAATCATTGGTTTTAAAAGTATAATTGATGTATAAAAATGATAATTATTCTATAGATGATTGAACAATGACTTATTTTACATTTTTCAACCAGCTAAAGTCATTTTGCAAAATATAAAATATATATCATCAAAATGACTAGCATGAAGATAATTTATTATGTAAATAAATATAACATTACAATAAATTAATTAAAATAAAAAAACAAGGAAAAATATATTCATAAATTAAATAATTAAAATAATTTTATTATTTAGGAATAAAAATTATTTACATTACGAGTCATACTCAAGGTAATATATTTTATATCTAAATTTATTTTCATTAGGTTAAATTACTTCTCCACTATCTATGTCATAGTAATATTATTTGTAAATCGACTTGATGGTTTTTTTTATTTACCAATATTTTATGTGGATTTATATTTAAAGAACCTAATAAAATCATTGATTAATTCCCACCTCAATGATACGATCATTTTAAGGGATTTTGTCTAAAGTATTCTACGTTGACGCATACTTTAACAATATACGCCTAATTTATTTTTTATGGATTATATTTTTCACATTTTTAATATTATATCATTAATACTTCTTACATAATGGAATATTATGTAACAATAATGTTTACATCATCCAGGGGATTTTATTCAAAGGATACCAAATTCATAAAGACTGTGTATTATAATCTCCTTTATTTTTATGATTATTTATTTTTATCATTACATATGGGAGAAATTATATGGAATTATTTTCATAAAAAACATATATTTTATTCTAATCTGGCCATGAATGTGATTTACATGTTTGGATTCTACATCATCTCTTATTTAATAAAGAAACATCAAGAATGTTCTTTGTCGGTAATAATGATCTTATGTCCTCTTTTAAGTAAGGTGTCTTTCTCTTACATGTATATAATATTCTTAAATTTCATAAAGATTTTTTTTCTATTCTACTATGATTCAATAAAAAAATACCCATTTTACCTTTTTTATAACATTTTATATAAGGAATCATTATTTTCTTTTCCAATCAAGTTACTTTTGGACATTTTTTACAAAATAATAAAATGAATGTTTTTTTAAAATATATATGGACTGAATATAATTTCTCAACATGATGAACAGTAACTTCTTTAACGATTGTTTTACATGAATATATGGTTATCTTCAAATAAGTATTTTCTATAATACTTATTTTTTTTATTTTAAAAAATTTCATTAAAAGTTGAAAGGGTATTTTTTTTATGAAATATTCCATTTTTTCTTTTAAATAGGTTTTCATCGATGAATACAAACCCCGATTTTTCCTATTTCTTTTTAGATTACATATATATATATATATTAAATTTGTAATGAGCTAATACTACCTGAATTTAATTTGATAATACTTTCCTTAAGTTCATTTGTTATATACATTATTTATGAAATATCATTTTATTATGAAATGGTGTAACATTATGTAACCTAATTCTTTCCAAGGGGAATTCTTGTTTTTATACTTTTTTATTGATTTAATTTTTTCAACTCATAAACATGTAAATGTTATGATGGTTGTTCCTATATAGTCCTATAATTAATTGGGAATGTTTCTTGGTCTCATGCATGGTTATATATTGGATTAAAGAGTAAACATATTCTATTATGAGGATTTTACCACCATGTGACATTGTCTAGGAAAATAGTCCTGACTCATGTTTATGTCATGTTATATTTTTCTTCCACATTTCTTGTGTTTTTATGACCTTATAAAACATGTGCATTATGTTATGATTCCCTATGAAAACCCATCAACCACCTCTTTGGTGATATAATGTTATACTTTGGACTCACACATTTTGTTTCCTTATAATGTTAATTCCATTAATATATTTTTAGCTTAACATTTTATTTTATGTATTCCCTAGATTATCATATATTACTTTAGGATATAAAATGATTTTATGAAATCCAAAATGATAAAAAAAAAATATTTTAAATTTTAGTTTATTTTGATCATTTTTGTACCTAGTATCCCAATGAAATGAGGGATCATGATCATTGGGTTGTAATTAATGGATGATTCTATAAAAAAGTATAGTAATATATTTAAAAGTCTTGGGTTGATATAGTTTGTATTTGAGAATCTTCAAATTCATTATAGGTATTTCGATTATAGAACATCAGTAAAAACTAGAGGGATATGTTTAAGTGTAGGATAACATCCAAATTATTTTTTACGGAAGAGATTATATGGTTTTTTCATCAGAACATCCATGTCAAGATGATACACGTGGATGTGGTTTTTGGAACAAATTCATCTCGAGGTAAGAACCGTACAAAGAGTTTATTGTTTATACTTTAACCATAATTATGGTTTATATTCATTGTTCTCTTATTGTTAACCTGTAATGACACTTCTAATATGTATGCTTAGGACCATTCACATTTTCCCTACAAACATTTATTATGAATCATTGAATAGAAACTATGGAAACCTATGAAATTCTATAGTTATATATTATTAAACTAATGTTCCCTAGTTTCCTAATTCAAATCATGATTATATGATTAAAGTCATATATTCTCATTTTTATGTTTTATGTTATGGAATTACAAGATGATGAAATGTATTTTTTGGTAAATTTATAGTTATATAACTATTGGGCTTATTATGGGTTTTAGTTAAAATAATTTTTTGTGGAAAAAATCTTATACCTTTTTTGGAAATATGTTTAATGGCATTGATAATATTTAGGTTTTATATAATAATTTATGTTAAGGTAATGATAGTCAATTATGGTTTTTTATTTTTCTAATAAAATATCAATATATAAAACCTTTGAGGTTAAAAATAGATGTAATGATTAATGTTGTTTTTTATGATATTAATATTATTTTTGGTAATTTTATAGTAATTATATTAATATGGTTTTAGAAAATGGACAATCTACATGAGGAGTGACAAATTATCATACCCATAAATGTTGTAAAGAAAGAACCAACAATTAAATGATGATAATTGTGTTTCCCCTACCACTGGACTATGCGATATACTAGTTAATATATAATCATTTTTACTCAAATAGTTTTATGTATAAATATATTTTTTCTTTTGGGAAACATATTATAGGGTCAAATATTTTTGAATGTCTATGTATTTTATGTGATTCATGATATTTTAGAATAAGTTTTGTTATGTTAAGATATAAAACCAATAGGTTAAAAAAAAATCTTTTGGGAAAAATTCTATTACGAATTCAGAGGTGTAAGATAAAATGTATGAGATGATGTTTGTTATTAAAACACTAATTAATGTTGAGTTCATTGGGGATAATTGTGTTATAAGGTTATTTATTTTTGTAATGATATATATCAATCCATTAAGTTTCTTGTATATTTTTAATGATTAATTTATAGTTTTTTATTTGAAGGGTAATTTATTTTCCGTATTAAAATACATTGTGTAAACTATTATTATTTTATAAATGATATAAAGGATATAATGTTATTATTAATTTTATATTACATTTTCTATTAAAAATTAAATTCAGTTCTTCAGAAATAGAGATAATTCCACATGGATACTCATCCTTAGGAGAAAAATGTGAGATTGTGGTGGAAATTGAATATAGAATGTAATTATAGGTATCAATTATGTATATTTTCCTTAAATTCAAAGTATATATGGTAATTAGTTTCTAAACTCTAGGAAAATGATATTGAAATTAAATTTTTATCATATTACAGTCATTTATGATGAATCGATGGTATTTCTTATAACTCTTTGTTTTAAGGTTTTTTGTTTGTTAATATTCCCATTATCAATCACTTTCATGTGATTAATGATCTGTATCACTCTCCATAATTTGATGGGAATTATGATTTTCTAGCATGTCTATATTTTCACATCCACACAATTTTATCCAATTTGGAAACCTAGTTATGTGTTCTTCCAAATGATATTTGTATTTTTTATTCCCTTTTAACAAGAGTTACAATTTTAACTCTTTTAGGATGTTGGATTTCGTGAAATATATTTTAAAATTTAAAACCTATGATTACAGATATAAATATCTAATTGATAGGAAAAAAATAATTAAAGGGGTAGAATTTAACACCCTATTTTAAAAAATATATATAACAATGTTCGATAGCATATACAACACGCAACACCAAGCCTAAATGAAGTGAGAAACATTATCATTTAAATGTGACTATTATAACCTATATATTAAATTGGTTTTCATGAATATTATTATATAAATTATTAAATAAAAATAAATATATTACTCAATATAAATGTATTGAGGACTCAATTTATAATAATGACATTTTATTCATCAAAATACATATATTCAAAAATGGTTTTTATTTCCACTTTGTGGGAAAATATTATAATTAGATTATCAATGTTTTATAAAATTATCAAATTAAACATACTAAGTTTTTGAAATTATGAAATAAGAATTAACATAAGGTGAAATTTGGATATTTTTCTAAAATGAATTATTTTTTAATGAATAGTTAATATTACTAATTTTTAAAATATTCTATTTTAATCTAATTAAATAAATTTGTTTAAATTTAAAATTTTATTTCGATATTTTATTTAAAAAAATATTAACCATTTATTTAGAATAATATAAATAGTTTCATTTGAATTGGTAATTTTTTTGATTTTTTATAATTAATTTTATATTTAAAAACGTTCTTTTTTGGAAAACTATTTTTATTATCATAAGGTGTATCCATCTTTATTTACTAAAATAGACCATAATAAAGATATATTTAAATTAAATTTATTTATTATATATCTAATTAATCTATTTAAAATTCATATAATGAATATTTTTAGACATTGTATTGATATAAGTTCATTTGTTGCACGGTAAAGGGTTTTTTTTAAAAGAAATTTTAATTTTGCTTTGATGGTAAAATTGCATATTAAATTCATCATATTCATGAGAATTTTTATTAAAAAATGGATTGAATATTTTGAATCATCATAATTTTTTTATTTAATTGGTTCAACTTAAATTTTTTCCATAATGAATAGTAAAACCAGTAAAAAATCCTGACCAAGACTAAGGATAAAACATGGTTTGGCTCTTTATATGAGATTTTGAGAAAAATAATTTCCCACATACACAAGGTTTTAATTTTATTAATAATAATTAATCTTTTGAACTAGTGGGGAAAAATTATCAAATATGTATAATTTTGTTTAGGCGTAAAAGATAAATTACCTAGACAAAATACTATATTCCATAGTGGAAACTAAAATGGTAAGAGTGAGTAATAAAAGGGGTAAAGGGGAAAAAATGTGTAAAACATTTTTTATTTTAATATGGTAGGTGTTTATCACCCTTATATTCCATACACTACAAAATTTATCAATTTTTCAAGAACTTGGATTGAGAATGAATACACATTATTGAATAGTTTTGGGGATTTAGCAAAATGACCCCCTTCTCAATTATGAAATGGGAACACCTATCCCATTTCCTTCACACATAAAAATCCTTTGATTTTATCCATTACCAACCATAAATATCTTACATTATATGAATATAAAATCCTATAAGTACTTTTTTTGAAACCATCCATTTATGGATTTTGTTTCAAACCATGAGAATTTTTCCAAACAACTAGTATTATTCGTAATCGATCATTTTGTTTAATTTCTTCTTCAATCACATTAAAATAACATTAATCCATGATGATATAATGACATATGTATATTAAATATGTGAATATTTTTTTATGTTAACTGAATAACCAACATCCACTTCCTCTTCCATCAAATGATAATCGAGACCATCATTCATGTGTACGGCAGACTATAGACCCACGAACAAATTTAATTTATTTTCCATCATCATCTCTCATTGTAATTTATCAATATTGATATATTTTATATGTATGATATTCATGAAGTTATTATCCTTATATAAAATTAATTTATCATATATTTCCGTAACTCTCTATTCATTTAAAATTGATAACATCCTCCATACGTACATGTGGATTACCACTTTCACGAAGTGATGTGATTAATTTTTCACCATTTAATCACATGGATGGTATACATAATAGTATATAAAGAATTAATACGGTATTTTAAGTATAATTTTCATTATTTAAAGTAAAATAAAATGTGTATTCATTATATCATGATTAATTAAAAATGGAAACATTTCTCATGCGTACGTACGACCTAGCGTATTCATGATGGTATCACAGATCTTTTTTCATATCCATCATTCATGTATGGTTTTAAAAGACCAATTGTTGTATAAAATTATAAAAATTTCATGATTAATATTTTGGATGTGATTTAAAAATTACATATTTTACCATAGTCCACCTACTAAAGTCATTTTGGGAATATTAATTGAATATCGAAAAGGCATATGATGTGATCCTAATTGAATAAGTAAATAAATATAAAATGATAAAAAAATTAATAGTAATACTAAATTTTTTAATTATCAATTTTAATAATTAAAAATATTTTAATATTTAGTATGTAAAACTATGTACATGAAGATTAAAACTTAGGATAAGTGATTTTATAAGTCAATTTACTTTCATTATGTCAAGTGACGTCTTCATTTTACTTGATAAAAAAAGATTATGTATATTATAGCCTTTGACTATTTTATGTTTTATTTATAATATTTTTATGTTTATTTACATTTTACACACATAATTAAAACATTGTGTAATTTTCAATTTAATGATACACTTTTTGTAAGGGATTTCATCTCAATATCCCATTATAAAGGCATATTTAATTTTATGAGCCTAATTTTTATATGGTGTATATTTTTCCATTTTATATATTATATCATTAATAATTCATAAATCATGGTATTTTATGTTGAAATTAATTATAATTAATCCCTGGGGATTTTATTCGCAAGATACAAAATAGGTAAATGATTTATGATAAATTCATCTTCCATTTAAATATTGTTTATGTTCGATTCTCCATTGAGCTAAAGTCATTTAAATTTATTTTTATGAAAAACATCTCTATTATTATATTATTTTCATGAATTTTTTCTACATTTATTTTTCTATTTTGTGTCTTATTTAATAAATAAACACCATGAATTTTTTTCATATGTAATACCAATATTTTATCTTTTTTTAATCATGAATAATTATCCTCTATGTCAATATTTTATGTAAAATATTTCATATAATGTTTTTACTATTCACTTGTGATTCATTATAAAAATGTGTCCAATGTTTTACTTTTTTAAAATAATGTTTTAAATGGAATAAATCTATCATTTTCTATTTTAGTGAAATTTTTTACTTCTTAACAAAAGTGTGAAATGATTTTTTTCACAGTTATATGACATAGAAAGAATTTTCCATCTTAAACACTCAATTTTTTAAAGGATAGATTCAATGTAACCATAGATATATCTAAAAAAAATAAGTTTTTTAAATTTTTTATATGGTAAATAACTCATTCCAAGGTGATAAAGTTATTTTCATCAGGAAATATTCTATATGATTTTTATATATAAATTCATCAATAATAATAAAATTTCATATTAATTATTTTGTATAAATTTTTTGTATATGTTTCTTGAAAATATACATAGTGCATACTCCCTTCCTTTGAAGTGGTAATTCATTACTTATGTTCATTTATTTAATAATATATTTAACAATTTTCATTTGATTATGACATGAGGAAATATTATGTAACCCCCTTCATTATTTAGATAATAATTATTATACATTATGACTTATTTTGTTTTTTAACAGATAAACATGTAAATGTTATGATGGTTGATCCCAGATAGTGTTCTAATGCATCAGTTAATATTTCTGGTCTCATTATATCTTATGTATACGAATAGGTATTAATCCAAATCCATTATGGACATTTTACATCATTTGATATTTACTAGGTAGTTAGCTTTAGCTCATTATAGTTTCAGGTTACCTATTTCTACTGCATTTTAAATGTATCTATAAAAATTTAATTCCATTTTCTTTATATTGTATATCTATGTGATAATTAATGAGCCTTCTCTTTTATGATTTCATGTTATACCTTTGACCAATATATAATGTTTCCATACCATTTTCACAACCTTAATGGATTTTTTTAGGTCACCCATTTCATTTATGTATTCCCCATGTTATATTGTATAGTTTTTGGAGTTAAAATGGGTTTAGGAGCTCGCTATGTTGAATAAAAATGTTATTGTTTATTTATTTTTCTGTTTTTTTGTAACTTGTATTCCAAAGACACTAGGCCTCACAATCATTGGGATGTTACAAAAGTATTTTTGTATAAAAAATCATATAATATAATTTGTAAAAGATTGGATATCTATAGTTTCTTTTCCCCTTTTATAGAAATGAATTTATTTTTTGTGATACACCACCAATAGGGTCTTTTTATACAATATATATCTTTGGGTCTTAAGATTTTTTATTCTATCTCTAACCTATATAATGTGGGTAACTTCTCATTCAATAACAAAGTGGATAAAAAGTAAAATATAACCATAACATGTAAACCAATGGTTGATAAATGAAATATATTCTGGTAGTAAAACCAATGTTCTCCAATAATGCATGAACCAACACTATCTTATCTCTCTATGAACAAAGTTCCTCTGGTATATTACTAATGAAAAATTAAACCATTCATTTTTTTCTTTGTGGAAGACAACCTCTACTCAAGAATATATATGTGAATATTGGGGAAAGTAACACATTTAAATATAGTATTCCCCATGATCACTCCAATTAATTAGTATATATTAATAATTCCATTCTATATAATCAAATCCAATTCAAATAAAAACATATTATATATTAAATATCCTACAAATACTATTAAAAATAATATTAAAATTTATTATCAATACTAAATAACTATATTTCCATCCCATGTTAATTTTTATTTGTTGAACCAAATAAATCCTAATTCCGTATTTATAAACAAAAAAATATGATTACTGGGTACCTTTAGTTAATATCCACCCACCTAAGTTAATCTAAATTGGTCGTTACACCCCCATCCATTTCTATTTCTGATAATTCTACATTGTTTTTTATACCATTAGGTTTCTAATTAAAATGGAATTAAACAATTATCTAATACAAATAAAAATTACTTCAAAATTATTTCCCCAATAAAAATTATCATATAGAATATATTATAAATTTAAATATAATTAAATATAATACTATATTTTCTTATAAATAATGTAAATTTATTTTATAAATAATTTTTTTTACATTTAATTAAAAAACAATTTTCATTTTTTACATATCTAGATAATCCATCAGTATATCAAAAAAATTAAAATTATTATTATTTTGATAAAATATAAAAATAAATCAATCAATTAAAAATCATAAATAAAAATTCCATATAATCAAAATCGTTCAAGGAAAAAACATAATTCGCAATCCTTTGTTGTTTTTATACTAATTATTCACAAGTCACTGAGATGATAATCCTAATGAGAAAACCGACCAATATTTTTCATAACCTTTTTTGTTATAAACCACATTTATTAATATAATTTACTATATATACAAATTTATTTAGTTTGGTATGACTCAGTCATTTTCTCCATATAACTATGCTAAATTCATAAGACTTCAATATTAATCACTATTTTAGAGTTGATGAAATCAAATGAGTGTTATGACTCACATTCCATTTGAAATGACCCCATGTAAGTCACTATATATGATATATACAATAATAATTTTGAGATATTAATATTCATGAATTTGAATGGTTTTTATGTTATTTGGAAATTCATTCTAAAAAATATTGTAAATCTAAAACTCTAAAATTTTAGAGATTGATATAAAAAAATATGGGCCTCAATGGAATAAGATGAACTATCTTTGAAATTTTTCATTCTAAAAACAATGAGGAACTTCATATGAATATACATTGACAATCGATTGCTAATGTTACAAAATCATCATCCTATTATCACCTCATTCCATTCTTTTAAAACACCTAATGGAGAATTATTATGAGTTATGAGAGTAAAAGATGTATATTGTTACTCCATTTTTAAAGACTATATTTCACAATTATATTAAATGAATCCACCATTTATAATATCATCAAATTAAAGAGTCAAATCCTTTAAATTTATCTACATTAAAAACACACTCTCTCAACTTTAACAATAACATCACTATTTTACTATTCCATTATTTTCTACCATAAAAATCACAAAGTTCTGATTTCATCAAAGTCATCAAATTAAAAAAAATTAATCGTTGTTTTAAGATCACATAATTTTAATCATTTAATTGAATATAAAAAATCAATTATCGATATATCAAAAAAAATCGAGAAATTTATTCCAACATGGTAAATTTTATATGTTTAGAATCCTCTAATAGAAAATAATTTAATCCTAAATAAACTATGCCAAATTAAAATATCATTATTTAGTTCCCCATTTAACATTAATTTTCCTGTTCTTATTGACATAATGTCATTAGAACTAATTATTATCAATTAAGTTATTATACTTATAGGAATAATTTAATTTGATTAAGTGGTAGTAAATTCAAGTATTTAGAAGAAATTTACATTGTGATATGATTATAAAGGAAATGAAATTAGTAATAAAAGAATGAACATAATGTTGATGATGATAGTGGGGTTTTAATGGGTAGAAATTATATGAATTTGAATGATTAAATAGATGAAGTCTTAAATTGATAACTTATTTTAGATAAAATGGATATATAGTTGGTGAAATAGAGGAATAACATGAAACCTACTTCTCTATGATCTATCTCTACTTAAAAATTGATGAGTTCAGAATCATAGAATTACATAACTGTAGAAAATTATATTGGATATATTAAAAATGTATTTACAAAGGTGTGCTCTTAATTGATTTATAATTTTTTAGAATGTGGTTAAATTTTTATAAAAATATGATTTTTTCCATAAAACCCCAATTTTCTTCTGAATTAAATTAGTGAGATAGAAGGTTTTATGATATATGGAAAAGGGAAATGAAAAATGCCATGGTATCCCTGAAACTATATTAGCGTTACCCTCTAACCCTTCTTATTTTATACATTAGATGATGTGAGTCACATAATGATATTTAAAATTGAACGGAGGTAATTACAAAGTTCACAACAACTATATAATTGACTTGAGTACTTGTACTCTAAATATAATCATCACACAAGTGTTATTATTATTAATCCTTAGTGTATGTTGAATTTTCAAAACCCATAAAATATCAATTAAATTGAAATTATATTTCATTAGTTTGGGTTATTGTTGTCTTTAATGAAATAAATGCCATGGATCAGTAGATTTTATTATTATTTTCATAGCCTCTGAAATATATGGTGAATTCCATGAAATGATTCTCATATAGGTGTTCATGTTATATCATTAATTGATTATGATTTAATTTCATTTTATATCTTTTAAATTGATTTATTTAATTTGATAATTTATTATATAATTATTTTAAATTGATTAATAAAATGATTGTTTAACTAAATATATAATAAATATAAAATTTCTACTTTTTTTGAAATACAGAATTTTGAATTCTTAAAATCTATGTTTATTAATAATGAAAAATATTTTTTAAATTTCAATTGGATTTCAATTTTTTTAAAATATATTATGTTATATTTTCAATAGGATATCATTATAAAAATAAATTTATTTTTTAAATTTATTTTAATGGAATAACCATTAAAAACAACATGGTTGTAAATAATAATGTAAAACTGTTAGAAAAGGAAATGTATACAGTGAAAATACGCATATGGATTGATCATGGTTTGTGAAGATTCATTACAACGACATAAAAATCATTTTAGTATTTTTCTAAATGTAATTTATAATATAAATATTTTTAGAATTAAATTAAATGGAATGTGAACCATTTATATTTATACATTTTTATTGAATGATAATCACTCGCTATTGATTATGCTGAATCCCTTGGTACTAGTTCCAAACCCCTACTAATTGGGTAATATTATTAAGTTCATGTGGTAGTTTGTAATGGGATGGTTTCATAGGTATTTCATTTTGGTATTTATAAAATGGTGTCTAAAAAGATACCAAATAGTTTCTAGTGAGAATTTTCAACCCTTAATTTTGTGTTATTAAATCTTTTTCACATATAAGGAGGTGGATGAAAAATTAAAAAACATAAAACATATGGGGTTTCTCTTCCATATTAAGATTATTTAAAAGTGTTCTCTAAGAAAAAAAAGTAAGGGAAAAAGGTTTTAGTGAAATAAATATGGAGATTTTTTAATCTATAATTATTACATTATCAAATATGTTATGTTAGAAAATATATATTTATCCTACAATCATGGTGTCAATATTAAAAGATCTAAAAAATAATTTATTATTATTTTTTCATATTAATTAATTGAATAAAATTTGACTAATTGATGGGGGAACATATGTTACACCAGTTTAGTTCCATTCATTAATTGATCCTTCAAGTAATTATCAGGGACTCAAAATATTTAGTAATACAACACATCTAAGAACTACTAAAAAATGTCTTGATTCCCCAACATGGAATATTTCAGTATTAAAGAAAACTATGTGGATATGAGTATTATACTAAAAATATCACATTATTAGATTAGATATGATCTTTTGTATCAAATATAATGAAACTCATCTACCTCTCTATAGACATATGGAATTATTTATCCCTTTGAAATTATTTGATTATTTTATTTATTATTTATATTTTTTCATAGTTTATTAATTCATCTTTATTTTTTTGTAATCTGATCATTTGTTAAGGATTCAAAATTCCCCAAAAAAAGTAACATAGTTTGAATTTGTAAACATGGTGTCATGTTTATGGAGTTGGATTTTCACTATGGAAGTGATCAGATATTATATTACTAACTATATAGATATGGATATATTTTTAATATATTATAGGTCATGGACTATCATTATTCAAAAAATATATATATTATTTCCCCTTATGGATGTAAAATCATATGAAATGGATGAAAAATACTACTTTTAATTAAATTTAAATGTTTTCTATTTTTTGAATCATTTAGTGACAAATAATTTTTCCTTTAGCTTTATGGAAAATATTATGATAATTTAGTCAATGTTGGTATAAAAAATTATATATGATAATTCATATGTATCATAAAATGAATAAATGATATAAAAATTTCATAAACAAAATAGAATTGCATGGAAAATTATTTTTGAACAAGTTGCTAAATTAGACCCCATTATCAACTAATTTCCTTAATAAGTAATTATAGTGGATTATCTTGTATGTATACTAGTAAATTGGTGTTTATTATTAAATATTTTATATATAAATAAGAAAATCATGGTAAACTTTTCTCGAAATATTAAATTAATGATAATTTATGTACTAGAACCAATACATGATGAAAATTTTCTAGACATGTTATTTGTTAAAATTATATTGTTTTATTATAAAGAATGATGTAATGGGGAGATATTAACTTTGAGAAAATAAAAGGGGAAGATCAGAATCATAGATTTTTATTAAAGATATATCTATGTTATGTTGTGTTATTTTTTAACACTATAATAGGATATGACATGTCAAGAAGGATTTCGATGAAATGGGTATGGAGATCAATAAAAACTCACTAAATAATACTATTTGGGATACTAGTAATATTTTTTGTTGAGTGTTGAAAATGATATGGAGTCAGGTATTTCAGAATTAGAATTCAATTTTCACTTCATGATAAAGGATGAGTTCTTAAATTCTTTTTTAGGGAATTTTGATAAGATGTGTCTTATTTATAGTGAATCCTTATAGACTAGGGGATTGCAGGACACACATCTCAACATTATCTTAGAATTTTTTTCGTTTCTAAATAATAAATTACAAATCCCATGTTTGAGGTGGAAATCTATAGTAGTCAGGTAACATGATAATCATTTATTTTCAATAACTATTATCAATGGTATATGTAAAACTACCAAGGAATCATTAGTAATGTATCATGGATAGAATAATTTTATAATAAATTAAACAAAATAAAATTAAGTGAAATTTTCATAAATAATTAATTCAATTAGGTACTCCCAATCATATAATAGATGGTTAAGTGAGAAGACTAACAATGGGTGGAATTCATGTATAAAAAAATCCACTAGAATTGAAGTTAGTGGATGTTAGCCTATGTGAATACTATATCATTAGATTAGAGAAAAAGAAGTGTTTTATAAAAAGGATCAAAACATCCATAGAAGATAAGACAAACTTTATCAAAATTAATGTGTTGGGACCCTCACAAGTGTATTCAATAAAATGTTCCCCATAACAGCTAATATTTATTAAACCTCCTAAAAAAAGATGTGCATTTAATTTCTAATAAAATATGATCAATATTTATATAATGTTTCAAAAATAGATGGTATTATTATATTATGTATCATTATAAATAATTATATGACTATAATATACTAATTCAAATAGTATGATGGTAATGATTTTAGACAATTATGTCCTGATATTATATTTTTTTGGAAGAGGAATCTTCTTGAAATATCTCAGTATAACAAGATTACTATGTGGATTAATAAAATAATGGTCACACTAGATTTATGATTATACTATTAAGGATACCCAAGACACATAAAATTTAGACTATAAATAAGAAATAAAATCCAATCAACTAGAGTTTATCTATAAATATATGTAAATATATACCCAGAAAGATATAGTCACAAAAAAAGGGTATACCCTCTTATTTATGAGTCTTTTTTTGTTCAACATAAGTATATAAATATTATAATACAATATATAAAATTGATTTTTTTTAAAAACATGTTCCTTATTTCAATATTGTATTGTGGTGTTTGGTATACATTAATAGGATAATGAGAAAATAATATTTTTAGAATTTAATGATATAAAATTTATTAGAATATAATTTATAATGATTACAAAGAAATTTTAATTGATGTATGGAGTAAGAAATAATGTTTGTATGAAATATTTGAGCTCAAAAGAATACATGATATGTTATCACAAAACTAATGGATTGATTTCCTTATGTATGGATGTGGATAATAACTAGAGTTGGAAGGAATGTGTAATTGAATTCATTAAAATTACATTCTTTGATACTGAACGATGTATGAGAGTCAACGAATAATAAATAGAAAATTATATGAAGGAATAAACAATGGGACATCGGAGAGAAAAAAAATTATATCCTCTATGTCATTCAAATATATCATGTCATCTGAGATCACATGTTTTAAAAATAGAAATTAATAAGTGAGTAATAAATGATTATATAAGGTAAATGGGATATATTATGGTATAAGGAGAAAGAATGATTGGATAGTGGTAAAATTATTATAATCGAATTATTTTTTAGAGTTAATAGATAATATAGGACATGTTATGTAGCCTTGTTATATTATGGAAAATATCGTCATTTTCATATCATATGCCTTTAACGTTGATAATAATTCCTATAAATTTAGATAAGTGTATTAATATAAACTATCAATATTGGTTGGTTAATTCCCAATAGAAAGGAATGGTATGTAATATTTATAAATGTTTGAATATTTTAAGGAAGTGAGTTATATAATTAAAAATCATTTGATGCATTTAGGAGTATAAATGAAAAAAATGGTTTAACATGCCTCAATGATGTAACAAAAAATCATTTATCTATAAATATATATTATTTGTAAGGAATATGTATTACATAAATATTTAATTATTCATTATGAAAAATGCTAATTAGATAAAATAAGATGTAACTAAAGAGTTTGATAAAAAATTTATGAAGTATATTGGATAATATTAAGAAGAATATCAATTATGGGTATATATCTGGAGGCTTAAGGTTGTTACATAGTGACCTTATCTAATTTGATTTCATAAATTTTACTATAGTTGAAGAAAAGATATGTTTTACTCAACTGGAAGCTCATATTATGTTATTGATAGAGTAAACACTGAAGACATAGACAATGGATTAGTACATGTAACATGTTTATTAAAGATATTTGGTTTGGTGCATGATGTATTTCATTGACATTAGTAACATATAAAAGTAAAAAAATCATATTGTTGACATGAATGTCTATTATATACGTTTTATAATATACAAAAAATTGAGGGACACGATTGTGATATTTGATTTTGTATATAAAAATTTAATTCATCCAAAAAGGTTTTAATTCTATTAGGCTTATACATTTTTAGATGATGTATTTATTCATGTATAATGATATCTTTGAACAATTTATGATATAAATAATAAAATAATAATCAATGGAAACATGTTATAATATATAATATATTATTTACTATGTTGGTGTGTTTTCAATACGTATTAATTTTAAAATAGTATTTCAATAATGAATAAGATATATAAAAGATACTATATAAATTTATTATAGATGATAACATATCAAGTTAAATAGGGATAAAATCAATCTATAACTATTAGTTCAATATTTAAATATAATGAGTTTCTAGAAAAATGTGTGTGTAATTAGTGTTTCATCAAAACATCTAGAAATTTTAGGGAAATTTGATTATCCTTGTAGGAATGAAATCATAGTTTATTGTTAATTAATCATTATTAACTACATGATTGAAGGTTGGTTAGATAAGAGGTTTCAAAAACCCATCCCAAAAATGTTACCCCTCCTGGTTTTATAATGATGTATGAGATATAATAACCCCCCCCCCAATTCATTCCTCTAGTAAGCTCCAATTTGGAAACAAGAACTGACGGTATAAAAATATCACACATAGAAGGAAGAGCCCTCACTAATAATAAGAATTAAAAGATAGGATAAATTAACTAGAATTAAAATTCATCACATAATATGAAATTAAACTCAAAACAATCTCACAATACCCAAAAAATCATTAAATAAAGATAAAATCCTTCAAATAAATACCTAAAAGGTATGTGACCACATTTTTAAATGTATCAAATTAGAATTTTTTTTCTATAATTTTTGTAGTAAATAAGGAAACTGAGGTCATCTATCGATTGATCCATATATCCTTTATTTTAGAAGATTTTTTTGATTATGATTTTATATAACATATAATTAGATGATGAGTTTGTGGGTTTTAGGATTTTTAAAATATAAAATAAATTTTGTTACAAAGCGAGAGAAGCTAGTTGTAGAAATCATGATCAAACTAGGTGAGTTTCCCTTGATGAATTACCATCATCACTACCAAGGGAAATGGGAAGGTTTAAAGATTCATTAACAAATCCATACTGAAATTAATATGGTATGTGAGTTCTTACTAGAATATCATCTATTTGTTAATCAATCAATGATATTGATTTCCTCTAACCACACAACATCAATATCAATATGTCAATTAAAGAAATGAACTCAATCAGGGCGTCATATCAACAACATGATGAGATGATAAGATTGCTGTTAATGTCCAAAAAATTCCGTAGACAAAAACATGAATATTTAGGGGTTATACCTTTTGGATTTCATCAAAAAAATCAATCTATAAAAACACTCAGGAAGGAGAGGAGGTGAGAAAAGAGAAAAATATGATTAAATACTCACAGGGTCTAGTTTATTCATGGAAGCATGTGGATTATTATTCTTTGGTTTTTATTTTATCATACTATAATAAACACAAATTAAAATGTTAAAAATGAAGAACAATATAAAATAGTTCTTGATATTTTATTACCTTCTAATGATTTCAAACATGGATCTTGAGATGACAATAAATAACACCCCCAAGGTCGTCACTAATAGGTTTAGAAGTACGTGATGGTTAGTTGGACTAAAACTAATGAAAAAATCTCAAATTAGAATCACCATTACCTTTGTTTGTTCCCCCCCCACTAAAATGATCCATAGAGTTATTTTAATGAGATGTTAAGAAAGATAGATTCATGAAAACTTAATGTTCCTTATGTATAGGTGAGTTGTTCATCATAGATTTTTTCAACAAATTTATTAGACTAGATTTTTTAATAAAATTAATCAAATGAACATGAAATTAAGTGTAGAGGTGGTTATTCAAATATAGTTATCCAATGCAGGTATAATCATTCTAATTGGGGGCAAGATGCTCAACTTATGGCCCAATATCTATTGGTGGATCCAATCTGTCATGACTGGTATATCTGAAAATTTTTACCTCCTTTTGGCCTATTTTTCTCTAATCCATCTTTTGTTATAGTTGAATGAATTGAATCCCATTTGTTATAGGATCCTAAAAAAATTAATTTTTACATTTAGATGAGCAAGATAAATTTAATATTATAAATAATGAATTTCTATTAAAATGGGTTATTCTTTAATTACATATTTTTAATAATGTTTTCAATAAATTATATATATATATATAATGGGTGAAAAATGATTTAATAATTTCATACTAAAATCTATAAAAATATATTAAAAAATATTAGGGTGATAATATATGATATATTATTGTGTGATCATACCCTGACACCTAAACCAATGTAATACTAGGAAATGTCATATAACCTTATAAATAACGATTTCTATATGAATTGTAAGAAAAAATCCATCATTTTTTGAAAAAAAATCTATCATTTCCTAATTATAAAATTAATTTTCCTATCTATCTTCTTCTCTCACATTCAAATTTTTTCACCATCATGCATTCACCCATACAACCTTTCACAACCTACCTCACCAAGAAATTTTTATCTTTACTATATGAATGTATTAATGGGGATTTATGATCATTTCGAAGAGATATTGTGATATTACTATATTCTTAATGAGATTCAATATTCTATACTATCATAAAATAGTCGGATACTCAAGAGGAATTACAACAATTTGTTTTGATGATTATGGGTTGGTATGATTTTATGTTTAAAAATATAAGCTATTATATTATTACATAATATAGTAAGGGAAAACAATGTAAAAAAATCCAGCATTTGTCAACAAAGAATATAAAAAATCAACCCCTGAAAAATTGTATCACTTCCAACTCATTATCGCATTTTCTACGTTTGTTTGGTTCACATCCATTTAGTGAATAATATTTAAAAAACATCCACTTTTCTCCATTTCTTTTTATTTTTTTCATTTTCAGTGTCAAAATTATTGTTTTTTATAAACATTTATATTCAGAGATAGTGATGGAACTTTGTGTAAAATATAATGTAATATGGATTTCAAACCTATTACCCAAGAAAAATATATGAACCGATTAACTCATCCAACAACAAAAGAATATGTCCTAATAATTCCAATGGAAACACCCTCTCAAACCACTTTATGAAAATAAAACATAAATGTATACATGATATTGGTCGGTGAGGATAACTTATCTTGAAATTTGGCTACCTAATATGTATGTCATTATCTATAAGGATTAAAAATAGTAATATGGCATGGTAATTAATTATAGAGATACTTGTATAATGGGATTTCTAATTAAAAGATGGCATTTATCAGAGATGTATCACTCTAGAATATCATGGCCACAAATGCAATCAAGGGAAATTAATATTTTCTCTACATGAAATGATACTCCTAATAATGTGATTAAAATAAAGAATAGGAAATAAAAGGCTTAAAATTTATCTCGGGTAAGGTATTCAAAATATCGGTTTGTCCTTATGAGGTATGGGTTTTAAAAATACACTAAAATCACAAAGATTATTTGAAAATAAAAAATTCAGAGATTGATTCTATATCAACATTCATTTGAAAAACATTTTTCCAAAAAAAATTTAATTTAAAAAAACAATCTACTAGAGAATCAAAAATAGTTTTGTATATTCTATTTATGATCAATGTTAATCTAAAAACAGAAAAATAACATAATTTTTTTTGTTTATTTTAGTTTTGTTATTTTGGTTCGAAATATAAATCCAAAATATCCTATTACCCCTTCCCTACACCAAAAAAATTAATTTTCCTCAATATATGTATTAAAATAATCATACAATCTAATAAAGATAGATAAAAGAGATAATTTCATATGTGTTGTCATATGTGGCATCAAATTTCTGGAATTCCTCCACTATATGTTTTGAAAAATTCTTATAAAATTGTTTATTTCACTACCTATTGATGGAAATAATTTGGCCCCTCTACTCATGAAAAACATATACTACACCAAAATATTAAACATTAGAAACATTATCATGATAGAGACAATGGAAATGTTGCTTACCTGGGTTGGGATTCAGTATGGAATTCTATGTGAGTAACTTCTCACCAGTATGATACTTCCACTCAAGAATCATGTCAATAGAGATAGCCTTTTTGTTAACTTTATAGATCTAGAAGTTCACATATCCATCATGCTAAATTTTTTCCTACTCCTAAATATGTAACATCATTTGATTAAAAATTTTGATCCCTAATCCCTAATAATGAATCTTCAAAAACCAAACCTACTAAATATCTGATCTCCCATGATTTAAACAACCCCTCTCTTGTCAAAAATCCTAAAATCCATTTCTTCCACCCATTTAGACACACAGTCAACATATAATAATATGTACATAAATCCAAATTAATTAGGATAAGTCCTCATTAATTAAATTATACATTCATCAAATATCTCACAAAATAACATGGGTTTCTAGGGTATATCCATATTCTTGGAGATATTCCTAGTAAAATGACACAGTGTACATGACACAAAAACCAATGTTCATCTCTATAAATTTTTATCCAATAAATTTTATATTTAAAGTCCTTCAGATAGGTATGTTGAGAGAAAAAGTGTCCCCCACAATCCAGAGTGTGGAATAAGCTCAAAATAGTGATTAACCCAAGGTTATAGACACAATGAGGAATGACATGGTCACTAAAAAATCTCCATTAGTATGGGTAATCACAAATGTGCCATCATGAATCTTGCTTATGACTCTGTGATTTTGATGTGAAAAAATATATTGGGACTATAGATGTGACTAAAAAATTCACAATGTCCATATAACAAAGGGTAAGGTGCACAGTATCATGAAAGATCTCAGGAGAGATGAATCATGCATTGTGGGGGGGTGAGTCACCATGATGGTCGAATGGTGGGGAAATCATACCAATGTTCTCATCTACCACATTTTCCACTTCTATATTATCATGAATCTCTAGGTTATACTTGTGGAAGAGGAGCATCCATAGTATGGAGAGCGGAAAATATTTTGGTTTTTAATAGACATACCTAAGGGAAGATTGATCAGAAAACACAATGATTTTTAACCAAATAATATATATGTTGGAATTATTCCAAGGGAAAAAATAGAAAAAATATCTTTTTTAGTGGTGTCCCAGCATTCCTAGGAATGGTCAAAGGTACATGAGGCGTACACAATACCATAAGGGTCCCTCTCAAATTTTGTAATAAAACATCACCAATTAAAAAGTTATAGGTATCACATATAAGATCAAAGTGGATATCTCACCTCGATGATTGGTTGATGTGAGGTTTTGTAAGACTCCTTTTAAGTGAAATAAATGTATCCTCCTATTTTATATTAAAAAAATTGAATATTTTTAGTAACAATATAGACAAGGGAAGTTAGATTATAATACTTTATTTAATAAATCAGCAGTAAAAACCAACTTGACCCAAGAATGATCACACCTCACAAACACATTTTGGAAATGAAATGGAGTAAATTATTTAAATTATTGACTTATAAACATGAATTAACTTATTGGACATGACATACCCCATAACTATCCCCAACTTATCCATGAAATGTAATTTTTCCTATTCTAAGATGAAATTTCATTAAATTCAACATTGTAGGAAATACGCTATGTGTTCCAAGAAACTATCAAAGGAATAGATACACACTATGAAAAAATCTCTAAAAACATCCATACAATTATCATGGTACTCATACAATATACTCAATATACAACACTGAAAAGTACAAGGATAATTATAAATAAAACATAAAATCACATTATATGAAAATGTTCCAAATTTATAAGTAAATATTTTATTTTAATGATCCTTAAGGGCTATATAGATTTTAAGAAAACTCGAATATCCATCTAGGAATCCAAAATTGGACTTACCCACCAATATTTCTATCATTTTTTTATTGGAAGGTAATGGAAAATTTCTTTATCACCTAAAATAATTTAGTATATTATAGTCAATATAGAGTCACAAACTATTTTGAACAAGATTTGTTACAAATTCATTCCATTCATTTGACATAATTTGTTTTCTGGTTTTTTAGGATTAGTTTTCACTTGGATAACCCATTTTCTAACAAAAATGGGATAGACGATCCCAAAATCAAGTAATTTACTAACATCTAGTTTTACCACATAAAAGAGAGTGAAATTACACCATCATTGATCTTACCTCCCTTTCTTATCCCTATAATCAAAAATTATATGATGTAAAAAAAATTGATCGGTTAATCCAATGAATATCTTATATGTCATATCCTATTGAATTTCTGAACTATCTCAAAAGGTCACATAATTTTGATTAATTCCCTAGAGATATTTTTGAAAATAATGATGGTAAATTAGTCAATAACCTCAAGATAAGAATATTATAAATTAGTTTTAATTGGGATTAATTATAATACATGTGGTGTTTGGAAAAAGGAATTGGATTTACGGAGAGTAAGGTCAATTACATTGTCTATCTACTTATGTATATTCAATATGGATAGATAATCATTTATAATGTGATTTTTAGAATCATCAATGATAATGGGAACATTATAATTAACTTAATAATTAATTAAAAATAATATTTCTAGGATCACAGAAGACATAGAACATGAATTAAAACAAAAATGATCAATTTTTGAAGAAGAAGAATAATAGAAATCATAGTATGTGTTAAGGATATAATGGTGTGTTTCTCTATCATTGGAGAGAACATACATTGAATATATATGAAGAGTGTAACAATAATCAACATGGGGTTTCTAACATCATGGATAATTAGACATGAATTTTCTATGTTGAACTCCATGGATTGTTTACCATTGTGAATGTTGATGATTGTATTTTATGTTTTAAGGAATTTCCTTCCTTGTACGAGAGGATAATGTACTTAGGTATGGGTATATTATATCTACTGAATTTCAATGTATGCAAGAATTATTATATTCTCCACTCTCATGAATACATCCTCTATTACACTTATTATATATTTTGTTCTTTGGTTGGAATGTTGTCTACTAATTCCCATTGGTTGATGTTTTCCAACTGATCTAGAAGTATAAATAGAGTGGGTCATCACATTAATCAAAGAACCTAAATCAATATTTTCATTTTTAAATAAATTCTATCCAATGGTAAAAATTATGTTAAAATTACTCAAATCCTTTTATTTGGTAGACATCACTAGTATTACTAAGTTTAAGACATTCCTTATATTCTTGAATCTCGAATTCCCCTTCATTTACTCATTATAAGGTGTAATTTTCTTCATGAAATTTGGTATAATGAGGAATTTGTTAAAATGTATCTAAGAGATGAATATTAACGTGTACCCTTTTAAATGTATCCATGATATATTTATCAGTTTCACTATCATAATTTTCAATATATATAGATATTCCTTCGGTAAAGGGAAAAGGGATGGATTTTTTAAGGGAAACCTCAATGAAAATAGTCTTATCATTTTTGTTTTGTTTTTCTACACTTAAATACATTGAGGATAATGAAATATAATTTTCTAGAGGAGGAAATATCTATTCTATAGAATCATTCAAATTATACATTTATTTACCTTTATGAAGTGTGATAACATATACATTAACATTATCCTTGGGATAGGAAATAGGTTGGGATAGTCATTGTCCATAACCTTGAATCTATATCTCACCAATGTTGTTTTCTACTTGTACTACAAGAGTTCATAGATCTCGAATATATTATTGTGTGGTTTCTTAGAACTAGATTTTCTGGGATGCTATTTACATAACCATGTCCTCAAGGATTGGTTTAGATTTGGTAGAAGGATGGTTATTCTAAGAATTTGTTGGATAATAAGGATTTATACATTGGCCTTGTTGATACCAATTATTTTTTTTGGTTTCTTGAGTTTACTCCATGTTAGTATTATGGTTCTCCTTTCCACCCGAGGTATGGATTTTTCTATAACGGTTCTTTATTTAAGGGTGGTTCTTGAATAAATGGATTCCCATGAAATATAGTTTTGTAAGACTCAGATGAATCATTATTCTGGGAGAAACTGATCAGATAAATTTGTGTTATCATAGGAAATACCAAAAAGAAATAGAATGGTAAGAGAATGTGAATTACCATGATCTTGATATAATTATCTTAAAATATTATCCATTTCATCATGTTTATTATATACCTTTTTTTCTTGCAAGGGATGTCTTTCCTCATGAACTCCTCTTGTGGGTACAACATCTCATATCGAAAATATTTTTTTATTTTGATCTATTTAGGCTCTTATGTCTTGGGTGAAGGTATATTTTTATCAACTAGGGCCCCACTAGATGAAAAATCATTCCTACAATGATCTATGGGGATAATTCCCCCATATAATATTTAAAATATTAATTATTCATTAATTTTGTGTTAGTGGAAACATCATTAATGACTTTTGAAACTATCCCAATATTCATGAAGGGTATATCCTTATGATTACCTAATTCCATAGTTTTTTTTTCAATCGATTGTTTTTTGGAGGAATGGAATAAATTCTCTAGAATGTGTCATTTACGGTCATTATAGTCCCAAATTTTTGTAGCTACATTGTAATTCCAGTCTTCTTTTAAACCATAAAAGAAGAAAGGGAGGGTCAAAACATAATGATTTCATCAGAAACATTTTGTCGTTGCATGGTAGATCACTCTAAATAAAAAACCTTGATATTTTATGATGTTAGTAACTAGGAAGGCCATGGAATTTTAGAAGGAGGTGATGAGCCCCAGTCTCAACTCAATGTTGGTTTCTTCCTGGGATATTGGATTTATGTAGGATGGTACTCCACTTCTATGGTGGTCAGTTCATATAATGATTGAATATTCATGTCTATGCTTTTTGTTGTCTAATTCAGTTCAATTTTAGATTCTTTTAGGACCAAATGAAATTTCAAAATGGGTTCTTAATTGAAACTAGACAGTCCTACTCTGTAATACATAATTTTTTTGTGGACACGCTTTTCAATTTTAGGGTCTATTTCAAACATTTTTTTATTTTTTAATCAGGTCATGCAAATAAATTGTGAAATTTTTTCTATTTATTTAATAAAATATAAATAAAATAAATCTACATAATAAAAATTAAATGAGAAAAGAAAATTTAAGGTTATATTATAGAATTGTGTATAAAATAAGAAGACAGACAGAGAGAGAGAGTGAGAGAAGAATTAATGCAAAAAAATAGAAAAATAATAATCAAAAAATAAAAGGGGGTGGGGAAAATATTGAAATGATTATGAATAGAAATTAAAAGAAATAAATAATATAAATAATGATCTTTTCTCCCAATAGATGGTGCCAAAATTTGATATCATTGTTTATTTCGTCAAATTAGTATGTGTTTTTATTAGAATTTGTACTATATAGAAGGAAGAATAGGTTTTCCCTCAGAAGATCCATAGATCATTAAATTTAAAAGTAAATTTTGATTATATTTTTATCAATTAAAGACATTTATGAAGTGTTTTAGGGTTTTATGATGTTTGAAAAAAAATAAATTGAAACTCAGTTACAAAGCCTGAGAAACTAGTTGGAAAAATAAAGATCAACCTGGGTTAGTATCCTTGGATGCACATATGTCATCTATCTTAAGGATAAAAGGAAGGTTAATTGACAACTTGATTTATATATACTCAAACTAGTATGGTTTTTGAGTTCTTACATTGTTATCACCTAGGGTATTGTTGATCAATGATATTTATTTCTGGAAACAACCCAGAATCATTATAACTTTTTCAATAGGAACTAAACTCAATCAACGAATCACATAAATAATGTGATGAGATAACCAAATTCAGGTCTACATAAAAAAAATTAATCAATAAAATGCATGCATATTCATGGTTTATACCTTCAATGTTTCATCAAACAAAGAAATACATAAGAACATTCATGAAAGATAATAGGTTAAAAAAGATTCAAACACACTGCAAAAAATATTAGATTCGGTTAATGCATTGAATCAGTAGGATTCATGTTTATTATATTCTAGATTATCCAATCAGAATAAAAAATGTACAAAATAAGTATAATTGAAAACAATCCTAGAAATTCAATTACCTTCCAATGATTGAAAATGTTTATCATGATATTACAACACAGAGCACCTCATCGAATTAATCACTACATAGTTTAAAAGAACATGATAGAGAACATGATTAAAAGGGATGAATAAAGATATCAAATTTGACACATCATTACCCGTAGTCATTCCCCTTTCCAATTATAAATGATGTAATTTTAAGTGAAATTATGAACGTTGAATTAAAGAAAAGTCAATGCTCTCTAGGTGGAGGTGAGCTCTTCATGAAAAAAAATTTCCACCACATTGATTTTACAATATAATTGACCATAATATGTGAAAATGAAATGAATATATTTAAAGTAGTGGGAATTTGAGATAGCTATCCAATTGAGGTAGAATTAGACCAATTATAGTTTTGAATCCCATGTTATAAAATAATCTTAATGGGTGGGTCGAATCAATCTCACTTAAAATGTATTCAAATTATTGGCATGTATTGGGACTATTTTTCTCAATTATTGCATTTGGAATAGTTAGATAATAAAAACATAATTTCTCTCATTTTTATGACTGTAGTGGATGTTATTATTGTATAACTGTATTACTATTAAATTAGTCCATTATGGAATAATGAAATTTTATGCATTTTTTCGAGAAATAAAATTATAATATAAAATATGTTCAAAACTACGTAGAGGCAAATTTCCAGGTTACAGTAGTATGTACTATAGCAGTTACAGTTTGATACTATAGAAACCGGATCTATTCACCCGATTTGGGCCTTCGGGCCACCGGTTTGGTCCTACAGGTCTCAAGGACCTTCGAGTCATCAAAAGCCTTCAGGCCATAGGGTCTTCGGGCAATCTAGACCATGGAGTAGTCCAATTCACACAGAACATGCCCTAGAAGAGGATCAGAGAAGCAAGGGTAGTAGCCACCAGAAGCAGAGCTAACTGAATTGGAAGAATGAGCGGGTATGGCAGTCGCCATCGAGACCCGGCACCGTGCATCTTTGTATCGGGAAATCCAAGGTGACCAACAATCAAAGGTGGGGAGCTAGATGATCAAGGAAGAAGAATCTAGGGAGGGGCATTTCAAGTGGTCTGGGCCTATGGGTCCTGTATTGGGCATGCTAGGCCTCTCGGCTTTCGTCTCATGTATTACGAGTCAGTCGGGCCTTCTGCCTTGGGCATATGGGTCATGAACGGGTTCCCCTTCAACCCTTAAAAGGGGGATTACCCCTAATAAAATAAAAAAGAAGTACTTCAGGCCATTCAGGGCAGAAACATTGTAATAAATAATTATATTGGTGATGGTATATGATATATTTTGGAGATGTCAAAAATTCTTAAAGAATATTCTTAATAGAGAAATCAATATCCATGCTAAAAATGTGCAACAGGATCCCAACAATCCCTCAATAAGCCTAAAAATAGCTATTCTATGTGTAGGGTGAGTAGAAAATGATACCATGTAGGATCATTTCCATGTTCACTCATACACATGTGAAAAGAGCATAAAAATTCAACTATAAATAGGCAGTAAAACCTACACTCACTTAAACATGTCAAATAACCAGTCCCAACTTCAATATGGAACACTCACTAAATAATACATCAAATATAGTAATATAATGTCATAAAATACAAAAGTACGAGAACCCCTCAACCACATACCAAATTATTTTTCACTCTCACACACCAACATCGAATTTCATATTCCCACATCACTTCCATGAATATCTGATAACATATATGTCCATCTTGGATGTGGGTCAAGTCATATCCCTACCCATCACACCCTTTTGTTGGGTTTAGCATCCAGTGCTAGTGTATAGACCAATACCCTAGTAACCTAGACTTAGTGGTTACTTAATTACACTGGAACTATATACAAGTTATCCCATCACTAATTTTCAATCATTTTTTAGTACTGAAGAAACAAATACAAACCTTCTTGATATATTACATTGGTAATAAAATACGAAACATTGTATGTGCTAATAATCTCCATCATTTAACTCGTTAAAATTTTCCCTATTTGTATAGTGGGGAAAAGAAACAAAATAAAGGTGAGATAAAATGGAGTACATGGTTTATGTAAAAGATAATATATCTTGACTAAACAAGGAACAATAAATATGTCAATGTAAATAACTAAAAACACATACTATTTAATCAATAACATGAGAACATATAATAATATGGTAGGAATAAAAACTTCTCAAATAACTCCAAACAAATAATTACATGAGCTTTATACCAACACATACATATAATAACTATTAAAATAATAAAATTTACATGAATTAATAATTTCATAATGATGGAATGCCTAACAATGGACATATTAAACATAATATTGAGGCCTCTTCCAATAAAATAATACATTGATTGGTAATGTCTTGGAAAAATACCTAAACTAGTTGGCCTCCTAATTCATACTGATGTATCATGTGGGTATAAATCTACCGGTCTCACCCATCACTTAATAATTTATATGAATTCCAAAAATATTTTAAGATAAATTTAATTTGAAAACAATATTCCCTATCAATGAATATGAGTAAAGAATAAAAAATATCATGACTTACCAAGTCAGTCAAATAATATAACACCATATATAAAATTTTTGTATGATTTATGAAATAATCATATCCATGACCTAAATAATATGGATATTTCTATTTAAAGATGAACAAAATTAAGTAATTGTTTTAATAGAACATTAATGGCCTCAAAATAAATACTGAAAATATAAATGAACATCTATTCATCATAATGGTAGATTTTATAGTGATATCAAATCATTTAGAGAACAGATGTAAATAAAAGAAAATAATTTTAAAAAAATTATTATCAAGATTATTTTGTTGGAAAATAAATTGAAATATTTTAGAAGATGTAAAATAGTGTAAAACGATTATGATGGCATAAAAATATGTTTTCACTGCATATAATGAAATGAAACATTCCTTTTAAATTTTTTAAAGAAATGTAAAAAAATAACCTTTCAAAAAAATAATAAAAATTCCATTCAATCCGTATAAAAATAAAAGGATATAATAATATATCCTTAATAAATAAATTGCGTAAATTTTAAAAAATAATTTTGTAAAAATATTTAAAAATAAGATCATGGAAGAAAAATATACCCTTTCAAAAAGAGAAATATAATCAAATTTCAATAAAAACAATTTATTACTTGATTCAGTTAAAATGAGAGGAATATATCGAATAAAAAATAGAAAATCCTTAAATAAATATAGAATAAGAAAATATATTGATTTTATGAAGGGTGTAGTAAAAAATTCATTGAAATGCATATGTATACAAGAAAAATTATATTGAAAATAACTTATTACCACTTTTATAACTCTTAAATTTTAACCCTACAAAAAAGTAAATGAGAATTGAATCATTAATCATTGTGAGTAAATTTAGATTCATTTTAATCATGTAAATGGGGAATTATATTCACCTCATACAAAAAAATAGTTTCATATTACCAAATATGTCTCAATGTAGTGGAAATTGAGGCAAAATCCCTTACAAAGATCATAAAATTATGTGATAATTAATCAATGATTTGATTCTATGTAAAAAATTAATATACACACAAAACTAGTAGAAATGGAACATAATAAAATAATATGTCAATTCACACATAGTCATCCCACAACATAGCCGACAAAGGATAAGTATAACCCAATGAATTGAAATTTATGTAAGAAATATCTTACCTCATCCCGAATATACATCATAAGATCAATTATCCTCCTTAATAATATAATTTAATATATTTAAAATATTTAAAATATTCATATATGTATTTGTTGACCTGGTCATAATTGACACTGATTCAATGTTTAAATTTTTTATTTTCCAACCAACTATAGTTCAATGGCATGTAGGGTTAAACCCAAGATAAGGAAATGGTACAGTTAGGGTTAACAAGTTTCTTCAAAACATTTCCATTTTTTAAAATAGTGGGGTGAAAATATATTTTTGAGTTTTTTTTCTTTTTTAAATTTGGGTTTTTTTATAAAGACGCTGAGACAAAACAATGTTTGAATAAGAAGATAATATTGATCAGTCATAATAATGATAAATACAAATATAATGTGGACAAAAATCAGGAGCAAAAACTGAGAAACCTATCAATTAAAATACTAAGGAATTCTAAACTACTGGTTAAAAAGATTAACTTCATCAATAATTTTTATTGATTCACTACTAAAATAAAATTTGAATAATCTCCCTCACTATGAGATACAGAAGATTGAATCATAGTGTTCACCACTCAAAAAATCAATCAAATATAAAAGAATTTTAAAAAGAAAACAATTGGAATAAAACTCACTGTAAACTTTTAATGATAATGAAATTAGAGATTCGATAAATGAATTCAAGATCAATATCACAAATTGATCTTGATATTTTGAATTTGAAAATGTTCAGGTGTTAACAATAAAAAAGATAATCAGAATCAGTCTTCCCGATTGATTATAATTTTGTAAAAAGAAAAGCATGTAAATAAAAATAATTCAAACCCCATTAGGATTTAAATTCATGAGCTAAGAGTTTTATCCTATGAATATCATTTGAATACAAGGTACTGAATTTAATATAAGGGAGGAAAAATACCACTTCACTCATAAACAGTTGCACTACTCTCAAGCTCTTCATTCTGAATGAGGTTTGTAGGTGTACATCGAAGGATATTTTAGAAGCCCTCCCCTTGTCGTTAGAATGTGTAGTGTCAAATGAATTTGAATGATTGGTGAATATCTTTTTAATGATGGATCTCTTATTTCTCTTGTGGCTCTATTTTTTATGTCATTTTTCATCTGCTTCAAGTCGCCCATGATTTTAACTGACATAGATAGGTCTTCACTTTTTCACTACACGTGTGCACTTTTCTATGGTAATCCAAGTCACACAAACAAAACCCTAGAAACTGACTCCACCACAGGTGGTTGAAATGTATCTGGACGTCACTTTGGCTCTGAAACGTATCTGCAAATAGAAAAAAATCAAATAGTTAAAAACATGATAAAATGATCAATTTACATTTGTAATTAATTTTAATTATAATTTTTTAAATTAATTTTATATTACTATTTAAAAGTAATTTTTTATTACTAAATTAATTTTTATTTTAATTCAATATTCATTTTAATTTTCTAATGTCTTTTAATAATCTTATAAATTATTAAAAATTAAATTATTTAATTAACATTATTAAAGATAATATATAAATTACCTTGTAGAAAAACTTAATTATTATAATTATTATACGATTAAAAGTGATTATTTTATTAAGTTACTTATTTAATTATTTTATTAGGTATTATTATTATAATTCTTTATTTACAAAATTTATAAATTATTATTATTACCATTATATCAATTTATTAAAATTGTTATTTAGTAATTACTTAATCGATTATATTATTATTTTAGTATAATAATTATTTAATTTTATTATGATATTTATTTACTTTCATTATTTTATTTATTTATTTATTATTATTATTATTTTAGTTTTATTTATTTATTAATTTAACATGATTTTGTTTTTGTTTTATTTATTTTTTATAACATAACCCCACTCATATCATCTACATCGCACGTAGGGGAAATTCTCGGGAAACTTGGTTAAAGGGGGTTTTTTAATTTTTATTTAATTTTTTTGGGTAGATTAATTTTTTTATTTATGAAACTGGATTTCTTTAGCGCCAATTGAATTGGTGGTCTTACAAAAACTGTTGAGCGCCAATTTAATTAGCGCTCATCCCTTTTTTTAGATTTCCCCACGAAACCCCTACCCAACCCCCTATATATATATATATATGGAAATATCTTATATATATAAATACTTATAATTATAATTATAATTATAGTATTTAGAATAAATATAATCACTAAATTAAATATAATAAATTTATAATTATATTTATTATAATTATAACAATTTTATATTTATAATAAAGAGATAATAATAATGAATATAATTATCATAGTTATATAAATACAATAAATATATAATTACAATAATTATATAATAACAAGTATAATAAATATATAATTATAATAATTTTATATTTATAATAAATATATTATAAATAATATAATAGTAATAATAAGTTTATATTAATAATCAATATATAATTATAAATATAATAATTATATAATTATAATAAATATACAATTATAATTACAATATTTATATAACGATAAATATAATAAAGATATAATTATAACAATTATATAATTATAATAAATATATAATTATAAATATAATAATTATATAATTATAATAAATATACAATTATAGTAAATATTCAATTACAATTACAAAAAAATATATAATTATAAACATATTTATATATTTATTATATTTATAATTATATATTTATTATATTTATAATTGTATTAATATTTTATTTATAATTATATAATTATATATGTATTATAATTTTATAATAATAGAATTATTATATTTATAATTATTTATTTGTATTATTTATTATTATATAATTATATAATTATATTATAATTATATAATTATATAATTATTATATTTATAATAATATATTTATAATAATAATATAATTATATATTTATTATAATTATTATATTTATAATTATATAATTGTTATAATATAATAATTATATATTTATTTTAATTATTGTATTATATATTTATTGTAATAATTATATTATATAATTATATATTTATTATAATTGTTATAATTATATAATTATATGTTTATTATATTTATAATTATATATTTATTATAAATATAAAATTATATATTCATTATAATTATATAATTAAATATTTATTATAATTATATAATTATAGATTTATTATAATTATATATTTATATATTTATTATAATTATTATACTTATAATTATATGTTTATTGTAATTATATATTTATATATTTATTATAATTATATAATTATATATTTAATATATTTATTATTATATATTTATTATAATTATAATATTATATATTTATTATAATTATTCTACTTGTAATTATATATTATATTTATAATTATATAATTATATATTTATTATATTTAAAATTTTATATTATATTTATAATTGTATATATAATTATATTTATTATATTTATATAATTATTATATTTATTATATTTATTAAATTTATTATATTTATAATTATATATTTATTATAATTATATAGTTATAAATTTATCATAATCATATAATTATATATTTATTATAATTATATAATTATATGTTTATTATATTTTAAATTATATATTTATTATAATTATATAATTATATATTTATTATATTTATAATTATATATTTTTTATAATTATATATTTATATATTTATATATTTATATATTTATTATAATTATATAATTATATATTTCTATAATTATTATATAATTATATATTTAATATATTTTAATTATATATTATATTTATAATTTTGTAATTATATATTTATTATATTTATAATTATATTTATTATATTTATATAATTATAATAAATACATACTTATAATATATTTATTATATTTCTATTTATTATATTTATTATAACTATATTTATATATTTGTTATATTTATAATTATACCTTTATGATAGTTATATATTTTTTATAATTATATATATATTATATATAAAGTTATATACTTATAATTATATTATAATTATTATAATTAGAATTATATAATTATAATAAATTTATAATTATAAGTATAATAATTATAATCAGTATGCAATTAGATAAATATATAATAGTACTAACTATATATATAATAATTATACAAATATAATAGTTATATAATTATAATTATATATATTTTTTATAACTGTAATAAATATGTAATTATAATAAATATATGATTATAATAAATATACGCTATAATAATTATATCATTATAATAATTATATAATTATAAATATAATGAATATATAATAAAAAATATATAAAATATATATTTATAAATATAATAAATTTAAGATTATAATAATTACTTAATTTTAAAAAATATATAATTACACTAATGATATAAGATTTAACAAGGTTTATTTATATTAAGATAAATAATTTTAATATTGTTTATCTATATATAAATTTATAAACATTAAATATTAGGTTTATTTATATATAACTATTAATAAATTTATAAATATAATTTTAAATATATAATTATAAAAAAGAATTGTTTCATAAAAATATATATTTACAATTATAAATAAATATAATTTGAAATATATATGTGTATAAATATAAATTTCTATATATATAATTAAATATAAATATTTATAAATATAAATATTTAGAAATATAAATCTATTTATATTCATATATTTAAATAAAAAATATATTTGTATTTATATAATTATAAACCTATCTTTATAAGTAAATATTTATAATTATATAAATATAAATATATTTAGAAATATATAATTATGAAAATATTGTTACATATATATTTAAAATTTATTTATAAATATATTTAATATTCGTATTTGTATATATATTTATAATTATATTTATAGTCTTTCAAAACCATCTACATGAAACTTAAAAATGTTTCTACGATATAACATTGAAAGCCTATAAAATATAAACTATATGAGCAATATATATGAAACTTAAACCCTGGGTTAAACATATAATAAATAGTTGGAAATAAAAAGAATTTCTTAAACAATGTTGACTAAAAATAATTTATAGTCTTTCAAAACCTCCTACTTGAAACATAAAAATATTTCAAGTATATGGCATTGAAAGCCTATAAAATATAAACTATATGACTAATATAAATGAAACTTAAAACAAGGGTTAAACATATTATAAATAGTTGAAAAAAAGAATTTCTTAAACAATGTTGATGAAAAATAATTTATAGTCTTTCAAAACCACCTACTTGAAACTTAAAAATGTTTCAAGTATATGAATTTGAAAGCCTATAAAATATAAACTATATGACCAATATAAATGAAACATAAAACATGGTTTAAACATATAATAAATAGTTGGAAGTAAAAAAGAATTTCTTAAACAATGTTGACTAAAAATAATTCATAGTCTTTGAAAACCACCTACTTGAAACTTAAAAATGTTTCAAGTAAATGGTTTTAAAAGGTTAAAAAATATAAACTATATGACCAATATAAATGAAACTTAAATCATGGATTAAATATATAAGAATTGGTTGAAATTAAAAATTATTCTATAAACAATGTTGACTAAAATATTTTTTGTTTACTATATGTTTGTTTTTCTTTTCATTTTTCAATAAATTATTATATTTTTAGTCTGTGTGACAAATTTTAATTATATTTTACTTGTACATTAAAATTTTTATGATTTTAAAGTCATATACATGAAGTATAATAATGTTACAGTTATGATACTCTGAAAATATATAAATTATTAATAGTTAATTTAATTAATTATGTATTTACTATATTTTTTTTTTCTTGTTATTTGTCTTAATCAACAATTACTTATTATAGTAAATAGGTTTTTTAATAAATACAACATGACATCTAAAAATATCAATGATGATGACCCCCGGTACCACAATGCGGCATCTGAATCTCATTTCCTCTCCATGTCTGAAGTCAGTGCCTCTCCAGTGTCCTAGTTGCGGGTTCCTCCACTTTCGGTGCATCTGGTGCCTCCCCCTAGTGATGTGTATAGGACTAACCAAAACTATGTCAGGAGGATGGACCAAAATCATACGAGGCATCATATGTCTATGAAGATCCTATAAATTGTAGAAATGGGGCGCTAAAGAAGGCCTCATCGGGAGAGGGGGCCGCCATAAGCTATGTTACTGCACCCAGATCGAAGTCCATAGTAATCTGTGGAGATGACATATGTGGTATATAAGTGTCTCCCTACTGTGCAATATCATGAGTCGACTGAACCAGATCATCTCTCTGTGGTGCGGCGGCATTTTCAAGAGCCGCTCTCGGATGTCGACGTCGTCGCCTTTGCCCCTTCGGATGTGCTCATCTCTGTCGTCCAGCTGGCGGAGTGGTGGGAGTGCATCGTCCTCAACAAGCATAGTAGGGACATCTTCATCCTTTAGAGATTCAGCATGAAGATATGGATCGGGATATTCCTCTCGCTCCTCATTAAAAAACTATCACGTATCAACTAGAGATGATCAAGGAGAGCCAACACATCTCGATAAACTACATCTCTCCCAATATATGCATCCTTTTGAGGCTGTGTGGTATGTGAAAGATGACGAATGAGGTTTTTTTGCAAAAGAAATAACATTCAAATTAATACCAAAAATGAGTTAAACAAAAATAATAAATCTTAGTAAACATATCAACTGTTGAATTCCAATCCCCTGACGTGTAAGGTGCCTGATGGTGTGACGTCGATACTAGTCTACGTAATCCCCCTAAGAAGGTAATTGAGAGTGTGTTGGGGTATATCCAAATGGAAGGACACTTAATCGGGCATGTGTGTCACAAAGCTCGATATAAGATGCATGAGTATGCCGCTAATCTGTTGTCTGTATACCTATAAGCACAATTGAATGTAACTCGGAAGGTTGTCCTAGTTCCATCGGGATATGCTGTATATAACTGAAATGGTGCATGACCCGATCTGGCTGGTTCCAGTCAATGATGTGGAAGTGTATGAGTGTAACTACTACAAAACGATCTCCAACCATAGCTGTGCAGTATGGTGGAAGTGTTGCGTAGACAGAAACTGTGTACAGAGTCCATGAAACATACAATGTATACTAAAAAATAAGTCATATATTTTCATGATAATGCTACTGTGTTTATATTGAAATAACATAAAAATGTGATAACACATCAAATTTTCCTACAAAAAAAAGAACTGATTAACTTACATCAGCTGGCACTACGGTGTCGAATATCTACCAGAATCTGTGCAGACTATGTCTTGGAGTATGTGAATACTTCTGAGACAAACTCCACCTGGTTAAAAAAGATTAATATATGGTAAGTTTATAAAAAACAATAACAGAACTACTAAAAAAATGAAATTAATGACGTAGACATACCATCGTCCCTGAGGACAATCCTAAAATAGCTCTGGTGCAAGTGGTGCGATATATAGAGGAGCGATGTGGGGAAAACGATCTCAATACCACATTTGTACTAACACCAAGAAACCTACAATATGATGTGAATCATCTTGAAAATTGGTATACATACATCTGTAAAGATGTGCTAAGACAGGTGACCCCCAACTGTATGCAGCCCTCTGATCCAGATCCTCAATTAATGGGATGTACATCATGTGTACCAAAGCAGTGGAGTAGTCGACACACAACATGCCTCTGAGCAACCACAAAATGTATGCATGTGTGTGTTGAATAAGTGTATCCTCAGCTGCATCATCAGGAATGATGTCGAAATGTTGATCAAGACACCTCATCCGCAAGCGCGAACCATGGAGGACACCTCGTGTTTCGACGACATCAATTCCTAGTAGCCTATGTATAACTGCAGCCTAGTCACCACTACTGGAACCCATAACTACATGTCCATGGATGGGTAACCCTCGCATGTAGGTGGCATTCTCTAAGGTTATAGTCATCTCCCCCTCTAGGAGATGAAATGTGTGTGTCTCTGGCCGCCATCTCTCAACCAACACATCAATCAAACGGTGATCAATGGTCTCGAAGTCACACATAATGACTCCATAAAATCCTGCACGTCTATGGTATGTAAAAAAGCTATTGGGGGTTCCTTCTGAGGGAAATGATGCACTCTCCAAACAACATGATGTCTAACAAGTTTTCACAATAACACCTCATGCGACACGTGCATCTCCTGGGAAGATAACAGTGGCTGCTCCATCTTAATGTACCAACAGTAAACCATTAATTTCATGTAGGATATAACATTTATCATTTTAATTTCATAGTTCAAATGGTTTTGTTTTTTTTGAAAGTGAACCTTTAAATGGTTAGTAATGAATGAGTAGCTTTAAACAAATAACACCAACTCAAAAAATAATCTACATGTATAGGAAAAAATTTATGCGTTGTGTGTGGGTTCATTTAAAGGTAGTATTTTGGTTATTATTGTTTTTATTTCGACTGATGTAGTGTGTTGGAAGAATACTAAATTTTATTTGGATTCATTAATCAATGAATCAAAAACATGGATTGGTTGTGCATCCTTCCCATATTTAATAAAAAAAACTACCAATTCTCTGTGCACTTCACTTCTGTCGTTTAACTATCTCTTAGAAATCTATATTAAGAAATAGTTAACTATCCCTTATTAATCTATGTTTAGGATTCATTGACATTTTGGATTATTTTTTAATGTTTGTAATAATTTTTATTTATGTAATTCTATTAAACAATGTTTGAAATGTTTATAATATATAAGTACATTTTCTAAAAGTTACTATAAATACAAATAGGTTAATTATTATTTAAAATGGTGATATTGATTAAAATGATTACATGTACACATTTTTACAGTAAATAGTAGAGTACATGATTCATTTTAACCATTAGACGGTTGTACTATGTGTCTAGGGAAACGTGTTATTGTATGACCTTCCTGGAAGTATTTGTTGCACCTTCGTCCAGCTGGCTATTCACTAGGCCAATCCATTTCATTCCAAATACAAGTCGACTTTGGACTTCCTTTAGTTCGAAGTCTAGTGTTGTTCAGTAGAAGTGTGGGTGTGACATCAGATAGCCAAAAATTATGATATTCCCCGATTGGCATCCACGGAGTACTTTAGTAGGATTTTATGCTCTCGAGTTGATAAACTTGATCAATGAACTGCTCCCAAGATATGTGTACGTAAGCACATGATGCAATCACATGGCTGCAAGGATATCTCAGTGCCTAAGAGTTTCCACATTCACAATAATGCTTCTCCAGTGAAAAAAATCACACACGACCATTACTACAAGCCACAGCATCACCAGGCTCACCATCCTCAAATCGTTGCTCTAGATGATTAAATGCAGTTACATGGTAAGTTGCTACATCCTGAAAAACTGTATCTAGATCGTGCTGAAAATGGTTTTCATAGTGCATCCCTCTGTTCAATCCCTCTTCAGCCTGCTTCCCTCGTTGAAGAATGTACTTTACACTCCGATATAAGGTCTCTTGTACCAAACCTGTAATTTATATTTATGTCATTATACTAATATTATATTATAATTGTATCTCTTGTAAAAAACATATAATCAAATATTCATATTTACCCGTGATAGATAATTTTCAAACTCCCTTGAAAACTCCATTTATACATTCTACAATGTTGGTCATCGTATGACCATATCTCCACCCATCATCATATGTCAATGACAATTTCTGCTATGGGATTTTCATCACGTAATCAAACAATTTGTGATTCGCTCTTTGAATATATTGATGAGGCTCTTCCATCCTTTGTTGCTGAGGCTCGTATGCTATCAAACAAGAAATCATCTGAATAGAAATGAAAATAACTAAGACAGAAATTTTTAAAATTCAAAAGGTTTTTCTTACCAATTTTTAATATTTCCTTCTTCATCTACTCATTCTTGAACTTCTTTCACAAATTGCTAGCAATGTGTGGAATATAGTATCGATGATGGGCATAGGGTGGTATCCAAGAAATACCCTTAAACTGTACTGCCTCCTTGATTGCATAGTGGCAATCTGAAATAAGAAAAATCCCTTCTGCATCCGTAACAAACTCTCGAAGACAGTCCAGAAACCATCTCCATGATGATAAATTCTTTTTTTTCCACATTTTCAAATGCCAAAGGTAGAATGGATTGATTTCCATCTTGTGTTGCAGCAATTAATAATGTTCCTATATACTTTCCATATAGAAATGTGCCATCTGTTAGTATAAATTTCTTGAAATGTCTAAAAGCCACCACACATGGTACAAATGTCCAAAATAATATATCAAACACAACCATTGAGGGGTCAACTTGGTTTTGTTGGTTCACATATTAAACAATATGAATCTGATAGAACACTTGATTATTGTATTATAGAATCTCCAAAAGGTTTAGTAAAACTCGATAAGAGTCGTCCTAATCACCATATACTTTCACAATAGCCTTCTGCCATGCCGCCCATGCCTTCCAGTAAGATATGTGATACCCTAAAAGTTGTTTGACTCAATCCATCACCAGAACCCCAAGAATGTCTTGACATGGTCTAATCATTTCAAAAATAATAGTTGAAAAAAACTCAACATCTGATGAAAATTTTCATGTGAAAATCATGGGTTCACAAAGGTGTGTGGAGTAAATCTAGTGATGCGCCAACTGTGAAAGGTGTTATAAAATTTATCTCGAAAATGTATTTGAAAGTTCGATTCATATTTTTCACAACGGATCAAATAGTAAGACCACTTTGTCTCTTCTACAACATAACAGAAATGTATTTCAATGTGATATTGTTTTATCACATTTTTTATTGCTTCTTTGATCTCAAATTCTCTTCCAATATACAGAACACCGTCAACTGACACTCGATTTGTGCAACCAATGATTCCTGGAAATTCTGAACTGGGAGTAATAACTGACCAATCAAATTCTAGAAAGTGATTAATCCCTTCAGTCGGCCATGAATCCAATAGTGGAGGATGGTTCAATGGTCGGTTAAACCTCACATGAGTGGGCACAAACTATTCTTTTGCATTCTCTTCTTCTTATTCTTCTACTTCATCTTTATCTTCTTCTTGGAAATTTTCTTCATCCTCAAAATCATCGAACAATGCATCTAAGGTATGTGGAGGACTATCCATTGAAACTCTGGCTAAGGGAAATGATGGAATATCTACCTATGCTGATGTAACTTCTTGATTTTTAGGAGAAAATGACACAGTCTCATTACATTGAGATGGTCCAACATCCAATGTCAACAGAACCTCAATTGTAGCTATAGAGACATACAACTCCATCATTTGATTCTCAGGTACATACTTAACTAAAGAAAGGAAATTTTCCAAATCTTCATCATAACTTACCAGATAGGCCACATGCCAATACATGTCTATATATTGATGATGTATGGATGTGATGAATTATATCAGTTGATTCCTCGCCAGTTTTAACTTTCGATGAATTTTCCTTTGCACAACTTCCAAAGTAGTACATCCTCAAAGAATCACAACAACTTCTAGATGTATACTATAACTACATCCTTGTTCATTCTCCACTATTTTACCATTACAATAAATATAAGCAGCCATATTTTTTATCTACAATACACCATCTTTATAAAGTAAATCTGATTAGAGAACCAAATTATGCATACATGCTTCTAGTAATTTAGGTTGGAATCCTAATCCCTCCACCAAGTCAATATGTTCAAACCATAATGATGTGTAACTCTTTACACAACCCCCATGTTTGTGTTACTAACCAAAAAATAGTTGTCAAAAATATTTATACATATCCACAAGCATTATATGCTTGAGGTATATGAACAAGTCTTGTAAAAGCATAGAGTTATATGAAATTGAAAAACTCTACATGAGTAAGCCTAGAGAGATAGATATCATACCCCATTCACTTTCTTATACAAGGAAATACTCCAAGAAAGTACGTTTTCCGACCCAAAACCCATCTACCAAGGGATACTTTAGTCAAGAGAGCATTCATTTCATGACAAATCTAACACTCAATATGAAAAAAAAATATTCAGCTACTAAATTCATGTTCAAAACTTCAATTACTAACTCAGGTCAAGGTAGATGGAAAACAAAAATCATTGTCATACCTATAATGTAACGTAAAGATAAATTTTAGAAGCAATTTATAACTACTTTTCTAGTTAATAAAACTACTTCGATAATTAAGATAACTACATTTCTAATTAAGATAACTACTTCGCGAATTAGATTTAATTAATTAACTAATTACCTTAATTATTTACCTAATTGACTAATTAACATTAATTAACATAATTACCATTAATTAATCACATAATTACCATTAAAAAATAACCTAATTGGTATTAATTAATTACCTATTACCGTTAATTAATCCCCTAATTAGGATTAATTAATCACCTAATTTGAATTAATTAAGCACCAAATTAGACTAAATAAATCACCAAATTAGAATTAATTAGTCATCTAATTTTTATTAATTAAGCATCTAAATAGTATTAATTAATCACCTAATTACCATTAATTAATCACATAACTACCATTAATTAATCACATAATTACCATTAACTATTCATATAATTACCATTAACTAGTCACATAAATTGAATTAATTAATCAGTTAATTAGATTCAATTAACCACCTAATCAGAATTAATTGACCTCCTAATTAGAATTAATGAAGCACCTAATTAGAATTAAATAATCATTGAATTATAATTAATTAATCTCCTAATTTGAATTAAATAACCACCTATTTAGAATTCCTTTATCACCTAATTAGAATTAATTAATCATCTACATACTTTTAATTAATCACCTAATTGTCATTAATTAATCTCTTAATTACGATTATTTAATTTCTTAATTAGATTTAATTAATCAAATAATTAAAATTAATTAATCACCTAGTTAGAATTAATTAACCACCTAATTAGAATAAATAAATCACCTAATTAACTTTAATTAATTACCAAATTAGATTTATTTAATCACCTATTTATAATTAATTAACAACCTAATTACCTTTACTTAGTCACCTAAGTAGAATTAATTAATTACTTAATCACATAATTAGAATTAATTAATCATCTAATAATAATTACTTAATCACCTATTTAAATTTAATTAATCATCCATTTAAAATTAATGAATTTCCTAATTAGAATTAATTTATCACCTAATTAGAATTAATTAATCACCAAATTCAAATTAATTAATCACCAAATTCAAATTAATTAATCACCTAATTACCTTTGATTATTAACCAAATTAGAAATAATTACCCAACTTATTAGAATTATTTAATCACCTAATTAGAATTAATCAACAACCTAATTACCATTACTTAATCACCTAATTAGAATTTATTAATCCACCAATTAGAATTAATTAATCACCTACTTACCGTTTTTAATCACCTAATTATAATTAATTAATCACTTAAATACAATCAATTGCTTACGTATTTATAATTAATTAATCACCTAATTACAATAACTTAATCGCCTAATTAAAATTAATTAAACACATAGTTATAATTATTTAATCACCTAATTATAATAAATTAATCACCTACTTATAATTAACTAATCACCTACTTATAATTAAGTAATCACCTAATTAAAAATAATTCATCACCTGATTACAAATAATTACTCACTTAATTATAAATTATTACTCATCTAATTAGAAATAATTAATCGCCTAATTATAATTTATTACTCACCTAATTACAATTAATTAAACACCTAATTACAATTAATTAATCACCTTATTACAATTAAATAATAACCTAATGAGAATTAATTAATCACATAATTAGAATTAATTAATCTCATAATTAGAATTAATTAATCACATAATTAGAATTAATTAATCACCAAATTAGTATTATTTAATTACCTAATTATTATTAGTTAATTAACTAATTGCAATTTAATTACCAAATTATGATTTGTTATTTACCTATTTAGAATTCAATTAACTTAATATTATTACTTAATAACTTAATTACAATTAATTAATAACAATTACTACAAATAAACTATTACAATTTCAAAATATATTACATAATTTATGAATTATTCCTATGAACTAAACAAATAAATAAATAAATCACTATATTAAACAAATTAAAAATTATAATTACCGCAAATCAGTGGAAAGGTTATGATCCTTCAAAGAGCATCACGGACAAATAGAGGAAGACCTTTGAGAAAGAGAGATCATGAAGAGAGAGTGGGGAGAGGAGAGAGAGATGAGTGGGAGTGAGGATGTGAGAATGAGAAGAGGAGGGGAGCCCCTTATATAGGGGAGGTTTTTTTGTGCGCCACTTGAAGTGGCACTCATCCCAATAGTGGGATACCATCAGCGCCACTTGAAGTGGCGGGGATAGATTGAGGCCCAAAGGTGCAGCGCCACTTCAAGTGGTGCTGTAGGGTTTTGGGTGATTAGCGCCACTTTAAGTGGCACTGATCAACCCCATTTTACAAAATAAAAAACACACATACCAATTTAAAAAATACCCTCAAGCCTAAATTATTTTAAATTCTCACTTCTTTTTGAAGCTTCTGTGGTGGGGGACTTCTCCAGGTTCATGATCAGCGGTGGACCCTATGATAGAAACTCCATGAAACATCTCGACTCAGCCTATAGTGGAAGCAGAAGATCTCTATAACGGCACAACATCCCTTCTCCGACAAGGATAAAGGCATCATTGGGTTGTGTAATCCAGCTTCAACGGCAGACTCAACGGGAGGTGCTGCTTCCAACTCTACACATGGTAGTGGAACCTCCACAGTTAATCATAACTTCTATGAAAATATTAAAGGAGATTGACTTACTGTTCCTCAGTTATAGGTTTTGTGAAGATTTCATATCTATATTTAGCTTCTGGTCTGTGTTAATATATTCTATTTTGGTTCATGTTTGGTCTGTGGATCTATGTAAAGGAGATTTTGTCTAACTGGTTACTTCTTTAATTACATTAAGACTTGAGGATGAATTTGTATTTTAATGATGTTGATATATGAAGGAATCTAATGGCGAGTTGTGCTACTGATGAATGGTGAGGTTTTCAGTAGGTTGAAGAGTGCATCGGTAGGTCGAAAAATGGGGTGTGTGTTGCTCGTGAATTTTTTTCCAATAGTGTGTCATAGAGTCAGTAGGAAAATTAACGATTGGTGAGATGAAGTGTAACAGTGACTCAATCAAAAGAAGGAATAGATAGACAACTGTGCAGTACCAGTAGCGAGATATGTAAAGTTGGCGATGATTGAAGGGAAGAAGGAACCAAAAGACACAATGGGAGTATTATTGACTTAAAATTAATATGCAACCGTAAAATTGAAACAATTAGAAAATAAAAATTATTAGAACAATTAACAAATAATAAAAAGAAATTTATAAAATTAATTAAATTAATGAAACATAAACAAAAAATTATTTAATTAATTTATAAAAGAAAACTAAAATTAAAAACTAACTAACTAACTTAAACGGTTAAGCGGTGAAATTAGAAAAATTGATAATAGATTATTAATCTGAGTTAAAAATATATTAAAATGATTTAAATTTAACAAATGAAATCAAATTAAATAAAGGATGTGTCGTGGGTTACATTTCAATATGTCATGATCTACTGATGGCAGAGTTTCGATGAAATAGACAAGGGAGGGGTTGTTAGTAAGTCATGGAATTTATAGGTCGTGGTTGTCAGTAGGAAACTATGTTGGTGAGTCGGTGCAAGGGTCATCAGTGGGTCATAGCATTGGTGACTCGTCTCCATGACAAATAAATTTAACATAAATAAGAGTTTAAAATTAAAAACATAATTCAATTAATCTAATAAAACATACACTAAAAAATAAATGATTTTCTAATTAATATATTCAAAATAGAAAATTAAAGACTTTACATTAATTAAAAAAATTAAGTTATTAAACATATTAATTAAAATAAATTAAACTATGCTTATAATTTGAACTAAAATAACAAAAATATAAGGCTTAAAAAAATTTTTGTAATTAAACATAAAATAAAATTTTATAAAATACTGTTTTTAATTATTAGGGAAAATCATTAAAGAATAGAAATAATGTAAAGATAAATTTAATTAAATGAGATTAAATTTGATTAATTGATTCAATATTTAAACCCAACAATACAAAAATTAAAATAGCATCAAAAATACAAAAAATAATAAGGGAAAAAATATCTTAAAACAAAATTAAATAAATAAGAGCTTAAAATAGAATATTTATAAAAAAATGGTTAAATAATAAATATATTAATGAAATTTTCAAAATGAAATTAATTAAAAAAAGTGAAAAAATAGTTATTTTATATAAAACATAATAAACATATGTGTAAAATATTTATATTTTAAGGATATGTCACTTATAATATCATATATGATACAATTATTACATTTCAAAAACATTTTATTAATAATTATTTATAAATAATCATTTTTGGGTTTTAACAGTTTCATTTTTCATCGATGTCTCACTTTGACAGTTCTAGTCCTTGTAACTTGATCATGGATCAATAATATCTTGAATTTTAATCATTAAATATATTTCAAATATATATTATAAATATATATAATCATCAAAGAATTGTATAGATTGAAAAATGTTTTACATCATTGATGGAGATGTTAGATCCTACATACACATAAGCATTATTTTCACTTTATAGTGGATTAAATAAATTAATTTAAAATAATAAATCTCATTTTTATAATCATTATCTTAACAACATGTAACCTTGATCATGTTTGTTTTTCCTCTCCCTAAGTTCCATTTTGGTTCAAAGTCTTTAGAGGTGGTTTTCAGGATACTCTGCATGTTGTAGAGGAGTTAAACTTTGTGTAACCATGCTACACGATCTCTAATGGTTGTTGGGAATAAATCATGAAAGGGGTGATCATGTTATAAAGGGTTACTGATCATGACTGGGCCTTACACTATGTGACTTGCAAAACGGTCAGTTTTTTAGATTAGGTGATGGGTTTTGGGGCGTACCTATCTAGTGTGGACTTCACGATGTGACCTGGGTTTACATGTCGTGACTCAACCCATGCCTAGTTTTTAAATTGGCATTTGGTAGTTTTTTTCAGACCTTTCTTTCCACACTCCTCCCTTGACCCATTGTCTCTCCTTGAAGATTTTCAAAGACGTCATTTCTTTGAGATCGATCTGTGTGGCATCTGATCCCCGTTGTGTTTTGTAGTGTGCCTCTTTGGGTAAGTTGTCTTTCTGTTTTGTTGTTTCCATTGATCTTGACATTACCATTAAGTGGTCCATTCAGATCTGTTGGGGAAATATGGTGTTTCTTTTTGGTTTCTGGATAGATCTGTTCTTTAATCTTGATCGTGAGGCCTTTTTCCTTCGTTGAACATGGTGTGGTGGGCATTCATCTTTGAGGTATGTGGGTTTCCTCTCTCCTCCCGACCCCTTTTACATTAAATTAAATCAATCTTTATGTGGTTTTGATTCTAGTTCCTACATTAATGGGTTGGGTTACTTTGATTTTGGATTCCATTGCGGGCATTTGCGACCTGATTTTTGAGGTATGTGGTTCTACCTCTAGCCTACATTGATGAACATGATGGTTTTTCTATATAAACTATTTTGTATATTGAAATAAGAATGGTTTTTATGTGTTTATTGAAAAGGGTTTTTAGTGAAAAGTGGTTCTTCCTTGACTATTGATTAATGGAGATAAAATGAGTTTTTCAAGAATGAAAATTGATGTTCTTAAATGGTTTTGAAATGAATTTAAAATCATTGAAATTATTTGTGAAAAATAGAACATGGGTGACCTTAGGTACTAGGGTGGAAGGTTCAACTTCAGTCCATCGTCCTTTTTTTATTTATCAAAGAGTTAGGTCTTGGTAATTTCCTCTTTCCTAGGTTTATTTTTCTAACTAACCAATATTGAAATTCGAGGTGGTTACTCGTGGAGTATTCCTCTAATTATTAGGTTCGTTGTTCTAGGATCAGATTTGTACAATTGATTGTTGTGGAACAAGTAGTCTACGACCTAGACTATATTATTCCTTGGTGTTGTGATACATATGCTTTTGTTTAGTTTTGTATTGCATGGATTTCTATGTTAGCCTTGATATGTATTTTTATGATTTATGAAACTAATATAGAAAATGTTCATTGAAATTGATATAACTACTTTTGTTTAGAATTGTGGAAAAAGGGAAATGTTTAATATTTTTTCTATAAAACTGGTTTATTTCTAATCATGCCATGTTTTTATTTAAAATCATAATACATTATTTTATACTTAGATACTTATTATTTAGAAACTTGGTGGGATCCTACTGAGCATGTTAGCTCACACCACGCACACCTCTTCGACAATACATAGACCTTTGTTTGTCTTCTAGTGCAGGAAAAGGTAAGGTGCTGCAGTGAGGCGGTGGGGTTCAAGACAGCTGGTTGGGTAGCAAGTGGTGAGATGGTGGTTGTTCATCCATACCATTATTCTAAGTAGGTGTGTGGTTTTTGTTCCTTACCATTAGACTTATCATGTTATTTTTGGATACTTTTTCTATTTTTTGTTTCCACTATTTCCTTATAATTTTGGCATATATATTCACTAGTCTTCTATTTTTTATTTCATGAATTATATATAAGTATGACATGTGTTTTTTAGTTTGGTATAAATCATTAATTCTATTGTGTTTTTTGATGCCCAGGTGTATTATCGCTAGCTCATGGGGATTAGGAATTCCCTTTGGGTATGTTACGGAATTGGTCAGCTGTCGGGTTTGAGGGAAACGTAGGCCGATTTGACATAGTTTAGTATCAAAGGAGATTTATCCTAAAGGGTCCTTTTCTTGGGACATCTTTTATACTAGAGATAGGATTTTCAAGACATTATATGTATGTTGCAATAACTGTCTAGCCATCTCTTGTCATAACAAGACTCATGTTTCTATGAGCATTGGGATGTGTCTCTAGTATTCATTTTTTTTAAAAACTATGTTTTTAGCTTCTAGGTTTTCTAGTTTGACCTTAGATTTGTTCTGTTTTATAATCATTCTTGTGTTTCTATGAGCAACAGAATGCCTCTAATATGTTTTTCTTGAGTTCCTCAAGAAGGTGTAGTTTATTCACCTCAAGGGAACCCATCTAAAGATCAAAACCTCATCGAGACTATTATATGCGTAGTATGTAAAATCAATCAGGATATTCCACAAGTTCATAATGTAGTGGTTGGGGTATAACTAGGATTTGGAAGAGAAAAAGATCGATCGAATGAGTTATTGAGTGAGAATCCATCTTCCTTTAAAGTAACGACAGAACCTTAAGAGCTAGAGGATTGGGAGTACATGTTGATAAAATCGTCTAATTCCATGAGAATCCTAAAAATATCAGGGTGAAGTGTGCAATGTTTAGACGTGATGGATCGTGCATTTTATGGTGTGATTCTATGGTCAATGAAGATATACATGTAGACTTGGATTGAAAGGGTTTCAAAACCTTTCTCGTTCAGCAGTTTTTTCTGGATTCGCTAATGTTGTCGAAGTCCCTGGGGATTCTATCTTTGCATCATGGATATCATTTGGTGTCCACATACACCAACAGATTTTTTGACCATGTCTGTTTTTATCCAGACTTGGTAAACAATGACCTACTAAAAGTGTGTAAGTACATGCAAGGTTTGAGACCACATATCACATTGTAGGTGTTTTTTATGAAATATGCTACCTATGCAGATACGATGTATAGATATATGATGGAAGAAATGAATATAGAAGGCAAGGTCGTATTTTCCACCTCTTCTCTTCCATCGGGTGGAAGCTTCAATAGAATGTATGGGAAGAAGAGGAAATGGAAGGATCAAAGCAGAAGAGGTGGAAGTTGGTCTCCACAAAGAGACTCCTATACACCTTCTTTCATAGCGGGCAATGTACCTCTGACCTTCTATCAGTGTAGTAAGGGAGGACATATTATATATTCTTGTCCCATTCCCGCTAATACATGAAATAGTTTTGTACATATCGGTAATCTACAATGCTTCTGTCATGCTATGACTACGACTCATTATGGTCAGGGTTTTTCGGCTCCAAATGCTATTGTTATGTCTTCAAAAGAATCAAAGACTACAAGGCTCCATCCCCATGCCTCAGGAGTGAATCATTTTCATGCAGTAGATGAGTGTCCAGTGATGGTTGATACAAGTCTGGTGATAGTGAGTGGTACTATCATTTTTTCATCCTTAATATAAATTTATTTATTTGATATTTGTGCCTCCCAATCGTTTATGTCTGTATATTTTATTTATATTTTTAAACATCCAATAGAACTTATGTGCTTTATAATGGAGTTAGATACACCTCATGGAAAGAGGAAATATAAGGGGTTTTAGTGTTCTTATTCATTGATGATGACTGATACGGAGTTGGTTTTGGATTTTCTCATTCTTGATCTGGTTATATTTGACGCCATCATTGGTTTAGATTGGCTTGTCGCTTTTCAAGATGGGGTAGATTGTTTTCATCGGTGTGTTTCATTTCTTACTACTGAAGGGAGGTCTCATGTGTTTAAGCGAGAGTAGGACCCAAGGTCTAGTCATCTAAGGCCTTCCCTCACAAACTCGTGATTTTTATGTCTGCACTTATGTTTGAGCCCAATGACATATCCCCTATCGTTGATTTCTTTGTTGGTGTTTGATATTTTACTGAAATTTTTCTAGATTATTTCTCTAGTATTCCTCTAGAGAGATAGGTAGAGTTTCTGATTTATTTAGTTCCATGAATGAAATCGATATTGATACCTTCTTATCGTATAACACCAGAAGAGCAGAAAGATCTTAATATTCAGTTGGATGACTTGTTGGGAAAAGGCTTCGTTCTCCCTAGTGTTTCACCTTGGTCATCCCCAGTTGTCTTTTCCATGAAAGCATATGGTTCACTTCTTTTATGTGTGTGCTATCGGAAGTGTAATCAGGTAACAGTTAAGAAAAAATATGCATTTCCTTGTGTAGATGGTCAATTTGATTAGTTAAAGGGGGAAAAGTGGTTTTCAAATATCAATATTCGGTCGGGGTATTCAGCTAAGAGTTTTGGAGTCTGGTATAACAAAGGTAGCCTTTATGAGATGGTCTAGACATTATGAATATCTTTTGATGCCTTTTGGTCTGAATAACTCTCATGCTATTTTCATGGTTTTAATGAATCAGATGTTACACCAACATCTTGACACTTTTGTGGTAGTTTTCATGGATCATATTTTGGTTTATTCAAAATTTGAGAGTGAGAACGAGCACCATCTGAGTCATGTTTTTGAAATTTTGAGAAGTCATAATTTGTATGGAGGGATTTCAAAATGTTGTTTTCTGATTCAAAAAGTAATGTTATTGGGGAACAAAATTTATGAGCATGGCTTAGTGATTGATCCAAAAAAGGTGAAAGCTATTTTTTCATGGAAGTAACCATGAAATTTCATTGAGATAACAATATTAATTTGTCTTATAGGATACTACCAATGTTTTTTCAAGTACTTCTCTAGGATAGTATCACCATTGACTGATCTTACCAAGAAAGTAGTGAAATTAAATTTGAATGAAATGTGTCATATTTCTTTCTATAAACTGAAAATAATCTTGACATCGGCTCCTATTTTATCTTACCTAATCTCGATAAGGGATACGTGAGTTTTTTCAATGCTTCGGGTTCTCATTTGGGATGCATGATTTTGAAGGATGACCATGTGGTAGCTTATGGATCTCGTTATCTTCAACCACATGAGATGAATTAACCCACTCATGATTTAGAGCTTTTTAGAATCAGTCGTGTGCTTAAGTGTTGGTGGAACTATCTTTCTGGGGAAACGTTTACAGTTTTCTCTAATCCTAAGAGTCTGAGATATATATTTTCTAAAAAATAATTGAATCTCAAATAGAGTTGATGGGTATAAAACCTTTATATTTTTTATTTCAATATCACCCACTCCATAGGAAATGGAAATGTTGCTGCAGATGATATTAGTAGAAAAGTAACATCACACATTGTTCTGGAATCGAAGGAAGAGTATAACCTTATAGGGATTTTCACTCAGTTGAACATAGATGCTTAGGAGGATGATTTAGACATGGTTTTAGCTAGTGTTTTGTTATCATCATCTCTCATGGAGTCTACGTTTTAGAATCAACAGTTGGATGATGAGTTTCATAAGACTCGAGAAATCCTTTATTGTGGGGAGATTGTTTTGGATTAGTCTCTTTTTTCATATGGTATGATTCACTTCAGGAAAAGGATTCACATCCCAACATATGTGAGGAGTTTATTATTTTTTTATCATCATATCTATTCATGGGTCATACATATAGGTAAAATGAAGATGTATTATGACATGAGAATAATTTTTTGGTGGTTATGAATTAATTCTAACATCTCAAAGTTTGTATCTCATTGTTACACCAACAAATGCATAAATTCAAGGATCCTAAAACCCTCTAGGTTGCTTCAACCTCTTCTGGTGCCATTTCTGAAATGGGATGTGGTATCCATGGATTATTTCTGTTTGATTACCATATACTCTCTAAGGTAATAATGTGATCTTGGCGATTTATTATTTATTATCAAATTCTACTCATTTCATTCCGGTTAAAACCCCTAGAAAGGTTAAAGATCTAGGTATGTTGTATGTACATGTGATTATGAGGTTACATGGGAGTCCTTCTGCCATTATCTCTTACAGGGATCCTAGGTTTACCTAAAGTTTCTTCAAAAAGTCTTCAAGAGGAAATGGGAACTCTGATCAAGTTGATCTCATAATACCATCCACAGATGGACGGTTAGATAGATCATGTAATTCATATCTTATAGGATATGCTTTGTGCTTGTGCCTTGGATTTCGGTGGGACAAGGGATAGTCATCTGGAATGACTTGAGTTTGTTCATAACAAAAGTTATCAGTAATCGGTCCGAATGAATCCCTTCGAGGTGTTGAATGGTCACCTGTGTATATCACCTCTGTTTTGAGCATAGGTTGGTGAATTATCATTTTTTAGACCAAGTTTTGTTGACTAAACATCTACAATGATTTGTTATATGAGATGATGTATGGTTACAACCCATAGTCAACAAAAATATAATAATATGAGTGTTGGTGTACTTTGGAGTTTTTTATTGGTGATTTGGTCTTCCTGAAAGTTTCTCCTCATTTGGGTCACAGTATACATAGATAATAGGGAAAAAAATTCATAGATATTTTGGACTGTTTGAGATCAATGAACAGCTCAGAAAGGTGTCTTATCAAGTATCATTGTTGGTTCAGTTCACAACATTTCATGATATTTTCCCCATATTTAAGATCAGGAAGTCTCACCGGTATCCAACTCATGTTATGAGATGGAAAGAAATTAAGTTGGATCCAGATGCTTCTGTTTTGGTGGAACCAGTTGCGGTTGTTGACTCTCAGATGATACACTTACATGGGAAGTAGATTATATTGGTAAGAGTTCTATGGCAACAAGGATCAGATTCTCATGAGACTTGAGAACCCCAATTGTTAGTTAGGGAGTAGTCGCCTTATCTTTTTAGGGGATTTCATCTTCCACATGACATCCCAGGGAAGAAAATTATTTGTGGTGGGAATTTTTGACATCTTGTTACCTTGATCAGGTGGGTTTTTCCATCTTTCTAAGTTCCCTTTTGGTTCAAAGTCTTTAGAGGTGGTTTTATGGATTTTCTGTAGGCTGCAGAGAAATTACACATCCTGTAACCATGATACACACCATGTAATGGTTTCTATATACAAGTTGTTAAATCAGATATCATGTTGTGAATGATTACATATCCTGGCTAGGTCTTACACGACGTGACTTTCTAAAAAGACAGTATTTAAGACAAGGCGACAAGTTTTTTAGCATAATTATCCAACGTGGACTTCACAACATGACCATTGGTTACATGTAATGACTCTGCCCACACATAGTTTTAAAACATGGGTTTGGAAGTTTTTCTCTTCTCTTTCTTTCCAACCTCCTTTATCCTTGACCTAGCGTATCTCTTGGGTGATTTTCTGAGACTCGTTTTCTTTCAGATCGATCTGTGTGACATATAATCCCCATTGTGTTTTGTAGTGCATCCCTCTGAGTAAGTTATCTTTTTGTATCTTTATTTCCTTTGATCAAGATATCACCGTTGGGTGGTGTGTTCAGATATTTTGGGTAAATATGGTGTTTCCTCTTGTTTTATTAAAATATCCTTTGTTTAATCATATTATTAAGGCCTTTTTTCTTCGTTGTTCATAGTGTGGAAGGCATTCTTCTTTGGGTTATGTGGGTTTTTTCTCTTCCAATGACCCCTTATCCTATAAATTTAATCAATATTGAAATTTATGTGATTATAGTTCCTTTATTGATGGGTTATGTTTTGTTGATTTTGATTCTATTGCGGGTGTGTATGACCTGATTTTTTAGGTAAGTTGGTCCATCTCTATCCTATATTGGTGAAGCTGATTTTGTTACTTTTTATTTTTTTGTATATTGAAATTGGCATAGTTGTTTTATGTATTTTGAAAAGTGTTTTTAGTGAAAAATGGTTTTCCTTAGGATATTGATAAATTGAGAGGAAATGGGAATTTTGAAGAATTTAAATGGAAATTGTGAATTCTTTTGGGAATGGATTTCCACGAATTGAAATGATTTGTGAAAAAGAGTACATGGGTTATTATGGCTACTTAGGTGGAAGTTTTAGCTTGGTTATATCACCCTTTTTGTGATTTATCAAGGATTTTGGTCTTGGGGTTTCCTCTATTTCCAAGGTTTATTATTCTAGGGTCCTATATTGACATTTTGGGGGGTTACTCATGGGGTATTCCTATACTTCCTAGTACCGTTGTTCTAGGATAAATTTTTTCACCTGGTTATTATGGTATAAGTAGTCTGTGACCTAGACCTGTAGTATTCTTTTCTATTATCATACATGTGATTTTGTGTTGTATTTATTTTTTTCTAATTTATCCTTGATATTCATATTTTTTCTTATTGAAAATGATATGTAAAATGTTATTTGAAATTGATATACATGATTTATTAGAACTATGACTAAATATAAATGATTTCCATGTTTTCTATAAAACTAATTTAGTACTTATCTTGAAATTTTTTTATTTAAAATGAGCATACAAGATCTGTTATATAATGAATTTTTATGGAACACCTGGATGGGATCATACTGAGCATGTTACCTCACACCCAACACAACTATTCAATAGTGTGTGGCCCTTTATTTTTCTTCCATTGTAGGGAGAGGTAAGGTGTCGTAGTGAGGTGGCAGGGATCATGTCATAAGTCTTTGTAGCTGGAGAGAGGTGGTGGGAGTTCTTCCATACCATTATTTGTAGTTTTTGAGTGGTTTTAGTTCTTGTTGTTGGACTTGTCTTGGAGTTTTTAGCAACTTTTTATGTTTGTTTATGCTTTTTCCATACAGTTATGGAATTTATATTTACTAGTATTCTGCCTTTTCTTTCTTTCATTATATATATTTATGCCATGTGGTTGGTTAATTTGGGTGAAATCATTCCCACTACTGTGTTGTTCGATGCCCAGGTGCATTGTTGTCATCCCATGTGGATTAGGAATTCCCTTCGGGTATGTAATGGAACGGGTCAGGTGTTGGGTTTGAGGGAAACCCAGGTCATTTCGCCACAATTATTATATAATATATATCATATTTAATCGTTAAATATTGTGTTATTACCTTATATTTAAATTTAAAAATGAATAATAAATCAAATAGCTTCATGGAGGTGGCAGTACACACATATGCTTAAACGATGTGAATTTTTATCAATAGATATAAAGTTAAGTAGGTAAATGATATTTAATATTAAAATAACCATATTTATTTCCTAAATATCATATATATACTAATTAGTTATATATTTATAATTATATATGTAAAAGTTTGATGAAAAATGAAATACATTTCTATAGGGAGATGGCAAACCTTATATACACACAAGTGATTTTTTTTATTCTATAGAATGAAAAACAGATGGAAAGTTTTTGTATCATAATAAAAATAAAATATAATTGAATTAATGGTGGAATATTTTTTTAGTATGGGTATGGTATATTTAGTTTAATTCTAAGAATAAATAAATTTGATAGAGTTGTTAAAGATGATTACAACTTCATTAGTATATTTCCTTCAGAACCCTTCATAGGGACCCTTAGAATGGTATTTCAGGATGACCAACACATATTAAATGTGGTTTAGAATGTAGGGGAAATATTATTTTAGGGTCTAATTGAATGAAATGTCTCACTATTTTTAATTAAATGAGGGAAGGATGATTCCTTTTATAATGGAGGTGAGTGGAACGCTTGTAATTGTTCAATGTTTTAAAATACTAATAAGCCTCTTTTATGGGAAAATAACTCCAAAATGATTCATATTTTAATATGATATGGTTAATGTAATAATAAAACAAAATTGATTCTTAAGAATGTTTTTAGGTCATTATAACACCAATCATTTCGTTTGACCCATTTGTAACTAATTTTTAACCATAACTATTATAAAAAAATAAAATTTTAAAGGGTTATAATTTTATGGGAAAGGTAACAATTAGATAATAAATAGACTAGGGAAGAAATTTTTGAAATTTTATCATTCAAAATTTCAACTATTAAGATTTGTATGATTTAAATAACATTTAATAAAATATTATTATATATCCAGATTATTTTTCAAAAATTATTATTTTTTATAAAATATCTGTATTATCATTATCACATTATTTATTTAATTTGTCATTAAATATATTAATATAATAATAGAATTAAAATATAAATTCATTATCCAATAATTTGAAATTATTATTGAACATTTTATTCATCTTACACCATATGAAATTACAAAAATATTACTTTTCATGTTTGTAAAATCCTTTGTTGATATTTTTCAGAACATGCACAATCATGGTATCAGAATTGTATATGAACTAACGGTTTTATTGCACCAATAATGTTTAAAAACTTACTAGGATAAAATTAATAAATTAATATTTAACATAAAAATATATAAAAAACATAACCTATTTTTTTCTTATGTAATATTCTTTAGATATATTAATGTCAATGAGTGACATTTTGGAATATTCTTTACATTAAATTATATAAATGTAATGTTCATGGTAGACTAGAAAACATATACGTCATATTTGAATTTGGTATGGATATGGTCAAATTTCTCCCACCCAATGAAATTATGTATTTTTTTACTCATTTTGATACATTAACTCACGGTTTTAACCATGTCTTTCCAATTCTACACTTACCATTATGAAAAATAATTATTATAGTAACAATTCATATTGGTTGAAAATATAAGGGGTTTATTTTTGATATTTTAACTTCTTTATTCTAAATATGGTATCAATTTTTTATTATTCAGTATCTATAAGAGCATGAAATTGGCTTCAATATAAATGTGTAAGACATAACAAAAAATGTTTTTTAGAAAATTCTCATTTTAAACATAAAATTAACTTTTTTAAAGATCATCAAAATTAATGAATATAATGGAATTGGATAGATGGTAAATGGATTGTATTTCAATTTAATACTAAATCCAAAATATAATGGGGCTTTAAAATGACTTGATTTAATTAAAATAAATTATTATATTTGAAAAAAAATTAGTATTTATCAGTATTCGTTGATAAATAAATCATTTCATAAAAATCCTAAAATTTATAACCATATTATTTTGATATATTTATTTTAAAAACTATTTTAATTTTATAAAATCTAATTTTTATAATTTTCTTAAATTAATTATAATTTCCTCAAAAAATTTAATAAAATACATCTTTTATGAAACAAAATTTTTGAATGATAACATTGAATTCACGAAAAAATGAGTGCATAGTTCCAAACATTAATCAATCCATTTATATTATGTTGGATCATTATAAATATATTTAATATTTTTTACACATTCTCATAATATCAAATTTAATGTAAAAGATATAACAGAACCATCTAAAAAGGTATTTTTATAGTATATCACGATTCAATTAAAACTCAGTGCTCCATGAATAGAAAGATATAATGTTTGTTTTTATCAAATATTTTTCAGGAGTTAGATTCTTCAACCCTTAAAGTAATTTTCAACCTTGAAACATTGTCATGGTTATCAATGGTTTTATTATTCTAAAAATTATTGAAAATCCACATCGTTTAGAGGGATAATAAAACTTCTTTAAAAAATTTAAAGGATAATGGTTACCCAAAATAACACATTATCAGGCACCCACATGAGGATAAAATTGATGGGATGTAAAAATATATCCCTCTTGGATAAAAAATCCATCAAATCTCTACAATAGAGTGACATATAAAAAACCTATGCTAATGTTAGTGAGCATAAAACCATAATTTAATAAGGGGTGAAAAGACCATAATTTCATCATAAATATTTTTTAAAGGTTAAGATTTTAATTAAGAATTAATTTTCTTGATGTTTAGGAATTATTTTCTTTCTTGATAGAGAAAATTATAAAATTTAAAAAATTGATTTTCTTCTATTTTAAAAGACCCATTTCATTATTTATTTTTTTCTTTAATGAATTTCTACCTCATATCTTATTTCATGAAATGAATTTCCAAGAAGAATTTTACATGCCTAAATTACTCCTATTGAACACAAATAGATAATATATATATATAATGATAATTCACACCTTCATTAATTAAATATTTAACAAAACCATAATTTTCCGCATAATTTTTCTAATATAATACATTAATCCCTACATTCACAACAACACCCACCAAATATTAACTTAATTTATTCTATAAATATTTATACATTATAATTCTCCCAAACATGTCTCACAAAATTAAAAACACTATTATTTAAATGATTTTATCAAAAATATATCCCAAAACAACATAATGTAGCTCATAATGTCAAATACTAAACTGGTAAATATTGTAATCATATATTCTCTTAAAAAATAGTAAACAATAGAAAAAATAACCTAAAAACTATAAAAAATAAAAGACATATATGTTTTCATTCTCTATTTAAACTTTTATCTACTAATTTAAATGAAATCCAAGAAAATAATATTCTATTTACCTTAATCATATATTTTTCCAAAAAATATATATTGAACTTCATCTAAAATAAAATTATTAACTTAGTAACCAGATCGCTTTTAATCACATGATTATTTACATTATTAATATCCTGAACCAACCCTAATACCCTAACGCCTAGTCCAACACTAACATATACCAAAGGGTATTCTCAATCCCCATGGGTGGGTTTCTATAATATAGAAGCATAAAAGATCAAATATGGAATGAATTTTCCCAAAAACAACGTAAGATATAAGATACAAATCAGTATGATCAACACTTTCAAAAGAATAACTATAGAATAAAAAGGTAAATGATTACAAGAAAGGTAGTTAAACATCCCAAAGGAAAAAATGACAACCAGGAAAAATGATTCAATGATCATGTGTAATAAGTGGAAAATAGATCCACTAGTCACCATCAACACTATATGGTCTAATGGTTCAAGAATATCCACCACTTATAAGTGAAAATTTCCATTTTCTAAGACCTGAAAAAATCTAGTTTACAAATTAATTACGGTAATGGTAGGGAGTGTGCTATAAATCCTATTATGATCTCACCATGTTTTACAAAAACAATAGCTTAATTATTCGTCATTTTTTTGTATCAATTTTAATTAAAACCAGTCATTGATTTGTTTTTTCATATTTTAAACCAAAGCATGCTTTAATTAGAATATATTGTAGATATGCCAAAAAATATTTCAAATAGGATAAATTGAAAATTTATATAAAGCAAATTATGTAAATCTATTTACATTAATAAATTATTTCAAAAAATAATTTTCATGTATATAAAATCAAATAACACATTGAACCACGGTCAGTCACGATTCTGTATGCTAATTGTTGGATATATGATCAAAACATATTACTTCACTGATCGCAACTCATTAATAGTGTGTATACACAATCAAAATCCAAATAGGGGGTCCTATTATGGTATATCAAACTACACAAAAATATGGAAGCTCATCATGAGAGTTATAAGACAACCTGGTTTAGATATTGTTGTCATCATAAATCAATTACAAATGGATCAGGAACCAATAATGCTTATACACGCCACTTAAAAAATAACCATTCCCTCTTGTTCACCTATCAATAAATCAAATTGGAAATCAATAATTTTAAATCATTTTAAATTAAAATTCACCAAATTTTAATTTTCAACACGCCACCTCATTTCATAAACCAATCCTAGGTTTTCATCATCTCTTCCCATTTCAAATCTCATTCCAATTTTTTCCATTTTATCAAGATCACTATAAAATTATTTAATCAAAATTATTTTCAAATCAACGACTTATATTCTTTCATAAATTCACCCTAAAATTTCAATTACATTGAAATTATGGTTTTCCCAAATATCATGCCCATTTCAAATTAAAGATCAAATCAATAAAATTCTTGGTTTTAAAATTAATTGAAAAATTATTTCAATTTATTCAAAAAAATCAATGTTTCAATTTTAGGGAAAATAATTATGGAAGAACCTAACTGAAAATCAAGGAATCACAACACACAACACCCCCAATGGGGAACACCAATAAATATTTAGAGAACATGAGATCTAGTAACACCACAAGGAATCAGGATCCGAAAAAAATATTTTAGATCCATATTTTACATGATGATCTATCAAATTATTAGGAGATAATGAGAGATCAGATGAAACCACATGAGAGGAGATCCACTTACCTGGAGGAGATTAGCATAGATTAATTCCACTTCAATCCAATAAGAAAATTGGTTTAGGGAACAAAATCTCAACGTAGGAGACTCCATGGATGAAAAAATTGATTCTAGGTCAAATGGGGGTGATTAAAATCTTAAACCGGAGGGTTTAGGATATTTAAAATAAAATTATAAATAATTAAAAAATGTCTGCATGGTATTTTAGTGAGGGCCACATGGTTAAGAGAATAGTTCATCCTTGTTGGTCTTCTATTTTTGGGTTCATAGTTTGGCCTCATGGTTAAAATTATAGTATATCAACCATGATTTACCCACTATCCATGGGTTGAACGGTTTGTATGGGTGGTTACATTGTTTGGACTAAAACTTATCTCCATTCTAGTGGCTCCCAATAGGGTGCACAGTTTTCTAGCCCAAATTAAATGGGTTTCCCTTACTGTACACAAACATTTCATAGCCCAACGGGAATCCAAAATCATCCAAATTTTCCAAGAATGGGCCTAAAAAGTACCCAACATAATTGATCTCAAAATGTGGTCCAAGGATTACCTAATTACAAGTAATGTGATGTTACAAACTCCCCACAATATTACATTTATGTTTCTAGGATTCCTATCAAGAAGTTTATTTAACAAAAAGATGAAAAAAAATTCTCAGTCATTAGAACCTCACACCCCAATCCTCAAACAAATCAAAACCATGCTTTCATTGCTCACAGACCAATGCTTTCATCCTCCCCTGAATTATCTTTGTCTAAGATTTGATATCTTGACTGGATTCTATGTCATAGATAAATCAGGATCAAAATCAACATCACTCTCTCTCAAAACATGATATGGGTCAGAAAAAAACTTTTGAAGTTGAGATGCATGAAAAATGTATGTATTGATATCAACTATGGAGTAAGTGATAAACAATAATCCAAATTTCCCACCAAATCAACAACATAAAAAGGTATCAAAGTCCTTGGGGAAATAGAACCCTATTTTCAAATAAATTGATGACCCAAATGAGGTGAAATGCTCAAAAACACCTGGTCACCAACTAAAAACTCAAAAGCCCAATTACGATTGTCAGTATAAGATTTCTATTGTATCTGTTCCATAAACATTCTTAGACGAAACAACTGATTCTTTTTATTGTCTCATGAACCAATCTTAGTCCAAAAAATAACATTTACCAGTCTACAACCAACATAATAGTGATCTACAAGGAATACCAAAAGAGGTATCAAGAGGATTGATGTGAATTGAAGTCTAGTGACTTTTCCTGTTGTAGAACTCAATTACTTCCAAATGGGCATCCCATGTTCCAAAAAATTAGAGGATATAGTCACAAAGCATGTCCAATAGAATATGTATAGCCCTCTATGTCTATCCATCCATATGTGGATTGTATATTGTACTAAAGATAACTTGATATCCCACCACCTCCTTAAGTCCTCTCCAAAATAAGAGGTAAATTGAGGATCTCTATTAGCGACTATTTTATATCGAACTCCATGAAAATAATGAATATCATTTGGATATAGATTTCCCAAATACTAAAAAAAATTTAATCACAAATTCAAAATAAGTGAGTTTATTTCATCAGGTGATGGATCATAACACTTAACACATTCTTCTTACAATGGGTACAAAGAACCCAACCGAAAAATACCATTGAGATATCATCCCACTTCTATGTCCTTTATGTATGTGTTTAATGTAAACTCAAAGGTCCCTAATTATCAACATTGACCAATAAATAGGTATAACAATGAGAAACAAATCCATCAATGTCTCATCTTATAACCAGCCACTAAAATTGTTACTACATATCTGAAAACAAATTTTTTGTACTAGGGTACACAGTCGACTTGGAATTATGTAAATAACCCATTATATCCTTAGTTATAAAAAAGGCCCAAAAAACCAATTCTGAAAACATTAGATTCTTTAAAAAGATAATGTCCACTCACTGACATTCTAACCACCATATAGAGAGTACCTGATGCCACAAAAATTATCGTCAATCATCTACTCTTGAAGAATCATCTTGAGGAGAGAAAATTTTAATAGAACACTTCCCAGAACAATATTATATCCTTATTGACTAACTCCTAAATGGAACTTTGGAAAATTATCCATCATCCTCCATTATTCTGATGATTATTTAATGGCCTACGTGCGATATTTCCTTATTAAAGCATCAGCATAGACATTTCCCATCCTCAGGGTGTATGAAATGTTGAAATAAAAATATTTTAGGTACTCCACCCAATGCCTCTGATGGAGTGTCACATTTTTTAAAGGAAGATATAACTAAGGTTCTTATGGTCTAAAAAGATGGTATACCTTTCCCTAAAAAGGTAGTGCCTGAAACTCTTATGTGAATGAATCATCACTCTGAGTTAATTGTCATTGGTAGGATAATTATTATCATGTGACATATGTTTTTGATAGCCATGGGCTATAATCTGATCTCCCTACATAAGAACACAACCCAATCAAAAACCTATTGAGTCGTAATAAACAAAATAGCCCAACCCATACTCTAGAATATTCAACATTGGTGTAAGAGTCAATATATGATTCAACTAAATGAATGAACTCTAGAAATTATCATCCCAACTAAACATAACCCAATTCTAAGTGAGAGAGTTCATCAGATAAGTGACATTTGATAAACCCTTTACAAACCGATGATAATACCACCACTAAAATCAAAATGATATGAATCTGGAAAACATACCACTTTTCTCCCATGTCATAATAACATTCACCTTTTCAAGATTAAATGAAATGGTATGTTTAGAGACCAGGTTTTAGAGGAGCATCACTTGTTGAATCCAAAAAAACAAATTTTGATAGTCTATCATAGAGTAATAAATGTATAAATATTTATAGGACTAATCTTAGATGGCACATGTAATCCTCCTCGGACTGAGAGTGAAATAGTATTTCATCCAAAAATACCACCATGAACATATCAAGATAATCAGGTGGATTCTGTTAACCAAATACATAAAGACTACAAGATCTTTTGTATTATAAAAATTTAAGAAATGATAATCATGATTTTTATTACTACTCTACAAGGCAGTTTAATGATTGTCATGTTCTTTTAATCTGAATTGGTCATAACAAGATCGTATGGAAATTTTAAAGAACAAAATTTCTCATTTCAATCAATTAAATAGATCATTAATCCATTGTAATGGATTCTTATTTTTCATCGTAACTTGATTGAGTTTCTAGTAGTCAACACATAGGTGAAATGTTCCATAAAATTCAATAACAAAGAGAACAGGTTCCACTCAGGGTAACAAACTACGGTGAATGAATCCTCTCTCTAAGAGGTCATCTAACTGAGTCTCCTCCTCCTTCAGTTCATCTAGTCCCATATGTTAAGAAGTAATATAAATTGGTTGAGTACCCAGAACCAAATAACTATAAAACTATACCTCTCATAAATGAAGAAAACCAAGGAAATATGAATGAAATATGTGATGAAACTCATTGAAAACTAGATGGAGATCACCACTCAAAGATTCCCACTCAAGATAAAAAGCAATCACTAATATTACTTACCCCAACATCAGATGAGAGGGTTCAGTTGTACTCAACATTGGTTCCCATTATCTCTAAAAAGAATAACACACCACATCTGCTACAGTTAAGGATACCCATCGGATATATCAGTCAATTCATGCCTTATTAGTGATGAACTAGCCCATCTAGAGAATTATATCCAAAGGCTTAATTTCAAGAACCTAAAAAATCTTGGAATGATTAATTTTTGGCAGATAGAAAACACAATTATGAAAATAGATACCATTCTCTCTATTTTTTACAAGGGAATTAGTAATATCCTTAAAATAAGATAAAAGTGCCATAAAAATATTTAGCAATATCAAAATACTTATCGATACAAATGAGTGAGATGAACCGGTATAAAATAAAGTAGTCACACAAGATGATTCTATAGTGATGTTACCTCTCCCACTCTCTAGACATATTTAAGCATCCCCTAAAGACTCTTCCACTTCATAAAGAAATTTCATTCAGGAATCTTATGAATGGAATCTATTAGATCTCAAATAATTTGATTTCATGACTATAGTTTTAGGAATGGATGATACCATTCCTCTCCATATAGCATAAAAAATCTAGAATTTATGTAAGGCTCCTGAGTGACCATAAGAACTAAAAATATTTAGTGCCTTATTAAAAATTGCTCTCAAATTCCCATCACTACCACACTAAAAGAAAGTTAAAGGAACTCTTACAGGAACATCAGGAGGTATGGAAGACACCTTATTTCTAGACACACTGTAAAACACATTACACATTCTTATTCCTTTAAAGGAACTCACCAAAACACTATTCGGAGATAAAAGAACTCCCAAAAACACAGACTTACTAGCCAGATCAAGCTCTATCATCAACACCTAATCAAAAATGATATCATATAAAGTGAGATTCCAAAATAAAATGATGAATAGATATCAGGTCATAGACCTATCTTAACATTTTGAGAATTCGTCTTATAATTTTAGACAATATAAGGTGAAAACTACACAAGATTGGAAAATTTTTTTGCATACTCCATCACATTCATCTCAGTCTGATGGAGGTTAAAAACACAATAATCATAGCTAGTGCCATAGATTATAGTTAGATCCAATTAGTGAACAGAAATCTAAAGTCCATAAACTCTAAACCCAAATTATTATTTGTCATTAACTTTTAATACCACTATCTCTTGTTGAGACCTCTCAACATAAAGGTTTTACATTTCTGCTTAATAGGATTTGGATTCTCCGTGAAATAAAAAATGGTCTCTATTTTGTTCAACTAATCCTCGTCCTTTTACGGATCATTAGTTCCTAGGAAATCATGTGGATTCTGGTTATTAAATTCTTGAGAATGATTCTGAGCATCATCCCATTGAGGTTCCACAACTTTATCTTGAATGGGGACTGATCCAGGTGCTTGTCTTAGGGTGTGGAAAGCAAGAACAATAGTCTCAATGGTATTCTAGTCCATGGGAGGATCCGCTCACTATGGTTCACCAACAGATTCCTTTTGGGGAATACTCAAACTACTTCTTAGAGAAATGATGCTACACAATTTCTACAGAAAAAATATAATATATCATAAGATTGTTCATATGAATGAATCAACCAAGAGAAATGGGATCATTAATCACATCAAATAATATTTCAAGATTTGGATTTAATGATAACCAAATTAAAAGTAGATTAAAGACTATAATCGATTAATATCATTTAAAAATACACATTTCCAAAACACCCATGGGGAATTAAGGCTCAGTATGGTTAGAACTAGCTAGGAAATCAATCACAACTACCTCTTAAGTGTCATCAAGATATTCAAAACTGCATACTAACATCATGGAAATATGGTCAACCTGCACCATTGATACCACTTTCCAAGAACAGCACTGATACCCTGGTACCTCGATACCTGAGGTGAAACTAAATTATCCTAAAGGGTATTCTTGATCCTCATGGGATGGAGACTCAGACTTTTCCCCATACAATATCAAATAGTAAACAAATGTTTCATAAAATTGCAGAAGATATAAGATAAAATTTAGCATAAACAACACTACCAAAAGAAGAAGTTACAAAAAAAATAGGAAAAACAATACTAGAATGATAGATAAGAATCTAAATGGAAACATTAATGACAACTAGATAGAATGTTTAAATTTCCTTTGTTAACAAGTTGAAAATAGCTTTGTTGATCACCATCAACACTCCATAGTCCAAAGGATCAAGATTATCCACCACCTCCAAAAGGTGCTTTACCTTTTCTCGGGTCTGAAAAAAGATAATATTTATATTTAGTAAGGAAAAGGTATGGTGTGAGCTATAAATACTATTAGGTTATCATAATGTGTTTCATAATAAATACCATATCAGTTAATAATTTATCCTAACAACATAAAGACAAATAAATAATGTCATTGTATTTTCATATTTTAATCCAAAACATGAATTCATTAAAATAGACAGTAGATATATAAAAAATATTAAAATAGTCTTAAATGAAAATTTTATATAAACCTATTTTTATGCAATAGTTATAATGAATAAATGAGTTCAAAAAATAAATGAAATGTATATAAATTAAAATAACTATTATCACCAAGTTCAGTCACTATGTGGTTTGTTAATTACAAGATATAGTATCTTCACACATATCATTAGTTATCGTGGATAAAAAATATTTTTTATACAAATTCAACACCCCAATAGGGGAACCCATTATGCACAATCAAACTACACCCCAATAGGGAACACATCATGAGCATCCTAGCCCAACTTGGTTTAGTTAGTGTTGCATTGTAAATCCAGTGTTATGGGATCAATATCCTAGAATGATAATACCAATAACACACTAAATTTTATGTATCCCATGTTCTTCAAAAAATCAATTAAATTTTTTTGAAAACAATAATTTTAAAATATTATAAAAAAATTCCCAATTTTCAGTTTTCAACATGCCTTCTCATATTAAAACCAAACTGTATGTATTCATCCTATCATGCCATTTCGGATCACATTTCAATTAATTGAATTTTCTTAAGATCAACATCAATTAATTTCTTCAAAATTAATTATAATCCAATCCATAATTTTATTTCATAAATTCTCCAAATATTTTTAAATTTGTTATAATTGGGATTTTTCTCAAATCACATGACCATTTCAAATCAAATATCAAGTCATCACAATTCTATGTTTTTAAATTAATTAAAAACACATTTAAATTTAATAAACCAATTAAAATTTTCAATCCTATGGAAATTAATTATGGAACCACCTACCTTTAAATCATATAATCCCAATGCACAACACCCGTAATGGTAAACACCAAAGAAGTAATGAGGGAATAGAAAATCTAGGAAACTAGTATAGAATCAAGATCCAATAAAAATTATTTTAGATCCATCAACTAATAGATTATATACCAAACACTATGGTTGAGATAAAAATATATTATAAGAAACAACATGACAGGAGATCAACATACCTTGAACAGATTTATTGAGATCAATGTCACTTTGATCCACCATGAAAAGGTTTTTGAGAGGCCAAATCACATCTTGGAAGCCTCAATGGATGAAAAATTTTATTTAGGGTTTAAATATGGTGCTTATTATCTTAAAACAGGGTTTTGTATCATTAAAATAAATTACGCAAGAATTAATAACCGTACGAACAATTTTCTAGGGAGGGTCTCATAATGAGGAAAATCGTGGACCCTAACCATGCACCCCTACTAGTGTATTATTTGGGGTTCATGGTTTGTGTGCATAGATAATATGACCATGTTCACATCATGAATCTCCTAGTTTCCATGGGTTTCATTTTTGGTAGGGGTGGAAAAATAGTTTTGAAAAATTGGGCACCCCCTTCTAGTGGCGCTCAACAGGGAACATGGTTTTCTCGAAAAAAAACTAAGTGGTTTTACGTGACCATGATCCAACCATGAGAAACCCAATGTTCATCCATAATTCTACATGATTTCTCAAAATGATCCCAAAATAATACCTAAAAAAGGAGTTAAAAACATGATCCAATGAATACTTGAAAACATGTAATGTTATGTTTTAATAAAATGTATGTTCCCATAATTACCTAAAAATTAAATATCAAAAAAAGAACATGGTTATCAATAACCATTAGAAAATATTCCGATAATTCACATTTTATAACCATTCCCAAAAACAACATTATACTAAATATTACTATAAAAATATATGGATGTCAAAATAAAATCAATAAATACCAATAAATCATAATTTAAAAAACCAAATACCTAGGTAAATAAATAATTCATCTTCTTTCATTATCTTTTAACAATGGTTTGTTGTTTTATTCCATTATACATCATTTCTTTGATTATAAATATGAATCATGTATTATATTTCCCCAATCATAAACTTATCATATTATATTTTAAGGATAACACCTAAAATAACTCATAATTCAAATATGTTACTCGTAGATTCATTATCATAATTTATATAACTTATTTATTGACCCAAACATATCATACAGAAATATCACATATTTTTATAGGAATATTCAAAAATAATAATAAATACATTCCCACAGGTTTTAATGATGTAGTGTATTTGGAGACTTGGTAAACAACCTTCTTAATTAATTAAATATATTTAGCATCCCCCATAACGATATTCACATTTTGTACTCTTCATAAACAAACCCTACTTAAAACCTTTATTCATAATCTAGGGAAAGGAAACAATAGAACGGGTGAGCTTAGATGTTTAGTATGGTTAAATGTGGGAGATATAATTCTATGATCATATGAATGTATAAGATAATAATAAGGGTATTATATCATTAACATAACTTAAAAATTCTATACCTATCCAATCATAGATCATAAACATGATTCAAGGAATAAGGCATTATCATTATAAAAATCATGATTCAAAAAGTGTGAAATTATTATAAGTTGGGAAGCATATTCTCATGTCAAAAAAGAGTGGCACTAATATAGGAATAGAAACAATTTCATTTATCATGGTTAATTACCAAGATCATCAAACATTGTGGATCAGTTACCATCACCTATTTCCCAATATGGATCAATACCATCAACCTATTTCCCACTATGGATCAATCCTATCTTCTTGTTTCCCATTTTATATAAAGCTCATTGGCTAGTTTCCAATTTTTATCTCATGATATATGAATCCTTAACCAATGTATTATAGGGATATATTGGTACCACCCAGCCATGTCCATAATGTCATCACCATCCTTTGTTATAACAATACCATTATCACAAAATGAATAGCATATATATCTATTCCACAAGATCATAACACATTAATCCTATCAGAACCCATGAAATAAAATGGGCTTCATCAATTATTTCATCATTGTATAACCCGTGAAAATGAAATGGGTTTTATAAAATTATTTTTACCATAATCATAGAAAATATATATAAAGAATAAATATGGGATCATTGAATCATATCCTACAAAAAAATTAATAATCTTAAAATTATATCTTCTTATAAGGAAATTTATTTTCAAAGGAAAATAACTTGGACCATTTGTTCAAGAAAATTAACTATCCTTTAAAATGGCCTTTATAAAATTATAAATTCATAACATATTATAGAACATCATTTTAATAGAAAATAATCTTTAAAACTATTATAGAAGCTCCAATGGAAGTAATGTTCATGATGGTGTGATATTCCATTCATTTTATATATGTTAAAAGAAAGATTCCTTTCGTATTCTCAATAAAAGACAAACTGACCACTTTAATAGAAAAACATGAAAATTCCTTTTATATCACTTTTTAAAAATCCAAACATGGGTAGGAATTAATTTAATTAATATTTTCTATTAAGCTAAAATATTATTGAAAACATTTTTTGAAAATGTGGTTATGGATGAAAAATGGTATTCAATCGAAGATAAAAATAAAGATTATTTTTATTAAGTAATTATTTTGTTCTATTTAATACATTTAGAGAAAAAAATGAATAGAAAATATTTATAATCCAAAAATAAAAAAATAGAATAAAATAAATGATTTTCTTAATAATTATATAATATTATTTCATCCTTAAGAATTTTATTCATATACAATCCATATTGATTTTGACATAGTGACAGAAACCATTACAAAATTAGTATATGTTGAATCGTAAGCCATAGTAGTGAATAACATAAAATGAAATATTTATTATCATGAAAAGTGTTAAATTAATGATATAAGATATCAATGTGTAAGTAAATACAATTCCTAAAATAATATAGGTGTATAAAATAACTTATTTCCCCAAAAAGGAAATTTCTAGATAAAAAATCCCTTATTTTAAGTCTCTATATCATTTCCACACAATGGAATCATATTTATAATAAATATATCCATAATAAATATTTATTATAGAACAATAAACATATTTATCATTATATATATGATTTATTTCTTAATTTTTATTACTCATTTATTAAAAATTATTTGTTAAAATTATGTTTTGGATAATAACCGCTTCATTTTTCATGTATGGTTTGGTTTGATTTCTTAAGTTATTTAATTTTATACATGAATATATCATATAAAAAATTTTATATATGATATAAATATAATATATTTTCTTATATAGGTATCTATAGTATTTTATTAATGTTGGAGATCAAAAATAAATTATTTTGTTCTTAGAGATGGTAGGACGGATGTAATCATGAACAGTGTTTCAATTTTCACATCAGTTGAATAGAAAGAAAGTAAAATAATATGTTAAACTTAAATAATAATTTTTATTTCATATATATCTCCTATTTTCATTAAACATATCCTTATTATTTCCTATGTATAGTGTCTGTTAATAACGAATCACATCACTTTGCAAGGTGGTAGTCCTCCAAACACACGAGTGACGTTATCGAATTCCCACATAAGATAAATTAAGAATATATATTTGATATTATAATTAAAAACGTATAATTATGTTATTAAGTTCATATATGTATGTTTTATTGATTATTTTTTTCAGTTGTGAGAGGTGTTTATTGAAAAACAATCTACATCAGTTTGTCGGGTGGTAGTCCACTGTATAAGCGATAAACAGTCTTATTTTTCATTTTATGGAATAGGATATAGATTTAGGTTATTCTATAAACACAAAAATATCTCATTATATGCTATATACTATTGTCATGATATTTTAATTAATTGAAAAATAATGAATGTGATAATTGAAGAATTTAAAAATAGAGTTTAGTGAAGATAGTTTCCTTCACTTTGAACAACCCTCTTGAGATCTCCTTTTAAGGACCCTAGAGTTTTTAATTTGTGGTGAAAATAAGCTATATAACATGGACAATATTTTTTGGGAGGTATATATTCATTTTTTGTTCTATCCAATGGGCTTATAATGTGTGAATAGGTTAGGGGAAGAGGTATCCATTTATAATATGGGAGGAGTGACGTTTTACTACATTCCCAACACAATTCAATAATGGGAAGTCAATATCACCCCAAGCCCCCCCCCCCAAATTATAAATAATGTATTGGTGAGAGGATATGGATGATAAATACCTCCACCCCATAAAGAAAAATATTTAAAAATGATGTATGATTACTTATATGTTTTCTTACATTTACCATTTTAATTTTCCTTACTATAACTCGCATTTTTATTTAATTAGTTAATCATTAATACTATAAATAAAATGAGCCTCATCCACTAGAACTAAATATTTAAACCAATTTATAATATAATAATAATATTTTTTTGTAAATTTAATTTCAAAAAAAACTCATGAAACATGCCAAACCATATTTTACCATTTACCATTGTGAAAAAGTTTTCACTATTTAGGGGAAAATATAATTATTACAAAATAATTATTAGTACATTAATAGAATTAGTTGATATTTTTAATTATATATTAATAAATTATTATATTATATGATTTATTGTAATTTTAAATTATTTTATTTAAAAATATTAGTTATAAAATGATATTAATGTCAATTTTTTCACCGCTCAATTAATTTGACGTTATAAAGATCAAGAAAAAGGTTTAATTTTGATATATATTTTTCAAAAATATATATCTTGTCATATTTATATATTGAATTCATATAATACGATAATTATTTTAATTAATATAACAGTTAACAAGATTAGTATCTTTTATTATATTTTCCTATCAATTAAATAATTATTGTGTTGGTGTTTCGTAGGCATTTAATGTAAATATCTAATTACTAAAAATTAGAAATAATATAAACCCAAGAATTTAATTTAATTATTTTCAAAATTATCATCAATTTTTATTCATATATTTCATTTTTCGTATGTGACATATAATTGAATTATGAAATCATGAGGGTTTCATCTTGTCTTTTTCTGTACATATATTATTATATTGGACATTTTCATTGAGAAGTGTCTAAAATCATATATAATTTATATTAGGGAAATAAGTGTTAAAATATTGCAATCCAATAGTAATTATACAGTATTATCTGTTCATTTTAAACATTTACTTATTAGTTTAACCCACTAACGAACTCGTTTTATCATTAACCATAGTAATTCATTTTTTCTATTATTATAAATAATTATTGAAAAAATTATGTTGATATTAATATATAATATTAATTAGGAATATTCCAAATATTTATCAAATTTTTTTTCAAATTTTGTTTACATAACTTGAAAAATATAATTTATAATTAAACCAACTAATGAGATGAAATAGTGGTTTTTCAAAGAGAACATTTTCAAAAGTTTAAAATGTTTTTTATAAAAAAATTCAAAATTAAATAGATTAAAATGAACTAATTATAATAATTATAATATATTTGATCTAATTTTACTTTTTTTCTATTTTAAAACAAAATGGATTCTTATTATTTCTGTAAATGAATAAGTAGTTTTCAATAAAAACCAGCATTTTCACTATTCATAAAAAATTTAATCTTATCAAAAGAATACAAAACATTTACCCTTATATAATAATGAAATTTTGAATCCAAAAATTATGTATATTTTTTAAAAAACAATTTCTAAAAGTTTAATAAAATAATTTTAGCACTTTTTTTATAAAAACAATTCAAAAAATTATGAGAAAAAATTATTTTTTCGAAGAATATAAACACTCTGAAAAAAATTAAATCCCTTTTATCAATATTTCTTCATTATAAAAAATTATATATAATATTTAAAATGTGTTTATTCATAATTATTCCCCATGTTTAATGTCTATATAATAATGTTTGTGAATAAATAATAACATTAATAGTTTATCATGATATGATAAAACTCATTGTTTTATATAATGCATGCTATAAAAGGAATTACATATATTTGAAAAAAATGATTCATAAAATATTCAGGATTTATATTATACCCCATTAAATAAATTCCATCCTCACAATTTCTACTTGTTTTCAATTATCAAGGGTTTTACATTGGAAAATTCCATTTTGGAAACCCCAATTATAATAAGGGTCAATAAAACATCCTCTTAAAAAGATAGAAGGAAACTTATAAATGTTATAATATAACTAAGGTAAAATTGGTTCAAAGTAAAAATATTGACATAGAAGATAAAAATTTCCCCCAAATACTTCTAGATAGTGATAGAGGATATGGTTTGGTGAAATTTAATATCCACAAAGACATAAATTGGTGATGAGTTAAAAGACCATTGATTCAATAGAAATGAATGTAATAAGACATTTTTTCCCACAATAACATTTTTCATAATGTTTAGGGAATTTTTACCATTATGATAGAAAAAATTATAAAATACACTTTATTATTTTCCATTTGAAAATCATAATATCATCAATTAGATGTGCCTTGGTCCGTGCCCATGTTATCTCTCTTTCAAATTTGTGAAGATGATTTTTCTTCTTTCTAAAAGCACTAACACATCATAAGTAGTTTAAAAGATTAATAATTCATTCCATTTATATTTTTTTATCATCGTAAGTAAAATGGTTATCACATATTAATGAATATGAAAAATCTAAAAATGATAAGATAATACATTAATCTCTAAAACATATCCCAATGTTCAACTTAAATTATTCCATAAATTGATAAACTTAGGACCCTTAGAAAATTATGTAATTTATAACAAAAATTCTCCAAATTTCATCTTTATATAATACTATAAATATCTTAATATAGGTATTGACATTCACATGAAAAATGTGTGAATACATTGTTTATATTTTTATCAGAAACATTTCCATAATTTGAATTACCAGATTATCTAAATGAATAAATACATATATCAACATTCCATAAATCAAACCATAGATTGTAGAATATATTCATTAAATTGAAAAATGTTTTAAACTCTATTAATAATAGAATATAGAACCTTTTCATCAAATCATTAATCAGTTAAAATGTAATCAATTGTATCCCATTTAATTGATCTATAACATTCATCTCTTTATCTGAAAATCATTATCTCATCTTCATGAAAATATCAATCGTTATCTTTCCCATAATCATATTAAATTATGTTTCTAGGTCATCAGTACCATTCTTCAAATTATTTTACATCCTTAATGAAAATATTCTACAAAATTTCCCTTATATATTTCATAATTCTTGGATTCCAATACTTTGAAACATCAGTCATTCTACACCATTATTAAAAAAATTATCTGGGCTTCACAATATTATTCCTTAATACCTCATTCCATTCATATTTCATTTGTTATATCTTCATCATCAAAAAATCATTTACTTTTACAACCATTTTGATCTTATTCTTGAGAATTAACCCTTGGTAATATATTTCATAATTCCCATACTTTCTACTCATAAAATAGTTCAACCATTGAAGATTCCTTAGAAAACCGATTATTCTCATCCATTTCATTAACTAAAATTTTAATTTTTTTCCCATAGAAACTACACCCTAGATTCCATTATTCATTTTACATAAAACATCTTATTATTAATTTAGGTAAATAACTTACATGATTCTTCCCACGTTTGTCACGACCCGTCCTCGGGCCTGTGCTGTGACGACCACAAGCCCGCATTCCATAGGCCAGCGGTTGGTGACAAGCACAAAAGGCATAAATCCCTAAGTTGGGAAGGAATTTCCTTTATAAAAGTAAACAAACACAACAGAGTTTGCAACAGGAATTAAAAACTAATTAAAACTGATTACAAAAGATTGTGCTGGACAGTAAATGGGCCAGTATACAAACCCAATTGAACAACAAGTACAAGTGTAAAGGGATAAATAGCTGAAAGTAAAGAGAAACTCATGGATCATCCTCTGGGGTTCCAACCTGAAGTGTAGGTACAGATGTCCACCTCAGCACTCACGTCTATCAGTCTCCTCTGTATGTCGACTCGTCGTAAGGTCTACCCCCGGGTACCGTCTAGTCGTGGTGCTCTTGGCCTCTGTCAATGTTGTCCATCGTCTACATCCAACACAACGAGGTGCGGGTGTAGCCCGTGCATGGGTGAGTATAATGATACCCAGTAGGGACCCCGAGACCCGCAAGGTCACATAATATCAACTAATGATAAAAAAAGAAATATACAATCACGATGTATCATCCAACAATACTTCGGTATATTCCCATACATATACCTAAGTTACCAATCACAGTTCGGCTCCAACCCTCAAGCTCAAGCACAACCCAGTCCACACAGGAAGTAAATTCAATCACCATGATGATAATTGTTGAAAAACATGTATTAGCTCACACAGGTATTCCACAATTGTAGAGAGATATAGATGATCAGATGTAGACACTGTATCATCTTTGATTTCGTACCCACACGGGATATAGAACCAGCTAAGCTATCGAAACCACACAGGATACCGGACTAGTTATCTCGTCTAAGCTGTCGGACCCACATAGGATACAAGACCAACTATAATTCAACTGAACTATCAGACCCACACAGGATACAGGAAAAGATATTCTGTCAGACCCACACAAGATACCGGAACAGAAGTCAGAACTGTCAAACCCACACAGGATTCTGGTACAGTAGTCATCATCATCAAACCCATGGAGGATTCCAGTATAGTAGTCATCGCAGTCGCAGCCAACTCCAGTGTTCCCACACATAGCATGATCGATTCCAAGAAAGTATGCTCCTTGATCAAATGGGGTCAATACATCAACTATCATGAAGTCCTAAGTTTATTTATCTAGTATTTTTGTCCCATCAAAAGAAACACAACATGACAGACATCGTGTCAATCAGAAACCCGGTCTGAAAGTTATTGGCTTTTCCGTTCCAGCGGTCCGGTTGGATTTGCGCGGATCCAAACCCGACCGTTTTCTAAATTCATCCAAAACTCACTTAGCGTATCTAAAAAGGACCTCCTCATCTCAAATGTCATAGTACCACATATGGCGCGTCGTTTGGACGCGCGGTCTTAAAGATATTCACATTTAGGCGATGTCGGGCCCGATCCTTTAAGCCCAGTGGGATTGGCGGGTCGGCCCGACCCGACTCGGCATGTCCGACCCGACTGAGAGTTTGGCCCAGCCCAGTTTGGTGGCTCCAACCTGGTTGGGGGGTCAGTCTGACCTGGTGGGGCGTGGCCCACCTGCGGACTAGGCCCGCGGAAGGGGATGGTCCGGTCGCCCGGCGGCGCCGAGCGGGGCCGCCTCTCCCCGGCCAGCCGACCGGTTTTGTCTAGCATGAGGGGCCTGCACAGTGGGCCGCTCTCTCTCCCACAGGGCGCCAAGTGGCGCCGCGGGTCTTCAGCCTTCCTGGTAGGTGGCTGTCCAGTTCACCGGCGAGTGGCCCGCGTTTGCGGGCCGACATTCCCCCGCCATGTAGCGCCCGCGGGCACCACGATCTTCCAGCACGATCGGCCTTATACAGCTGGTTCTCCAAGCCCAGAGGCCCGTGGTTGCAGGCCACATCTCCCCTGTGCGGGACCTGTGTGTACTGTGGTCCACCAGCCCGTCCGGCAGTAGCCGGCCGGTTCTTCAGCATGAGTGGCCTGCGGATACGGGCCGTTGTTTTCCTCCACGCGGTCGGCGTGCAGTCGCCGCCTCTGGTCGCTTCTACCTCTTCCGTCCTCCAGAGCCTACATGGCCTCAGTCTCCATCTTCCAGTGTGGTGGGATGACACCACTTTCTATTGGCTCCTCCTACATTGTCAACGCAAACAAGAATCAATGGAGGGTCGTCGGGCTGTGTTTTTACGGCCCGCGCCCTCCGCCTTAGGCGATAATAAATGGCCAAACATGAACCAAATAATTCATTAAGAATGAGGGTATAATTTTATTCATTTAAAATTATACAAAACCCCTACCTTGAATCAATGTTCGTTCGTTGATGACGGCGTCGATTTGTTGACGTTGGGTGTGTCTGAGGAGGAAGCGTCGTTGTTGGTGACGTTCTTCGCGAGCGGCATCCTCTCCCTTGATGCGGAGGAAGAGGAAAAAATACATTGTTCCTCATGGGAACCACCTCATGTTCTTGCCCCAGTTGAAGTAGTGGAGGGGATTCTCTTCATTGGAGAGGATTTCGTTCTCTATAATTATCCCAAAGCCTCCCAATAGAATATTTTCCAACGCAAATAAAATAATAGGCTCCCCACAATTAATATTTCCATGCATTTCAAAACAATTCAAATTAATCAATTAATTAAGGGAGATTAATTAATTAATTTTGATGGTGTTGGCACATTAATGAGAGAAGGAGGGAGGTGTAGAGTTTTCATATTTTAAAGAGGAGACAGATGGCTTCATTAATACAAAGGGGAGTCCACGAGTTACAAAGGGGGGTTTAAAGGGAGTTGAGGTGTTTGGTGTTAGTTTGGGGTCCCACCACACAATATCTTCCCATGGGAGGTTATGTGGGGTGAGAGCCCCACCCCAACTTCCCTTCGGTGGATTTAACCACCATTTATATAAAAATATGCTAATCATATTTTTATTTATTTTAATTAAAAAACCCCCTAAAATAACTTCCTACCTATAAAAAATGCAACTGCGGTAAAGGTCCTCTTAAGAAAATATCGGCGCTGTAAGTTCACCAGTGTCCTCATATTTCTATTCTGACCACGGGCTCAAAAGATAGAAAATCCCGCACGTACGTTTACTGAACGTACCCGAGAAAAATTTCCAAAAATGATTCCGGGCACACCCGGCCTCGAAATCAGGTGTCTTCAGAAACGAAGGACTTGAAAAATTAAAAAAAAATTAAGAAAAAAAATTCCTTCAAATTTCTAGATCTTTACATTACCCCCACCTCAGGGCTTTACGTTCCTGTAAATCTTCAACACACACTAGGGAAAAAATGGGGGTACTGAGCAGGCAACTGAGCCTCCCTCTCTCATGTGTTATCCTAGAGGTTTCTATGCTTCTAATGAATGCGTACTAGAGAAATTGACTGTACTCATAGGACCTTCTCTTTTCGATCCTCAATCTCCACTGGAACCTCCGTGATAGGCACCCCGTCATCGATGTCCATCTCCCCATGGTCGATGATGTGGGAAGGGTCGTGCATGTATCCCCTTAGCTGAGATACGTGGAAGATTTCGTGCACCCTGTTCTACTGAGATGGAAGGGCTAGGCAGTAAGCCACCTCGCCTACTCTATTGAGGACCTCGAATGGCCTAAGAAATCGCGAAGATAACTTGCTACCTCGGCCAAATCACCAAAAACCTCATCGAGGTGATACCCGTAGGAAGACTTGGTCGCTATCATCGAACTCCACTGGTCTCCATCTCCTATCAGCATAAGACTTTTGTCTACTCTGTACAGTCTTCATCCACTCCTGGATGATATGTACCTTCTCCGTAGTAGCCTGCACCATCTCTAGTCCTATAAGTGCAGACTTTCCTAGCTCAGTCCAGCACAGAGATGATCTGCAAGGTCGGTCGTACAATTCCTCGTAAGGGGCCATCTCGATGGTGGAGTGGTAGCTGTTGTTGTACGCAAACTCCACCAAGGGTAAGTGAGCCCCCCAACTATGACCAAAGTCGAGGAAACATGCACGGAGAATGTCCTCGAGAGGTAGAATGATCCTCTCATTCTGACCATTCGTCTGAGGAGGGAAGGCAGTGTTCAAGCGAAGTTTTTTCCCAAAGGCCTCCAGTAACCCCTTCCATAGCTGAGAAGTGAAACGATCATCTCGATCAGAGATGATAGTAGATGGTACACCATGAAGCCGTATGATATCCTGAATGTAGAGGTGTCCCAAGATCTCTACTGAGCCCTGCTTCTCTGATCGGTAGGAAGTGGGCAAACTTGGTGAGTTGGTAGACAATCACCCAGATAGAGTCGTGTCCTCTGGATGTTCATGGAATCCCCATCACGAAATACATGGATATATCATCCCACTTCCACTTTGGGACCTCTAAGGGTTGTACCAAGACTGCTGGTACCTGGTTATAAGAACCCGGTTCTTAGTTTTGAGGTACGGTCTTCTTCTTTTTCCTTTTCCTTAGGTGTTTTTGAGAAAATATGGAAAATGGGGAAAAATCCAAAATTTTGAAACTACACGCCATGTAATTTTTTCACACGCCTTGTACTTCTGGCCGTGTGGGGATGAGTACACAGGGCGTGTAGCCTTGTCGGCGACAAGGGGTTTAGGAACTAACTACACGCCGTGTAGTGGTACTTACACGCTGTGTAGTCAGTTGGCAGGCCAAAAAATAAAGCGGTGGAGTAGCCGACAACTGGGCGGCAGTACACACCATGTACTCAGGAGTACATGATGTATACTCTTGTCGGTAGGTGAACAGTGTCATGCTTTGTGGGAAGCCGCCAGAGGAACAATTAAATGAAAGGAGTACACACCGTTTACTTGAAAGTACATGTCGTGTACTTTGTTTTTTCGGCTTAAAATAGGCAATAGCCTCCTCATTTGGAAGAGGATACACTTGAGCCGTTTTGGAGCCAAAGGAGGAGGTCGGACCTTTGAAGATCCGCTGGGTGTTCGTCTGGAATCAGTTTCCTCCTCGGATGATCCCGTCGGAACCGCACGGGTAAGGGCTTCCACCTTCTTGGCTGGTTCTTACCCATTCTTCTATTAGCAGAAGTTATTTACGTTTTAATGGGTTTTGTTCTTCGTCATATCTACGCCGTTCTTGGGAGTTTCTGGAGTCGGCGTTCAGGTATAACGTTCGTTGGCATATAAGGTAGGTGGATTTGTGCTAGTTTTTCCAACTGTCGTGCATTTTGTGCATTTTTGGGCCACGAACCCATGTTAGGGTGTCATGTGGCAGAGGCCATTTCTATATTTAATGCCTAGAATTGATTATGTATTTAATTATGATATTAAAATGATGGTTGGGATCATTTCTTGGATCTGGAACCACCCCGGGGGTGTGTTTCACTGTTTAGCCGTTTGGCCAGGATAACCGAGGGTATGCCTTAAATGTAGTAATTGTATAATTACCTTGAGAGGAATTGCTTGTTTACTGCATTTTGACATGTTGGGCATGGCCCAGTTACCTACTTAGCCTGAGGGCATAGTTATTGTTAGCCTGAAGGAACTGCACTATTTAGCCTGAGGGCTGTAGTTATTTCGGCCTGAGGGAAACTTCTTCTGTGCTTTAGGGCAATAGACTCTGTTCCTGAGGGCGACAATTCTTACGCCTGAGGGAAAATTCTGTTACGCCTGAGGGTTGTACCTACGGGTTGGTTTCTGCTAACTTGAGGGTAAGGTTTTTCTTGTCTGAGGACGTGGACTGTTTACTTAGAAATGCATTGTGGTGATTTTTAATATGTAATGGATTAAATGAATAATAAACTGGAAATATAACTGGTAATTAGTTACTTTTGAGTGCTTATTACTTTATTTCATTTTACTACTGCACACTATCGTTGCATTCTTACACGCAGTTGGGCACGAGCCTTTGGTGGGTGCCTACTGAGATATATTTCTCACACCCTGTTTGGGTCACATTTTTCGGCCCAAACAAATTACATTACTACAGGTGTAGATAGGGGAAAGATTCCCTATATAGGTACATGATTGCTACTAAGGAGTAGGAGGTCATGGGACCGAGCATAGGCTCGTGATGCCGCTGCCAGCTGTTTTGCTTGTTTTGTTGTACTCTGCTTTTGGTTGTATCGTATTGATGTATAACATGTTCTGGATGTTTTCTTTGAACTTGAGACATGTAGCATCATCATTTATATATTGTTGGTTATATCCACTGTTGTTGTTTATTTCAGTTGTGTATGCTTTACTGCTTCCGCTGTTTGTTGTATGTTTTATTTTGTATTCTGTTGAGCTACACTTTGACAAATGAGGCCATAGTTTCCCCACTATCATACCTAGGCCCTCGCTGCTAGTCGGCAGCCTCTGTCATTCGGGGAAATTCTCTTGAGGTCACGTGGCGAACTAGATTCGGGGCACCCATTGCGTGGCACCCAGGTCTGGGATATTACAGAGTGGTATCAGAGGGGCTTCTTTTCTTTGACATACTATTTGGAGCCGTAGTCTGGGATAGGACAGAACGGTAGTTGGTAATAAGTTGTGCTCAGGCGTAGAGAACTCGTGTACATGGAAAAGCCAGTCTACCTCATATTTTTCATTCTTTTGATTTTTCAATTTTACGGTTGATATGTTTTCACCGATGGGTGACACACTTTGATATTGTTCTATTTATAATTTATCTATGGGTTCTCTTGAGTTGCAACCTGATGAGATGAGGGTATACTGTCTCATGCATCATTTAAGCACATTCTAGATATCACATTCCATGCATAGATTCCATGCCATGTAGGAGCATTAGAATTTGCATGTTGTTGTGATAGTTATTGTGCTAATAAAGCATGTTGTTGTGATAGCTTCTTGATAAATACCTTCCTTGTGATATGGTATTTTTGTTTGAGCTTGTTCATAGAATAGATGCCAAACATTGGTTTTTGGGGAGTATGGGCCCCCATTTACCGGAATTTTCTGGATCATTGACTGTTTATTATGTTATAAACACAGATAAGCTGTCAAACTTTGATTTGTGGGGAATATGGGCCCTCACGGGTCGGAATTTGACACTTAGGGGTTGTTTTCAGTATTTTCTGGCTTCCGGGGAAGTTTCTGAGGTGTACTGTCCAGAAACACATTATAAAAGACGTGTAGTATTTTTACACATGTCGTGTATGGCCTTCTGTTCGGGAAGAAAAAAATGAACTTTTTAACTACACGTTGTGTACTATGAGTACACGCCGTGTAGTCTCCTTCTGTGTCATAAACCATGTGGGCGGCGATACGGGGTAGGGATGTGCTTGGGAAAAACACTTCATGTACCAGATACACACGCCGTGTAGTTTTTGATCAGGAGTCTGGCCGTGTAACTAACAACACGGGTCAGTGAACTCCTTCAGAGACCACGCCGTGTCAATGTTGGACACGCCGTGTAGTGTGACCTGGGGACTCGGTCGTGTAACTAACAACACGGGCTGGTGTCAACTCTCCCTAAACATGCTGTGTACCATTGGGACATGCTGTGTGGTCTTGTATGAGGACAAACCGTGTGGATTTAGCCGTGTGGCTGGGAAACGGGGTGTTGTACACACCGTGTACAGGTGTAACATGTCATGTAGTTGTAAGCCGAGTAGTCGGCCGTGTCACAGACAACACTAGCAGTTGGAAGTTAACACCGTACACGCCGTGTAGATATTATACACCTCATGTAGTTTTTTTTCAATGGAAGCCATGTGACTTAGCCGTGTGTAGGGACCTGGGCAGGGTAAGGAAGGTCAAGTACACGCTGTGTAGTCTTGTTTTGTGAATTTTGAAAATCCTTCTTCCTCTTGTTCCTTTGTAGTTCCTTCGCTTTCAGCCTTAATAATCTTGAACTTGAGGCGTGATTTTGACCCTATAGTGTCATGTCGCCTAGACGACCATCAGTTTTTCGCCAAGAGAGCGTTGATGATTATACTCCAGAGATGGTGGGCCATGGGCTACCAGTTGATCCACCAGTAGAGCCAGATGTGGCGCCAGCTGCTATACCGGACACAGGCCTGGAGGCACAGTTCCGTGAAGGCTTTATGCGATTCATGCAGACCTTTCATGGAGCACCACAGACTACTACATCTATGGCTGAGCTGACGCGTATCTTCCAATAGCATCATCCGCCTACGTTTTCAAGGGATGGCGGACCACAGGCTAGGGAGTCTTGGCTGGGGTCGATGAAGACTATTATCGAGCATCTTGAGATTCCCCCAGGGCGGAGGGTCAAGCTTGCGACATACATGTTGCGTGATTCTGCCAAGAGGTGGTGGGATGTTACCACCGAGTCATAGCGTCACAGGTACATGGCGTGGGAAGACTTTCAGGCAGTCTTCTATGAATTTTTCTTCCCGGAGACGCTGAGGGCAGATAGAGCTCGATATTTCAAGAATCTGCAGTAGGGGTCTATGTCAGTGATGGACTATTCTCTCGGTTTACGGAGCTTCAGCTCTTTGCACCCATACTAGTGGGTGATGAGACGCTGAGAGCCAGATGTTATGAGGATGGTCTTAGGTATGACATCCGAGCGCTGGTGAATGTCTTCAGGTTTCCTATTATGCACACCATCATGAAACAGTCGCTAATTACAGAGAGGAACCTGAGGGAATCTGGTGGTGTGGGCTAGGGAGGTTTAACACCAGTTACTGGTACTTTTTCTACTGTAAAGAGGAAGAGACAGGTGGAATTCTTTGAGGGTGGTAGTACCAGCCAGACAGTTTCTTCAGGTGGGCCGGTTAGGTGCTACCAGTGTGGTAGAGAGTGGCACAAGAGACTGTAGTGTCCACGAGACCCAGTGGAGTGCTGAGCTTGTGGCAAGATGGGTCATCTTCAATGCTTCTGCAGGGCGTTTCCACCAGTGGCTAATGATAGGGGTTCTGTATAGACTCCGCGTGTGGGAGTAGGACTAGTGGCTTCTTACCAGTCAGGGAACTGGAATACGTTAGGGCGTGCAGGCAAAGATGGTGGTCATGGTCGTGGTAGCCAGACACCAGGATCTCAGAGGCAGCAGGGTGGGATTGCTCAGGGTATCCAGGCTGTGTCGCAGGGCCGCGACACTGGGCAGGCATGTGCAGTGCGACAGACCCAACAAGAGCAGGATCCCGGACCTTCTACAATAAGAGGTACTATTTTAGTAGCTTCTGTATTATCTTCAGTACTATTTGATACAGGTGCTATGCATAGTTTCATATCTGTTCCCGTTGTGGAGAGGCTTGGGCTCTGTGTTTCTTCATCTTCTGTTATCATGACGCTAGATACTCTATTGGGGACTAGAACGACTGGTGTGCGTCAGTCTAAGGAGTGTCCCCTTGAGGTTGGTGGGTGTCACTTCATTTGGGACCTCTATATCCTAGAGATGACAAGCTATGATGTCATTCTTGGGATGGAATGGTTGATTCCCTTTCGAGCCTTTGTAGACTGCTATCGTCGCAGGGTGTGTTTCGCGTCACCAGAGGGCAGAGAGTTTCTATACAAGGGAGAATGGGATGTTCAGGGGAGTCGAGATGGACCAGAGAATCGTGGGTGAGGTGGAGTCATAGCCCAGATTGTGAGCTTATATTTGGATGAACAGGGGACTTATCAGATGGATTTCCCTCCAGTGGTTGACCATTTCAGGGATGTCTTCCTGGACAACTTTTCAGGTATACCTCTGGTGCGTGAGGTGGATTTCTCTATTGAGCTTGTTCCAGGAGTAGCACCGGTGTCCATTCCTCCTTATAGGATGGCTACACCTGAGTTGCAGGAGCTCAAGAGGCAGTTAGAGGAGTTACAAGAAATGGGCTTTATCTGACCAATTACTTCTCCTTGGGGTTCTCCAGTCCTTTTTGTGAAAAAGGTGGATGGTACCCTCAGACTTCGCATGGATTATCGGAAGCTAAAGTAGTTAACGGTTAAGAACCGATATCCCTTGTCGAGGGTCGATGATCTATTTAATCAGCTTCGTGGAGCAGGAGTGTTCTCGAAGATTTACTTGAGATCCGGATATCATCAGCTGCACGTGAGACCATCGGATATACCGCTTATAGCTTTTCAGAGCAGATATGGTTTGTACGAGTACTTGGTTATGCCGTTCGGACTCACGAACGCACCAGTAGTTTTCATGGCTCTGATGAATTGTGTGTTCCATTTGTACCTTTATTCTTTTGTGGTAGTATTCATGGACAAAATCTTGGTGTACTCTCACACTCGACACGACCATGCCACCCATCATGAGATCGTATTGAGTACACTGAGAGAGCATCGACTATATGCTAAGCTCTCAAAGTGCCACTTTTGAATGGACCAGATTCACTTCTTGGGTCATATCATCTCAGAGGCAGGAATTGCATTGGACCCAAAGAGGGTGAGACCATTAGTTTCATGGGAGAAGCCTAAGAATGTGTTTGAGATATGGAGTTTCATAGGGCTGGCTGGTTACTAAAGGAATTTGATACAGGACTTCTCCTGCTTAGAAGCATCGTTGACGGGTCTGACTAAGAAGGGTGTGAAGTTCGTTTGGTCAGAAGCTTGTGAGACAGCTTTTTAGGACCTGAAGGGAAAGTTGACATCAGCACCGATCCTGATACTCCCATCGCAGGGGAAGATCTATACAGTTTACTGTGATGCATTAGGGATTGGATTGGAAGCTGTTTTGATGTAGGGTGACCGAGTTGTTGTGTACGGGTCTCAGCAGTTGAGGCCACATCAGAGGAATTACCCGACGCATGATCTCAAGTTGGCTCTAGTTGTGAATGCATTGCGCTGTTGGAGACATTATCTGTTGGGAGAGAATTTTGTGGTTTTCACCGACCGCAAAAGCCTCAAGTATATCTTTACTCAGCGTGACTTGAATCTGAGGCAGCAAAGGTGGGTTGAATACCTACAGTCCTTGGATTTTGAGCTTTCTTATATTCCTGGTAAAGGTAATGCAGTAGCTGATGCACTGAGCAGGAAGACTCAGATACAGGCAGTGCAGGAGGCCAGTGGTGAGTGACAGCTCATGGCCTTGTTCTCTGAGATGCATTTGGAGGTGCATGATAGTCAGGGGAAGGATTATCTCTTCCTCATTAGCTGCTACATCTACCCTCCTGGACATAGTGAGGATGAGACAGCTATTGGATTCAGAAGGCCTAGTTCTACGGGAGTCGGTGGCAAGTGAGGAACCTCCTCCCGGTTGGACAATAAGAAATGATGAGTTTTTGTGTTTCCATGGATGAGTACGGGTTCTAGGGGATATACACGAGGAGATTATGTGGGAGTTTCATGCTTTAGCTTGGGTAGTTCATCCTGGGGTTACCAAGATGTATCGTGACTTGAGACGTCAGTACTGGTGGCTAGGTATGAAGAGAGATGTAGCTGGTTTTGTTATGAGGTGTTCCACCTGTCAGTAGGTGAAGGTAGAGCATCAGAGACCAGCTGGGCTGTTACAGTAGTTGCCTATTCCAGAGTGGAAATGGGATGATGTCGCGATGGATTTTGTGACGGGATTGCCGAGGTCACCTCGAGGCGATAACGTCGTGTGGGTTGTTTTGGACAGACTCAGGAAGGTAGCTCACTTCTTTCCGATCAAGGAGACCTTCAGCGTTGACGAGCTCGGAAGGCTGTATATCTGAGAGATCGTACGTCTTCATGGGGTTCCTCGTTCTATCGTTTCAGATAAGGATGTCCGCTTTACATCTCGTTTCTAGAAGAGTTTTTAGAGGGCGATGGGTACACAGTTGCCTCTGAGCACAGCATTCCACCCTCAGACTGACGGCTAGTCAGAGCATACGATCCAGGTGCTTGAGGTCATGCTACGTGCAGCGTCCTAGACTTTGGCGGATCTTGGGAGAAGCATATACCCTTAGTCAAGTTTGCCTATAACAATAGTTTTCAGGCTACTATTGAGATGGCACCATATGAGGATTTATATGGTAGGCTGTTCCGTTAATCATTGTGCCGGATAGAGGCAGGTGAGGCAGCTTTACTGGGGCCACAGCTCGTGCAGGAGACGTCTGAGCAGGTCTAGTTGATTCAGAAGCGGATGGCTACCGCATAGTCTCATCAGAAGTCATATGTTGATCGCCACAGACGACTTTTGGAGTTCGTGGTCGGGGATCAGGTTTTTCTACGTGTTTCGTCGAGGCTGGGACACAACCGGATCAGGAGACTGGTTAAGCTTTCACCGAGGTATGTGGGGACATTCGAGATTCTGGAGAGAGTCGGGCTGGTTTCTTATCGGTTGCAGTTATCGCAGTGATACCGAGCCATGCATGACTTCTTCCACGTGTCTCAGTTGCATCGCTATCATTCAAACCCATCACACACCTTTCAGCTAGAGGAGGTTGAGCTTCAGCATGATGCGTCCTTTTAGGAGCATCTGATCAGTATCGTTGATAGGAGCACAAAGGTTCAGTTCCTCTCGTACGGGTGATATGGTAGCATGGCCGAGTGCAGGATGATACCTGGGAGCGGGAGTCCGACGTACGTGCTCAGTGGCTAGAGTTGTTCTGAGCTTTATCTTTTCCACCCTTTGAAGGGAAATTCGGGGACAAATTGCTATAAGGGGGAAAGTCTGTAAGAACCTAGTTCAAAGTTTTGAGGTACGGGTTTCTTCTTTTTCCTTTTCCTTAGGTGGTTTTGCAAAAATATGGAAAATGGGGAAAAATACTAAATTTTGAAACTACACACCGTGTACTTTTTCCACACACCATGTACTTCTGGTCGTGTGGGGATTAGTACACGGGGTGTGTTGCCTTGTCGGTGATAAGGGGTGTAAGAACCGACTGCACGCCGTGTAGTGGTACTTACACGCCGTGTAGTCAGTCGGCATGCCAAAACAGTAAGGCGGTGGAGTAGCCGACAGCTGGGCGGTAGTACACGCCATGTACTCAGGAGTACATGTCGTGTACCCTTGTCGACAGGTGAACAGTGTCGCGCTGGAGGGAAGCCGCCAGAGCAACAGTTAAATGAAAGGAGTACACGTCGTGTACATGGAATTACATGCCGTGAACTTTGTTTTTTTGGCTTAAAACAGGCAGTAGCCTCCTAATTTGGAAAAGGATACTATTGAGCCGATTTGGAGCCAAAGGAGGAGGTCGGACCTTTGAAGATCCATCGGGTGTTCTTCTGGAATCGGTTTCTGCCTCAGATGATCCCATCGGAACCGCACAGGTAAGGGCTTCCACCTCCTTGGCTGGTTCATAATCATTCTTCTCATAACAGGATTTATTTACATTTGAATGGGTTTTGTTCTTCATCAGATCTACGCCATTCTTTGGAGTTTCTGGAGTCGGCGTTCGGGGATAACGTTCGTTAGCGTATAAGGTAGGTGGCTTTGTGTTACTTTTTCCAACTTTCGTGCGTTTTGTGCATTTTTGTGCCACGAACCCATGTTGGGGTGTCGTGCGGCTGAGGTCGTTGCTATATTTAATGCCTAGAATTGATTAGGTATTTAATTATGATATTAAAATGATGGTTGGGATTGTTTCTTGGATCCGGAACCACCCCGAGGGTGTGTTTCACTGTTTAGCCGTTTGGCCAGGATACCCGAGGGTATGCCTTAAATGTAGTAATTGTAGAATTTCCTAGAGTGGAATTGCTTGTTTACAGCATTTTGAAATGTTGGGCATAGCCTGGTTACCTTCTTATCCTGAGGGTGTTGTTGTTGTTAGCCTGAGGGCACTGCACTATTTAGCCCGAGGGATGTAGTTATTTCATCCTAAGGAAATCTTCTTCCGTGCCTGAGGGAAATAGAATCTATGCCTGAGGGAGACACATCCTACACCTGAGGGAAAATTTTGTTATGCCTGAGCGCTATACCTGCGGGTTGGATTCTTCTTACCTAAGGGTAGGGTTTTTCTTATCTGAGGACGTGGACTGTTTACTTAGAAATTCACTATGGTGATTTCTAATATTTAATGGATTAAATGAATAATAAAATGGAAATATAACTATTAATTAGTTACTTTTGAGTATTTCTTACTTTATTGCATTTTACTACTGCACACTATCGTTGCATGCTTACACGTAGTTGGGAACGGGCCATTGGTGGGTGCATACTGAGATATATTTCTCACACCCTATTTGGGTCACATTTTTCAGCCCAAATAGATGGTGTTGATGCAGGTGTAGTTAGGGGAAGGAGTCCCTATACAGGTACATGATTACTGCTGAGGAGTAGGAGGGCATGGGACTGAGCCTAGGCTTGTGATGCCGCTGCCAGCTATTTTTCTTGTTTTTTTGTACTCTTCTTTTGGTTGTATCGTATTGATGTATAACATGTTCTGGCTGTTTTCATAAAACTTGGGACAAGTAGCATCATAATTTATATATTGTTGGTTATATCCACTGCTGTTGTTTATTTCAGTTGTGTATGGTTTACTACTTCCGCTGTTTGTTTTATGTTTTATTTTGTATTCCGCTGCGCTACACTTTGACAAATGAGTGCATAGATTCCCCACTATTAGACCTGGGCCCCCGCTGCTAGTCAGCAACCTCTGGCGTTTGGGGAAATGCGCTTAAGGTCATGTGGCAAACCGGATTCGAGGCACCCGTTGTGTGGCACCCGGGTCCAGGACGTTACACTGGTGCTCTTCCTTCACCTGCCGACAAGTGAGGCACCGTGAAACAAACTCTACTACCACCTTCTTCATACCCAGCCATCAGTGATGTCGTCTAAGGTACTGATACATCTTCGCCACTCCTAGATGTACTGCTAGAGGGGAAGTGTGAAACTCCCTCAACACCTCCTCCTGTAGTGAAACTGGTATCATGGTACGTCCTCTGAAGAGGATGATGTTCTCCACACCATCAGAAAATCCATCAAGTGCCTACCCTGGAAATTTTCCTTGAAATTTCTGGGCTATTACAATGATATTGATATATATGAAACTGAATATTCATTCTTCCATGGTCTCCACCAATAGAACTCTCAATGATCTCTATTCTTCACTTTTTTGGTGAGTCAAAGATTTGGTTATAGTGCAAGTTGTTAATCATATATCAATTTAACTGATTAGTAATAATCATAATATCCTTCCCTATATCCATCATCCAAATTTTTTTCATATCAACACATTATATATCACATTCAACATTAACCATGTTCCTTCTAGTTCCCACCATTGACTAAAACCAAAAATCATATTGTGAGAAACAATATTCACATTAGAAAATAATTCAATCATGAAAAAATTAATACATTATCACTAAATGTTTAATCATTCGTATCAATCAAAGGTACCTTAGGATTAACCTATTTCACTCATAGTCATCATCTATTTAAATCCCTCATGGTGCTTTGTAAATATTTTTTGAAATTATAAAGCATATACACTATGAGATCAAACCAGGTTTGTAGAATAGAATTTTTTTGCACTATGTGACGATTGACTATAGATCAATGAAGCATTTTCAGAGTTATAACATATAAGTACAAATATAGAAGATCCATACCCACTTTTAGTATCCAGATAGGGATTTAATTACATGGAAACCACATTCCTTATCTTTATCTAAACTTTTATGATTTTTTTCTAAACTAAGAATTATTCTAAGAGATATCCCTATAAATATCCCTATACTTATACTTATACATATCCTTGCAAGAAACCATGGGGATCTATATAAAGTATTCCCATTGTAGATACTAATGGTTAAAAAACCTTCCTCTAATACCAAATATACTTTTACAAACATATTATACATAAATATAACATTTCTTATGATGAATATTTAACACATTTCAAAAATACAATCCAATGTACCATAATGATTATTGTCATTTGAGACTAGGTACACAATATTATAATTTAATGAATGGTATTCAACATCACCAACAAATATCTTTCCCTTTTCTACTCTTCATAAACATACCCTACATAAAACCTTAAATCGTAACTTAATGAAATGAACCATAATAAATGGGGGGCTTAGAAGATCAGTAAGGGTACAAAATGGAGATATCACTCTACTATCATAAGAAATCATAAGATAAGTATACGGTTATCAGATCATGAACATAACCTTCAATGTTCATACCCAACCTATCACTGTTCATAAAAATGGGTCATGGAATAAAGCATTATCGTTTTAGGATACATGATTCATAATAGCGTCAAATCATCATGATTCATGAACCATATTCTTGTTTTATAAAAGTGTGTCACCAACATAGTTGTAGAAACCATTTCTTTTATCACAGTTAACTACTAAGACCATGAAACAGAATAGATTAGGCACCATCAACTATTTCCATTTTTGATCAATCGCATCGAACTATTTCCAATTGTTATCAGATGAGATATAAATATTTACCCAATGAATTAGAGGGAGATATAGGTCCCACCTTTCCTTGTTTGAAACATGACCACCATCCTCAGTTATAATGTGACCAACATCCTTGTTTATTACACAACCACCATAACATAATTAAAACAATACATATGTGTTCCACAAGATCATAACACTTTTATCATATCATAACACATGAATAAATGGTATTTCTAAAACATTTCATCATAGTTTAACCCTTGGAAAAGAGACGAGTTAAATAAAAATCTTATCATCGTAAACATAAACCATCCAGAGAAAGAATATAGATGGTATAATTGGATAATGTCCCCATTATAGATTATATAATAAATAATTATGGAATATTACATTGAAATTGTTTCAAAAGGAAAATCAATTAGAACATTTCTTGAGAAAAATTACCTTTATTTAAAAGTCACATTTATAATGTTATAAATTTATAGATAATTTTATAAATACATTTCTACTAAAATATCCTTAAAAATGTATTGGAATATTCAAATCGTGTAATTGTATTTATTGAAGAATTTTTTTTCTATTTCATATGATTTAAACAATGATTCCTTTCACGTTTTTGTAAAAATACATGAAGGCCTTGTATAGAATACGACAAGAGGATTCCATTTATAAAGTATTTTAAAAAATTCAAAAAAAACATTGGAGTTTATTTAATAAATCCTTTAGAAAGTTTCATAATATTTTTGAATATATTTTTACCAAGCATGGATATGTAGAAAAAATGTTCTTTGTTTGAAGGGAAAATAATTATGCTTTTTACTAAAAGCATTATTTTTCACTTTTTAATAATTTAATATAAGAAAATGAAGGAATAAAATGTAACATTCAGAAATTAACAAATGAGGATAAATAAGATGAGTCTCTTGAGAGGTTGATCCTGAGATTTTATCTTCAAAAACATAATCTTAAACAATGTCGATATATAGTGAGACAACAATATAAAACCTTTACCACATCAGTATCTTTTGAATCATAATCCCCATTAAAGAATAACATCAAATGAAAAATTAAATATCTTTAAAATAAGTAGATTCATGATATAACATGTAAAAGTTATAGTATATTCTCATCATAAAATAAGATTGGTGTGTAACATTAGTTATGTCCCAAAGAAGGAAATTTATGACAAAAATTCCTTACCATAAGTCTCGACATGCTTCTCACACATTCAATCCTCCGGTATAATTAATGTAGGTTTATTATAAATCTTTTACACAACCATAATTATAATGACCAAAACATGGATTGCATGAATATTAAATATTTTTCATGAATTCTTATTATATTTTACAAATTCATACCTAAGGACCATAATAGTTTAGTGCCTTTGGAAACATAGAATAAATTCTTTTAACTTGTGAAAGATCTCCAAAATCCCCCATAATGATCTTACCCTTTAATACTCAAACATAAAATCTTTATTTATAACCTGAGTTATAGAAACATAAGAAAGTGTTTCCTTATATTCTTGGTAAGGGTTAACAAATAATATATTAATATATGAATGTAAAAACATTAGGATAACTTTTGAATATCAAAATCTTGAGTCATGAAATAAATCATGGATGTTCATAAGGAATAAATAATAAAAGAACCTGAGCCATGAGAAAATAACATTGGCCCAAAACATGGGATTTTCTAAAACACACAAGAATAGAAAATAATGTCCATATTATCCAAAGATCATTGTTAAGTCCATATTAGCAGACAAAGTCCATTACTGAACCGAGTTCCCTTCTCATTTCATCCATGTATTACTGAATCGTATTTACTTTCCTTTCAATCCTTGTATTATTAAACCAGATTTAATTTCCATTCCAACCATGTCTATATCATGAGATTTTAATATTTACCCAATTAATTATATGGATATATAGTTCACATTCGTTAAATAATGAAATCCCTACATATGTGTGTTATAGAAACATAAATCATTATTCACAACATTACCTAAGGAATATAATGGGTTTCTTAAACACCATTCCATCATTACATAATCCATGTAAAACAAATGGATTTCCTAAATAGAATTCCATAATTAACATATTCAACCATAATCATAATATGGATAGTATACTTGAAACATATCCTTAATTTTAGTTAGAAAATAATTTTTATAAAACACTTGAAATTAATTCTTGAGGAAAATATCCTTTCTTCTTCAAGAAACATTTTCTTTTCACAAAATGCCTAAAATTTTAAAAGAATGGAATTTAATTGAAAATAAAGATGCAATATTTTAATGGAATATTAATGGAAATAAGGCACTATAAAAATATAGTAATCTATTCATGCCATATAAGTTGAAAAACATTCTCCTTGTACTTTTTTCATAAAATTCAAAATGTTCATCATACCAAAAATGAAAAAAGATTCTATTCATACCATTTAATAAAATTTCACCAAGGGGTAAAATTGAATTTAAAATTTTTTAGAATAATATAAATAATATTAAATATTTTGGAAACATGGATGTGGATGCTAAATATACATTAGTAAATACTTTTATATAAATAATCTCAGATAAAATGAGATTATGAAATTATCCCTTTCTTTAGGTCCGCTATCCGTTGTTTGTATTAGAATCTCCTGTATAATGATTTAAAAAAATTCAATGATTTATTCCAGAACCATATTTATTTTTATGATATTATATATGATCATATTATCTTCTTTTTGGTAATAATATTTCATTGTAACTCGTTATTTGGGTATTAACTACTACATTTTTTCCTACACGTTTTGTCAAATAAGTTATGGTTATTCTCCTTAGGTTATACTTATATCATTTTAAATTATATTAACATAATATATATCATATTTATTTGTTATTTACATTTATATAGTCATGGTTTAATGGATATCATGTTGAAATAATTGCATCACATCATAGAGATGGGAGACCGTATGTACGCAAGAGCAATGATATCATTCCTTTAATTATGAAATGGTATCGAAGTAGATGATATATATATATATATATTGTTTCAGAATAAATAATTGGTTATAATAATCATATATTGTTATTATTTCCATAATTATACCCATCCAAGTCATGTGGTGGTGAAAAACATATTACACCACGGTGTGGAGATGGTAAGCCGGACGTACGCACGCATGGAGATTTAGTTTTTTTGTAGGATGGATAGAGGGTGGAATATGGTTGTTTCATAATTATAATAACATCTCAGAATATATTTGATACTATATTTATTACTTTATAATGAGAAAACTAATGAACAGGAAGTGGAATAAGGATGATGTTTGAATAATTGGTAGAGGAGATTACCTCTTCATTGATGTGCTTCCTCTAAATCTCCTCTTAGAGCACTAGAGATGGTATTTAAAGAAAACCAAAACATATATAATGTAACTAGAGAAGTTTATAAGGTAAAATATTAGAGGATGGAAAAGTTTTAAGGCTTAAATTGATGTGAAGAAGTGAGGGAGGAGGTTCTCTTTTATAATTGATGTGAGGGTTACTTTTGGAAACCTCAAATATATGAATTTAAAATAATATAAAATCCCACTAAAATACCTAAAAATCGTCCCAATTTTGAATATTTGATGATATAGGGTTGTAATTCCATTAAACAGTGTTTTTTAGGCAAGTTTTATGTCAATTTAAACAGTATCATTATAATTAACACTTAGATATTTTATTTAATTTTAATTAAGATAAAAAATATTTCAATATTAAAAGGGTGTTATATTAACTTATTTAACATAAAATAGACCATAAATAAGTACCTTAGATAATGTTAGACCATATAATAATTATTATATATTTATATAGAAATCTTTTATGATTTCTAAATAATTTAATAAAACATTGTTTTGACAAAAAAACAATGGTGTCATTTTTTAAACTATTCAATTCACAGATTTTTTAAAATGTCAAGATAAAGTATTATTAGAGAAACAATTATTTACTTTTATCCATATGAAAACTAGGTAATCTATAAAAATCATTGGACATATTAATTGGATTAAATTATATTTATTTTAATTTTTTTAATAAAATTAATTTAATATTTCCATTAATAATATTATTACTACATCAGTTTTGTGTAATTATTTAATAAACTTATATATTGGGTAAAAATTAAAAATAAAATACTATAATGAATTTAAATATACTATATTTAATGACAATGCTTTTTGTTTAATTTATCTTCTAGAAAAGGAAATATTAAAAAAATTATATTTATTTATTATGAATGTCACAACATTAACATCATGTTAAACAAAATAACATAAGTGTCACAATCTCTTTAAAATGGATCCAAATCGTCCATAAATATAAACATGGATTATTATGGTCTAGATATACTCTACCAATAATAATTGGGAATTTTTTGAGTCATTTTATGGTATTATCATATTAAAAATAAGTTTTTATTGATTTCTCATCAATTAATTAATTTGTACACCATCAGTAAATAAGTTTTTAAGGTAATTTAATATTGCCTAAAATATACAAATAAATTAAGATTATAAAACAACAATTTTTTATTTAAAATCTGTATTTATAATAAAATTAATTTTCTATATATAATTTTATAAAAATAGTTTGGTAATTAAAATTTGTGTGAGACATATTTTAATTTTCTTTAAATAAAATAAATTAAATGTCTGAATCTCATCCAAGTAGCATCGAAAGGACACCATTTAGACCCAAGTATGATTTATGTAAATAAATAATCTAATTATATTAAGACAAGTGTTAAAGTAATATTATAATAGTAATCTAACCCTAAATTACTTGCTTTACATTTTTACCGTATTAATAAACATTATTAGAGTTACTATTTATAATGGCCAGAAATAAAATAAAGTAATTTTCATAATTTGTGTGTACTAATTCAAAATATGGAATCACTTATTAAAAATTTAAAACAAAATTTTTTTTGGTAATTGATTTAAAATTATTCCTTTTTTGGGAAATAGAGAACAAATTTTCAAAAGTTAAAACATTCTAATGACTGAAATGTTTTTAGATATGAATTCAAGGTAAAATAAATGTAAATGAAAAAAATATATATTGATTGATAAAAATATATTCTATTTATACTTTAAAACCATTAAAATTTATAATATAATTACATAATTTATTTCAATGAAAAATTTTGTTTTCAATTAAAATTATTATAATTTTACTATTCATCAAAAATTAATTCTTATCTAAAAAAATAAAAAATTCATCCAAAGAAAATTTTTATATCCCACTTACAAAGAAGAGGTTTTTTTCTAAATATAATATATAAATTTTTAAAAACAAGATTTACAATGGGTGTGTCATTAAAAGGCAGCAATACTACATTTTTTGAAAAATACTTATTTTATCTGAAAAATTGAATTGTTTCTTATATAATGTCTAGAAAACATATAGGATGAATTATAAAAATTACATTGAATCCATAAAAAGTGATTTTGTTTTTTATAGACTCACTTATTTTCATATATATAGTTTTTTAGAGTGAAGTTAATACAATTCATACCCGCCATTATAATGACTAGTTTATAATTTTTAGTTGTTCACTTATACTCATTATTGTATGAAATAAATTCTATTAAAAGAACTTGAAATTGTTTGCAACAGAGTACATGCATAGTTTTTCATATACTACATGTAAATATATTGTTACTTATAATGCTATCTAATCTTTGTGTAGCGTACACCATAAGACATCACAGAAATTTAAAATATTTCATCTCGGAAAATCTGTGGGTGTTATATTCTACCCACTGTAAAATGAATTTCACCCTCTAAATTATTCATGGTTATTAAAGGTTCACTATTAAAAAATTTCTTTCATAGAACCCCACATCATAAAAATGTAATACTAAAACTTTATTTTAAAATTTAATGTTAGAATCATAATGGTTACCCAATGTAACTCCGCACAGGGTTTCTATATAGAAAAAAATAGATGGTAATAAAAAACTTTAATATGGAAGAAAAATATAACCATCTTGTTCTGATGGTGTGATAGAGAACAAGGTTTGGGGAAGGATAAAAACCAGAAAGCCACAAATATGCACTAATTTAAGAGACTATCTGATTCATCATATAAGAAGGTATGAAGATAACATTTTTGGATTTAAAGATCATTTTCCTATAGTTGAAGAACAATGGAAGAAATACTTACTTGATTTTAGTACAATATCATTGTTGGTCATGCCTTGAACAATTTCCACGTCATCTCTTATTCAATGAAATAAATTTTAGTTTTCCATTCCTAATGTGTTTTCAGATCATGGAATCCATAAATTAAATGATAATTCATTCCATCTGTCTCAAAAAAATGTTAGCACTGGTTATGAAATTTGAATAAGTCCTCCTATGGTGAGATAATACTTTATTCTAACATACTTCATCAATTGTTTAACTTTAACAATCTATCAATTGATATCTTTATAATCCTTCTAAAATATTAAAATCCAAAACTATAGAAAATTATTAACTAACTCAACTAAAAATTTATCCCAAAAATATTATATGGTATCTCTTATTGGTCACATTCTAAAAAATGAGAACACCTTCATCATGTATTCTCTTGAGTCATGATAACAATGTGAATTATCAGATATACTTATTGAAAACATTCATGTCTTATTATTCTTAGGTCAAAAAGTATATATTCTTTATCCAAGATTACATAACCCACAAGTCAATAAATTTTTAACCAGTTCCAAGGTAACTAATATTTAACTATTCAATTATTCATATCAAACATAGATTTGTACAAATATTATTATCTCATAATCGTGTTCATTTTAAGGTACATCCTTCTTTAGATCATATGTTCTCCAAAATCATCATCTTATTATCTAAATCACATTTCATGGTTACCAAAACCATTAAACATACACTTTAGAATACATGTGGAAACCACAGTGGACAACTACACATCTATTTAATTATTTCATAATACCATAAAAGTGATTCTTCAACATTATTCTAGAAAACCATTACATAAACACTCAATCATTCAACTACTTCAATTTCATAATCAAAATCAACAATAGTGATCGTATGGGATATTCCTTTTTATTTGGACTTAATAGTTATTTAACAATGATAATCATTGATAACCCATGTATTAGGGAATTGGTTATCGTAATTCAACATTTCCTTAAACTTTTAGCATTAAAGTGTGGGTGGTGAATTATCTGTATCATGTTCTCTATTCACATCATTAGCTGCCTTTTTCTCATTACATCATCACTCCAATTCCCAATGACCTTCTTTTCACCACTTAAAACATTTACTAGTCTCTTTAAGAAAATCTCCACCATGCTTCTTTCCTTAATTTGAGTATAAGAAAACACTCATATTATTTTCAACATTGTTTGATATTTCCATTCAAACTCTATCATTCATTTATTGTCAAAACCATGAGATTTATATGTAACACCAACTTCCATTTCTACCTTGATATCACAATAAAAAATCTCATCATAGCTAATAAAGTCTCTTATAGCTAAATTTGTTCAAAGACTTTGTTTTAAGACACCAAATAGTTGATCAAATTTACTTTTAGGATGGACGATAAAGCCAGAATCATACCTTAAAAGACTTTTAAAATGTTCCACGTATGTACCAATGGATTCATCATCCTTTTTATTTAGATCACGGAACTCCGTTCCCATATTCATTTGAAGAATACGAGGAAATTTCTTTCTAAAAAATAAGTTCTTGAACTCAACCCATTCCATGGATTCAATTTCATCTTTTCGCCTCATATTCTTGATTAGAGTCCAGAACTGGTCCACTTCAAATTCTAATCGATAAATTAAAAAAGGAATTTTTCATGTTCCAAACAGTGAAGGATGGAAATTATCCTTTCAATGGTACTAATCCTTTCTTCAGCAATAAGTGGATCATATGACATAGTAAATGAAGGAGGGAATTTCCTCATGAAGAACACAATAGAATATTTTTCCCTTTTCTATACATTTGGAAGTCCATAATGATTCATAACTTGTTTAAGTATACTGATAAGATTTTTCATTCTATCTCTTATACCCTTTTTTTTCAGGAGGAAAATCATTTAATTTCCCATTGCATTGATAATTAACATGGTTCATGCGGGTTCCATCCATTATCTAAAACCCCAAAAGAATAGTGTAAGAGAAAAAATTGTACTAGGAAGACATCATAATCAAGGGGGATTACATTCAAAATCTATCATCTTAGGATTATTCCTAGGTTATTCATAATAATTAACATAATTATAGGACTGTAACCTAAAATTATACATATCTTTATGAAATCTCTTATAAATATTTCTAGAGATCTCACTAAACTTTTCAAATCCAATTTTCTAAAGGTTTTCTAATCCTTTCCTATGATACGAACTATAACACCCCAAGCATGACATTTATGAATATTACATCTTATTAGATGAATATTAATTACATTTTACAAACACACACCTAAGGACCATAGTAATTTAGTTCCTTTAGAAACATGGAATACATTATTCTAACTTTTGAATCATCTTCAACATCCTCCATTAAGATCTTCCCCTTTAGTACACCTACATAAAATATTTATTTATAACCTAAGGAATGGAAACATAAGAAAGGGTGGTCTTAGATGATAAGAAAGGGTAAACAAATAATATATGAACCTATGAATTAAAAAATATGAACATAACTTTTGAATATCAAAATATTGAGTCATGAAATAAATGATGTCCGTTCGTAAGGCATAAATCAATAATGAACATGATCTATGAGAAAATAACATTGGAATAAAACATGGAACCATAGAAAATAGATAATCATATAAAACTATTTCCATATTATCCAAGTCTAATCGCCAATACCATCATAGCAGTCAAATTCCATTACTCAACTGAGTTCACTCCCAATTCCATCCATGTATTACTGAACCAGATTTACTTGTCGTTCTATCCCTATATTAATGAACGAGATTTACTTTTCATTATATACATGTCTATATCATGAGAATTAAATCGTTACCTAATTCATTGGAAGTAGATATAGGTCCCACTATTCACATAATTAAAATGATACGTAAATGTGCCACAAAACATAAATCACTCTTCAAAGCATAACCCAAGGAATAAAATGGGTTTCTTAAACATAATTTCATCATAACATAATCCTAGTAAAACAATTCGAATTTATAAACAGAATTCCATGATAAAAATAATCAAACATAAAAAATATATGGATTGTATACATGAAACATATCCTTAATATTAGATGGAATATAATTTTGATAAAACACTTGAAATTAATTCTTCAGGAAAATATCCTTTCTTCTTCAAAAATGATTTCTTTCCTCAAAATAAAAATTATTTTAAAAGAAAGGGATTTAATTGACAATAAAATTGAAATATTTTAAATTAATCTTTAGTGAAGTGTGGTGTTATAATATCATTAGAATATGTTCATTCCGTATAAGTTAAAAACATACTCCTTGTATTTTTTTTTCAGAAAACTGAAAAAGTACCTCCTATAGAAAATGGAAAAAAATCTATTAATAATGTTTAATAATAATTTACCAATGGTTAAAATTGAATTTAAACAATTTTAGAAGAATAGAAATAATTTAACACATTTTGGAAGCATGGATGAGGATGATAAATATACCCCAGTTAATACTTATGTATAAATAATCATAGATAATAATGAGATTGCGAAATTATCCCTTACCTTAGGCCAACTATCCATTGTATGTATCTGAACTTCCTATATTATGATTTAAATATTGTAATTAACTTATTCTATAATCATAGTAACTTGTATGGTATCATATATGATCATTTTATCAACTGTTTGGTAATAATATTTCATTATTACTCGTTATCTGAGTATTAACTACTTCATTTTCTAATGTATTTTTTGTCGAATAAGATAAGGTTATAATTATTTGGATATATATATATATATATCATTAAAAAATTATATTAACATAATATATATCATATTTTTTAATATTTATATAGTCATGATTTAATGGATATCTTGTAGAATGAATCACATCACATCATGGAGATGGTAGGTCGTACGTACGCATGAGTGCTGATATCATTCCTTTATTATTTAAATGGTATCGAAGTGGATGGTATATATATTATTCAAGAATAAATAACATGTGATAATAATCATATATAGTTATTATTTCCTTCATTATACCTATCCATGTCAAGTGGTGGTGAAAAATATATTACACCATGGCATAGAGACGGTAAGTCGTACATACGCAAGCATGGTAATTCCATTTTTCGTTTGATGGATAGAAGGTGAAATATGTTTGTTTAATAATTATAATAATATATCAGTATATAATTTATACTAGAGTTATTACTCTGTAATTAACTAAATCGTGAATATGATGTGGAAGAAAAAAATAAGTTTGAAAGAATCAGTAGAGGAGATCACCACTTCTTTGGCGTGCTTCCTCTAAATCTCCACTTAGGGCACTAGAATAGGTCTTTCAATATGACCAAAAAACACTATAATGTTACTAGGGATGTTTAGAAGTGAAAATAACAAGTTATTTTTGAAATTTAAGGCACAAATTGAAGATTAGAAGTGAGGTAGGAGGTTCTCTTATATAATTTAGATGAGGGTCACTTTTGGAAACCTCAAAAATATTAATTTACAATAAAATCAGAACCCATAAAAAACCTTCAAAATATCTAAATTTTGAATATGAGATGATATATGATTGTAATATTATCAAATAATAAAATTTAGACATGTTTTTAGTTCAATTTAAGAATTATCATTTTAATTAACACTTAAATATTCTATTTAATTTTAATTAAGATAACAGATAATTCAATATTAAAAGGGAACAAAATATATATATTTGATATCAATTAGACCATAAATAAGTAAAATGGATAATATTAGACCATATAATAATTATTATAGATTTTTTAAAAATGTTTTATGATTTTTAAATAATTTTATAAAACATTGTTTTTACGAAACAACAATAGTGTGAATTTTAAAAATATTCAATTCATGGTTTCTAAAAATATCAATATAAGATGTTATAAAAAACAATATAATTTTATTATATCCTTATTAAGTTTAGGTAGTCTATAAAAATAATTGGACATTTTAATTATCTCAAATTATATTTATGTTAATATTTTTAAAACCATCAATTTGATATTTACATTCATAAAATAATTACTACATCAGTTTTGTGTACTTATTTAATATACTTATTTGTTTGGTAAAAATTAAAAATGAAATACTATGATTAATATAAATATAATATTTTTTATAATAATACTATTAATAGAATTTATTACAAAGAAAAATTTACATTAAAAATGTTATACTTATTAAATTATGAATGTGACACCTTTAACTTCACTTTAAATAAAATAATTTAAGTGCCACAATCTCTTCCATATGGATGAAAATGGTCAATAACTCAATAATTGTATGATTATGGTCGATATATACTCGACCAATAATAATTGGGGATGTTTTTGGTTTTATTATGGGTATTATCATTTTAATAATAATTGTTTTTTTGATTTTTTTATCAATTAATTAATTTGTACACCATCAATGTATAGGTCTTTAAGGTAATTATATATTGCCTAAAAATTAAAAATAATATACCTTGATAAATAAAAAAAATTCTTTCAAATAAGTATATATTATAGAATTTATCTTCTTTATAAACATATATACATAATGGTTTATTTATTGAAATTTGAGCTAGACATATTTAACCTTGCTTTAAATAAAATAAATTGAATGTGCAAATCTCATCCAAGTGGCTTCTTAAGAAAACCATTTCGACACTACTATGATTTAGGTCAAAAAACACTCTTCCAATTATATTAATACACGTGTTAGGGTAATTTTATAATAGTATTCTTACCCTTAATTAACTATTTTACCATTTTATCATATTAATAAAAAATTTCAAAGTTACTATTCATAATGCCCAAAAATAAAATATAGTTATTTACATAATTTGGTCCTACTGATTTTGAAAACTAGATTCAAAATGGTTATTCCATCAAAATGAAAAAATACTTCATTTTTTAAAAAATATATTTTTTTCTGGAAAAATTTAATTTGTTGTTATATCATGTGTAGAAAATATATAAGATTAATTTTAAACATTCGACTAAATCCATAAAAATTGATTTTATTATTTTATAGACCCAATTATATTTATTTAAATAGTTTTTTTAGAAGAAAGTTCGTATTATTCATACTCACCATTATAATAAATAGGATATTATATTGAGTTGTTCACTTATACTTAGTATTGTGTAAAATAAATTCTATCAAAAGAACATTAATTGTATGTAACACAATAAAAGCATAGTGTTGTGTATACCACAAGATAATACGGTGTTCCATATAGTGCAAGATAATCTTAGTGAAGTGTAAAACACAGGACATCAATGAAATTAAAAATAATTTGTCACATAAATTCTCATGGTGTTACAATAATCATATTTTTCATTCCATATATGATTTAGTTATGACCATTTATTACCTTCTTTAGCAATTCCTTTATAAAATCACATTTTGGTTAATAAGTACCTCTTTTTACATGTATGATTTGGTTTGGTATCTTTGGTATATTATTTTTTATCATGGTTCCATAATAGATAAAATTATAACCATGATATAAATATCATATATTTTTATTCGGTAATTATTTATAATATTCCATTAAATTTATAGATATAAAATGGTTTACATCATTCATTTATATGATATATCATACATATTCATGAACATTGTTTCCATCTTCTTAACGGATAAAATGAAAAAAAATTAAAATAATATATTACCCTTGTATAGTAAATTTTATGTTATTTATATCTCATATTTTTATTAAAAATTTCATTATTATATTACATGTGAACCATTATTGTAGAATGAATCACATCACTTTGTGAGGCTGTAGTCTGCAGTACACATGAGCGATATTATCGTTTTCCCATGGAGTGGAAAGTAATAATTTATATGTGAAACTATACATCTAAAAATATAATTATATCATAAATATAATATATAAATATGGTAAATTCATCATTATACCTAGACATGGGAGGTGGTTATAGAAAACAAACTACATTGCTTCATGGGGTGGTAGTCTATCAGACACATGATCGATGGTTTTTTTTCATTTGATACAATATGAGTTTGGATATATTTTATTAAATAAACATAAAAATATCTAATTATATTTTATATACTTGTGTTCTTATATTTCAATTAATATAATATGAAATAATGAGATAAGATAAAAATTTAAATGAAGAATTTTAGTGGAGATAATGATTATCACTTTGAACAACCCCCATTAGATATCCTATTATAGACCATGGGGTTAGTATTTTTGTATGAACATAAACTATAGAACATGTATAAAGATGTTGGGGATGTATTTTGGAAGTTTATTTTTTATAAAAAGAGATTTTGAGTAGTCAATAAGTTAGGAGATGAGTTGACCTTTTAAAATGGGGGTGGGCATTTTTTGAAATACCCAAAACTATTAAATAATGGGAAGTAAAAAATCAACACAAATCCTTAAAATTTGGATAAATAATAGATTATATGTATTATATGGTCGATACACTCCTAAAAACAAAACATGTTTTAAACATGTTCTTCCTTAACATCCTTGTTTCCTTACCTTTAATGTTTTAGTTTGCACTACTGTAAATAAAATTTTAATCTATAAAATTTAATATTTATGAATAGATATGATGAGCCTTATTATATAATTTTTACCCACTACTTATATATATTAAATCCAATTTTTAAAATAAAAATCATATTTATGTGTAAAATTAATTTTTACCCAAACGCATGAAATGTGAAAAACCAAATTTTACCCTTTATCATGATAACAATGTTTTTTCTATTTATTGGTCAATATAATTATTATAAAAGGTCCACATGTACATATATTTACTAAAGATGATATTATTAATAATATAACAATTTCTTGGATGGTTGAAGGTTTTTTATGTTTTTTTAATTATTTGATAATATATTATTTATTATCAAATCACATTAATGTCAATTTTGATAGTATTCATTTAATTTGACTTTAGAGACATCAAGAAAAAGGTAAAATTATATAATATAATATTAAAATATGTATATAAAATTATATTTATCTTCAATATTCATGTAATATAATAAATAATTATATTTATAATACTTTTAATACTTTTAGTGTCATTTATTATATTTTTTATTTAATTGAACATTTACTATGTTGGAATTTCATAGGAATTTAATGTAATAATATAATTACTAAAATTTAAAAATAAATTTACCCCTTGATTTTTATTTCATTATTCTCAGAATTACCATCTATATAAATTTAAATCAATATTTTTCCAATTTTTGAATGCATAATTAAAATTTATTGGTTAGATGGAGATATTTTGTGTTTTTTATTTACTTACACTATTATATTGGTCAATTTCATGGAAAACAATCCAAAAATAACATAAAAATTAAGTTAGTAATGGTCTAAATATGTCCATAAAATTGGAATTGGGTAAGTTTTTGTCATTTTAGCCCTTATCTTATTAGTTTAACCCTCTAGTGAACTTGTTTTAACCTCAACCGTGGTAATTAATTTCTTTTATTTTTTCTATTCATTTTCTCCATAAAATAATTTGTCTTTGTTTAATAATATAAAATATAATGATTAAAAATATTGAATTCAATTTTAAAAATTCCATATATATTAGGGAACAATGTTTATTTAAAATTGAATCCGTGGATGGGAAGGAAAAACAGTTTTCCAATGAGAAAACTCGAACATTTTGAAAAAGTTATTATATATAAATTGAATATGAAATTGATTCCAATGACTTAAATTTGACTAATTATAATATAATTGAACTATATTTAATTATGAAATCATTTTAAAACCAAATTCAACCATATAAATTCTTTAAATGAATATGTTGTTTTAAATAAAAACTAAGAATTTTTTTATATTTATCGAAAGAATTAACTTTTCAAAAAATAGAAAAATTACCCCCAATATAGTATTGAAATTTATATTTCAAAAATTATTTTATTTTTTTAATGACATTAACTTAAAATGTAAAAAATTAATTTTATTATTTTTTCACAAAAACCTCATTTTTCAGAAAAAATAATTTCCCAAAGCATATAAAGACTTTACTCAAAAATAATTACTTTTGTTATAAATATGATTTATTTATATAAACCATTATCAATAAATTTTAAAATGTTTTTATTCCTATTTATTCCCAAAAGTTTCATGGATAAGTCAAAATGAGCACCTTTAATTAATAATATTAATATTTTTTCACCATTTGTTAAAACTCTATGTCGCATGTAGCACGTCCTATCAAATAAATTTAAAAGTATAGAGTGGTGTTAAAACATGTAAATATTATTATAAATTACTCACATTATCTTTCTGGTCATTCACCTTATATTTCTTCATTTGATCTTTTTAGGGGTAGTTTAATGCTCAATAACCTCATTCTCCACATGTAAAACATTGTTATATTACATTAAGACATTTCCCCAAGTGCATTTTCAGAAATTTATAAATTATGAGATGTTAACTAATTATATTACCATAGATATTATTACCTAAAATCTTTGAAAATATATAATTCTATTATTTGATAGGATTGATAGTTTAATCATGCTGAGATTTTTGATCTTGAGTGCATATTGATAATTAGGCAAAAACACGAGTATTTTTTTCCAAACCCCATCTAGTTTTTTAATTCCCCATAATTTCTATGAATTATATTTAGAAATTTCATGGGTTAATTTTGAGTACCGATGCTAATATGTTGTGTGATTCCAGGGCCTAGTGTGCCCGGAACAATTTTTTGAAAAAGATTAAATTTTTACTAGCACGCGCACATGGTTCTCCTAAAAAGGTAGAGTAGCTCTTAAAAAGGTGCCCAGATTAGAAATATGAGGGAACTATTGAGATCATAATGGTGCCTTTAACCTAGGTGGGACATAAAATTAATTGGTGTGGGTTATCTATATAAAAATTCACTAAGAACGTAGCCATAAATAAATTTTTTAAATTATTTTTTTTTATTTTTTAATCCTAAACAATCATGAATGGTGACACAGATTGGAAATATGAATGAACTGTTGAGTTTTTTATGTGTTATTTTCCCTAGGCGTGACTTATCTTTAATCGATGTTGGTTATTTGTAAAAAAATATTTACAGGACACAATGGAAAAAATAATTTAATAAAATTTCTTTTGTTGACGCAATGACTTTTCTTTTATTAAGTCATTGTTAGAAATTCAGGGTTAGCATTGGAATCTTAGAATTTATTTGGAGGCATGGAGAAGGACCCTCAAGTAAATTATTGGTGTACAACGACAGAGATATCAAAAAATGCACCTCAGATTCAACGAACCTTTCAAACGATAATAATGATTCATTGTTATTCATCAGCGATCGAACTAAATTTAGGTGGGGCATGTTTTTTGAGTTGTTTTCCACATTCATAAATTATACTATAAAGACAAACCAATCAAAAAATAGATTGGCCTATGGATTGATCATTGTTGTGGGGATAGGATATTATCTACATGATTATTGGGAGATTATTCTTCTTTATTTTTTGTTTATCATTGTAACAAAAATGTATTCATGCTGAAATGAAAAAAAGGTTTTAGTTCATTTTTCATGGTGATATTTGTGATTTTCTCTCCCCTATTCTTTGCATTCATTACTGTTGGATCCCCACGTAGTGGGTTTGATGAGGTGAGGTGGAAATCCAGTGAGGCGAGGAGGCGGGTGTGGCGGTGGTTGGATGTGGTGATGGCAGTTGCGATCGGAGACGGCGGTGTCAGAGATGGCTTCATTAGAGGCGGCGGCATGTACCATAGAAAAGTGGGCCACGTGGGATGTGGTGGAATGAGTCATGGGACACAGTGGGTCTATAGGATGTGGTGGAAGTGGTGGCCACATGGGATTTTTTTAGTGACCTCATTGACTAGGCTGTGTGATGTAGCTCGCGCATGAGCAGGTTGGGCCAAGTGGGCAAAGTCGGTCCCAACAGGCGGGTCAAAGATAGGATGACTAAGCCAAAGTAAGGCCATAGTTGACCATTATGGTCAAACCTGATCCATGGTGGCTCTATCTATCATCTGACTGCTATAGCTGGGGGCAGTCGACCTCCACATTCACTAGACTGACTGTGCAATTGGTCCATAATCCTAGGTACCCCTGTCAAATGATCAAATAACCATAACTTTCAAACAATAATTCTATTTAATGAGCCTTTTATAGCATTGGGAGACTGACATTGAGAGGATACATTTGAGATAATGTGTTGTATTTTTCATTTTTACTAGTATAGGTTGAGAGTGTTCCCTTGGTCCTTTCCTCGATGGATTAGTACGGAATGATATCCACATTTCTGGATTATAGCCCCCTCTAGAAGTCGAGTACCATATAGAGTTATGGTATCCCTCCATTTGACTAGTGAATTATTTTATCACCACTATTGGAGTTTCTTTTGAATCATTATATATTCTGAGAGTTGGGAATTGGTACTCCATTTAGCGGTCTGTATCAATAGCATTAGTGGTATTCCCTAGAGTGTTTGGGAAGGATCCTCTACATTGTAAATTGATCCAGATAGGGTTATTGATATTCCCATATGGGTTTGATCAAGATCACGTCTCTATGTATCATAATATTTCGTGACTACTATGTTCTCTTTGGTCGGGGTCCCAAAGATCTAGACCTCTTTGTGAGTGTCTCCAATGATATCCTGGATCGAAGAGTGTGTTCTCCTAGAATGACCGTGCTTTGAGTAGAATCATATGGATGGTAATTTTTTATGAATTACCTCTATAATGGGTGTCTTGGATAGAGTATATCATGATATTATTGTTATATGTATTATATTAATATACCAATGTAGAGATGGATGTGGTATTATTGTGTGGTATTCCTGTGTGGTGTTCTTGTATGGAATTCCTGTGTGGAATTCTTATGTGGGATTCCTATGTGGTATTCCTATGTGGTATTCTTGTGGGGTATTCTTTTGTGGAATTACTATGTTGTATTATTGTGTGTAATTCCTATGTGGTATTCCTGTGTGGGATTTATGTGTGGTATTCTCATGTGTCATTCTTGGGTGGAATTATTGTGTGTAATTCATGTGTGGTATTCCTATGTGGTATTTCTATGTGGAATTCCTATATGGAATTATTATGTGGTATTCTAGTGTGTCATTCCCTTGTCATTCATGGGTGGTATTCATTTGTGGTATTCCTTTGTGGTATTCCTGTGGGTAATTCCTATGTGGTATTCCTGTGTGTTATTTATGTGTGGTATTCCTATGTGGTATTCTTATATAGAATTCCTATGTGGTATTCCTTTGTGGAAATCTTTTTTGGTATTCTTGTGTGGCATTCATGTGGGTTTGTCCTATGTGGCAATCATGTGTGGTTTTCTTGTGTGGTATTTTTGTGTGGCAGTCCTTTGTGGTACTCCTTTGTGGAATTCCTTCATGGTAGTCCGTTTTGGTATTCTTTAGTGGTATTACTTCATGGAATTCCATTATCATATTCCTTTTTGGTTTCAGGGTTTCTTATTGGGTATTTTTTTAATTACCCCCGCACGGGATTTTCCCACATGTAATGTGTGTTGTGTAGAATATTGACCCTTTTGATGAATTCCATGGTAGACCAGGACCAAGAAGTGGTTAGTGAGTCTGAACAGATGAGGTGTGTTCTGGTGGTTGAGACAGTAGTCTCAGTACCTCTTTACATTTATGTTGGACATGTGGTTACAAACTTTTTTGGTAGGATTGTATTCTAGCCTTATTTACTTTATGGTTCTTTTATTGTCGTACTCTATTGTGATATTTTAGTGGTATGAATTCATTTTTCACTTTTTGGTTTTATACATTTCATCATTTAGTGGTATGGATATGTCTCTGTGTTTATAGGTACTTGGGATAATGCCTCCAATTTGTGGGATATTCCTACTCAGTTTTAGTCGATGGCCTCTAGCTTAATGGAGGTGGGTTTGGAGTAGTCAGAGCATGGGCATATCAGGAACAGGATGTGACCGAGTGGTATCAAAGGTGTTCAGTTAAACTTTAGCAACGAGAGTTTGTGATATTGGTTTTGGGAAACAGTGTTAAGTGTTTTGAGTTCGGCATTCAGGACAGGGACTCCTATGTTGGTGTCACAGGCAGATGTATCCATACACTATGACTCTAATAACCACTTTTTTTTACTCAATACATGAAAACACTAGTTGTAGGGAAAATAATGGTACAAGCATCATATAAGAATGGATTTTGGTTTCCATGTACTTCTTGAGATAACTCTCTAAATACACTAATTTTCCATGGTACATATTATTTTCTTACTGGATGTCTCTACATAGAAAAAAACTTAGGGCTCCACAACTTGATCACAAGGATGGTCCTCCGGTTGACAAGACATTGGAATTGGGATTTTTACTAGAGGTATCACCTCAAGATGGTGCACCAGCCATACCACCACTTGTAAAGTACCATGTGATACTTGTAGTACTGACCGCACTTCACGTGTTTCAGTGATTGAGACCCCGCAGGTTACAAGTGGATCAAGAAACACAAGAGGCTGAGTTCTGGCTTAAGGTGAGGGACTGAGTTTTCTATCTAGTTAAGACACAATCATATTAGATGGTGGTCCTAGCAGTGGGCCTTATACGTAGCTTAGTAGGGTGATGGTTGGGTTTGGTTACCCGATCTTGCGATGAGGCAACTCTTTCATAGATATATTTTGAGAACCATTTTCATAGAGGAGTTATCACATTATAAGATATGGGATATGCATGTATAGTATCTTCTATAAATTTGGTAGGATGACATCTTAGTATTTGAGTATTCATCGAGGCATACCAACCTTTACAGGTAATTGATGAATATGATACATGACCAGTGCTTCAGGACTCAGACCTTTGTGTGGGGGCTGGGTAGGGACATTTGAGCCAGTTTTATTCCTCTGTGCATTCCTACCTATATTAGAGTTATAGAGTGCACCTTAGTGGTTGAGACTTCCTTGTATGGGAAGATACAACTACTAGTATCCAATAGTGGTAAAGAAGGATCAGAGTGATGTGTTCATACAGTTCAGACAGCAGTACCATTAAATATTTTATTACAGGATTGGCATGTGGTTATAAACGCTTTGGTGGGAATATATTCTGGCCATGTTTACTTTAAATTGATTTTATTTCGTACTTTGTTTTGAGATATTAGTAGTATGCACGCATGGTTTACTTCGTAGTTTTTTTATATTTCATCATTTTGTGGCATGGGGATGTGTGCATGTGTATAGGTACTTAGGGTAATTGCCTTCCATTTGTGGGATATGCCTACTCAATATTAGTCACCAGCCCCTTGCCTATTAGAGTATGGCTTGTGACATGGATGGAATGGGACCCTCTAGAATGGGTCATTATAAATTTGGTTTTTCATGGGTAGAATCATTACATTATCCATCACTTTCAATGTTAACACATTTTCTTATAGTTCCATTAATTGACTAAAACCAGAAAACATGGTATGATCCATAATAATCACTATGGGAAATAAAAAAATCATGAAAATCATTTATAGTATGAAAAAATCATGAAAGAATATTTTCAATATAGTACACCAAAAATATAACATAGTTAAATGATTTTTATCATCTATTTAAATCCTTTATAAAGGTTAATAAATAAAATATAAGTTGACCTATTTATATCCCCTGGAGTCTCAAACTTGTTATGTAGAAAGGGACCACCCATATTTCACTAGAATGATGACTGGAATATATTTTATGAACTCTTTTTGGGGTAATTATCAATGATATAACTGTGCCAAAACTACATCAACTTTTAGTGTCCAAGAAATATGTTTTTATAAGAAACAAAAATAATATCTATATTAGGAAAGCATTAGGATTTTATTTTATGCATAGACTTATCTGTAATGTCTATTACAGGGTTATGTTCCACAATATATTTTTTCTTAAATCTAGTTATGAAGTTTTATACTAAATTTCTCTCTAATAAAAACTATAAATATCATAAACTGTGTAGCCTATACTTGGTGCTTACTATATTACCTTCAAAATAGATACAAGGGATCACATCCCTATGGATCGATCAGTATTGTAGTCTTGAAAAACTATATATAATCATTCGTCCTATATTACATTAGAAATTAAATATAACTCTTAGTGATAGTAACTAATTTTCATCCATGATCTCTTTAAAATAGTTATTCTTCGTATTCTAAGGAAAGGGGAAAAAATAAATGTGATCTCAGAAGATTAGTAAGGGTTACATACAATAGGATCTATCATTACTAATAAGTGATCAGTATATTTCATGCATGCATTTTAGAGTGTTTTAGTGTACTGATTTATGTAATTAAATGCATAATATTTCCAATTTTGTAGTGTATTGATTTTTTTTGTTTTATATAAGAAAACAACTGATATTTGAAAATTATTGAAAAGAGGATAAAATATGAGAAAATAAAAACTTCACACTGTGAGCGAAGCATAGCGGCACAACATTAGATTTTTGAAGATGAAGTGGAGCTGGAAACTGGAAAAACATTGATTACGTGTCTTGTAATAACATTACACATTGTGACTTTTGCAACTAGAATTTTATGCACTGGACAAGTTATGAATATATTTCACATCTTGAAAGAAATTTACCCCTCATGAGTCCCTATTCCACATTATAAATGGATTCAAAAAACAAATGCGATTTTAGCAATAGTTACACAGATTAAAAAGAAGTTGAGGAAAATTATGAGGACTACATGATGTGAAACCTACTTACATGTTGCATTATTTTTGACATGTACAAAAAAACAAAGATAAAGAGGTTGTAGGTTTTGATGGATGTTGCCTATAAAATGAGGCATACATCCACCCTTCTAATATACTCTAGACCAAAGGGAGAGACTGTGACACCAAGGGGGGACCACTAGATGATAGAGTGATGATCTGGATCCTGGCCTCACCCCTAACCTTCTCCACCTTTTCATCAGGTATTTTTGATGCTCATTATCATCATGCATAGAATGAGTGAGTAGCCATTTCTATGTCAAGTGACATGATTTTATGTGGGATTGATTCTTAGGTATTATTTTCTAAATCCTATTCATGTTTTGGATTAATGCAAACCATTTTATCAATTTTAAATATTCTCCTTTTCGTATTACATGACCACTGCTACATTCTGAGGAGTATTATTTTATTGCACCAATTAATTAGCCTAATATTCACATGACGATTATGCAATAAAGTTTATTTATTTTTATATAAGGTTTTGGGTCACCTATCTCTATGATTGCATCTATTGGATGACCATTCTAATGGTCCGATCATATTATTAGGGTCAGGTACCCATACCAAGGATCCATGCTGACCAAATTCCAACACCAAACAAGAATAAAACCATATAAATTGAATCCTTATCACACAAACTTGAAAATCACTAAACCTGGCAGGTATCCCATCTTGAATTTCAACCATACCTCACTGAACTTTGTTTAATTATTTAAAATAACCGAAAAATTTCAATTCCAACTACTATAAAAAAATTTAGAAGATATGGATCACCCTTATGGGTTCAATACTTGGACAGGATAGATACTAAATTTTTTGTGATGTTTTATGAGTATGTATGAATTACTAAATTTGGTATCCCTATAGGATTTAATGATTCCCCACAGGCTGTAAAAATTTTGGCATATTTTTTAGGTATGGTTTCCTTTTTGATTAAATTAATTAGGAATTTAGATATTTGTTTTTATAATGACTCATTGTTTTACAATTGGCTTTTTCATATCTTTGTTTCTGATACTTATCTATTACTTGACTTCTCCACTCAAGGAAATGATAAAATTGAAGATCTTGCATTCGAACTTGAGTTGTAGAAAACCTTACATAAGTAGAAAATTGAGGAATATGACAATCAAAAGAAAATCATGGTTGGTAGAGGAAAATTTCAAGGAGATTAACATGAGCTAGGAAAACCAGCTAGATCGTAGGTCCTATGAAGAAATCAAGGGGAAAGTGCTGATCAAATATAGAAGAACCTCAAACATGGGAGGAAATCTAATTATTCAGATACCCCCCCCCCCATTGTTTCTTAACACATTGAGGTAAATTTAGCAGTCATTCAAATGATAATTCACTCTCTATAATTCACTGGACTACCTCATGAAGTCCCCAACACAAACATTGGATGTTTCTTTTTGATTTTTGATACGTTCCAAAATTAGAACATCACAAATGATGTTGTCTTGATGCACTTGTACACATTTTCACGAAATGAAAAAGCATGGGAGTGGATCCAAAGTCTACTTCCAAATTCAATAACAACATAGGAGGATCTGGTAATTAGGTTTTTAACATGGTTTCTCATGCACTCAAAATATATTGATATATGGGTAGGCATTTTAAATTTTGATCAATCAAATGAAGAATAATTATATAGTTCATGGGAAAGATTTAATTTTTTAATTATATTATGTCATCATCATGGCATCAAAATGTGGTTATTATTTAAAAAAAAATATATGTTTATCACTGAGAAACAAATCCATAGTTGATAATTCTACAGAAGTTTTGCTTATGAAAAAGTCACCAGAGGCCAATAATGAGTTTCTAGATGAGATGTCTAGGAATTTTTTCCAATAGAATATAGAATAGGGGTGAGTTCAAGGACCATATATGGTTTAGAGTAAATGTATGGATGATCAAATTTAATATATGAAAAATAATTTAGATGCAATGATGTCTAATCAAAATACCATAGGTATGTATTGGGAAGAAAAAAATTATCTTGATTATAATCATCAAAATTATCGGCAGGGATGGATGCCACAAAATCCATAAAACCAAAATAAAAATCCAAGCCAAGTGCTTCATTCAAGAAAATAAAAATTTCATCCTCAACACCAAGGTCCACCACTGACTGGTCCGGTCCATTAACTGAATGAAACCCTAGAAACATTCATGACTACAATAGAAGACACACTTAAATAAAACAAACATAAGAGATCAGGGAAACACAATCTGAGAACTAGAAAATGGATCACATAACAAGCATGATGTAATAAGGAATTTATAATTTCAATTCAGTATGATTATAGAGACACTTAAAGGAAAAGAGGGGAGATTCGAGGATTCCCAAAAAAACCCTTATGGATATGTAAAATCCATATTACTGATAAGTGGAGAGAATACATGAGGTTGTGCTATTGAATTTTCATGAAATCATGGACAAAAATAAGAAGAATCAATTAATGAAAAGAATAAATAAGTTGAAGAACATAATGTATAATAATAAACACTGTCATACCCACCAACACTACTATTTCTATATTGGGAAAAATATGTGATGATTGATGAGAAAAAAGATAAGTTTTTTTTGATATTTTCAAGAAGTTACAAATGAACATCCTATTCAGGGAGGAAATTACAAACATGCCTATCTATAAAAAAATCATGAAAGAGTTAGTGATGAAAACAAAAATCCAGAAGAATTATCCAGCATTCCCTTAGAAGGAGAAAGTTCAATAGTAGTTTAAAGCATCCCACTGAAGAAACAGAAGGATCCAAGTTTTTTTTCATTCCAATTACTATTGGTACAAATGAGTTAGGTATAGGTTTATGTGATTTATGGTCCAGTGTAAAAATCATGTCATACGCAACATTCAAGATCCTGGTATTGAATGAAATGCAACCAACGTGAGTTATGATTGAACTTGATGATACAACTGTGAGATTTCCTTGAAAATTACTTGATGATTTCATCATCAAAGTATATGAGTTCTAGTATTAAATGGATTTTCTAGTGATGTATATAGATGAAGAGAAGCTACCGATAATATTTTAAATATCATTCCTTACTATAGGAAGGGAACTGATTGATGTTTATAATAGAGATATGAGTTTAAGAGTAGAAGGATCAGGAGTAAAATTAAATTTTCATTGGGTAATTCAGATGTAAGATGAAACATTAAATTATATTTCAAAATATAATTTTATGGAAGAATATCATGATGTTATCCATGGAAAAAGAGCTAAAGTATCTGCTATAGAAAGTGAATAAGAAATTAAAAAAAGATAAAGAATTGTAGAAATCTGATCGAAAAAGTTGTAGATAGTGGAGGAATATTCATTCAAGAATTATTCAAAGAAGGAGAAAAATTTTGGGTAGTGAGTGAACTACCATATTATTTTTAATGAAGGGCTAAGCACTACTAGACAGGTCCCATTGAGATAGAAATAATTTTCAAAAATAGAATGTTGAAATAATATTTAGATAAAGGGAGAGGACTAATAAACATTGAGGAATCAATATGTAGACATTTTTTATATCTAGATCAGGTAACCTCTTTCATATAATCAATCACCTGAGCTGAATGAGTTATGTTTGAGCCAACCATGGTAAAAATGCGATTTTAGGAGGTCACCCTAGTTTTTAATATTTTTCTTTATTTGTTTTATGTTTTTATGAGAAATAATTCAACGCCAAATATTTTTAAAATTTCATTATTATGGACTATGCATTCACTTTTTTATTTTATTTTTGTAGGACCCTTAATAAAGGGATATAGAAGAACATGTATATCCCATGATTGAATCTTCAATTTGAATGTGGCTAATCATTTCAATTCAATATTACTCAATCGTATTCCCTGTATTTTATTTATTTAGATCATTAGTTGGAAATTAAATTCCCATATTTGATTCATTCTTTAATCAACGGAACTAGGATACATAAACTACCTAGGAAAATTATCATGCCATATATTTTAAATTCATTGTGAATAAATATGAATCAGAAAATGGAAAAAATAATTAGTAGAGATAAACATGTGAAATTTGAGTGGAAAATTACTAATTTAAGGGAGAATTTTGATCATTGTAAATGAAATTTTTCTATGATTCATTCATGTTTTGAGTTTCTGAAATTTTCATTCCTTGATTTAATTATCCATATGCATTGCCACGAGTGATTTTCCCAACCATTCATCTCATTCTCGAGATATCCACGAATCCAGTATTTTCCATTAATTATATAGTATATTTCATTAGAAACACATGAAAATTTTCTTCTAGATATTTCATTGTATACTATCGAATCTATGAATGTATAGATTCACTTTTAATATGATCGAGGCATTGTTTTTGTTAGGCCTTATCTTGAGACGCTCCTTGAATTAATCCATTTTAAGCCTTTAGAAGCTATGAATATCCCTATAAAGAAATAAAACATGTTACAATCCTATTTTATCCATTCCTACCTTCCTCTAAATGTTTTCCATGATACTTAATAAGAAAAAGTGTGGGGGGACTTTATTGGGTATAATAGGATATACATCATTGGGGATATTTTTCTAAGGGATTTTTCTATTATGATTTGGGAGGGGATATGAAAAATTTCATTTTATTTTATTATTTACATTTATTGCTAAAGAACATTAAAAAATAACTAAATAACATAAAAATTGGTTGTGTTTGGGAGGATCCATGATCACCAAAATCTAGACCGAAGTTTTTTGGGTCTTATGTGGTTAGGCGATGGATGTGAGATTTTTCCTAAGAATATCTTTTGAAAAAGAAAAAAAAATAAAAGAGTGGTTGATTGATTCATTTTTCTTACACATATAATGATCCCAGTTTGATATTTTTAGGGGAGAGAGAAATTTCACTTATAAATGGAGATATTCATTGAACTATTTTTCATATCATTCAATGTAACTTATAGGTAAACCTCCTTTTTGAGCCATACTTTTTATATCATCTGCCTACTTTCCTTGAAGCCTTGGAGTAATTTGAAACTTATCGATAAATCCACATGAATAATTTTTATTTTTGTCTTTATGTGGTGAAGATGTTAGATTCCTTATAATACTATTGTAAGTTACATGTTTTGGAGGCATCTTTTGAACACTATTAATTTTTACCCTGATGACGCATAGAAAATTTCACATGAGGTACATTGAAAATGTGAAGCATACTGATAATAAATTGAAAAGTGAAAATATATGAAAGAAGAAACGTGGTCATTTTAAAAGAGGAAAATAAAAATACTTTGATGACTATTTTCATTGAAAATTATGATGTTGATGAATTCTATGGTGTTATGATTGAGAGTTTTATTTTCTATTTAATCAATAACTTTTTCGGAAATTATATTTGAAGCACAGTAAGATGAGAGTCCTTTGTAGTTTGTTGAGATTCCATCTTTGAGGAAATGGTAGAATTCAAGTGTGTGGTTATTTGATAAGTATATTTCATGCATGTAATTTTGAGTTCTTTAGTATAATCATTTATATATTTAAATGAATTATATTTCCAATTTTGTATTGTATTTAATTTTTTTATGTTTTAGGGTAGGAAAAAATAGATATTTGAAAAAATAATGAAAAGGGGAAAAAATATGAGCAATCTCGTAGTGTGACATCAGATTTTTGAAGATGAAGTTGAGTTGGAAAATAGACAAACACTCATTACACATAATGTAATAACATTACCCATTGTGACTTTTCCAACAAGAATTTTCCACACTGGAAAAGACATGAAGACAATTCACATGGTCAATGAAATTTTCACACCGTGAGACCCTATTTCACATTTTGAATGGAGTCAAAGTTACTAATGAGATTTGGTGAGATTTTCACAGATTCAAAATACACAGAGGGAAAATTGGTGGATAACATGATATGAAACCTACTTCTACATTATTTAATTTTTGACTCATAGAAAAAATTAAATATACTGCGGCTATAGGTTTTAAAAGGATTTTCCTAAAATATGAGGCATCCAAACACCCTTCCAATATACATTAGACAATTAGGAGAATGTACGGCCCCAAGGTGTAACTACCAAATGGGAGAGTGATGATTCGGAGCCCGAACTCACTGTCAAACATCTCCACCTTTCTTCTTCAGGTACTGATGTTTCTCATTCTCATCATGCATATCAAGAGCGAGTAGGCCTTTCTGTGTTGGGTGATGTGATTTTAAAGGTATGTGATGCTTATGGATTATTTTATAGTTACTATTCATGATTTGGATTACTTCAAACCATTTATTTAATTTCAAATCTCACCCTTTTTTATTACATGGCCATCGCCGCATTCTGAGGAGTATTATTTTATTGCACCAAATAATTAGCATACTTTCCACATGATCATTATGAAATCTTGGTTAGTTATGATTAAACAATTTTTTGTGTCACCTATCTCTATGATTTCATCTCGTAGATGGCCATTCCAATGGTCAAATAATATTATTTGGGTTTGGTACCTAGTCCAAGGATCCCTTATAACCAAATTTTGACACCAAACATGAATAATCCCATATCAATTGAATCTCTGGAACAAGAACCTAAAAACACTAAATACGTCATTTCTCTCATCTGGAATTTCAACCAAACATTATTGAAAATTGTTTCGTTCTTTAAATGAATAAAACAATTTCAATTATTGATTTATTAAAAAAAATTATAATATACGGATCATACATATGGATTCGATACTTGGATTGGCTAGATACTATGTTTTTAGTTAGGTTTATTTGAGTCCATATATATTACTAAATTTTGTTATCCACATAGGATTTAACCATTCCACCTAGGCTATAAAATCTTTATCAATGTTTCCAATGACGGTTGTAGTTATTCATAAATTAATTAATAATTTAGATATTTTTTTATATTAACTCTTTATTTTACACTTCTTCTTGTCGTGTCATTTGTTTAGTTACTAATCAAATTCAAGACTACTCCACTTGAGACTAGGATAAAATTTAAAATCATGCATTTGAAACCAAGTTAGAGAAGACCTTATGTAAGTAGAAATTGAGAAAGATAAACAAAAAAATCATGGCTGGTAGATTAAAACTTCAAGGAGATGAACATGAGTTGAACCAACCAGCATGACCATAGTTCCTAAGAATAGATCAAGGGGAAAGAGCTGATCAACTATGGAAGACCCTCGAACATGGGAGTAAATATGTGATTTCTAATAACCCCATAATTTCTCTACACTTAGAGATAAAGTTAGTGGTCATTCAAATGATAAAGCACTTGATACAATTCACTAGGAAACCTTAGGATGACCACAATACACACATTAGATGTTTCATGGAGTTTTGTGACATATCCCAATTTCATAAAGTCACAATTGATGATGTGAGGCTACACTTGTTTAGATTTTCATTAAAATAAAAACCACAGTAGTGGATCTAAAGTCTACCTATGAATTCAATAACAATATAAGACGATCTGGTAAGGATGTTTTTAACATGGTTTTTCCTACCCTCAAAGTCTATGGATATGCAGGTAAGAATTCTAAATTTTGATCAAGAAAATGAAGAATCATTATATAGTTCATGGTAAATGTTTAAAGGATTAATTAGAATATTTCATCATCATGGGATCAAAATGTGACTGTTAATTCAAATATTTTATAAAGGTTTATCATTGAAAAATAGGTCCATATATGATGATTCTACAGGAGGTTCACTTATGAAAAAGTCACCAAGGGATAATAATGAGTTTCTATATGAGATGTCCATTAACAATTTCCAATGGTAACCAGAATATGGGTGAGTTCAAGGAGTAGATATGGTGGAAAAAATATGGATGGATTCTCAAATTGAATCTTTGACAATGAAGAGGGTTGAAATAATGACAAAAAAAACTCCAAGGTATGTTATATGATGATGAAAAATATCTTAATTATAATTGTAAAAATTATGGGCAGGGATGGAGGTCAAAACCACCATAAAAAAATTAAAATTTAGGCCAATCATTTCATCCGATACAATAAGGATTTAAACATCAACACCAAGGGCCAACACTGACCAGTCAAGTCCATTTACTAGAGGAGTCCTTGGAAACATTCATGACCAAAATAGGAGCTACACATAAAGAATTGGCATCATTCTCTAGAGATAAGGGAAACAAAAATAGTGAATTGAAAAATGACTCACATAACTTGTAATTTTCAATGAGTAATTTAGAATTTCTAGTCTTTCATATTGTAAAGACACTTAGAGAAAGGAAAATATGAGATCGTCGATGATGCCTAGAAAAACTCCCATTAGCAGATGTTAAATCAATATTAATATTAAGTTGAAATAATACATGAGGGGGAAATATTGAATATATAACAAATCATGGAAAACAACAAAAAGAATCAAGTCAAGAAAATAATATACAAACTAAGGAAGATAATGAAGAAGAAGAACCACCATCGTACCAACCACCACTACCATTTCCATATCAGAAAAAGCTAGTGAGGATTGATGAGAAAATGCAGATGTTTTTAGATATGTTGAATAATATACACATCAATATCCCATTTACTGAGGCAATTGTAAACATGTTTGTATATGAAAAAGTCATGAAGGAGTTGGGGACAAACAAAAATAATCTTAAAGAATTATGCAGTATACCGCTTGTATGAAAATTTTCAGAAGTAGTTTCAAGCATCCTACGAAATAAATAGCTGGATCCTGGTATTTTTTCCATTCCATTTACATTTGGTATTAATGATTTTATTAGAGATTTATGTGATTTATGTTATAGTGTAAAAATAATTATACACAAAAAATTCAAGAGCCTAGGATTGAAGGAAATGAACCCAACTCAAGTTATTATTGAACTAGATGACAAAATAGTGAGATATCCTCAAGGATTACATGAAGATTTCATCGTCATAGTAGTTGAGTTCTATTTTCTAGTATATTTTTTGGTGATATACATCAATGAATAGAAGATATCAATAAATTTTGGAATACCATTACTAACTATAGGAAAGGCACTAATTGATGTTCACAATGGAGAGATGAGTTTTAGAGTATGAGGATCAGAAGTAAAATTCAATTTTCACCGAGTGATGCAAAAGTTAGACGAACTAGTGGATGACTTTTCAAAAGATAATTTGATGAATTAAGAGGATGATGTTGTCCATGAAAAGAGATCTGAATTATCTATTGTAGAAAGTGATTAAGAATGTAAGAAAATGAAAAAAAATATTAGAATGTGCTGGAAAATATAAAGATAGTGGATGAACATTCATTAAAGATGAACTCAAATAATGACAATTTGTTTGGGCAGTCAGGGAAGTACTATTTGTTTTTTCAAGATGGGACAAGTACTACAGGATTGGGCCCATGGAGATAGAAAAATATTTTAACAAAGGAAGTGTGAAATTAGTTTAAGATAAAGGGATAAGAAAAAACATCACAAAAGAATCAAGGATTCAACGTTTTGTTGATCTAGATCAGGTAACCACTTTCCTACCATCAATATCTTGAGCTGAATGAGGTAAGGATGATCCAAAAATGGTAAAAAAAGAGTTTCCATGTGGAAACCCATGTTTTTAGTATTTTTATCTATTTTTTATGATTTTAGGAGAAAGAAATCATCCCAAAATATTTTTAAATTTTCATTGTTTTGGCCTACACATTCACTTCTTTATTTTATATATGTAGGAACATTAAGAAGGGTATCATGAAGAACCTGTAAAACCCATGTTTTAAGCATGAATTTGAATTGAGACTAAGTATTTCAATTCTATTTTTTCAAAAGTATTCCCCATATTTTAATTCTTTAGAGATTTAGATAGAAATCGCATGCCCATATTTCATTCATTCATTATCAAATAAACTATGAGACATAAACTACCAAGGACAATTATCATGCGATGTATTTTATGCTATTTGGTAATAAATTTGAATGATAAAATGGCAAAAATATTTAGTAAAGATGAAAATGTGTAATTTTAGTTGAAAATCTTGATTTAGTGGAGCATGTTGATCATTTGAGATGATTTTTTTCGATGTGTCTATTCTTTGAATTTCTAATGTTTTCATTGATTGCTTTAATTATTCATATGCATTACCATGTGTGATGTTCCCAACCATTGGTATCATTTACAAGACATCCACAAAGCCAGTATTTTCCATTTTTCTATAGTATATTTCATGAGAAACTTATCCATGTTTTATTCTAGAACTTTTTTTCATTTTATCAAAGATATGACTGTACTAAATGAGTTTTAATATTATTAAGGAATTATTTTTTTTATCCCTTATCTTGAGACCCACCTTTCATTAATACATTTTAAACTCATAGAATCCATGAATATCCTTGTTAGGAAATGATAAATTTTACAAGCCAATTTTATCAATTATTACATTCCTCTAAATGTTTTTCAAGATAATTATAACGAATTAGTGTGGGGGAGGAACTTTATTGGGAATACTGGGATATAATTCATTATGCATATTTTTATGAGGGATTTTTCTATTATGATTTGGGAGGGGTCATGAAATATTCCAATTAATTTTATTATTCACCTCTCGTTCTAAAAAACATTCAAAATAAATAAATAAATCATATAAAAAATGGGTTGTGTTTGGGAGGATCAAAAATCACCATTTTCTGAACAGATGATTTTGGGGTTGTATGTGGTTAAGTGATGGATATGATATTTTTCCTAAGCATAGATTTTGAAAAATAAATACAAGATGGGTTGATTCATTCATTTTGTTTACATGTATCGTGATCCCAGTTTGACATTTTTAGGGGAGAGGGAAATGAAACTTGTAAAGTGAGACATTCATTGAACTATTCTTGATATCATGAAAAGTACTTTAGCGTTAAAACTACTTTTGGAGACTTAATTTCTATATCCTTTACCTACTTACCCAAAATCCTAAGAGTCATTTTAACCATATTATTGAAACCCTCATAATTAATTGTGATTTATATCTTTACGTGGTGGAGATGTTAGATTCCTCACAAGCCTATGATAAGTTACATGTTTTGGATGTATATACTGAACACTATTCATTTATACCCTGATGATGAGTGAGAAAATTCAAGTGAGTTTGATTTAAGATGGCATGCATACTGATAATTAATTGAAATGTAAAAATGGTTGTATGAAGAAACATGGTTATTTAAATATAGGAAAAGTAAAATACTTGGTTGACTATTTTCTTGGAAAAATTAGACAATGATGAATTCTCATGTATTATGACTGAATATTTTTTTTCTATTTGATCAATCTCTTTAATTGAAATTAAATTTGAATCATGGTATGATGACAATCCCTTGTAGTACGTTGAGAATCCATCATTGAGGATAAGGCTGAATTCATGTGTGGGGGTATTTTATAATTATATTTCATACAAGTATTTTTGAGTGTTTTAGTGTACTGATTTATGTATTTAAATGAATAATATTTCCAACTTTGTAGTAGATTGACTTGTTTTAGGTTTTATGGTAAGAAAAAAATAGATGTTTGCAAAAATAATGAAAAGAGGAGAAAATATGGACAAAATAGCGGTGTGACATCAAATTTTGGAAGATGGAGCAGATATGGAAACAATAAAAACATTGATTACACATTGTGTAATAACATTACACATTGTGAATTTTGCAATAATAATTTTTCACACTAGAAAATTCATGAAGACATTTTGCACTACGAATAAAATTTACACGCTATGAGTCCCTAATTCACATTGTGAATGGAGTTAATGTTCCAAATGGGATATGTGTGAGATTTTCATAGATTCAAAAGAAATAGAGGAAAACTCAGAGGATTACATTACATGAAACCTACTTATACACCATGTAGTTGTTGATGCAAAGAAAAAAATACACAATGATTGTGGGTTTTGACGGGATTTTTCTATAAATGAAGGCATCTAGCCACCCTTCCAATATACTCTGGAGCATAGGGATCAAGTGTGACACCACAAGACGACCACCTGGTGAGAGAGAGATAATTTAGATCCCTTCTTCACATCCGACCTTCGCTGCATTTCTTCTTCTGGTACAGATGATGCTTTTTCTTTTAATAAATAGCCTGAAGATGTAGTCTTTTCTCTATCGGTGATGTGATTTTTAATGGATGAGATGCTTTGGGATTATTTTTTAATTCTTATTTATATTTTGGATTTCTACAAACCATTTAGTCAATTGAAAATATCTTTTTTTCATATTACATGACCATTTCGGCATTATAAGGAATATTATTTTGTGGAACCAATTAATTAGCATACTTTTCACATGACCATTGTGGAATCTAGGTTAGTTGTGTTTAAACAAGGTGTTGGGTCAACTATCTCTATGATTTCATCTATTATATTACCATTCCAATGGTCTAATCATATTATTTGGTTCGGGTAACCAGACCAAGGATCCCAACTAACCCAATTCAAACACTAATCGTGAACAAACCCATATCAATTGAATCCCTACCACACGAACCAGAAAATCACTAAACGTGGCATGTATCATATATTGAATTTTAACCAAACATTACAACACTTTATTTGTTTCATTAAATGTACTGAAAAATTTCAATTCGATCTTCCATAAAAAATTTAGACCAAATGGATCATCCCTATGGGTTCGATATTTGGATGGGATACATACTAGATTTTATGTTAATTTGTATGAGCCTTTATAAATTACTAAATTTGGTTTTCCTCATAGGATTTAACTATTCCCCATTGGATAAAAATGTTCTGACAACATTTATGGGGATGGATGTCAATATTATTAAATTAATTAGGAATTTAGATATTTTTTTTATATTAACTCGTTATTTTACAAATGGTATTCTCATGTCATTTTTTAGGTACTAATCTATTGCATGACTACTCCACTCAAGGCAATGATAAAATTAAAGATCTTTCATTTGACCCTGAGTTGGAGAAGAAATTACATAAGATAAAAAGGATGAATCTAACTAAGAAAAGAAAATCATCACTGTTAGAGGAGAATTTTAAGGAGATGAACATGAGTTGGGACAACCTGCAAAACCAAAGGTCCTTGGAATAAATCAAGGGGGAAAGAGCTGATAAACTATGGAAGACCCTTGAACTTGGGAGCTAATCCAAGCATTCTAATACCGCCCATCACAAATCAACACTTTGAGATAATGTCGGTGGTCATTCAATTGATAACACACTCACTTTTAAATCACTGGGCTACATCAAGAAAACCCCAACGCACATTTTGGATGTTTCTTGGAGATTTGTGACAAGTTCCAATTTCAGAACATTACAAATGACTGTATGTGATTGTGCTTGTTCATATTTTCACTAAAAGGAAAATCATGGAAGTGGATACAAATTTTACCTCCACATTCAATAACAATAGTGGAGGATCCAGTAGGTATGTTTTTAACGATGTTTCCCCAACCTAAAAGTCAATAGATATGCAGGTAATAATTATAAATTTTGATCAATCAAAATAAGAATCATTATATAGTTCACGGGAATGGTTTAAAGGTTTAATTAGATGATGTTATCATCATGGAATCAAAATGTGGTTATTAATTCAAACATTTTAGAATGTATTATCTTATAGAAATAGGTCCATAGGTGACTCTATTGTTGGAGGTTATCTTATGGGAATGTCACAAGATGATAGATATGAGTTTCTATATGAGATGTCCAGCAACAATTTCTAAAGGTTGCTAGAAGACAGTTGAGTTCAAGGAGTGCATACGGTGGAAAATAGATGGATGGATGCTCAATGAAATCTACAAAAAAAGAATATGGATTAAATTATGACCAATCAAAATCCCCAAGGTATGTATTGGGAACATAACAAATTTCTAGATTATAATCATCAAAATTATGGGCTGGTATGGAGGTCACAAAAACCACAACAACAAAATTAAAAACAAGTCCAAGAATTTCGGTTGGGTCAATAATGATTTCAACCTCAACACCAAGGGTTGAAACTGACCAGTCAAGTCCATTCACTAGAGGAGACCCTGGAAACATTGATGACTACAATAGGAGTTGCACATATAGAAACGACATTATACTCAAGTGATCAAGAAAACACAATCATAGAATTGAAAAATTACTCACATAACCAAAAAAAGTAATGAGAATTTTAGAATATTAAGTCTATCATATTTTAAAGAAACTTAGTGGAAGGAAAAGTGGATATCTTGCAGGATGAACATAACAAAACCCCCATAGAGATGTTGAATTCATATTGCTATGAAGTGAAATAAATACTTGTGGGAGAGGCATTGAATATTCATGAAATCATGGAAAACAAAAAAAAAGAATCAAGTCATGAAAATAATATAGAAGATGAGGAATGTAATGAAGAAGAAGCACCACCACCATACCAACCACCACTTCCATTTCCATATCGAGCAAAGTAGATGAATATTGATGAGATAAAAGAGAAGTTTTTATAGATTTTAAAGAAGATTCTCATCAATATCCCATTCATTATAGAAATTCAAAATGTGGTTGTATATGAAAAATTCATGAATGAGTTGGTGATGAACCGAAATAATCTTGAATAATTGTCCCTCATTCCACTTACAGGTGAAAGTTCATTAGTAGTTTCAAGCATTCTTCCAGATAAACTGTAGGATCCTTATATTTTTTACATTCCAATTACAATTGGTACTAATGAGTTTGGAAGATAATTATGTGTTTTAGGTTTTAGTGTAAACATCTTGTCATACAAAACATTAAAGATCTGAGGATTGAAGTAAATGAAACCAAATCAAGTTATTCTTCAAGTAGTTGATACAAAAGTGAGATATAATCACGGATTACTTGGATATTTCATCATCAAAGTACATGAGATATATTTTCTAATAGATTTTCTACTTATGTACATGGATAAATATAAGATACTAATAATATTTGGAAGATCATTACTAGCTATAGGATGGGTATTGATTGATATTAAAAATTGATAGTTTATTTTAAGAGTAAGATGATCAAGAGTAAAATTCAATTTCACTAGGAGATGTAAAATTTAAAAGAAGTAGTATATGAATTTTAAAAACATATTTTTTTGAAAGAAGAGGATGATGTTGTCAATGGAAAATGAGCTGAAGTAGCCGCTATAAAAATTGAGGAAGAAAGTAGGAAAAATATAATGTAATGTATGAATGTGATGGAAAAAGATGAAGATAGTGGAGGAACATTCATTAAAGATGAATTTAAAGAAGGATAACAATTTTTGGTAGTCAGTGAACCACCATTTTATTTTTCAAGAAGGGCCATGAATTTTTGGATTGGGCCTAATGAGATAGAAAATGTTTTCAATAGTGGAAGGTAGAAATTAGGTTTAGATAAATTGGGATAACGAATCTAAATTATGGAATTAAGGATTCAAAATTTTTTAGAGCTAGATCAGGTAACCTCTTTCCTACCATTAATCACCTGAGATTAATGAGGTATGGGTGAGCTAAAAATGGTAAAAAATTCAGTTCTAGGAGGCAACCTGAGTATTTATTATTTTTCATTAATTATTTTATGTTTTTAGTAGAATGTGCTCATCCCAAAATATTTTTAAAATTTTATTTTTATGGATTTTTCATTCAGAAGTTTATTCTAATTTTGTTGGACCATTAAGAAATGGATCAGGTAGAACCTATACATCCCATGTTTGAAGAGTTAATTTGAAAGTGGAGTAAGCATTTTGATTCAACATTTTCCAACCGTATAACCCATATTTTATTTTTTAGAGATTAGGTTATAAATTGTATGACTATATTGGATTCAATATTTAATCAACTGAACTATACGACATAAAATAGAGAGGATTATTACCATGACATGTGTTTTAAATTCTTTGCCAATAATTTTAAAGGATAAAATGGAAAAAATAAATAGTGGAGAAAATATTGTAGAATATGAGTTTAAAATTCATGATTTAGAGGACCATGTTGATCATTTTAAATGATTTATTTCTGAGATTTGGCCATATTTTTAATTTCTGAAATTTGTATTTCTTAATTTAATTATTCGTATGAATTTTTATGAGTTATTTTCCCAACCAATCATCTCATTCCTGATACATCCATTGAGAAAATATTTTCCATTCTTTCTATAATATATTTCTTGAAAAACTGAAGAATTTTTTCTTGTAGAATGTTTTTTCATATTATCAATGTTATGACTGTACAAAATGACTTTTAATGTGATTGAGGAGTTATTTTTTCTATCCCATATCATGATACCCACCTTTCATTAATCCATTTTAATCCCATAGAATCCATGATCATCATTTTAAGGAAATTAACCATGTTATATTTCTATTTTATCTATTCCTAGCTTCCTCTAAATGTTTTCCCTCGTACATAAAAAGAATAAGTATGTGGGGACTTTATTGAGTGTACTAGGTTATACATCATTGTGGATATTTCTCTAGGGGGTTTTATTATGATTTGGTAGGGGCCATGAAATATTTTATTTTATATTATTTTTCAAATCACTTCCTAAAAAAATCAAAAAATAAATAAATAAATAATATAAATGAAATTGGTTTTGTTTTGGAGGATAAAAAATCACCATTTTCCAAAATGATCATTTTTGGGACGTATGTGGTTAACTGATAGATCTATGATTTTTCCTAAGAATATATTTTGAAAAATAAAAAAATAAAAAAAAAAATGGAAGAGAGGTTGATTCATTCATTGTCCTTACATCTATTAGGAGCCCACTTCGAGATTTTTAAGGGAGAGAGAAATGTCACTTGTATAGGGAGTCATTCATTGAACTATTTTTTATATCATTAAATGTAATTTAGAGTTATACCTCCTTTTTTAGCCTTACTTTCTATATCATTTACCTACCAACCCGGATGCCTCATAGTCATTTGAATTGTATCTATGAATCCCTCATAGTTAATTGTTATTTCTATCTTTACGCGGTGGAGATGTTAGATATCTTGCAAGCCTAATGTAAGTTACATGTTTTGGAGGTATGTGATGAACAAAATTCATTTTTACCCTGATGATGAGTGGAAAAATTCATGTGAGGTAGATTGAAAAAGGCATACATACTGATAATGAATTGAAAAGTGAAAATGGATTAATGAAGAAACTTGGTTATTTCAAAAGAGGAGAAGTAAAATACATGGTTGGTTGGTTTCATTGAAAAATTATATTTTGATAAATTCTACTATGTTATACATGAAAATTTTATTTTCTATTTGATCAATTTCTTTTATTGAAGTTTAATTTGATGTTTGGTAAGAGGAGCATCCTTTGTAGTATGTTTAGATTCCATCCTTGAGGACAAGACTTAATTCAAGTGTTGGGGTATTTGATAATTATATTTCATGAAGTTATTTTAGAGTGTTTTAGTGTACTATTTTATGTATTTAAATGAATAATCTCACCAATTTCGTAATATATTGATTTGTTATTTGTTTTATATATGGAAAAAACAGATATTTGAAAAAGGAATGAAAAGAGGAGAAAAAATGAGCAAACTTGTTGTGTGACATCAGATTTTTGAAGATGGATATGAGATGTAAACTGGAAAAACACTAATTAAACATCATGAAATAACATTACATGTCTTTATTTTTGATAAAATAATGTTATTCGATGGAAAATTCATAAAGAGTGTTCACCCTGAGAAAGTAAGTTACACATTGTGAGTTCCTATTTCATGTCATGAATGGAGTCGAAGTTCCAAAAGCTATTTTTGAGCTATTTTAATATATTCAAAAGTTTTGGAGTAAAACTAAGCGGATTACTCTTTGTGAAACCTACTTACACATTGGTTAATTGTGGATGTGAAAAAAAATTATGACATAGCGGCCGCAGATTTTGATGGGAGTTTCCTATAAAATGAGGCATCTGGGCACCCTTCCAATATAATCTAGAATAGAGGGAGAAAGTGTGACACCAAGGGAAGACCACCAAATTACAGAGTGACAATTCAGAGCCCAGCCTCACTACTAACCTTAACCACATTTCCTCTTCAGGTACCAATGATACTTGTTCTCATCAGGCATAACATGAGCGAGAAGTTCTTTCTCTGTCAGGGAATGTGGTTTTAAGGGAATTTGAAGCTTATGTATTATTTTCTAATTCATATTCATGTTTTGGATTAACTTAAAGCATTTTTTCAATTCCAAATCTTCTTCTTTTCATGTTACATGACCATTTCTACGTTCTGAGGAGTATTATTTTATTTCACCAATTAATTATCTTACTTTTCACATGACTATTATAAAATCTAGGTTAGTTATGTTTAAACAAGGTTTTGGGTCACATATCTCTATGATTTCATCTAGTAGATGACAATTCCAATTGTATAGTCGCATTATTAGGGTGACGTACCGAGAACAATGATCCCTACTTACCCAATTCTGACACCAAACATGAATAAACCCATATCAATTTAATCCCAATCACATGAACTTGAAAATCAATAAACATGGCATGTCTCTCATCTTGAATTTCAACCAAATAATGTTTCACATTGTTTCTTTAATTAAATTAACCAAACATTTTCAATTATATCTTCTTTAAAGAGTTTACAACATATGGATAATCTCGATGGGTTTGATACATGGACTGGATAAATACTACATTCATGGTTAGGTTATCTGAATCTGTATAAATTAATAAATTTTGTGAGCCCTATTTAATTTAATGACACACCATAGATGTCAATAAGTCATAATCAATATTCTAAGGTAAATTAATTAAAAAAATCTATTTAATAAATAATATGAGCATGAAGAATGAAATGTTAAGAATAAACAATGATTAAATAATTATATATAAATAATAAAAGATAACTAAAAGTTATCCATGGATGTCATAACTATCAAAATAATCATATGGACATAAATAAATTATTTTCTCAATAAGGAATGCATAATTCTAGAAATCATAAACTATCCATCATGGCCTCGTGCTTAAACATCTTACAAAAATGGATAAGGCCTCAACTAAAAAACTATTTTGTCTCATGATTCCTACTAAAGCATAGAGGGTATATTTATAGTCATAACCTACCAAAAACATTATAACTCCAATGCATTCTATATATATTTAATGATCAATTTATTTCATAAAAGTAGGCCTTATAAAATATTAATGAATACTAAATATCTATATATCCCTAATAAAATAGTAAAAAACCATATATAGAAATGGAATATTTTTACTTAGTAATCATATCCGTGATGAAATGAATATAGATATGTCTTCTTAAATATGATAATAAGAAATTTTATGATTAAATAGAAAGTTAAGGACCACAAAATTAGTCAAGAAATGAGAAATGACAATGAATTCATTAGAAGGGTATATCTTTTAGTAAAATAAAATATTTTAGATAATAGAATAATATTGAAAGGAATCATTTTAAAAATAATTAAAGATTTTACTTAATAAATTAATTAAAAACATGTTTAAGAATATTAATAGAGAAAAACTTCTCTAGATTTGGGAATATCCTTTAACATTGAATATGTTAAAAAATAAACATCACATCTGGCTTATTATAACGAAATTAAAAAAAGGACCCTTTTGGGAATGATTATAAATATTACTATCAATAATTTTAAAAATACAATGATAAAATATAATTTATTTAATAAATATTTTTATGATGATGAATAATTACTTCTTAGACAAAATTTTGAAAAATGTTGACATGGAAGAAAAATATACCCAAGCTAAAAGATAAATAAGTCTGTCATTTCTTTTACAAATTTATTGCATGATTCAAGACATAAAAAGAGGGATAGTAAGAAGAAAAAATTTAAACTATTTAAATATATAGAGTATAATTGAATAGATGGAGTTTGTGGTTGATATTTTATAATATTCCTTTATTGAAATATATAAGAAATCCTATTAAAATGAGATTCTAAAATATTTTCTTACCTCCTTGGTAACTATTAAATTGTAATTCCTTAAAAGAGTAAACATGAATTGAATAATTAATAACTTTTATTTAATATATATTCATGTTTAATTCAAAAAAGGGGTATCATATACACCTTATTAAATAAAATAGGTGTATAATACCAATTTTTTCATAATAGAGTGGAAAGTGAGACAAAATATCATAGAATTATTATATCATTGAAGTGATTTTGTGAAAAAAATGTAAATCCATAAAAAAATTATAAACAAAAAATAATAAAATATGATTTAATTTTATATATAATCATGTAATAGAATTTTCAATGAAGTATAAATATAAACCAATAATTGGAAATTGAGTTATATACTCATTACCATTGGCCTCATAGGCTTTGTATGTTATTTTAACCTCTGATATAATTAATTTAAATTTATTATAATTTAATATAATAATAAATTAGATAAATATAATATCATTTATTGTCCAATTATTTTATTTAAATATCAATTTATTAATAATCAATTTAAAAAAATCATTTTTGTGTTAAAAGTGTCATTTTTATTTAAGTTTTGGCCCGATGGTTCTGATCCTTATATGGTGATAATTCTTACATCATCTCAAGAAATATAATAATTATATAAATATAATATATATTAATTATATACATATTATAATCATCCATGAATGTTATAGATCAAATATATAATTACATTATTCATAGAGATGGTATGTCATACATACACAGAAACACTATTTTTAGTTTTCAACGTATCAAATAAAAGAATGAATAATAATCATTTAAAATTATAGAATATTTATTATATAATATATATCATATATATTCATTAAATAATTTCTTTTTACCATTCATATAAAATGATAAATAATTCATTCCATCGCTTCTTGGAGTTGGAAGTCCACATGTACTCATGAGGGACGTTATAGTTTTTCAATAGATAGAAAGTAAAGTAAATTATGTATTATATTTACAAAACCATAATTATGTCAAAAAACATATATACTAAATTGTTTCATATTTATAACAATATAAGTAAAGTTATGATGAAAATTTATTACACCCCTACATGGAGACGGTAGGTGATATCCAAGCACTAGTTATATTTATTCTTTTCATAAGTTAGAAAAGGTATGAAAATTAATTCCCCCATAATAATAATATTATATCAGTATATCTATGATACATGAGTCATTATTTTAGGATGGTTACATCATATCTAGAGAAATTAGATGAAGAATGAAATTTTCAAGTTCAAGTAAATACGATTACCTCTTCATTAGTAGGCTTCATTTATATCCATTATTAAGGACCCTGGGAATAGCCTTTTGGGAATAAAAATAGCTAAAATGTGTATATGGATGTTTTGGAGATATTTTTTATCATTTTATAAGCATAAACCAATCAAAAATTATGAGTAATTTATGGGACGATATTTCCTTTAATAATTGAGGTTAGTGGTATAATTGTAATTTTAAAATATGTAAACTATTATTAAGTCACTTTCATGGGAAAATCAATCAATAATTATTCATAGCAGAAGGTGGTAAATTTTATTCTAAAATAAAACCAACCAATTAAGTTTAATAATGTGTTTAGATCATTTTAACCACTATATATTTGTTTAACCCATTATTTTACATTCTAAATCACAACTATGATAATAACTTTTTCAATCTTAAAGTTTTATAATTTTATTTATCAGGTATAAAATGGGTCATAAATATTCAAGAGATAAAAATATGTAACATTTGAAATCCTAATTATCCTCTTGAAATATTTTTATATTTTTAAATTTAGGTAACAACAAAATATGTTTCATAAAATATCATTAATGTCATTTTTGACACTATTCATTTAAATTGTATTTAATGGCATAAAAAACAAAATAATGAAAATATAAAATCATTAACCATTAAGTATACATTATTATTAACCATAACATTTTTTTGACCCCATAATTCATCCAAAAAATATTACTTCTGAATTTTTTACAATCATATACTTTAAATTTTCTCCTCCCTACACAAGCACTGTATTACAGTTCAATCAGAGTTTAAGGTAATTATGGCAACAGTATAAATTAAAATTAAATTTCCATGATAAGAAATAATTCATACTTCTTAAAAAAATTATAACTAACCATATCCACTTTTATCCATATGTAAATTTTTTTTATAGAAATTAATTTCAAGATAGTGAAATTTTAGATTTTACTTTACTTAAAATAATATAAATGTCATTATCAAGGGAAAATGGAACCAAAATTATATATATTAAATTTTGGGATGGATATGGTATAATTTATCAATTGAAATTAAATTATTTTAGGTTTTAGGTTTATTTGGGACATGTTCTCATTGTTTTAACCATGTTTTACCAATTTTACACTTAATGATATAACAAATATTTAAAGCGGTTACTATTAATAAGGACTAAAATTAAAAATGGACAATTTTTAAAAATTGGAACTCCTAATTTCAAATATGATCTCCATTTTTTAAAATTAAATACTTAGAATTTAAATATATTTATTTTAATCTAAATTCTTAAAACTCATTGAAAAACAGTTTTAAAAAATGTGTATTAACGTATAAAAAATACCATATATAAAAATCAGAAATATTGCTGATTATAAAATAATTAATTAGATTATAAATGGATAATATTTAACATTATGACCAAATCCATTATATAAAGGGACTTTTAAATTTGATGGTTTAATGCAAATAAATATAAGTATTTGAAAAGCAGGATTTTTGACAACTCACAGAAAAATATTTCATTTTAGAAAAAAATTAAGAATAATTTAATTTTGATATTTTAATATCAGAAATGATGTTAATTTTATATAATTAAATTTCAAAAATTATCATAAATTAATTATAATTTCCACAAACAAAATCCAAAAATAACAATTTTAAATAATTCATAATTTTGAACTATAAAAATGACTTCACTAAAAATTGAGTCATTATTTACTAAGAATTGATTAATATATTTGTATTAATTAGGAATGTTAAACATATATCCCATAAGGTGGTTACATATTTTCATGCATTCCAATTTAACAGATTTTTTATAAGGGTCACCTTTAAATAATAATATTTTTTTTATATCACAGTTCGCTTAAAGATTAGTGTTCCATTTTAAGAAATATATCGAGTATATTTAAATTTTAGAATAAATTTTCTAGGTGCTAAAATTATCATTAGTAATAATTATAATATAAAATCATCACATAAACACATATCATGTTCAAGGTTTTAGGGTATCTTGGATGTGAATGACATCAATGACGTGGCCTCCTGCTACAACTCATCCCCCCCCCCACACACACAAAAATAAAAACATTATAATCACTAGTTGATATCTAATGGAAACCCATCATTACTAATAGTAATGGAAGAGTTAGGGATAAGGTATATCTATATATCCAACCCACCACTAAACTAGATTTTTTGGAAACACCTATAACCTGAAACATTTGAGAGTTTGTTAGGTTATCCCACTCAAGTGGCATGTGTATTGAAAAAACATAAAAAATGCATGATATGTAGATATAACACAATACCCACACTATGGAATAATATATACTAAACTATAATACACATCAATACCACTACACCATATTGCATCCACCAAAACCATCACAGCCACTAAATGTATCTGACTATACAAATACCACACATAGACACACAATTCCACTTTTAGTTACATGTTCCACACCACAAAAATATTTTTTTTATTAATAAAGGAGGAATGGAAGTACAAAAACATAATAGGGGACTAAATAAATGAAGACCTAGGATTTATCCCATTCAAATATCTCTGTCTCCATGTGTAAGGGAACTAATTCTAGAAGACTCCCTTAAGGGGACCTCCAGGGAGGCCATTGATGCCATAAAGTATACCATTTGATATACTTTGTGCCGTGTATGGGAAAGTTTTATGCCATTAATAATTAGATGTTTTCATTTTAGAATCAAGTATGTGATGTCCCAAGTACTATTAAAATACCTTTTATAGAGATATATATAATCTTTGAATCCTTTTTTCACCAAATCCAGAGAGATTTGTCTACAATGGAACAATTCTAGACCACTGAATGAAGAATCCACCTACACCCTAAGAGATTCCCTATCCCCATGGAATGAGATGAAGGTGATTAAAACTGATCCCAAGAAGTAACAAACAAATCCCCATCCCTGCATGATTTCTTGGTTTCCAAATCCATTAGTGTTCAATTTTAGACCATGTGAAAGGGGGATCTACCTGACCATGTGGTGCACAGGTTTAGTTTTGGGTAGGATATAGGGATTCCTTCTTATGGTGAAGTACCTAAGAGAAGGGGATTCCTCCCACGATTCTAGGATACTTGAAAGGTCATTATCTAATCATTATTTTCCTCACCATAAGAGTTAATATCTGGAGTGTATCCTTATTCCTAGTCTAGTGCCGCGCCTCCCACATACTCCAGCAACCCTCCGTAAGAAGGATGGAATGAGACCTTATCTCGGGATGGTAAATTGTGGTGCCTCTGAACCAAAGCTAAAGAAAATCATCAATGGACACCACTACTATGTTATGGATGAATTATTCTCCAAGAATTCCCCAAATCATCCTATCCCACTCTCTTTGAAAAAATAGGTTGGTTGATGATTCCTCCTAAGGTTTATACAATAAGAGAACCTAGAAGAAATATGTATTCACTTACCATTAACCACCAAATCTATAGGTAAATCCTGATTCTAAATCACCAAAATCAAGAAGATTTGATTTAGAGGAATATCCTTACACCATATGGTGTGACCCCATTCATCACTACCTTTCTTTGAGAGAATTAACTTCCTATATTCCATGGCTGAGAAGGTTCTTGAGGCCGATCCTATTAACCTGAACTCTTCAAGAGCCTCCTCCAAACTGATGCCATCAGAAAGGATTTTATAACTAAGATCAAGGATATCCCTCATGAATGAATAAAAGGTAAAATCCTACCTGAAGGTCATATCAGGTGTGGTATAACCTAGAAATCCCAAGACATTTCCATCCCAGTTACATTCCCAAAAGTCGATGTCACTATGTTGAGGATCCACCGAGAGTGACTCTAAAGCACTGGATTATGAAGCTACAACGATTTCCATAAGGAGTAAGAGTTCCCTCCAGTTGGTATCAATACATTTTATTGATTTCTTTTGATGAACATGCTTCAGAAAAAGGCCCCCTCAATGACTTCCCACACCAATTTTCCTTGAAATAAATTCACCACCTCTTTTACATTCCTCACATTGACACCCCTATTATCCACCATTCTGGAAAGCTCCTTTCTGGAAGCCCAATGAAACTCCCCCTCTCCCTGAGCATTCAATATAAAAAATCATAAGAGTTTATCAATCTTCTTAAAACCCATATGTTCCACCTTGATCATAGAAAGTATGTTAATGGGAATATGGTTCATAACTGATTTAGCTAGGTAGATTATTCCCCCAAAAGGAAGGAATTGTTTTTTTCAGTTTTTTATTTTATTGGTGATATTAATAATCAAGTCATCAAATTACCTAATGTAAATTCTACGCAAACCTAATGTCTCACCAAGATACTCCATAGGGAAATACTACTTATAAATACCCAACATAAATTCAGTATTTCTCCTCATTCTATCTGAGTATGAAGTAGATTAGAACACCTGACTCTTTTCCTTGCAGATTATTTTACCAATCTATTTGGTATATGATTCCAAGGTTTCCATTTAATCCAATTTACACAATCAAATTTTGTCTCTTTCTTATATTAAAATTTGTCCCATGACTATTCAGTTACAAACCCATTTCATTTAACTTTTAATTGATTCGATGAAAATATAAAAAACTAACATAACCACTCCAAATAATGTCTCATACATACCATAAAGTACATCACCACAATAAAACATATTCTAAGTAACATCACTATAAATAACATCACATTAGTTTCTTTAAAAATCATCCCACATCCCTTCTAATGCTAAAAAACTATCAATTTCTTTTGACTAACATGTTATAAGCCCATAATGTTCCACACCATCACTACACAAGCCCCATAAATAGTCCCACACACAACAAAATTTAACAAAATTAGTATAATAACATAGAGAAATCCATCTAATCTTCCAAAAATTTTCACTTTTTTATATTCAACCAAAGGGGATTTCATTAGTTTAATTTTTTACAAAGAAGGTGTATTCCCTCATAATTTCCATATTTTCATGGGAAACTATATCATAATTAATATATATATATGTGTGTGTGTGAGATTATGAATTTAATTTAGGTTGATCTTAATAAATCATCACAACAATGGATTTAAAATCCTACCAACTATAATATTAGAACGGATATGAGAAACCATGATATTTACCAAGGAAGCAACCATGCATAATATCATATAAAATATCACTAAATTTATAAATCTTGAAATAACTCCTCATTCCCATTAAATTCAATATAACCCACTTAATTGACATTATTTTTCTCTCCATGAAACTTACCAATTTAAAAATCTTTCTAACTAAAGAGATTCACAAAATAAAAGAGAGAAAGGACCCCCTACATGGAAAAGATGTTCCAAATCACACTACATTGAAAATTGTGAAAAATATATTAATTTCACTTCTTATATACCCTATAGTTATGGGCCAAATCATCCATTAAAATTTTTAAAAATATGGAATATGAAGGGTAAATAAGATCCTACTTGAACGTCACACACTATAATAGAATAAAATTGGAAACCATATTGTTCAACGCAGATAAAATCTTGAACATAGAGAATATTAGTGGATACAGATGTCTCATTAAGGTTATTCAACATTATGTTGGTTCATCTAGACATTATGAAAACAATAAAGGATTACAATGGAAAAAGTATCATACTTTTAAGACACCGTATATATATTTCTTGATGATTAACTTGGTTAATATTCCTCACTAATTTTCCGTTAATTAATTTCATTTAAAATGTGTGAAATAAACCAATATAAAACCATGTGTAATAAAGAATTGAATTACAATATTTAATAATATGAAACGATTTTGAACAAATTTAATGAGAATTAAATTCTAAATTTTAAATTAAAATCAATTTTCTGGTGATTGTAGAAAATCATGGTATTTGAAAACAATAATGTTTTGAAAACTATTCGAGTGACTTGAAAAGGATCGACCATGAGAAGGAATCATGAGGCTATGCGATAAAATTTCTATAGTGTGAAAAAAATTAGTTTTCTTTTCATATGACTACTATAATGATGAGACCATCCTATGATTGTACGATAAAATTTTCTGAATATGAGAACAAATAGTGGCCATGATACTAACTTGAGACCATGATAACTAATTTTCAGACAATGTTGGTAAACTATGAATGTGGAAAAGAGTACTATTATAGGGATAATAAATTGTCTAACCATGATAAGTAATAATGTGTCCATGATACTGACCTATTTCCATGTGATCAAAGTTGGAAATATTATGGGAAGAGGGTCCCAACCCCCCCCCCCCCCCCCGTAACCTATCCTACCCTAGAGAAATCATATTGGAATGGTTTTAATATGCTATTTATTACATCAGATATATCTATAAAAACTATCATCCTCAAGAATTAAAACAAAACTTATAAGTAAATAGAATTTTTTTCCAAACAATCAATTAAGAGATACCTCTCATATATCTCACTATAATAAGAAAACAAACCCACATGGGAGTAACAAAGCACATAGAGTAGAGAAATCATCAACCATAGGAGATAATTAATCACATATAAAGCATAAAGTGAAACTCATCATCCCAATAGTGGGATAACAAGATAAGCATCTACATTTCTCATGGTATTTCGAAATCATAGGTTAATTCCACTCTATACACACACACCCACTCCTTTTTACCTCTATAGAACATAAAAAATTGAATAATTCTTCCAAATGCCACCTTCTTTGAATGATATTTGATCTCAACCGGTATCTACTAATATGTGGTATTTTTTTAAGTCCAACCTTCCCATATGAATGAAATTAGAGTAATTGGGAAGATAATAATAAATCAAGGACATATTGGAAAGGTTTTGAACTTTTTCCTGTCATGCTGGGTATGCGAACTGATATGACACATTGAAAATGCACTCCAATACCATAAAAGTAACACCAAACATAGGATAAAATAAACTCTCTTAGTCAACCTCATATTAACCCAATGATGTGAAACATCCATGTATACATATATTGAGACCCAAAACTATATTGTACATGACCTGTGATCTAGGTATTCCTTATGGATTTCCTTTATTTATTTATTCCACTCTTCAACCACCTAGATCGTCCCTATTTTTCTACATATCACATCAACACCAAGAACTGTTGAATCCAAACCTTTAGTCATGATCAATAGAGAATTAAAACTCATCCCACAAAATACCTAAAATTGGCCCATTTCGTTTAATGAGTGGTATCAATTTTTTTCAATCTCAACTAATATTTGATGGCTCGCCCATGATTTGAAAATTTTTAAGATGAAATCCTCCAACATTTCATGTAGAATAGGAATGTTTTTCCAAATTATCCAATAATTCTCGGGATGAAAATTTGATCAATGGTGTATCTAAGATCCAAAAGCATTCTATAATCCTATATATAATATTTTGATAAAAAATATCTAGTTTAAATACAATGTCCTTTGGTCTCCCATGAAGTATAACTTAAACTTATGTATACCTCATTTCTAGTGTATCCAAAACACTCAACTTCTGGATTTCTATAAAATGGAGTGACATCACCAGCCAGTCCATGGTCATCAAAATAGCATCACAACCCCCACGGGTTCAATGTAAGATGGTTATTAATTACACTGATATGTCCTCCCACTTCTAATAATGGACATCCAAGGCCATCAATATACCTCAAAGAACATGTTCTTGAGTATTATTTTATTGAAAATTTATACAAAATTCCTTGATCACATCTAACTACTACCTCATCCCATGACACTATAGTTTTCCCTTCAAACTATAGTACATCTTATATATAACTCGACACAAGACCATGGGTGAGGTGGAAAACTCACAGAGAACTCCCTTAAATATTAGAAATGGAAAACAAATACCTCTATAGAGACAAAATATAATTTCAAGGGTCCTTTAAACACCTCTGTAAAGAATATAAATGGCCAAGATGATCACATGCCACCTCTACCTCTACGTCTCCCCACTGAGACTCCTGCAACTAATACATCATGGATGATTCCATGCTTATCTAATAATGAAATCCACAATGATTAGATTACTACATATCATGATGCATAAATATAAGCTCTTTAATCCATCTCCTAACATATATATACTCTTGAACCACATCGCCACAATAATTTTGACTGGACTAATTGGAAACCACATTCCCCATTCTTAGGGTTTAGGGGATCCCAAAATTGATATTATAGAGAAACTATATCCACCAACCATGGAGTTAATTCTTATTTAGATGAGATAAACCATATTTATAGTCCTTATGGTCCATCAAAACTACAAAGTTCCCACTGATAAGGTAATTCCTCCACATAATCATTGAAAACACAACTAACTTTAAGTCTAGATCACAGGTGGCATAGTTACTCTTTTGGGGGTTTAGCTTTTTACAAGAATAAAATACCATCCCTATTTTCTAAATCATAATTCATCCCAAACCCATATGGGATTCTTCCTAGAAAACTTATTTAGGAAACAAAATCTTCAAAGAACTAATCAAATTTCCTTTCAGGTAACTAAACACTACCAAGAACTTATTCTTCCCTATTAAATTGTATACCTTTCCAGTCATAGATGATAGTTTGAAATCATAGAGAAATCAAACGTATATCTCCATTAATATACTAAAAGACCACAGAAACAATGAACCTATTCCATGTTCCTTTTTTCCTCACAAAATACAATTTCCCCAACCATTAATGGGTTTATATCCACACCCTACTGAAATAACATGTGCTCAATGAAATTTACCCCTCACATCTAGATCTTCACTTGAACAACATTTCATATATCTGATGGTGTTGAAGTACCTACAAGACAGCTATGTGATTATGGGTATGATCCTCCTCCATGTATGAGTATACCAATATTTTATAAATAAACATGACTATGAATTGGTCTTGTAACTCACAATTTGATAGCGCATGAACCCCACGAACACATCTGGTTCATTTGTGAAACCAAACGGCATGACCATGAACTCATTGTGAACATCACTACACCTAAATTTAATCACCATGATATCATAATATGACACCCTCTAATAGTTATATCTATATCTCAAATAAATATTTAAAAAAATTTGGGTCCCATCATTTGGTCGAATAGATCATTAATCCTCAGAAAGTGGTTTTTTGTTCTGGAACATCATCTGGTTTAGCCTCTATTACTCTACATAAAACCTTTTACTACCATCATCCTTCTTAGAGAACAACACTACATCACCTCAAATACATACAATGGTATGGATAAAACCCCTCTATATTATATCATAAACATGGGTTCTCAAGTATTACAGTTATGTAGTCACAATTAGATTGGGAGACCCCAAAATTTTAGATGAACATGATTGTAACTCGATCTCCAATTCGACATCATCTTGAGCTGGTAGTTTCCAAACCAAATCCAAAAAAACATCAAGAACCACCTCTACAACCCCTAGAAAACACTTTTTATTAGATTTCAATAATATCTTTTCCAACTGAAATAAAATTGGCACCACTAACATGCTACTCATCTGATAACCCCACTAACAAAAAATACCACTCATTATCCTGCCTCAACCAAAAAACAAAATGACCTTTAGAAAAAGTATATGATTGAAAAAAATGAGACATCTATTCCACCCCAAGGATAAAATTGTATGGTTGTATGAATTGTCAGTTAAAAGCCCTCACTGACTGGTGTTTCCCCATCATTAGTCCACACAATCGGTAGAAATCAAATAGTGTGTCTAGACATGCATCCAGCATGGGTATCACTAGGGGCACTGGAATTATATCCATATCCATTCCTAAATGAAGAACCAATGTATAAGAAATAAATTAGTGAGAGGATATAAAATCAAATAAGGTATAAGCTAGCATATATGACAAACTGGTCTTACCTCAGACTACCGATAGCCACACTTAATCCAATTCCACCATCACATTGATCTACCCATTCTAAGATCCTCTAAATATCTAATGAAGACCATTATGACCATGTTATATCATAATCACATAAGTATGGGGATAATTTTGAGGCTTCCTTTACCAAATCATTCATTCTTCAACTACTGAACAAACAATGATGAACATGTGTTTGACACTACCTTTGTAAAAAATAATACTATTGTTGAAAAGGAGGAATTACTTCCAATTTAATATTGGAATCATGAGCTATTATAAACTAATCACTCCGATGATCATGACCCTTGAAAATATTTCATGAAAATGGGAATCCCTCACAAGATTATAAAGAGCCACCATTCCTATAATGATGTGAAGAGATCTTCTATGGTTTGGTCCCTATGATTTAAAATCACAACATTCTATAAATCCAAAATCCTATACCGATAGTTTTACTCCTTGATAATTCCTACTAGAATATATCTTGAGTTTCACAAACTAGATATTGAAACTTCTTTCTAATAATTTCCTTCTTCTTCTCAAAAAAATATCAAGGATGAAAAAATGGGGTGAAAAAAAACTTGATCCCATGTTTATATGGCTCCTCTAGGATCAAAACTATAGAATCATCATCTATGATGTGATTAAGGGAAAAGTGAAATATTTCTATGAACTTAACACATGTTATCCTATACATAGGCTCTGTTATGAAGGATTAATAGCTCCCATCTCTTTGTCTCCTTCATCGTATATGATAACAATTCCTTAGGAAACCCCTTCTATATATCTACCCATGACACATCTTCCTTATTTTGATCAAAATAGTAAGACGTTCACCACTGATGTGTGGCTCTCCACATCTGACTAACTTCTAAAAACACCCAAAACTCATCCCAATTATAAATAACACTAAATGTGTTCTCAGGCTCCTCCAACTGTTTCTTAATCTATAGATCAGAGAGACTCCCCTCATAAATCCCAAAGCTATCCCACTAAAAGGCACCTATGAACCCATTTGATTCCACTTCCACATTATTTATATTGATCCTCTAGGGTTCAACTTGATCAGCCTTCTGAAACTATACTACAAAATGAAATCATTGTTGATAACTAGGATCTATTCTAATGAAACAAGAAGAGGCCCTAATCCCTATAATGTAGAATATTATTAATTTTTATTTAATTAATATCATTTTATTTCCCTGCAATAACCAAATTTAGAGATGAATATAATCTACCATGATTCATTTGATTTCCCTAGGTCCATGCCATGAAAACTGAATTAGTTCACTTTTTCATTCAATAAACTCAAATCCCATTCACTGGATCATATTGGGGGCATAAAAGCTTATTCCATAACAAGTCTCTTAGGCAAATGGCATGTAATAAGATCAAATTGAACAATTTTCTTACCATAACATAAAATCCTCATGGTAACTTACTCTAAACACTATTCTATGTTTCAACCAAAACCTTTGACACCAATTTCACATGACCTCCCTATGCCAATTATTCCCCTCTTTTTCTATCAATGGAGGAAGTGAGACAATAACTCGTGATTCCCACCTGTAGTAGTCCTTTTGTTGGAGACTATCATGGAGGGTATAAAAACATCACACATGAAATTCAATACCCATAAAAATAATAAGGACCTGGTGATACGATAAATCAATCGCAAGCCAAATCCATCATAGTGTATAAAATTACACTCAAAACCATCCCGCAATGCATAAAAATGTAAATAAAGAAAATTAAATATCATTAAATAAATACTTAAAAGAAAATTTCTACAATAGGGAATGAACATAATCCCTAGTGTCTAAAATTCTAATGTCTAATGGAGTACAGAAAAATTCTCCGTGAAAACTAAAAAAAATTCTATATACATTGTGTAAACATGACATGTATACTTTTTTGTATAATACCCACGGTATATCATCCACATGCAAAAAGAGAATGATAATCCACTAGTGAAATAGAAAAACCAATATCAACATAAACAGATCAACTAAAAAATCCCTACCTCACCATAGAATGGTAACTATATAGTGAATATAATATAGTTACATAGTATCAAATAATAAAAAGAAAAAGAACAATATAACTATTTTCCAACTCATTTCCCTTTCTCAATCCCTGAAAAAAAAATCATGTTCTCTCTTCCCATCCATTCATATCTCATCACATATTAATATCCATATGATGTGGGATAAGAGACATCCCTACCTATCCCTACCACTAATATCTTCTAGTATCTAGTGATAAAATTATTCATCAATACACAGAACCCTCGTCACGTAACTACATATCATATCTAAGATTATAAGGTATCATTAACATTAAGTAAATCAACCACATTCCCTCCTCCTACCACTCATAACCCCCTCCAAAAATCACATCATCATCATCACTATGTGTTCTAAAAAACAAGCATGTCATCACTATTTATGAATGAATACCAGAGTAGAGGGGTAGCCATCCATTTGATTCACTATCAAGCAATATGTTAGGGAATACAAATGTATCCATAAAAATTAAGGCATTGGTATGTTTATCAAACTCGGGTGGGGTGTGTATAGGAAAAACATAAAAAATATGTGATAGGTAGATTAAACCCAATACCTGATATATGGATTAAAATTAACTACACTAGAATACACCTCGCCCCCACTACACCACATGAAATCATCCAAAACCCCTTCTACCACTAAATTTAACCCACTGTACAACCACCACATAAAGACAAGCAATTACACATTCAATTACATGTTCAAACATTTATATATTTTATGATTTTTCACTAAATCTAATTTATTAATCCATTTCATTCACATTAATACATCCAATTTATTTATCGTTCATTTCATTTTGTTAATTCCCACACATAAAATTTCAATCCATTCTTATATCTGATTTTGGACCTTGCTTATTCATTTACCAACCCACTCCATTTCATTTTCAATTCATTTCATGAAACACTTGAACACTAACAAAACAACCCGACATAGTAGGTCATCCATCCCACATCAACCATCACCAACAAACTACATATTACATGCCATAACATTACAAAAAACCACATATCACATCCTACACACAAATGAACACATCACTTCCCATTCCAATCAACCACCATTTTTACCCAAAATATTTTATTCATAATCTAGTCACCACCATCACTGAATAAGACCAAATACAATTCCAACATGTAACAAAATAAAACATTTTAATCACAACAACACACAGTAAAACATTATAATCACAAAAACATATAAAATTTTATCCTAGCTTCCATATTTTAATATAATTGTATATTTACAAAAAAGAAATTTCATAAAATTCCATTAATTATTATCTTGGGTAATCTCACAAAAATTACACATTATCTTTGATTAACCATTTCATTATTTATATATAAGTGATTAAATATTTTATTTATGGAGAGATAAATAAATCCTAAAATTATGGGCTTTGTAATAATTTCATCTGTAAGAAAATAATGTCTCCCAACAGTTATGATTTTTTACAAGGAATCATCTATTAATAACCTCCTATTAAATATTACAATAGTAGAAAAGAATTTAAAAAACATCCCATTACCATTAAATTTAATTTAATATAGTTCATTATCATCATTAGAAAATCCATACTACCCACCCATAAGGAAAACAAAAATTCAAATTTCAAAGATTCACAAAATAAGATGGAATAAGAATAACCTACTTGTTAATGATATTCCAAGACATATTACATTGAAAACCGAGTTAAATAGGATGATTTCACAAAATATATAACCCGATGGTTGGGGATTGATCAAGATTTCAACTTTTATATAAATGGGAATATAAAGGAGAAATATGGAACTACCTATATTTCTGACACTTCTGCCAAGGTTCGTGCAATCATCTGTGGAGGACGCTCAGTTGTTGCCCCGCATTCTTACTTTCCAAAGGCATGTGGAATCTGTTCCTTATACAGGGAAATTTTCTCCTTGATCAAAACGGGATGATGGGATGTAGATTTTTCCTCCCATGGATTCCTCCTCGAAACTCGTTACCTAGTCTGAGTCTCCCATAAAGATTAAGTCGTGGTTCATGAATCTCTTTACCGGTGCCATATATTGAAGGATGCTAGTTAATTACACTACTTCCATCAGGACATTCCATGGGGTCTTGACATGGTAGCAACCTTCAGTTAGTGTAGATGACAACATTAGGCATATTGGGGCATCGCTGGATGCGTGGACATTAGGAAATCTGTATTCTTCAACATAAGAGGGCATCTAAAGGGGGCAGAACCCAAGGAATCTCATGTTAGTTGTAGGGTATCTTATGCCAGAGGCATGTATCTGATGTTTTCCTCAGCTTCCCATGTTCAGCAGGGGGTATGCCGCTAGTTTAACGTCTTGCCGGGATTGTTACACCAAAGTCATGTCTTCCTAGGTTTTCCTCACGCATCCCATGTTTAACACAAGGTAGGTCATAGGTTTAATGTCTTGTGGAGATGGAATGAGGGTGATCAAAACATCCCATAGAGACAGATCAGATTGGTACATCCCTAAGAGGTAGCTCCAGGAGTGTTTACCAGGAAGATGGGTTAGAACACTCAATAAGAGAAGACATAGGGTGGAGTGTCCCATAAAAAGATTATGTTACACCATGAAGGTTGGTCTAGAAACCACTAAGGCCAGATCAGGTTGAGTACAACCTAGAAAGGGGGAACACCAAGGTTTACAATTGGATGGGATTCAACCTCATGGAGGTTTCTTACGTACCCTGTGCAGACAAGAGGGATCAAAACCCACATAGTTAAACAGTTAATGAATTGGGGTGTACACAGAGGACATCAACCAAGATACATGATTGGTCTTACGCATGTAAAGCGGCCCAAGTACTTCTAGGAGTAGTGAGGAGGTGGATGACATGATCCCACCGAGATGTGGCGTCCTGATTAAGAATCAAGATGGATGATGGTGAATTAAATGAGGTGGAGGGGGATTGAGATGGAACAGTCATGAAGGTGACAATAGTGTTGGGCATCAGCCTTGAAGAGACTTCCAATGTATCCCTTTGGTAGGGAATCAAAGTATGCATAGTTCGGTGGGATGATGGGACACCTAAGGAAGCTACCCTTGAGAACAGACGCATGGATGGGATCTGGAGGAAATAGAACCTCCAGGTTGTGTCATTACCTACCCAAAACTCATAATATCGAGGGAGAGATTAGGATGAGATATGATTGGTTCTCTCAAACCTCTTGAAGTCTTCCTACGTATCCTCATTGTAGGGAATCAAAGTCCACATAGTTCATCTGAAGACGGCTTACCATAGAATGTGGTTTTCAATGGCTTACCGCTGGATGGGGAAACAATGGATTACTACTTTATGGGGTGACAATAGCTTGCTGCTGAAAGGGGTCACAACAGCTTACTGCTAGATGGGGTCACAACGGCTTACTGTTGGATGGGATTGAACCTTATAGAGGCTTCCTACATACCATGTCTGGGAGACGAGGATCAAATCCTAAATAGTTCGGGAGGAGTGGGTGTCGACGTGAAGGGGGTCGAATCCAATGGGTGTTGGGATTGAACCTCAATGAGGCTTTTTACATACCTTTCCTTGTCAAGGATCAAATTCCAAGTAGTTAATGAGAGGTGTTGGTGAACTGGCATGAACATGGTCAGGACCAATGGGTGTTGGGCTTGAACCAGAGAGAGGCTTCTAACATACCTTTTCGTGGCAAGGATCAAAGACATAATAGTTCGGATTGAGTTTGGAGCTTATGTTCCAGGCCGCCTAGATAGGATGTCATGATCGATGCTTTCTCAAATCCCATGTGAGTCATGCTCGGTGTGAGAAACAATAGGTAGCAAGGACCTGACAATAATGACGCAAAGGTGTGTCCATGAAGGGTGGTCAATGGGGCTTATGCAAGGAAGTTGACTAAGTGTCGTTATGGAGCAGAAATGATGCATGGGGATTACATAAGTGAGTTTCCCAGGTGCAACTATAGAGCGGAAATGGTGAATGGTGATTACATAAGGAAGCTGCATGGGTGCCACTATGGAGCATCAATGGTGGATGGGGATTATCGAAGGAAGCCGCCTGGGTGCCACTATGGAGCGACAATGGTGGATGGGGATTACGCAAGGAATATGCTCGAGTACCGCTATGGATTAGCAATGGTGAAAGTGGCTAATGCTTGGAGGCTGCTTGGATGCTGCTATGGAGTGGTAATGGTGGATGGGGCTTAGGTAAGGAAGATGTCTGGGTGCTGCTATGGAGCGTCGATGGTGCATGAGGATTATGCAAGGAGGCTTCCCATAATGTCTTCCTCATTTATGGCCATGAGGTCATCCCAACCCACTGGTGGGTTGAGGCCTTTACCTATGATCTAGTTCATAAGATGGATAATGCAAAGGACATTGGAATCGGTCCAAACAAAGGGAGATGAAAAAGTGTGAATCACATGCTCGACATTTGGAATGTGGTGTGGTTGGCATGACAATGAAAGGTATGTGTTGACCATGTTCAAAACACAGCATCCATATACCGTTAGCCTAAAATGAAGACTAACAAATGAGGTTCAACTATTGACCTTATTAGAAACATGGGATCTGACTCAAAGTGTCATCCAAAGTCATTCGAGGCATTGGCCCAGGACGATAGGTGAGCTGTTACGGCATGGGACTAGGCCGTTTGAGGGTCCCTTTAGACAAGGAAGTGTATGAAGATCCGAATGAAGGACATGTAAAGTGTGAGGTGGAGTGGGGGAATGTTTGAACAGATTCCAACACTCTATAAATTATGTCACTATAATCATAGCATTAGTCATCATATTCTTGGAGCATAAAGCATCTCTTTTTTGGAGCAAGAGGAATCCTATGTTTGTCACATAAGGTGTACCAAAGTTTATAGTCATGTAGATAAGACTATTAAGCATAAGGTCCCAATAAATGGTTGGTGTTGGGACTTATGCAAAGGCAGCCCTTTCTGGTTCAACCTGGCATAGGATTCAGGTGATGGGGTTTGGATGAGTTGGTTGAGGAATGGTTCGACTCAAGGTACTCAGGGGGGATTGATAATGAGAATCTCAGCTCACGACATGGGAAATAGACCAAGAGGAATATGATAACTGAAGGTGTTTTATGGTGTGTAAAGGAGTATCACAAATTATGGAATTCCATAGGTGGGAGGCAGCTGCCCATAAGGGCGCAATGAAAATTGTCGACGTCCCGACCTGAAAAGTTCACAGTGCGAGTCTCCATTTTTAATGGGGGTTAGTGTCAAGAGAAAAGGGACCGGCCTTGAGGGCTGGGAGCATAGGTCGCCACTGACCCCAAGAGGGGGTGTGTGGGAGTAGGCCCCACGCTATGGATGAGCAGGCGCAAGCCTGTATACTATTGTGCGTAAAATGTGCTACATGTGAGATAGGTTGTGCACGATATTTCATTGTGAGTCACAAGTTCACACAAGATTAATCACCTTGGTACTGTTGCATGTAATAGGAAGGGTTGCCGCGCAATAGGGAAGGATTTGCGCGCAAGAAGGAAGGATTATGCACAATAGGGGAGGTGTGCATGAAATATGGAAGATGTGCACACAAAGGGGGCATGTGCGTGCAATAGTGAAGGAATTGTGCGCAATAGGGGAGTTGTGTGTGCAATGGGGGATCTTTGCACGCAATAGGAAATGTGTGCGTGCAATTGGACAGGTGAAACACTAGCTGTAAAGACCCAAAACATGATGTACAAGGACATTACATTACTCTTGCGGAATACTTAATACATAAAACAACAGACACAAAAGGACTGTAATAGTTTAGTGTCTTTGGAAACTCAGACTATAATCTTCTAATCTTGGTGAAAGATCCTCAACATATCCCATAATGATCTTACCCTTTTATTTTCTTACCTAAAACATTTCTTTAAATATTGGGGAAAATAAAACATATAAAGGGTGAGCTCAAATGCTCAGTAAGGGTAAGCATGGATAAAATAAAACAAATCATATACATTTGAACATAAAAACATGAACATAATGTTTAAACATCAAAATCTTGAGCAAAGACAAAAATCTTGGAAGTACGTAAGGCATGTATCATAATGGAACATCAATCTTGATAAAATAGCATGGGAATAAATCATGTAATTGTGGCAACCATTCAGCACTTGTTATGATTTCCATAATAGCCAATCCATTTCTTCCAAGACCATCTTAGTGGAAAAAATACCTTTCTGAATAGAGTTCACTCCTCGTTCCAGTCATTCATCACTGAACCGGATTAACTTACCATTCCATCCATGTCTATCTCATGAGATATTAATCATTACCCAATGCATTGCAGGGAGATATAGGTCCCACCCATCTCATAATGAAATCATTCTTACTTGTGCCACAAAATAAACAGAAATCATTCATCATAACCCAAAGAATAAAATGGGTTTCATAAATATCATCCCATCATAACATAATCCATACAAAAAAATAGATATCATTTCATCATAGAAAAAGTGAAACCATGTAAGTCATAGAGAAATTATACTTGAAACATACACATATGAAATAATTCCATCTTATATTGAAAATTGTTTTGATAAAACACTAGAAATGAATTCTTGATGAAAATATCCATTCTTTTTCAAAATCATTTTCTTTTCACAGGATGCCATGCAATTTTAAAAGAAAAGGATTTTATTGAAAATAGTCATTAAATCTTGTAGAGTAAGCTTCATGAAAATGAGGCGTTATGAAACCGTAAAAAACCGTTCATGCCATATAAGTTAAAAAAACATTCATCTCGTACTTTTTCCGAAAAAGTCAAAAAGTACCTCATATGGTAAACAAAAGAAAGATTCCTTACATACAATGTAATAAAAGTAAAAATTGAGTAAAAAGGACATTAATCATACATGAAATCATTATTAGAAAATAGGTACAAGGATGATAAATATAACCCCATTAAATACTTACGATTAACAATCTTGGATAAGAATGAGATTTGAATAGTTATCCCTTGCCTTAGGTCTGATGTGCCTCGTACGTATCTGAACATCCTCTTCTTCGACACACCTCCTTTAAAATTCTTCTTAGGGAACAATAGATGGTCTTTTGAGAAGACCAGAACCTCTATGATATAACTAGATAGTTTGATAAGATGAATTGGTAGGTTTTGGTGGAGCTTCAATGCTCAAAAGTGTGTGAAGAGAAGAGGGAAGGGGTGCCCTTTTTATAAGGGAGGAGAGGGGCACCTCAGGAAAACTTAAAATATTATTTTATAATAAAGTAATATTAGGATTTTAATACCTCCAAATTGATTTATTTTTAAGATAAGGTGGGTATGGGTCGAAATCCTCTCAACCAATAAGTTTTTGATAAGTTTAGGTTACTATTTTATCCTTATCATTTAGATTTAACACAAGTTAAACAATGTAACTTTAACCGTGTATTTTGGTTTTCTTACACTATATGGTTAATAATATTACTATAACAATCCAAAAGAACCCCAAGTGGTTCATTATTAATATATATATCCTCATCTAAGTCCTTTTTTTGATCCTTTTATTTTTATGAATAAAATATGAATTAATAATATAATATTTTTTTAAAAAAAACTATTTTATGTCAATTTTGACACTATTTGGTAATTGATTTTTGTGAAAATCATAACATCATTATTAGTTAGAAAAATTTAATTAAATGAATATTAAAATTCCATTTTAACCTATAAAATTAGTGGAATTCATAAAAAGTCTCATATTACATTTATTTGGGTATTTATAACATCAATTATGTTAATATTTCATTAATAAGATAATTAATGCATCATCATTATGTCATAAATAAATTAAATTATTTAATGTCTAAAAATTATAAATAAAATACCATTATGTAGGAAATATTTTTATCTTTCTAATGAATATTTATAGTTGAATTTATCTTATGTATAACCCTATATTAAAAATGATTTAGTTATTAAACCTTGATTTTAACTATTTTAACCTTTATTTAAATAAATTAATAATAAATGTTCTAATCTAATCCATGTGGACATAAATGGTCATATTTTATTCCTAAGCTAGTTTTTGGTTGAATTACACTTATCCAATAGAATTAGGACATGTGTTAGGGTAATAATAATATCATTTTTACCCTTAATTACCCTATTTACTTTTAACCGTTGTAAATAAAAGTAAAAAGTTACTATTCAAAAAAAATTATTTTCATCTCATTGAACCAAATTATAGTCTTTAATATTAACTGTGTCTCTCGGATTTTCAAAATTGCACTCACAGAAGCATTAAAATTATGTTTTATGTGAATTTCCAAATTCTCCTAAGAGGTGGGTAAAATACGGTGAAAAAGTTCAATAAAATTTTTATATATCTAGAATTATTATAAAATGACTCCAGTGAATGACATTGAACTTATATAGGTATTATGTATCAATTTTGACCTAAAATAAATTTAAATAAAGTAAATAATTCTTTAATTAAAAAGTCGGTTTTTAAATAGTAACCTAGTGTTTTCACTATTCATCAAAAATAGAAAGTTTTCAGAAAAATACCGAAAAAATCACCCTAGGCTAATTTTGATATTCCGAATCCAAAAATGAAGTCCATTTTAAACGATAAAACTTATTAAATTCCAAAAAGTGGGTATTACTATTCATAACGGCTAGTTTATATAATATTTTAATAGCATATCTCTATTTAGTGAAACACGATATTGCGTACAACACACGCTATCGTGGAAGGTCGCGATTGCGTGTAAAGCAGGCCAAGATAGGGATGTGTGTAGTGAAAACTTTTTTTGGTGTAGGGTACAACACAAGAAATCAATGAAATTAAAAAGAATAATTTTCATAAAATCTCAGGATGTTACATTCGACCCCCCTTAAAATGAATTTTTCCCTCAGAATTCATCCAGGTTATAAATGGTCTACTAATTGAAAGTTTCTTTAATAGAAACCCACATTGTAAAAAGGAATACCAAAACTTGACTTTAAAAACTAATGTATGAAACATAATGGTTACCCAAATTAACTAATCACTGGGATTACACATAGGAGAACATAGGTGAAAATATGGATATGGAAGAGAAATATAATTATCAACTTCTGATTAAGAGTGGTAGAGGACATGGCTATGAAAAATCCAAGAATCACAAAGCCATAGATTTTTTATGATCTAAGGTACCATCTGATTTATTAGATATGAGAGCACTAGAACAACATTTTTTTGTTTTTTAGATCATTTCCCTAAAGGTGAAGTATTTGAATTAGAAGAAATACTTACTTTATTTCGGTATAATCTCACAGTTGCTCATTCCTCGAACAATTTCCACTTCATCTCATAAAGAAATGAAGTTTAATTTGTCTTCTGTGAAGTGTTAGTAGATTATGCGATAGAATGATAGGTCATTCCATCTATTTCTATCGCAAAAAGTTTAGCACAATTTATTAAATATACAAAAGTCTATCTATGATGAGATTAATTGTCTATGGTTTCTAAAATGGACTTATACTTCATCTATCATAGCGCATAATAAAATAAAACTAGTTTCTACTATCCAGGGACTTCATGTAGGCTAGTGGTAGGCGATAAAGGTCTGTCGCACTTTGGTTGTGGGTTCGATTCCTGCATCCTTGTCCGACGCGACGGGTTTTCGCCCGTCCTCTAGGTTGTCCTTTTTCTAAAACTACATTATTATAACATCCCATCAATAATATTGAAAAAATGTTCTATCCTTAAACAATACTAACTTAGGTCCAAAATAATCCATTCCAATCTTTAGGCTTATCTAAAATACTTCTGTCTAAACTCATAGTATAAAGAGAATGATTACAAAAAAGGTCATATAACAAGCACATGAATACCATCATTTATCCCTCATATGTCAAAAGATATATCTTGTTAATCACATTCCAAACATGTGAATACCTTAATCTTGTATTCTCTTGAAAAATGAATACCCATTAAATCTGAAAACATGAATGCTGTCAAAATTTAACTCTTTCCACATACCAAAATCCAAAAATTCAATATACTCAAACCATGATATAACTTTTTCCTTATATCAGTCATGAGCTCATGAATACTGTCAAACATTTCATTTTCTCCTTATCCCTTCATTATGCGCATATCATCTTCTTTCCAAAAATATGTCAATCACTTTCCATGGTTACTGGTACCATAAAATTATTGAAAACCACAATAGATCTATACATAAATATTCCAATATTCCACGATACTATATACACCATTATTTTGGAATCCCATTACATAAACACTTAATCATACCACCACATCGTTTTCATATTCAACATCGCCAATAGTGATCGCATGTGACTTTCTTTTGTCCTTTTCCTTAAGTGGTTGGTCATGTCGATCATCATTAACCCTTGGATTAGGGCATTGATTAGAATAATTCCCCATTTCATTGCACTTGAAGCATTGAAGTGTTGGTGGTGTGTTCTCTGCAGTCTTTTCTTTATTCACATCATTAGCAACCCTTTTTCCATTACTTCGACACTCAGCTGCTCGATGGCCTTCTTTTCTACACGTAAAACATTTTCTAGTCCCTTTAATAAAATCTCTACCATGCTTCATTCCACACTTTGAGGATAAGGAAACATTCATATTCTTTTCACCATTATTCTGAGATTTCTCCTTGAACTCCATCTTTTGTTTCTTGTCATAACCATGATATGGATATGTAACACCAACTTCCATTTCTACCTTGATAGCATAACGCACAATTTTTTCATAGAAACTGAAGTCTCTTATAGCTAATGCCCTTCGAAGACTTGGTTTTAATCCACTGATGAATCGATCAACTTTACTTTCAGTTTGGATGATAAAGCTAGATACATACCTTTCAAGCCTTATAAAATTCTCTTTGTATATAAAAATAGATTCATCATCCTCTTTCTTTAGTTCAAGAAACTCTTTCTCCATCTTTGTTCAAATAATACAAGGGAAGTACTTGTTGAAAAATAAGTATTTGAACTCATCCCATTCCATGGACTCAATTTCATCTCTTGGCCTCGTATTCTTGATAAGATTCCACCATTGATCGGCTTCACCTTCCAAACGATATACTGCTAAGATGACTTTATCATGTTCAGAACATTGAACAACTAAAAATATCTTTTCAGTGGTACCGATCCATTGTTCAGCAACAAGTGGATCAGAAGACCCACTGAAAGAAGGTGGATGTTTCCTCATGAAGGGCTCAGTATAATATTATTCCCTTCTCTGCTCATTTGGAAGTCCAGAATGATTCATAGCTTGTGTAAGTATAGCAATAATATTTTTCACTCCATCTCCCATAACATTGGTTTGTTCAAGAGGACAATCATTGCATTGTCCATTACATTGATCAACACGGTTTCTTCGGGTTCCAGTCATCGTCTAAAACCCAAAAAGAATAGTGTGAGAGGAAAAAATCATGATATGTAAAATAACATAATAAAGGGGGAGTACCTTCAATATCTAACATATTAGGTTTATTTCTAATATCATATCTGTAATTCTAGGAATATAACCTATAAGTATACTTAACCATAGAAACATCCCTAGAATTACCTTAGAAATATCTCTAGGGATCTCGCTAATGTTTTCGCATCCTAGTTTCCAAAGGTTAACTAAACCTTTCCACTGATACCAACTGTAAAGACCCAAAGCTTGACATACATGGACATTACATTACTTTTATGTAATACTTAATACATAACAAAAATAGACAGTAGAGGACTATAATAGTTCAGTGTCTTTGGAAACTCTGAATATAATCATCTAATCTTGGTAAAAGATCTTCAACATCTCCCATAAAGATCTTCCCCTTTTATTTTGTTACCTAAAACCTTTCTTTAAATCATGGGGAAAATAAAACATATAAAGGGTGATCTCAAATGCTCAGTAAGGGTAAGCATGGATAAAATAAAACAAATCATATACATTTGAACTTAAAAACATGATCATAATGTTTAAACATCAAAATCCTGAGCAAAGACATAAATCTTGGAAGTACGTAAGGCATGTATCATAATGGAACATCAATATTGTTAAAATAGCATGGGAATAAATCATGTAATTTTGGAAACCATTCAGTACTTGTTATGATTTCCCTAGTAGCCAAGGCATTACTACCAAGACCATCTTAGTGGACAAATTCCCTTTCATGAATCGAGTTCACTCCTCATTCCAGTCTTGTATCATTGAACCGGTTCCTGCCATGTCTATCTCATGAGATATAAATATTTACCCAATGCATTGGAGGGAGATATAGGTCCTAGACATCTCATAATGAAATCATTCTTACTTGTGCTTCAAAATAAACATAAATCAATCATTATAACCCAAAGAATAAAATGGGTTACATAAACATCATCCCATCATAACATAATCCATACAATAAAATGGACATCATTTCATCATAGAAAAAGTAAAACCATGTAAGCCATGGAGAAATTATACTTGAAACATACTCATATGAAATAATTTCATCTTATATGGAAAATGGATTTGATAAAACACTTGAAATGAGTTCTTGAGGAAAATATCATTTCTTCTTCAAAATCATTTTCTTTTCACAAAATGCCATGAAATTTCAAAAGAAAATGATTTTGTTGAAAATAGTAATTAAATATTGTAGAGTAAGATTCAAGAAAATGAGGCATTATGAAACCATAAAAATTTGTTCATGCCGTATAAGTTAAAAAAATATTCTTCTCATACTTTTTCCGGAAAAGATAAAAAGTACCTCATATGGTAAACAAAAGAAAGATTTCTTACATACCATGTCGTAAAAGTCAAAAATGGGTAAAAAGGAAATTAAACATATATGAAACCATTTTATGAAAATAGGGACATGGAAGATAAATATAACCCCAGTAAATACTTATGAATAACAATCTCGGATAAGAATGAGATTGGAATATTTATCTCTTACCTTAGGTCTGATATACTTCCTACGTATATAAACTTCCTCTTCTTCGACACACCTCTTTTAAACTTATTCATAGGGCACTATAGTTGGTGTTTTAAGAAGGCGAGAACCTCTATGATATAACTAGAGAGGTTGAGAAGAGGAATTTTCAGGGTTTGGCCGAGCTTCAAGTCTCAAAATTTTGTGAAGAGAAGAGGGAAGGGGTACCCTTTTTATAAGGGAGGAGAGGGGCACCTTAAGAAAACTTAAATATTATTTTATAATAAAGTCATATTTGGTTTTTAATAGCTCCAAATTGATTTATTTTGAAGCTAAGGTGGGGATGGGTCGAAATACTCTCAACCAATAGGTTTTAGTCAAGTTTAGGTTACTATTTTCTCCTTATCATTTAGATTTAACTCTATGTTAAACAATTTAACTTTTATCGTGTCTTTTTGTTTTCTTACACTATATGGTTAATAAACTTACTATAACAAGCCAAACTAACCCCAAGTGGTTCATTATTAATATATATATCCTTATCTAAGTCATTTGGATGAACCTTATATTTTTAGGAATAAAACAACAATTAATAATATAATATTTGTCTTAAAAGCTATTTTATGTCAATTTTGACACTATTTGGTAATTGATTTTTGTGAAAATCATAACATCATTATTAGTTCTAAAAAGGTTAATTCAGTAATTACTAACATGTCATATTAACCTATAAAATTAGTGTAATTCATAAAAAGTCTGAAATTACATTTATTTGGGGATTTATAACATCAATTATATTAATATTTCATTAATAAGATAATCACTGCATCATCATTGTGTCATAAATAAATAAATTTATTTAATGTCTAAAAATTATAAATAAAATACCATTATGTAGGAAATTTTTGTATCTTTCTAATTAATATTTATAGTCGAATTTATCTTATGTATAACCCTATATTAAAATTGATTTAGTAATTAAACCTTGACTTTAACTATTTTAACCCTTCTTTAAATAAATTAATAATAAATGTTCTAATCTAATCCAAGTGGACCCAAATGGTAATATTTTATTCCTAAGGCTGTTTTTGGTCGAATTACACTTATCCAATAGAATTATTACATGTGTTAGGGTAATAATAATATCATTTTTACCCTTAATTACCCTATTTACTTTTAACCGTGGTAAATTAAAGTAAAAAAGTTACTATTCACCAAAAATTATTTTCATCTCATTGAACCACATTTTAGTCCTTGATATTAACTGTGTCTCTCGGATTTTTGAAATTTCACTCATAGAAGCGGTAAAACTATGTTTTATGTGAATTTCCAAATTCTCCTAGGAGGTGGGTAAAAGATGGTGAAAAGTTCAATAAAATTTTTATATATCTAAAATTATTATAAAATGACTCCAATGAATTACATTGAACTTATATAGGTATTATGTATCAATTTTCACCTAAAATAAATTTAAATAAAATAAATAATTATATAAATAAAAAGTCAGTTTTTAAATAGTAACCTAGTGTTTTCACTATTCATCAAAAATTGAAAGTTTTCAGAAAAATACCAAAAATTCACCCTAGGCTAATTTAGATATTCCAAATCCAAAAATGAAGTCCATTTTGAAGGATAAAATTTATAAAATTCAAAAAATTGGGTATTACTATTCATAACGGCTAGTTTATATAATATTTTAATAGCATATCTTTGTTTAGTGAAACTCGGTATTGCGTACAACACACACTATCGTGGAAGGTCGTGATTGCATGTAAAGCAAGCCAATTCATGGATGCGTGTAGTGAAAGCTCATTTTGGTGTAGGGTACAACACAGGATATCAATGAAATTAAAAAGAATTTTTTTCATAAAATCTCGGGGTGTTTTACTAGCGCATGAAAAATTGAGCACAGTGGAACTATTGCGAGAAAAAATTGTGCATTACACGAAAAACTGAGCATGTTGTCTCTTTTGCGTGCAAAAAGGGGTGTTTTTTGCGCAAGATGGTGTTTTAGGCGCATGCACAGAAAATTCAGACTTATGCGCAGTAGTGCAGAGACCGACCTTCGAGTGCCCCCTAGAGAAGGGGGTACACTTGTATTTATAGGAGAAACTTAGGGAGGCGGTGCGTGTAAAATTCCATGCGCGCAAAAGTTTTTCTGTGCTAGGCGGTTCCCGTAGAACTTCGTTCATGCATTTGGTTTTCCACGAAAGGTGATGCGCATAACATTTTGTGTGCAAGTGGTTTTCCACATGACTTGTAGTGGACGCGTGCACAAATGGGCGTTTGACGTCGCATTTAGTGCGGAATGGGTTTGTGTGCAGGGTTGCGTGCAAAATTACTTTACTGCATGTAATATCCTTTTCTTGCGCACGATATTTCTTTTTTTCAAGCAAGATTCCATTTTTTTCTCACAATATTCCTTCTTTAGAGCACAATGCCCTAAATTGCCCCAAAATTTCCCTGGATTTTCATTTCCAGTAGCCTAACTTTGAACATCCAAAACTTCTAGTCCATAACTTTGTTTGGGCTCCACGACCAATCAAATCAAATCTTGCAGAACAAGTTACACTCCAGGATCATATATGGAAGCATTCGGTGAATTACTTGGACACATTTTCCAGTGCCAAAAACCTCAAATGCATCATAATTCATTAGAAAAAAGATTAGAATCAAATCTACTGAATATTATTGGAATCTTAAATAGAGAGTCTCAATGTGGATGTAGTTGAATATCCAATGTTCAAAAACTTGGTGGCGGATTTTTTGAATCAATGAAAACAATAAGGGACGTGATTTGAAATTTTTTTATACTTATAAGACACCTAAAAGAGTTTTTTCAAAAGATTGATGTGGTCATATTTAAACATTATTTTCCCTTTTATTTGGCTTCATTTAAAACATGTGGAAGAATGATTTATAAATCCATGAGGTGTAAGTAATTTAGTTCTTGTATTTAATCTCAAAAAATAATTTTAAAAATATCTATTATGCTTTATATTTCTTATTTTACATTAAAAACCACATTCTTGTTGTTTTTTAAAATATGTGCTTTTAAAATATGGGAATTTTCTGCAAAATATTGGAGAAACCATGAAAGGGTTTTATCGTGGGAAGGAATATTGTGACCATGATACTATATTTTGAAAATGTGAAAAAAAATTATGAATGTGTGAACAAATGATGACTATGAAAATGAAAATTATGATTGTGAGAACAAATTAATTGATAGTTATAAGGAACATTGTGACCATGTGAGAAACCTATGACCATGAAAATAAATATTACTACTATGTAGAAAAACCCTAACCATGTGACCATGTTGTGACCACAAAAACAAACCTTCTGATCCTAAAAACAAACTATGATTATGATAAGGAAAATAATGAATGTTTCAATAAAAATTATAACCATGAATCTAACCTATCACCATTTGAATAAACATAGAATCTTTTGGGGGGAGATAGACCCAAACACCCTTTTGACACCTCCCATCAAAGTAAAATAAAAAAGGAATGCTTTTAAAAACCAAGTTGTTATATGAGGCATACACATCATATATATCAATCTATATATATATATTCAAGAATAATTTATTTTTGCAATATTTTAAATAATTATATATTAACTTATATATTTTCCTTACACTTAAACATATTGGACATTATTACAATTCATTAGTCGTATGAAAGGTGTATCTTCTAAGGTATTTAAGAATATTTTAATAATAAAACATCATGAAGTACAAGATATTTCATACAGTGATATGTGTATATCATTATTTTTTATAAGAACTTGAAACATTCAAGATGTTATATTTTATATTAATGAAATTGAAATACTATTACACTTTCCATAGTAATGTGTCAAAAAAATATTATCATAACATATACGTGATATACTAATAATAGAAAATATATAATAATAAACATACAAAGTTATTTTTTATATTAGGGAGTAATAAAGTGACATTAATACTTAGAATATGAGGTGTGACCAGTGTTATGAATCAGCTATAATATGAAAATATTATTGATTTATACCTCAAACAATTTTCCATGATATCATGTATAATGATACAAGATGTATTTTTTCCCTTCAATTGGAGTCATATTCATAGAATACAATATAATATTTTTCCATAAATCCATTACATGATATGTTTTTCATGTACATTGTGAATGTGATTAATAGGGACAAGTATTTAATATAATAATTTAACATTTTATATTTATGAATAAAATAAATAATTAGTTATCTAAAAGGTTTCCATGCCCTGGAGAGAATAAAAATCACTAATATTGTGGTAGAAATGTGGTGAATTGGTTTTTTTAGAATTTTATGATTTTTCTATTACATTATCAGAATTTGTGTAGGATATTCCACATTAACAATCAAATTTATTTTTATAACAAAATTAGAAATAATAATATATTAAAAAAAATGTTTTACAAGTTTATATGACTTTCCAAAATTGGACATTCCTAGGTAATCTATGGGTGATATCAACCGTCTTATGGTTGTGGTAAAATTATTTTTGATGAATGAATGGGGTAAAAATATAGATAGGAAAACATTAAATGATTTATTTTTATATTCCCAATATGTTTTGTACATGTTATAAGATACAAAAAAAAATAAAACATGATGAAAAATGAAGAATGAGATTTAGAAAGAATGTTTTATCATATTCCTTTATCCATGATTTTATTTGATCAAACAACATAGTGTAAATTTGTTCATTACCCTAGAAAAATCCCTTTTTTATTGAAAAATTACTGAGATAACATTGTATTAAATTATTTAAATAATTCTATGAAAAAATATTGTTTTTATATAGGGTTCTACAAACCATGGAGCAGTTCTCTAACATAGAGGTTGGTTTTACCCAGTCAACTTAACATTGAAAAAAAAGATTCAAATATCAAGAAACTATATAATCTAGAAATTATTTTCCCTTTTCATACATCAAAATAATGATTGGAACCATGAGATGTTATCCCATAAACTATGATTTTGTTTTTTCTTCAAAACCCTAAGTGCATTCATAAAAACCATTAACGCATATTTGTAACATTTTACCTTTAAACTATGATTTTGAAACCATAAAAGTGTTTTTCATTCTATGTTCAGTGAAAATGGAAATTATAAATCTTATCCATAATCCATGATTATAGACTGTGCGTGTTTTTACTCAATCTATATATATTTCATCCCTTTACTATGATGTGGATTTTATGATCATGACAATTTTTTGGTCTATAAGTTCCAAAATATGATGCTAATTTTCCATTTGACTACATTTAATATTTATGATCATTTTAATGAGCTTTAATGTTTTATCTAGAAAAATGATGTGGGTTTATCCATAATGGTAAATAGTGATATAATTCAATGATCTAATGGAATCATTGGAAAACCGTAACAATTTTTATATCATTCTTGATATGTTATTTATATATATAATCCCTGAAAAAGTTTATAGCTAACCAGAGAGTGGTTTTCACTTTACTTGAATTTTATCATTTCTTTGTTACATTTTTCATCATTTATAAATATTAAAAAATCATATCCATGTTGTTAATAAATAAAATATAATAACATGATCATAAATTTTGAATCAATATCTCATGAAACTATTCATAGTACTCAACAAATGAGAGAGTTATGTAAACACCACATTACATGGAAGATTAATGTTTATAAGAGGACTGAATCTATCAGTGTAATTAATTATATTAAATTTCCTCAAAATAATTTCCTCTAAGTCTCATTTTTTTATCTCATATATTACATGATCTTAAATATCATTAGGGTTAATTAAATATTAATTTGTTTATATTTTTTTACAGACATTCATTGAACTAAAAAATAAAACCTAGGATAAACTAAAGTCTCTATTATATAATAAAACTCCCCTTCAGTTACATATTCACTTTTATCTTCATCTCCAATGGATTGAAATACTCTACATTTTAAAGGAAAATCAACAAATATTATCACTCATTTTCAAAAAATCAAGAGGAATGAAAGAAGAAAAATAGGCACCACATATACAAAGGGATTTTGGGATATAAAGAAATACAATAAATTCTCATAATTTTATGAATTCATCCTTCATAAAGAGATACATAAAAATATAGGTAACCTATAAAATCCCAAATCATTTTTGAGCCGAGAAACTATATGGGAATTTTAATTTTTTTATTTGGTCGATGGGTTTTTTAGAAATGAGATTCTAATAAAAAAACATGAGGGATCTAATATTTGAAAGTGATGTTTCAATTTATTGTTTGTGACCTGATGGGTGCTCAGGATTCTTGGAGATACTAGGGAGCATCATGTACTGTAATAGATATTTTTGGAGGATTTTACCAAGGGAGATTGGTTTGGTGTATAGGTTTTTTGTAGAAACCATACATCACCTTGTTTATGAAGAGGTTCCATCTCATTTTCTAAAGTGTATGATTGATGTTCACAATTAGTTCATAGTATACATTAAACAATGAAAACATCAAAAAAATTATTAAGGGTGTCTTTATCATAGGGAATTGTTCACAATTGTCTCATGGTTTTTTGAAGAAATTTATTAATATGTACTAACTAAGACCATGATGGTTGACATGGTTTGAGTATAGTTTTCTTATTCAATTTTAAGCCACATCACCCCTCTTTTCCTTCTACCTCACACATGCATGGTACATCCTCTGTTGTCCTCATATTTCTCCTTTGACCTCCTATCAATTTGTGGTGTTATTGGTGCATTTTTTGTGAATTCATATAAATTTTATAATTTTTTGGCCTCAATTATTTATTTACATCATTTTTCAATTGATATTATTTATCTAATTTATGGGTTTGGTTTTGATTCTATTGAAGAAGAAAATAGTCAGCTATTTTGGTGGCACTTTCATGTATCCTAGAAAGAGGAAGTACCAAGATGTTATGTTCATTTATTTTCATGTCATTTTGATATATTTAGACAAATATATGAGTTTTAAATGTTTTAGGTAAATTTGGAAGGATTTTTTAATGTAATTGGTCTTGTTTGATAGGTATTTTATGTTAGTTTGTGTCAAGAGAATGCCACAGGGCATTAGATCACTATTGGTCATGTTTTTTGTTTGACAACTGTTAGTGATATTTGAGCTCATCTGAAAAATTTAGATAAATTTTTAAACAAATAATAATTTTTCATAAGGAATTTAATATTTTATTAATAATATTTTATAATTAATTATTAGATACTTAAACTTGAGGAAGGTTCTCATGAGCATGGGTGATGGTTAGTGATCTTGTAAGATCTCGGGCTAGAGTCCATGGGTTTTGGTTCAAAGAGAAGAACTCCACATTTGGGGTAAGAGGTCTCCTGAGCATAAACCTATTTTAAGTTCTGTTATTAATATATTATTGGTGTGTGGAATGTAATCATGACCCTAAAGGTTATTGAACCCATTGATTTAATAAAAATTTCTTTACTAAAATAAAATTATTATGTTTGAAATGTAAAATGTATCATGATAATAATGAACAATTATTATTGTCTTCATTCCTTCTCAACTAATGGTTGAGGTTGTGATTATGAATTTATAATAACAATAATGTATCGACCAATGCAGCTTCAAATAAAACAATTGGAATTGAAGTGATATAGTGGCCCTATTATAGGATTCCTTATAGACCACAAAGAAGATGTGAGTGAGGTGTTAAAAGAGATTCCACATAAATTTTCCATGTGATAACATTGCGTTGTATAATAGATTTTATCATTGTGGCATGAGTATGAGACTAGTGGCCACCTACCCATTCATATGTGAGTACATGGGTTGGTATGTCACAAGTATAAAATAATTAATAGGTTGGGTGTAAAGACTGACCTTGGGATGCTAGAAAGGGGTGGTATTGTAGAAAAATATCATGCATGGAACTAAATTGATGGCCAAAGAGGTCTTGATGAACCTAGATGATGTCAGGGGATTTCATACCCTCCAATTTATGGGTTTTAAACCATTTAATATTTTTAGATAAAGGTAAATGTGGGGAGTTTCCATGCATAATGAGTCCCAGGGGACCCCAGAGGGGTTCCTTAGACAAGGTGGATATGGTAAATGGGTAGTAATCATTATGGGTTCTACCATAAGACCCAAATATAACATGTTGTCCCAATATATTTGTGACAATGATTGATTGTGCACTTTAGTGTCCTAAAACACTTTTTTGTACTTGTTTATGATTATAAGTAACCCATAGATATGAGTATTGTGAGATTCATAATGTGGGAGACACTTCCCACTGAAAAATATTGAGATATATGGGAGACATAGGACTTGATCATAGGATTTGATAATGTACATGGAAGATACATACCTTCCATTAAATAATTTTTATAATATGGACATGGAAGATAAATATTTAAAAAATAAATTTTGGAAAAAATTTAAAAGAGGTTTTTAAAGGTAAATTGTCCATTATCATGACTCTGACTGGTCTCATACTTTATTTATCATCCTGAATAATAAAGTTATATAATTTCTCTACATTATTAAGAAACTTTTGTTAATATTATAATACCTTTTAATTTATTTCTTACCATGTTATATAAAATTTCTTAATCGAATATTTTCACATCTAGTGTTTTGATGCTATTCAGCCCATATGTCTGATATATCTTTGGTAGACTGTGGTCAAAGAGAACATTCTTCCATCATATCTATAATAATAATAATAAATATATAATTATAATTTTTAACCATCAGTTATTATTTTAAAAACATCAGTGAATTATGGTTATGAAAAATAAATAATGCTACAATATGGAGATAGTAGTTCATACGTACGCATGAGTTATATTTCCATTATTCAATAGATAGAAAATTAAGAACTTATATGATATATAATATTCCAAAAGTGATAAATATGTAATTAATATAATATTTATAGATTAAATACCTCATAAAAACCAATTGTGAGAGTTGGTGGTGGAAAATGATTTATATCAATTCATGACGTGGTACTCCTCATTAAACATGAATGATGGTTTCATTTCACAATTGATAGAAGAAGTTCATGGATATAGGTTATTCCATTAAAATAAAACCATCTTCATATATGGATTATATTTATGTTATTTTCTATCATGTTTGAAGAATATTTCAATGAGGTAGAATACGAAGAAAAAAATTAAAATGCCCAATGAGGAACTATAACTCTTCTTCGAACAACCTCTTTAGGTTTATACACAAACCCTTACTACATTATTTTTAGATCAAAAAAGATTCTCATGAAAATGGTGAGGTATGTACAGAATGGATTTTTGTAGAAATTTTTTGATCAAAAAGGCTCTTGAAGTGTGTAGGGTGTGGATGAGAGGGGTGTCCTTTTATATGTATTGTAGAGGACACATTTGGAATTTTTGAAAAAGATTCGAATATATTATTCTCTTAACCAAGTAATGTGGATTACAAATTGACCATTTCAACATAATACATGATATTTGGAATTAATATGTGCATCTTATAAAATTTAGACTTTTTTCTAAGTTATTTCTACCCATGTTAAATTGTATTTAACATTAACCTTGGTAATATGTTTTTAATTTTTTAGTGTTCATTGTAAAAAAAATTAGTTAAACATATTATGTAATATTAATTTTTATAATTCCAAATATGAAATAATTTTTTTTTCAAATTTAATTAACATAATTTGAAAATTTAAATTTTAAATTAAATAAGTAATACATGATAGAAAACAATTTTTCATTAAAAAATTCATTTTTAGTATAAAAATAGGTTTATAACAAATAAATGTATAATATAAATTAACATAGAATTTATTGGATTATATTTAATAAAATGGTAATAATTACATTTCAAATATAATCAAGAATATAATGTGAATTTGTCAATATTTTGGAAGAATATATAGTTTTCAATAAATACCAATATTATTAAATATTCATTGGTAAATCGACCATTTATCCAAATTGTAAATATTTTATCTTATGATAATTTTTTACATGATGAATTAAAAAATATTTTCAATTTTAAGAATAAAATACTATTTTTTATAAATAAATAAAAAAAATAAAACCATAAAATTCATAAAAACCCAATTTATTGATAAATAAATATTCTTGATTTTTGATTTTGAAATTACTAAATTTTCATATATTGAAAATAACTATATATAAAATAAATTATAAATATTAATAAGTGAAAAAAAAAATTAATGTAACATTACTTAGTTTTTTAATTTCTTCCCCACATTCTAAAATTAGATCCTCTCAATTTTTGTCATTACTTAAATCAGTGTGGATAGTTTTCTTTTAAATCATTTTTTAGATCGTATGTTTCTTTATCAATAATGTGGTTTTTACATAAAAAAATATCCAGTTATATCTCATTTTTTCTAAAACAAATCCCTCTAAAGTCAATAATTCTTTCTTATTTTTCCACATAATAAATATTTTCTTCTAAATGAACTACTTCTTGGTTCAAAACATGGGTTGTATCTGATATATATTCTCTTAATAATGAAAAATGAAATACGATATATACCAAATATAAAATTGAATGTAAGTCCACTCATTATGAAACTGTTTAATCTTTATAAAAGATTTATTATTGACCAGTAAACCGTGGACTTAACTTTATCTTTCAAAGAAATATTACAACATTTTTTGAAGGAGAAACCTTTAGATAAACTAGATCGCATACCTCGTAAAAATGTATTCCTCTAGTAATATTTATAAATTTTATTGCTTCTAGGATAATTCCTCAAGTGATTCTGAATCATCATCACCTATCCAACATTTTTTTAACCAATTATGGTCCCAACTACATTCTTTCCCTGAATTTATCCTAACAAGCCAGAGTCCCACCCAAATTTTAGTATAATACTTCAAAAAATTTCATTTGTACAGAGGAATGAAAAGTATTATTATAAGAAAACTCACAAAAAGATAGATATTGATCCAAATTTCCTTGATAATCCTTTAAACATGATCAAAGAATAGCCTCCTAAGTCTAAACCATTTTCTCTAACATTCCATCATATTACATATGAATAGTTGTGATAAATTTATTTTCATACCTAATAACCTTTGACATCCATTCTAGAAATTATAAGTGAATCATGGATCCAGAACTAATATAATGGAAATAGTTACTCCATGTGATCTATTTATATCATCAACATAATGTAGACAAAATTTATCCAAATAAATATTATATCAAATGGTATGAAAATGAGACGATTTAGTTAATCGATCAATAAAAAATAAAATGATGTCATTACATCATGATGTATTTGGTAACTGGACCAAAAAATCCAGGGTTATATGATACCATTTCTAATATGCCCTGGGAAAATATTTAAAATCCCCTACAGTAATTATCATTCGACGTTAACCAACTTTAAACTCAATCATTTCATATAAAAATAAGTAATATAATTCATCATTATTTTTTACTATAATTGTTCCCAAAGTTATATACCCAGTTTTTTATTCTAGGGTGAAAATAAAATAGGGAAATATAGGCCTCACTCTATAGTTCTTTCATTAATAATGGGTCACATGAAACACATATCCTTTTTCTGAATCTCAAACTACATTTTTTAAATATTAATTTTAGAAATCTTACATTTTTTTAAAAAAATTACATTTTCCAATAACACATGGTCATCCTTATGATCTTTCTTAATCCTGGATAATAAATATGATTGTGCTAACATGAGAATTAAAACATATGGAGATATTTTATCTACAATTTCTAAGACAAAATTCATTTATTTATTAATAAAAGTGTCATGTTCCATATATATCATTGTTAATGATATATTATATATCTGAATTAAATAATAAACTACATTATATGCTCTTCCTATAATGTATTTAATAATGTATTCGTAATCCTTTATCAATTATATCCAATTTCTTGGTATTATTTTAATAATATTTAAGTAATTATTTACTCTATACATTTATAATTAGTATATATTTCATACAATAATTTATATAAATGATTTAAGAAAATTCTAAAATAAAAAACAACATTATAAAATTAAAGTTCATGTGTATGATAATTTTTCTCATGATTTTTTAATTGACATGAAGTATAATAAATTACATATTCATTCTATATTAACACGCAACCTAGTCACTTCAATAAAGAATTTTTGTGAATTACAATGTCACCATTTCTGGATTCCAAATCAAACACTAGAAAATTCACTAATATTATTTTTAATTACTAGTATTTTTCACCATATTTTTTTCCAAATTAAACTAATTTTTTTATTGTTAATATAGTTAGAGGGATAAATATCCTTGTAATTTTTTCAAATAACAACCATTAATAGTATATTAATCTAAGGAAACTATAAATATTAGAAATAATTGTAGGTACTATCCTTTCATTAACCATTTTATTTTTTGGTAGGATCCACAATTATGCTATCTTTATTTATTAAATTTCCAAGTAATGAAATTTGGTGTAACAAAAAATCAAATTTACTAAATTTCACATAAAACATCTTTTCATTCATGGTTTAAAAAATAAACCTTATATTTTTTTCATGACACTGTTAAATTTTTTTAGTAAACCAAAATATCATAAATAAACCCAACCACAAAAATATCCAAATATTTATTAAAAATACTATTTATAAGATCCCTGAATATATCTCAATAATTTTCTTATCCAAAGGTAACATCCAAAAACTCATAATTCCAATAATGTGTATGAAACATATTCTTAGGGATGTCATCTTCCTTCACCTTATGTTGATGGTACTTAAACATGGGTTCAACCAGTATAATATACTGAGTTCCATGGATATGATCAATCATGTAATCAATATGAGGAAACATATAATTCTTTTTAACATTTGTATTTCAAATATTTATAGTCAATAAAAATAATTATGGAACCATATTTATTTTTAAAAAAAGGGGAAATCTGTGGTGAAGTACTTGAAAGAATAAAACCTTAATCAAGAAATTTGGGAAACATATTTTTTAAATACAGTGTTTCTATATAAGACATTTGATAAGGGGTGTCTAAAATTTTTATAGCTCCTATAACTATTTCAATAGAAAATTTAACACACTGATCAAGTATAATTCTAGGTATCGTATTAGGAAAAAACATCATTATTATTTTACTATTGGTGGGTAATTAATATTAATAGTTTCCTTATTTTTAAAAATATGAAAAAGAAAAATTCATTTCCATAATTTAATATTTTCTCAAGATATTGATATTTTTTCAATGGTATACATTCATTATTATATAAAAATAGAAACCCATATCAGAATATAACATTATTGGCTCCACAATATATCACAACATTGAAAACTAAAAGACAAGAAATATTGAGAATAACTTCAATTTTCTATATGGGGTATAATAATAAGTTTTATAGGTAATACCCATCCACATATGATAAATGGATGATATTTTTAAATTAGTGTTTCCTTAAAACAACTCTAGGTGATTTTACCTTGAGTACTTACTTCATATATTAAGTTTAAATTTTTATTTTACTAGAAAATTTATCAAAGATGATTTCATTTGAATACACAAAATAAAACAGGAATTTAGTATAATATAATAAAACTTGTAATGCATATGTTTCTAGTTCATATGTTTGACCAAAATCCACTGAAGTTGTTGAATATAATTAAACCCTACCTTATGATTATAGTCTTTCGTCTTATCATCATTAATTATTTTCTTTGGACAAAAATCTACATAATTAAACATATATTTTCACTTAAAATAGTTTATAGTCTCTTTATTAAAACTTTTCTTACCACTACCAGGTTCTTATTCTTTTAAATCATTATCTATATACAAAAACATACAATATTATATTCAAATGCCATATTTTATATGATAATGCCCGTGGTGACTTTTACCACACATACCTTCAATGAAAAACATGAATTTATTTTTTATATATATTTTTTGATGGAATATATAGTAACCCTAGCCATTTACTTATTACAGTACATGATTTTGAGAAAAATAATACATCAGAGTACAAGCCAAGGAGAATAAATTCGTCTGTCTAAGAATACTAAGTACATAAAACTGAAAACATGGTACTAAATAAAACATCACATTATTTTATCTTTAAATTGAGCTCCTAAAATCTGTTGTACTCAAACATCTACATATGTTACCCTAGGAAAAACATGAACAGTGTGATGATCAAAATCTCCTAGTAAGGGAATAACCATAAGAATAATGAATTATCACATTGGAAAAAAGGCATGTCATTAAGATATAAAAATGCATGTAACTTATGGAATCATAATATATAAACATGGAACCATATAAACATTAAACTCAATTCTGATGGATCCTGTGTGTTGGGTGACATGCATAGAGGAGGATTCATTCGGGACTCCAAAGGAAGCTTGGTACTTGCCTTCACAGTGCATTATGCCAGCGGTTCCACGATTCGAGCGGAAGCAATGGCAGTCCTGTCCGGACTCTCCTTAAGAAATAGCAGGGGAATTTCCATTGACCACATTGAAATATACTCAATTTCCATCCATGATGCTCTCCAGAATAAAGGCAACATCCCATGGTCTATCATCTACACGATTAGACAATGCAAGGCTCTCGTCAAGGAAAACGTTAGAATATCGCATTCGTGGCATGAGGGGAACAAAGTGGTGGACTATATGGCCTCAATAGCAGTACCTAGCTCTCAGATGTTGTGGTTTACTAATGTGTCTCAGCTTAAGCCATAGGGGGTGAATCTTATCTAGGGTGATGCTCTTGGACTGCATTATTTCAGGCCCCCATAATATGGGTTTCTCGTCCCTTGTATGGTCCTTCTAGGCCTCCTCTTTATATGAAATAAAAATTATAATGTTGGATGGATAGTAAGGTGGAAGAAACATAAAACATTACTTTATAATGAGTCAAGGCTAACCTCCAAGACCATTCCACATGGTGGCACAAGCCAAGGATAACCACCAAGACCGTCACACATGGTGGCACAAGCCAAGGCTAACATCCAATACCATCGCACATAACATCACATGAGACTCAACATTACCCAATTAATTAGAGATCTATTTGTGCGCACCCATATTAACATTTCAGAAATATGTTTTCCACAAAAATAATCATACATAATCAATCATATATAAACATAAGGGTTACCCATGGAAATAATTGGGTACCATAATCAATTCATAAATCATAACAAATGAGCTTATAATAAAATTTTCCACGACAGAAAAAAAACTAAAATATACATGAAAATTCAAAAGGTAAAATAAGTATGTATCATGATAAGTGATTTCCAGTACAAGTGACAACATGTAAGAAAATTATTTATGAAATTTTTGCAATATAACATTTTTGTACGGTTTTAAGGAAAATACTATAGAGCCTTTAAAATAGAAAAAGGGAACAGTATTTTAAATAAAACCATAAGCGAACCAATAAGGTTTTCATGATAAATAACTTAATAATTTTATAAAGGAAATGGTGTCTTAAAACAAAGCATAGTGTTCAATTAAAATCAGGTAAGAACTCAAGAAGTTCCCTCAAAACAAGTTTGCTTATCGTGAAGTATTGGGGAGGGAATCACATAAAAACATGTATATCCCAAAAATAGAATGATGAAATGGTATTGATAAATGAATTTGGTACATGTAAATAGAATTTATAATATGCACATAAAATGATAATATAACTTCATATTGGTAAAATAATGATAAGGCAACCCGAAAGAACAAGGGAGGTTCATTTGCAATCCCTTACGGATTATTAGCATGGTATCAAGTGTACTTAAGAGGGATTAAGGAGAGACAATGGAGTTTCTCATCACTTATAAATAATTAGGAAAATATTGGGGAGGTGATAAATCATACCCCATCATTAAGGATTTCACATAAAAGGTAATAACAAAGAGGACATTCTTGAATAAAAGTGAAATAGGGAGGATTTCTTACATTAAGTATGATGGTGTTCTCCACATGATATTAATGAAATTAATAATCAAATTAGGTTCAATAATTAATAATACCAGAACCTCTTATATATTTAAAATATTTATTATATCCCTTTTAAGTTAATTCATGACTTTTTTTATGGGTTAAGTGGCTCAATTTCATTGTTCGGGTCCGTTCGTTTTCATGGTTTTTACGATCAGTTTACCTATTTTCATGAACGATGAATCATGTAAAATGGAGATATTTTTCTATAATTAGAGATATATTTTATTACTGATAATATATAATGTTACATGGTGGTAAATTTAATGTGGTTACTTGGAGTGAAGTTGAATCGTTATATAAAATATTTGTGATAACTTTTGGGTTTATTGGCGGATTTTTTTCACTACGAACTCATTGGGCATTATAATATAATAACATTTGTAAAAAAGGTTTATAGAACCTTGAATATGATAAGTTACATAATAATCTGGTACAACCACTAAAAAAATGGATTCATGACCAGACCTGAAGATAGTAAAAGAAATTGACAAACCCATCGTCCTTGAATGTGGTAAATTAACACATCTCAGATAATGTCTTTACTACTAGTATAAAAGAAGAGTAAATAAGTGATGATAATAACATATTACTCTATCATAAAAAGATTGTGGTACATGTAACATACTATATTTTTCATAACATTTGGATTAGATTAGGTAAGTATAGAAAAGGAAACAATAAACTTGAAAAGAAAGTAAACGAATTGAAAAGAGGAATTTACCTCTTGTATCAATCTTCCTTGAGATCCTCTTAAGGAAAGGGTATTTTTTCTTTTGAAGAGAATAAGTGATTTTAGATGTGGGGGAGAATCTTGGGGATATATTTGGGTTGAATCTAGGGAAGTAACAAGGCTTGAGAGGAGATAATGGAGGAGAGGACTGTGGATGGTTTCTATAGTGAAGGGGAGGAGGGTTTTCTTTATATTTTATTCATTAGTTTATTATTTTTTGATAAGATAAGAAATGGTAATGATTCATTTGAAAATAATAGTAGTATGTGAATTTAATTTCAAACCATAGGTGCTTAAATCATCCATGATGTAAGGAATATTACATTTATCTTATAATGTATATATAGAGTAAATTGTGGTATTTCACTATTCATAAAGAATACAAGTATTTTAGAAAAATCCCAAAAATTCATCGTAACTATTTTTTGATGTGTAGAATACAAAAATTAAATACATTATTCAAAAATAATTTACTATGAATTATTAATTTAATTTTTAATTAAAAGAATAATTCAATTGAAAAATACAAATTTTAAAACTACGACATATTTTATAACGCTTTCAAAAATTACAAAAGGTATTGTAAAATTATCTTAAAAAAAGAACACATAAAATTTTTAATTTATGAAAACCTTTTAGGAAAATAATTTTTCTTGTAATTAATTAATAAATTGTAATTAATTATTTATATATTACAAAAGTACCAATACTTTTACTATGATCACATTATTATTTATTAAATGCCTAAATTTTTTATATACATTCATGGGTGAGGTTACTATTATTTTAGACTATTTACTATTCATAAGGGTCATATTACTATTTATAAGTGTACCATTAATATTCATAATGGTCGGTTACAATTCACTAAGAATTAATTTTGTCTTATCAGACTCCAAATATCTTACTTATCACAACCATCTATGTTAGATTTTCCAAATTCAAGACACAGAAGTGAAAAAACTACGTTTAATGGTTACATAGTATTTAGTATCATGATATTTCATTTCTAATTTTATTATATTATAAGGAATAAATATAATAAGGTAATTTCCATTAATAAAACATTTGGTTGTTACAGAATCTTCCAATTTTTCTACCACATGGACCAATTTTTCTCAATATTTTCATGGAATACATGGTCATCAGTAAACATTATTTCCACCTTATCAACATAATGAAAAAAAGTCATACAATGTAAAATTTTGAGATTCTAAAAATCTTAATTATCGTGGATTTAGTTTTTATTAAAAATGTTATATTTTTTTATCAAGATCCAGAATAAAATTTGGGGCATAACATTTTAATTGGGCAAATATTGTTTCATACACGTCCACTAAATGATCCTAATTTGTCATTATTTTTTGTATTTTTATTCAATATAGAATCAAAAAAATTATGAAAAGACATATTAAGTAATTGATTAAAAAATGTATCTCATTCAGCAATGTCAATATCATATATTTCGTTAATAATCATAACCATTTTCCAATAATGATTAGTTTCACTTTAATAATAGAAAATAGAAGGAGATTACTTTTGGGTCATAGAATAACACATGACTTTTAATATCATTTCTAAGGATTTAATGAATCTGTCATATGCAACTAGGTTAGAATATTCGCTAAATGCAGGAGGATGTTGACTCATAAGATGCTCTACTATCAACACATTCTTCTACAGTAGATCCATTTACTCTATAGGATGGATTCAGTTCCCATTTATAGCATATTTCAATTATTACATAAAAATAAAGAACTATATTATTTCCATTCAAACCATTCCATGTTGTTGATTTAGAAGGATATTTTTTTTCCAAGAGACATACAACACCACTTTAACCATTTCATTGGTAAAAAACCATTTTAATCAGACATAGTTTAAATGAATAGACTTTTTAATTGTCAAATTTTATATCGTGATAACCATAAATTATAATATATTAATTTTATTTAATTATATTATCATAACCTCTATATTTTTCCAATCCTTTCCTCCAATACTAAAAAATAAGGTCCCAACCTTAAAAGATCTAAAAAATTGATTCATTAGAGAATAAATCATTTTCTTATATTTGTGGATATCTTTAAGGATTATAATTTTAGTAAAATATTACATCACACACGTATTATTAAATATTAAATTAAAAAGTGTTAACATTAATTTAGTATCTATTTTTCTAAAATAATAAAATTAAGTTATTATATGTTTTTTTCTCCACATATATTAACAAATTTCATCTTGACCTCATTCTTATCCTAACTAATTCTTACAAATCAATAAAAATTTATAAAACATTGTATGACCATAAAAATACTAGTATGTTACATATAAATAGAATGAAAGAAAAAACATGATTGTCAATTAATATAAATTATAAGAAAATTTCCTTTTCCATAATAAACATTTTGATCAAATTAAACAATTTTTTACCTATGAAATTAACACCTCTACCAAAATACTTTCATAAATCATTTCATAATAAATAATAGGATAAAAAAACGTTATACAAGTTTTTTAAAATAGTAAACACATATGAAAAATATTTCAAATATATATATAATTTCACCCTTGAGAAGTAGCATATAATTTTTATTGAACCTAATCTCATTATTTAAACATATTAGTTTATATGACTTCTAAAAAAAACCTTGTCAAATAATATGTAATTAATTTATGTAACTCATGAAATAATCTTCATATCAATCATATAATCAATTTTACAAATGAAATAACCTACCAGGAAAATTCCGATAATCCCTTAGGATAAACCTAATTGGTCTACTCTACCCCATTACCCAATGCTTTGGAGTGATATATCTAGCACACCAATAATCATGAGAAATATTTTTATCACATAACGTCATTAGATACATAAGGGTCCCTAGTTATTATATATAAATATCAAGAACCATAGTATAATTATTAAACATGAAATCATTATTTTTCATAATCAAACTCATGAAAATACTCATTACTCCCATAATAATTTTTTTCAAATAACTGAATATCCATTCCAGTTAAAAATATATTGATAATAACTATAGAAAATGGAAGGGGGTTTATTTGAATAATGTATAAATCGAATAGTGGAATATAAACATAAAATATTGGTAATGGAGGTAGGAAAAATATTGACACCATAAAAGATAAAATGGAATATTCATTTTTCCTTTGGTCAAAACATTATATATAAAATAAGTAAAAATATTAACATTGAAGATAATTTATGGAAATTAAAAGGTAAATTATTTCTTTATATCCATATAAATACATCCACAAAAAATTGTGATTATAAAAATTGAAGAAAATGTATTTATAAAATAATTCTTCAAATCATTTGAGAATAGATTTTTAAGATAATGTTTCTTTTACCTAGAAGAAACTAGTACCATGCGTTATTTATGTCATGGAACAATAAAATAATTTTAATTTATTTATTTATTATAAATTTTTTTATTTCTCTTTTTATTTTATTTATAACCATGTTTTTTATAGTAATATAATAAATAAAGTTCACCTTGGTTTTTTTATGTTATTTGACTCACATATCCAAAATGACATTGGTAGTTTGACAATGGTCATAGAGGTAATTATTAAATCTTATGGAGAAAAATAATCCTGATATTATTGTCATTTTCATACATTAATTTAACATCTAAAACCATAAATTAATCATGGTTTTTATTAATGAATTATACTTAAACATGGATATAGTAGTTCGTATATGCACATGAGTCATGTTCAGATTTTCCTATGGATGGAATGGTAATAAAGTATATGACATATTATATTTAAATGTATATAAATATGAAATCAATATCACACACACACACACAAATATATATATATATATATCTTATGTCCATTATTATAACTTATCGTGAGAGGTGGTGGCATAAAATGAATTGCATCATTTCATGATGTGGTAGTCATCTATGCACATGAACGATGGTTTCATTTTTCATTTGATGGAATAAGGATATCGATAATGGTTATTAAATTAAAATAACAACATAAATATATATGGAATATTTTTGTGTTATTATTTCAACCTTTTTTAATAATATTTTAAGGCAGTATAAATATAAATAAAATAAAAATGCATGGATAAGATCTAAAACTCTTCTTTGGACAACCACTACAGGATTTCACCTAAATCTTTTAAAGTTTTGTTTAATAACCATTCCAAAGCCTCTTATATGTGGGAAGGGAAGTAAATAATTTCTTTTGGTATGTATTTTCTGACCTAAAAGGCTCTTCAATTATACATAATTAGGGATAGGTGGAATCCTTTTATAAGTGGGTGATACGAAACACTTGGAAATTTTAAAAAGGATTAAAATATATTGATGTCTTACTCATGTAAAATAGATAAAAATTGACAATTTACGAATTTGAGATTTGAATGGGTCGAATTATTGTTATAAAATAGAATATAGAGAAGTTTCTAGGTCATTTAAACTCTTATCACTTATGTTTAACACGGTTTTCTAGTTTTAACCTTAACAATGGTAACATATTTTGATTGTTTTTACTATTCATTATGACCATAAATTAAGCTTTCTTTATTAACTAATATTAATTTTTATGAATCCTGATGTGGAATAAATTTTATAAAATTTAATTAAAGAAATTGGAAGGATTTATTTTAAAATTAAATCATCAAAACATGATGACACCCTTTTTTCCATAAAAATTCTTTTTAGGTCAGAAAAATGTTTTTATACCAAATTCAAGAGTAATATTTATTATAAAAACATTAATTTTATTATTTTTAATAAAAATGGAATACTTTTCTTAACTAGTAAAAAATACAATATTAATTTCTAATACATTAAAATAAAACATTGTTTTAATAAAAATCAGAATCATTCAATATTCATTGAAAATTTTAAAAAAAAAATAATATTAAAATATTCATTTTAATATAATATTAAAATTTTGAATTAAAAAAATTCATTATTATGAAAAAAAATTATATAATATTAACAAAATATTTTAAATAAAATCATATGACACATGGAAACCAAATTTGTTTAGAAATAAATATTTTTTTTAGTTTTAGAAGAAAAAGTACCCAATACTCTTATAATTAATGTTAATACATAAAATATATATGATGAGTATTAATATGAAATGAAAATTATTTATCTTTACTTTACATGGGTTGTTTCATGGAAGCCTATCGAATATGTGATGGTGTGTTTGATGTCAATTGGAGACTCCCCTAGCTCTTGCACCACTAAGTGGCTATGGGCTAGAGGACATTAAAATGTGATATCAGATCTTCTTTGTGACTCACATCATAAAGTTTATCCTATTTTTTGTTTATTAATTCTTGATGATATGGTATACATTTGATATAGTAATGTTTTAGATCTTGTGATGGATACAAGAATGGTGTATAGGGGACACATTTTTGAGTAACAAGTCCATATTACTAACCAATTTTAATTTTTGTTCATGGTTTATGGTTTTATGATTGTAAGATATTAACCTAGAATTATCCACTTAGGTTTTTATATTTATGATTTATGATCTTATATTGGACCTTTTTAAAGAGTCTGATTTTCATGCATTATAGTTGACACATAGTATTCTCATGAAATACATGTGGTTATGAGATATTTAATATAAATAGAAGACTCCTAAAATATTTACATTGTTAGTAAAAAACATAAATAGTTTTTTACTATAAAAGTAAAGAAATTAAATTATACATTCCTAGACTAGGATACATGTTTATTCTTCTAATATGTAAAGTGGATTTATGACCAGATACTCGATAATGGTGACTATATAGTCCCCCATTTACGGGATGTAGAGAGAACCTAGTTGTTTTTTATATGCATTTTATGCCTTAGTAAAATACCACTAGTGGGTTTATAGAATTATTTCCTAAAATAAAATGGGTTCAGTTATTTAATTTGATGACAACAACCTATATAGCGTGTTTTCATATATCTTTTTTTTGTGGAATTCAACCTAACAAAAACTACATGACTATGGAATACTTGCATGGATCATAGTAGGGAGAAGTAAATTTAAATGTATTTTCTAGAAGAATAGAATGTGATCCTTGAATTGTTGGATCTATTATTTGGAGTCCTAATGAGTATAATTTTATTATTATATATTTAAGGGGGAGTCATGTATGCTGATTACATGTGAGGATATGTCCCATAGTAGGATAACAGTCACTACTGGAATTTGGGTTTTTCCCCACACTTACATACCAACGGTTCTATGAAACCGTTGGGGTAGGATTGTTTAGGAGGCTTTTCCCAACAGTTCATTAGAACCGTTGGGATATATGTGAATAGGGGAGGTTTTCCCAACGGTTCATTAGAACCGTTGGGATATATGTATATGTGAGGCTTTTTCCCAACGGTTCTCATGAACCGTTGGGAAAACTTTGTTTTTGGGAGTTTTTCCCAACGGTTATAGAACCGTTGGGAAAAACATACATATGACAACGGTTTTTTAAAACCGTTGGCAAAGGTTTTCCCCAAAAACCCAGCCGCCCGTTCTCTCCCCCATTCGCGTTACAGAGCCCTAACGGGAGCAGCAGCAGCCGATTTTGGAGATACTGTCGGCCGGATTCCAGCTCTTCTTCAGGTTCTTCTTCTTCTTTATCTCAAAAGGTATTCAAATGTTTGGATCTCAATGAGTAAAACCTCCATCTAGTTGAGTGTTATCCCTAACTAGTGTGGCATCCGGCTTGTGGGGTGTTGAGAGAACTTTCAAAGTTGTTTTTTTGTGCCTTGGATTGTCATATATAGTTTTATAATTTCTATGGATTGTATAAGAATTATGTGGAGTTTTAAATAATCCTATTTTTTACATTTCTGATCATGAATTTATGTATGTAATCTTACAAAGATGTGATTCCTCTAGATCCTTGGATTTTATTATTGGGAATGTATTTTATGGATCATGAAATAAATTATGTCTTAGTCCTTCATATTTATACATTGATCAACTTGAAAATAAATTTACAAAAATAAAAAATCATTATCATTCTCAAACTCAGATCACTTTGGTTCTAACATCCTACCAATTTGATTTTTTAACAATTCAAAGTGAAATTCACACCACCAAAAGGTATTCAAATGTTTGGATAGTATTTAAACTTATTTTTATTTTTCCCTTCAGTTTAGACGATTTTGGAGCTACTGCCGGCGCCTAAGGGTGAGTTTTCTTGAAAATTCCTTTTTGGATTTTACCCCTTGAACATGGGATGTCATTTGTGAAAGGTTATATAAATCGAATTGATTGTTCGATTTCTGAATTGAATTGTAAATTAAATTAATTAAGGGTATTTTATGGTTTGCATTCCCCTTTAACACATGAATGCCAATTATTTTTTAACACATGTTTTAATTGTATTGCCTTGCCAATGTGAGTAAAGTAGAGACTATGCTATGAATCTATGAAATTGGATTGAATTTATCTTATATTTTATGCTACCATGTTAGATATATTATAACTAATGCATGTGATATCTTTATAGTCTTGTTAGGAGTGTTATATTAAAAATTCCCATGTGAGTGCTTGAATTTTCATTGAATTTCTAGCCATTATGAGTTATGTTGAGACCATGATATGGAATTGATTGATTAAGCAAGAGAATCTCATTATCTTGTCATTACAACATGAGTAAATGAAGCTTCATTGTTTTCAGGTTATTATTTGATTGAGTCGCCATTTTGAGGTGAGTTGTATTAAATACCTTTGTTTTTGACCTTGGTATGTTTAATGAATTGTTTAAATGAAATGAAATTCATTAAATGATTAATAGTAAATAGTGATACATGGATTCTATTAGGATGTCAGATATATAATCTTGTTTCTATTAACTTATATGCTTTATGTGATAAATGGATTCACAGTGGAATTCCACGGATAGACTCATTTCTTTGAATATTGATTAAGCCATTGGTGATACATGGATCCAAGGGAGGGATTCCATAGATAGACTTATTGAATGTAGAATTATATTCCAATTGATACATGGATTCTTATGATAATTCCATAGATAGACTTATTGAATGTAGAATTATATTCCAATGATATGCGTCTTGTGTGGTGGTGGTGTGGTTTATGTGTTTTATGGTAGTAGTGAAGTGTGTGATTATGTAGTTAATGTGAACCCATAGGTTGAGTATTTTGTGCTATCTATATATCATGTATTTTTATGTTATTTCTACACATTCCCAACCAGAGTTGGATAAACTTACCAACGATCAGAGGTTTTGAGTTATGGGTATTTTTTCTAATATCTAGGATGGTGGTTATATGTTTGGATAGCTACCATGTCCTCCCTACTCTTCCTTCAAAAGTGATTGACCATGTGTTTTTAGGCAAGATGCGATGTGATTGTCCATGTGTCTTCAGGTGAGATGTACTATGATTTCCCTAGTGTTTTTCGATGAGGTGTGATGTGATAAGGCTATAATAAGATGTGGCATGTGGTTGGGGTCATGTAGGGTAGGAGGATGGCACAAGGTTGATGTTATTCATGTTCATGATACCCTACTAATATGGTTATGGGATGAGTCATGCTGTTATGTGATATAACACATTAAGTTCTTGTTGGTTTTACATTTTTTCAATAACACATTTGTATGTTTTTTTGACATGTGTAGTTGATACCTTGATTATTTTCTTCCTTTATCGTTTACTTAAATGTATATTCTATTATAGTTAATGCCTATTGAATTGTTTATGACAAAATGACTTATATAAATTCTTTTTACAGAATGGACAGAAGTTGGATGTATGAAACCGATCGGATCTCAGATGATTTTCAAAACAATTTGGAGAGCTTTATAGATTTTTCATTTCACAATGCTTCAGATAGTGGTCGCATACACTGCCCATGTTCCAATTGTGTTGGTAGACCTTGGTTGAGCCGTGAAGAATTCAGCTAACACATAACCAAAAATGGGTTTCAAGCAAACTACTTTCTGTGGTATCACAATGGGGAGAAAACGAAATCTCAAATTGGTGATGATCGAAATGAAAAGACTGGAATGGAGAATTTGTTAGATGATCGGTTTCTGTTTATTCGTCATCATGAAAAAGAAAGGATTTCGACTCAAGAAGACTTTGATATGAGGACAGCTGATGCATCTAGTGAAAATGATGATATTGATAGGGTGAAAAAATTGAATGATGCTGCCACGACTCCAGTATATCGGCAATGCGATAAAATGAAAAAGCTGGAATTTTTAATCCGATTATTTCATGGGAAAACTATGTATGGGATTTCTAATACAGCAATCGATTACATTCTTACCCTCTTGAAGGATTTACTTCCAGATGATGCAGATATTCCCTAAAACCACTATATGGCATGGAAGTTAGTTGAGGAACTTGGATTTTCAAGAAACAAAATTCATGCTTGCCTGAAAGATTGCAGTTTATTCTGGGAGGAAACCGCTGAACGAAATGATTGTATAAAATGTGGCACATCCCGCTGGAAGTCAAAATCTGATGGAACACCATCCCGCGTTCCACAGAAAGTAATGTGGCACTTTCCATTGATCCCCAGACTCCAGAATCTTTTTATGTCTGATGACATATCAATAAAAATGAGATGGCATGATACCGAGAGAAAGAAGACTGATGATGAGTTGGTTCATCCTGCAGATGGATTTGCATGGAAGAGATTTGATGCTCGACATCCTGATTTTGCAGCTGACGTGCGTAATGTGAGGCTGGGTCTTTCATGCGACGGTTTTAATCCGTTTGGGCAGATGCTTACTTCGCACAGCACATGGCCAGTTTTTATACACATTTATAATCTTCCCCCATGGTTGTGTATGAAAAAACCTTTCACTTTCATGAGTATACTCATATCTGGTCCTTCTGATCCTGGCATTGATATTGATGTATACATGCAACCTTTAATAAAAGAGTTGAAGCTTCTTTGGGATGTGGGTGTGCGCACATACGATGCGTGTTCGAAAGACATATTTCAGATGCGCGCTGCGCTTATGTGGACAATCAATGATTTTCCGGCTTATGCAATGATGTCTGGATGGAGCACGAAGGGGAAACTGTCATGTCCAGTTTGTATGAAGAATACACGATCCAGAAGACTGAAACATCGTTGTAGTTTCAGTTTTATGGGACATCGATGATTTTTTCCAAAGGATCATCCATATAGAATGAATCGTCGAAGATTTGATAATACTATAGAGACCGATGATCCACCTCAGCGTATGTCTAGAACTGATGTGCTTAATGAATTGAAAGATTTCAGTTTTTCGTTCGGGAAGGGTCAAATGAAATCTGGAAAGAGAAAGAATGTTTCCACAGAAACCTGTTACAATTGGAGGAAGAGGAGTATCTTTTTTGATTTGCCTTATTGGTCAACCAATTTGCTACGTCATTACTTAGACGTAATGCATATTGAAAAGAATATATGTGAAATGTTGCTTTCAGTTCTTCTAAATTTCAAGGGGAAGACAAAAGATGATTTACGATCTCGACGTGACTTGGTGGATTGGGGCATCAGACCAGAATTGCATCCTGTGCGTATCAGTGAAAATAAATGGCAACTTCCATGTGCTTCTTATGTGATGACACCTACTGAAAAAAAACAATTTTTGGAAGTATTAGAGACTATTAGAGTTCCTGATGGCTATTCTAGCAACATATCTAAACGGGTCAACAGAAGAGAGTTGAAGCTAAAATCTTTGAAGACTCATGATTATCACGTTCTACTGCATGAGTTGCTTCCAATAGCAATCCGTCATCTTTTGTCCAATAATGTAAGGGTGGGAGTTATTCGGTTGTGCCATTTGTTTAGAGATCTTTTTGCTAAGAAGTTGTCCAAGTCTTTCTTGCAAAAAATGTTGACAGATGCCCCATTAATTTTGTGTGAGTTGGAGAAAATATTTCCCCCATCATTTTTCACATGCATGCTGCATCTGACTGTCCATATTCCAACTGAAATACTTCTCGGAGGACCTGTTTCTTTTCGTTGGATGTATCCAACTGAAAGAAATATGTTCACATTAAAGTCTTATGTTCGAAACAAGAATCATCCCGAAGGTTCTATCGTGAACGGTTACTTAGCTCAAGAATGTATGGATTTCTGTTCAATGTATTTGTCTGATCTTACTACAAGAATGAACAGACCAATGAGAAATGAAGAAGAACAATATGAGCAAATTGAACCCAGTTTTCCATCACTTCCTCAAACAGGAGGAATTCCTGGATCATATACATTGAAGACATTAAGCCATGAAGAGCGGGAGATGGCACATCGCACAGTTTTGTTCAACTGTGATTTGTTCGATGACTATATCAGGTAACAAAATTGAATATGTATATCTTACATATATATCTGTTAAACTATTCATATTTTTTTATCTACAGGGAACATAAAACAATGATAAATAGGAAGCATCGTTCTTTATCTTTGAGAAGGAGAGAGACTTTTCATAGCAAAGAGTTTTCTGCTTGGTTAAAATTGAAGGTAAAAATATTACTGTTTAAATTAATTATTTCAATATTTACTTAAGTTTAACTGTCATTTATATTGCAGGTATTGAGTTTGTCTGCTGACTCTGTCTCTGAGGAAATAAGAGCTTTGGCTTTTGGTCCTAATACCGTGGTTCGTGAATGTAAATCAATTGTTATCAATGGGTACAGATTTATTGTCACTGAACGAGCCAAAAACATGAGAACACAACATGATGGTATTATGGTTACTGCCACAACAGATTGTTATGCCAGCGCAGCAGATAGTAGACCGCGACTTGAAAATGTGGGTTATTATGGAGTCGTTGAGAAAATAATAATATTGGATTATTACTCTCATGGACGAGTCACAATGATGAAATGCCATTGGTTTGATTCGATGATGCGACATGGCACATTTATTGATGATTGTGGATTTCGAGTAATTAATATGACTCGCACTCTTGCAACTGAAGAACCATATGTGTTGGCATCAATGGCTAAACAAGTTTTTTATGTCAAAGATCAACTTCAACCTGAATTTGGTGTCGTAGTTGAAGTAATTCCAAGACATATTTTTGATGATGCTGATGATGGAATTGACACTGTCCCTATTGCCATTGGAACCAATCCATTTATTTCTTTTGATGACTCCAATAGCTCAATTGTCAGAGTTGATTGTGAACCTGAAGTTGTGGTTGGAAATATATAGAATCATTCATCCATGTTCTCAATTCTTTTGGTTTACCTCGAGTTGGGTTGTTAAGGTTGGTAATATTCATATTTATTTAGTATTGATCACAAATATGTTTTAGCTGACTTGACCGTTATGTGAATTTTCAATGTTTATTGGTTGCTGTTTTATTTGAATTGCATTTTCTAATTTGGAATTGAACTGTATTCAAACCAAATCAAACAATATTTCTAACTTGGTGAACATTACAACTTGTATGTTTTATTAAATTCATTCAAGCTCTTCTAAAACAATTGATAGCTAAATTACCAATGAATCCCCTCATTCCCTCATATATTTAGTTTTTTGGTTTACACATTAATTTTCTTTTTCTAATTAATTACATATTTGTTTTCCAATGCAGGAAATGAAGCCAATTGAAGAGAGACGAAGAAAAAAAATGGCGGAGAACAATCGTCGGATGGAGGAGATGGGCATTCCACCATTAGTGCCTACAGTGAGTACTTTATTTCAAATATATATATATATTTACAGAATATATAATGTCATGTGATTAATTTTTTTTGTAAACTTTTTTGTAGGATCCACCATTACGTCGACAGTTATTCGACGAGGAGCCTAGTACTGGTCCTAGTACTCAGGCCGGTGGTACGAGGAGGGTTCGTACCAGAGGTGGACATAGAGCTGCGCGTGCCCGACTAGACCCTGCCCCTCCCACTGACATTTCAGCCTTCCCACATTCTGATCCCGGTGTGTCGTTAGGGACACACGGGATATTTAGACCTCCCATGTTTTCGCTACCTTCTGCATCTTCTGCCCCATCATTTTCACATCCCATGATGATTCCCACTCCCCAGTCAGCATCAGGTCATACAGTTGTTCCATCTTCTTTTCCTTCTACTTCTGTCTCTCCGAGCTTTTATATTCCATCGTCTTCGACTCCTGTTCCACCAGAGGGTGTTCCATCAGGTTCTGTGGATCCGGCACCACTCATTGATCAGACTAGCACAGGTATATTTATAAAACCCTATCAAATTTTTATAGCAATATTTATTTTCATTATAACATATTTTAATAAAATATTTGTTTTTCTTTCATGACAGATACATCTACTGAAAGGAGGCGGGGGCGGGGCCGTACACGCATGTGTTCGGTGTGGAACCGTCGCACACAGGTTATGGTGGAATATAATGAAGACAATCAGATGGTTGAGAAAACAGGGCAGCAATGTCGGAGTTTTATGGCGACGCTTGCCAAATACTCCGACATCATTCCCGTCAGCCCGCTGTCGTGGAGACATTTGCCACATGAGGTCAAAGATAGAGCTTGGGCAGAGATATGGGTAAAAAAATCTGTTGTATTTAATGCTATGAATTTTTTTTGTATTTATATAAATTAATATTTTCATTTCAGCTTCGATTTAATTTTCCTGATGGTGAGGGTGCACGAATGGAACGTATAAAGGATTTAGGCGAGCTTTGGAGAGCCTACAAGCATGAGCTGTATATTGGCTGGCGTGCTAGAGTTGGCACTGAGTTAGAGGCGGTACCAGTCGTGGATGATTGTCCTATAGAGCAGTATCGCCAGATGATTACTCATTGGACGAGTACCCAGTTTAAGGTATGAATTACATTTGAGGTATTTAAATAATAACTTTCAAGTTTTGCATTAATATTATCCTTTGAATTATCGAATTTTATTTAGGAATCATCTGGAAAAAATAAAAAAAACATTGATGCAAAAAAATACCTCCATACACTAGGACGCACGACGATGCCGGATCATGAGAGGCAGCAGGTATGACAATTGTTTATAAGTATTCTTTACGACTTACATTTTCTTTTGTTTCCTCAATTATTTAATTATTTGCTGAAGTCTTTATATAAATTTTGTTTTCAATGTCATTGTAGAGTCAAGTACAAAATATTGAAGGACGTGTGCCTCGAGCAAAACTGTTTTGCTCGAGTAGACGAAAAAAGGATGGACGTGCTGTCAACGAAGCGACTCAGCAACAGATTGTAAGTTTTAATCTGTTGATTTTATATTTTAATATCTATTTCGTAACTTAACAATATATTTATATTTGTAACAGGATGATTTAGAGGCCCTCGATGCCCAAGAAGCAGACAATTTTGGGCCATCTGATCACTTACATCAGGTGTTGGGAGATGATCATTCTGGCAGAGTACGCTGCCGACCTAGGATAGCCCCGACGAGGTATTGGCCTGCCTCAGGTACGAGTTGTAGTGCCACCGAGATGTAGCAAGTTAGGGCACAGGCAGAACAGGCTGAGAAAAGGGCCACAGAGACGGCAGAACAGTCTGCAAGGGCAAACAGTGCATTTATGAAATTTATTGAAGTTCTACGTCCAACACTTCCAGCAGAGGCCAGCCCAGCGATTGATGAATACATGTCGTCGATACATTCTATATATGGTGCACCAGGTGGCAGTTCCAGTGGTGGTCAGGCCGATGTCGAGCTTGAAGATGATGATGGCGAGCAGTCTGATGCGGAAGAGGAGGGAGATGAGGAGTGCGAGGAGGAGGGTGAAGGCGAGGAGGAAGGCGTTGTGGAGGGTGAGGACGATGAGGAGGACGATGACGAGGGAGATGATGATGATGATGATGGAGATGGTGATGCTGATGTGGGACATATTGATCCGTTACATTTTTGACTTGAGATTTGATGTTTAATCTATTCTAGTTGTTGGTTTTATCTAGACTCGTAGTATAGTATTGGAGTTGAGTTATTTTTATATATTTTCTGTTTTTATGGATGTTGTTTTCTTTTAGTGGTTGTGTGTTTGAGAACTCCCTGGACAACCCCCCTCATTCTTGGACCCTGGACAACCCCCCCCCCCCCTCCCCCTTGGACCCCGAACACCCACCAAACACCCCCCGGACAGCCCCGCGGACAGCCCCCTGGACAGCCCCCTGGACAGCCCCCCGTACAGCCCCCAACCCTCCACCCTGGACCCCGGATAGCCCCCCGGACAGCCCCCCGGACAACCCCCCCACCCTCCCCCCTGGACCCCGGACAACCCCCCAAACACCCCCCGGACAACCCCCTGAACAACCCCGGACAACCCCCTGAACAACCACCGGACAGCCCCCTAAACAACCCCGGACAACCCCCTGAAGAACCCTCAAACACCCTCCGGACAGACCCCGCACAGCCCCCCCACCCTCATCCTTGGTCCCCGGACAGCCCCCCGGACACCCACCGGACAGCCCCCCCGGACAGCCCCCGCGGACAGCCCCCTGGACAGCCCCCCGTACAGCCCCCAACCCTCCACCCTGGACCCTGGATAGCCCCCCGGACAGCCCCCCGGACAACCCCCCCACCCCCCCCCCCCCCACCCCCCCTTGGACCCCTGACAACCCCCCACCCCCCACCCCCCCCTTGGACCCCGGACAACCCCCCAAACACCCCCCGGACAGCCCCCTGAACACCCCCAGACAACCCCCTGAACAACCCCCTGAACAACCCCCGGACAGCCCCCTGAACAACCCCGGACAACCCACTGAACAACCCCCAAAAACCCCCCGGACAGACCCCGCACAGCCCCCCCCCCCCACCCTCCTCCTTGGTCCCCGGACAGCCCCCCGGACACCCACCGGACAGCCCCCCCGGACAGCCCCCCGGACATCCCCTCCACCTTCCTTAATTTCATTAGCTCTGAAATGTTTCATAGCACGATCAACTAAAATCTAATCCATACTAAATATGATATAAAAATATTCTATATGAATTTCCATAAGATTTTAAGTGAAAACAAAAAGTGACATACGAAAAACTGACCAAACGCATTCGAAATGTGTTGATGTTTTAGGACAACGATCCATGGGTCATATGTGACGTGTACGAGTCATCCCCACCTCAATCCAAGGCGCGGTGTGGTCGGAACAACTCAAAGTGTATGTCTTTTGTTTCAAAAGGACATCATTTTAAGTGAAAAACATCAACTGGCATTGTTCGGCCCGTTTGGACCCCCCTCACGCGCGTTTACGAAGCACGCGCATCACTTAAAACACGAATATTGAGCCGTACCGCGCAAACCGCACGTCCGATTGAGGTGTTGTCTTCACGTACACGTCACGAATAATAATTAGAATGTTCCACGGTGGTTTCAGCTCAATCCGAGGTCATTCGCTATGAATTTGACCGTTGGACGCCCGTTCTGGCCGTTTATGACACCAGAACTGCGTTGTCGGTCACCGCGGGCACACGGCACGTCCGATTGACGTGCCGTCTGCTCGACCACTTCAGAAATCCGTCACCCGTATTTGTCGTCTTATTTCAAGCCATTCCGACGTCGTTCGGCCCGTTTGGACCCCCCTCACGCGCGTTTACGAAGCGCGCGCATCACTTAAAACACGAATATTGAGCCGTACCGCGCAGACCGCACGTCCGATTGACGTGCCGTCTACGCGTACACGTCACGAATAATAATTAGAATGTTCCACGGTGGTTTCAGATCAATCCGAGGCCGTCCGCTATGAATTTGACCTTTGGACGCCCGTTCTGGCCGTTTATGACACCAGAACTGCGTTGTCGGTCACCGCGGGCACACGACACGTCCGATTGACGTTCCGTCTGCTCGACCACTTTAGAAATCAGTCACCCGTATTTGTCGTCTGATTTCAGGTCATTCCGACATCGTTCGGCCCGTTTGGACCCCCCTCACGCGCGTTTACGAAGCGCGCGCATCACTTAAAACACGAATATTGAGCCGTACCGCGTAAACCGCACGTCCGATTGACGTGCCGTCTGCGCATACACATCAAGAATAATAATTAGAATGTTCCACGGTGGTTTCAGCTCAATCCGAGGTCGTCCGCTATGAATTTGACCGTTGGACGCCCGTTCTGGCCGTTTATGACACCAGAACTGCATTGTCGGTCACCGTGGGCACACGGCACGTCCGATTGACGTTCCGTCTATTCGACCACTTCATAAATCAGTCACCCGTATTTGTCGTCTGATTTCAGGCCATTCCGACATCGTTCGGCCCGTTTGGACCCCCCTCACGCGCGTTTACGAAGCGCGCGCATCACTTAAAACACGAATATTGAGTCGTACCGCGCAAACCGCACGTCCGATTGACGTGCCGTCTGCGCGTACACGTCACGAATAATAATTAGAATGTTCCACGATGGTTTCAGCTCAATCTGAGGTCGTACGCTATGAATTTGACCGTTGGACGCCCGTTCTGGCCGTTTATGACACCAGAACTGCGTTGTCGGTCACCGCGGGCACACGGCACGTCCGATTGACGTGTCGTCTGCTCGACCACTTCATAAATCAGTCACCCGTATTTGTCGTCTGATTTCAGGCCATTCCGACATCGTTCGGCCCGTTTGGACCCCCCTCACGCGCGTTTACGAATTGCGCACATCACTTAAAACACAAATATTAAGCCGTACCGCGCAAACCGCACGTCCGATTGACGTGTCGTCTGCGCGTACACATTACGAATAATAATTAGAATGTTCCACGGTGGTTTCAGCTCAATCCGAGGTCGTCCGCTATGAATTTGACCGTTGGACGCCCGTTCTGGCCGTTTATGACACCATAACTGCGTTGTCGGTCGCCGCGGGCACACGACAAGTCCGATTGACGTGTCGTCTGCTCGACCACTTCATAAATCACTCACCCGTATTTGTCGTCTGATTTTAGGCCATTCCGACATCGTTCGGCCCGTTTGGACCCCCCTCACGCGCGTTTACGAAGCGCGCGCATCACTTAAAACACTAACATTGAGCCGTACCGCGCAAACCGCATGTCCGATTGACGTTCCGTCTGCGCGTACACATCACGAATAATAATTAGAATGTTTCAAGGTGGTTTCAGCTCAATCCGAGGTCGTACTCTATGAATTTGACCATTGGACGCCCGTTCTGGCCGTTTATGACACCAGAACTGCGTTGTCGGTCACCGCGGGCACACGGCACGTCCGATTGACGTGCCGTCTGCTCGACCACTTCAGAAATCACTCACCCGTATTTGTCGTCTGATTTTAGGCCATTCCGACATTGTTCGGCCCATTTGGACCCCCCTCACGCGTGTTTACGAAGCGCGCGCATCACTTAAAACACGAATATTGAGCCGTACCGCGCAAACCGCACGTCCGATTGACGTGCCGTCTACGCGTACACGTCACGAATAATAATTAGAATATTTCACGGTGGTTTCAACTCAATCCGAGGTCGTACGCTATGAATTTGACCGTTGGACGCCCGTTCTGGCCGTTTATGACACCATAACTGCGTTGTCGGTCACCGCGGGTACACGACAAGTCCGATTGACGTGCCGTCTGCTCGACCATTTCATAAATAACTCACCCGTATTTGTCGTCTGATTTCAGGCCATTCCGACATCGTTCGGCCCGTTTGGACCCCCCTCACGCGCGTTTACGAAGCGCGCGCATCACTTAAAACACTAATATTGAGCCGTACCGCGCAAACCGCACGTCCGATTGACGTTCCGTCTGCGCGTACACGTCACGAATAATAATTAGAATGTTTCACGGTGGTTTCGGGTGAATCCGTGGTCGTCCGCTATGAATTTGACCGTTGGACGCCCGTTTTGGCCGTTTCTGACACCATAACTGCGTTGTCGGTCACCGCGGGCACACGGCACGTCCGATTGACGTACCGTCTGCTCGACCACTTCATAAATCACTCACTCGTATTTATCGTCTGATTTCAGGCCATTCCGACATCGTTCGGCCCGTTTGGACCCCCTCACGCGCGTTTCGAAGCGCGCGCATCACTTAAAACATGAATATTGATCCGTACCGGGCAAACCGCACGTCCGATTGACGTGCCGTCTGCGCGTACACGTCACGAATAATAATTAGAATGTTTCACGGTGGTTTCAGCTCAATCTGAGAACGTCCGCTATGAATTTGACTGTTGGACGCCCGTTCTGGCCGTTTATGACACCAGAACTGCGTTGTCGGTCACCGCGGGCACACGGCACGTCCGATTGACGTGCCGTCTGCTCGACCACTTCAGAAATCAGTCACCCGTATTTGTCGTCTGATTTCAGGCCATTCTGACATCGTTCGGCCCGTTTGGACCCCCCTCACGCGCGTTTACGAAGCGCGCGCATCACTTAAAACACGAATATTGAGCCGTACCGCGCAAACCGCACGTCCGATTGACGTGCCGTCTGCGCGTACACGTCACGAATAATAATTAAAATGTTCCACGGTGGTTTCCGCTCAATCCGAGGTCGTCCACTATGAATTTGACCGTTGGACGCCCGTTCTGGCCGTTTATGACACCATAATTGCGTTTTCGGTCACCGCGGGCACACGACAAGTCCGATTGACGTGTCGTCTGCTCGACCACTTCAGAAATCACTCACCCGTATTTGTCGTCTGATTTTAGGCCATTCCGACATCGTTCGGCCCGTTTGGACCCCCCTCACGCGCGTTTACGAAGCACACGCATCACTTAAAACACTAATATTGAGCCGTACCGCGCACACCGCACGTCCGATTGACGTGCCGTCTGCGCTTACACGTCACAAATAATAATTAGAATGTTTCACGGTGGTTTCAGCTCAATCCGAGGTCGTACGCTATGAATTTGACCGTTGGACGCCCGTTCTGGTCGTTTATGACACCATAACTGCGTTCTCGGTCACCGCGGCCACACGACAAGTCCGATTGACGTGCCGTCTGCTCGACCACTTCATTAATAACTCACCCGCATTTGTCGTCTGATTTCAGGCCATTCCGACATCGTTCGGCCCGTTTGGACCCCCCTCACGCGCGTTTACGAAGCGCGCGCATCACTTAAAACACTAATATTGAGCCGTACCGCGCAAACCGCACGTCCGATTGACGTGCCGTCTGCGCGTACACGTCACGAATAATAATTAGAATGTTTCCCAGTGGGTTAGGGTGAATCCGTGGTCGTCCTCTATGAATTTGACCGTTGGACGCCCGTTTTGGCCGTTTATGACACCATAACTGCGTTGTCGGTCACCGCGGTCACACGACACGTCCGATTGACGTGCCGTCTACTCGACCACTTCATAAATCACTCACCCGTATTTGTCGTCTGATTTCAGGCAATTCCGACATCGTTCGGCCCGTTTGGACCCCCTCACGCGCGTTTCGAAGCGCGCGCATCACTGAAAACATGAATATTGATCCGTACCGGGAAAACCGCACGTCCGATTGACGTGCCGTCTGCGCGTACACGTCACGAATAATAATTAGAATGTTTCACGGTGGTTTCAGCTCAATCCGGAGACGCGGTGTGGCCGACACCACTCAAAGTGTCCGTCTTTTGTTTCAAAAGGACGTCATTTTAAGTGAAAAGCATCAACTGGCTTACGGAAAACCGACCAAACGCATTCCGAATCTGTTGATAATTTATCCCAACAATCCATGGGTCATATGTGACGTGTACGAGCCAACCCGGGATGAATCCGAGTCGCGGTGTGGCCGGGATAAGTTTAAGTGGCTCTCTTTTGTTTAAAATGAACACCATTTTAAGTACATACGGAAAAACGACCAAACGGATTCGGTTTCCGTTGAAACTTTAGGAGAACGATCCATGAGTCATATGTGACGTGTACGAATCAACCCCGCCACAATCGGAGACGCGGTGTGGCCGACACCACTCAAAAAGTGTCGGTCTTTTGTTTCAAAAAGACGTCATTTTAAGTGAAAATCATCAAGTGACATACGAAAAACCGACCAAAGGCATTCGGACTGTGTTGACACTTTAGCACAAGGATCCATGGGTCGTATGTGACTTGTAAGAGTCAATCCTGCCTCAATCCGAGGTGCGGTGTGACCGACACCGTTCTAACTGTCTATCTTTTGTTTAAAATGGACAGGATACGCAAAACCGACCAAACGCAAAACCGACCAAACGCATTCTGAATCTGTTGATAATTTATCACAACGATCCATCAGTCATATGTGACATGTACGAGCCCACTCGGGCTCAATCCGAGTCACGGTGTGGCCGGGATCAGTCTAAGTGGCTCTCTTTTGTTTAAAATGGACATCATTTTAAGTATATACGGAAAACCGACCAAACGCATTCGGTTTCCATTGAAACTTTAGGAGAATGATTCATGGGTCATATGTGAGGTGTACGAATCATCCCCGCCACAATCCGAGGCGCGGTGTGGTCAACACTGCTCTAACTGTGTCTGTTTTGTTTAAAATGGGTAGGATTATAAGTGAAAAGAACTGGCATACGCAAAACTGACCAAACGCATTCGGTTTCCATTGAAACTTTAGGAGAACGATCCTTGGGTCATATGTGACGTGTACCAATCATCCCCGTCTCAATCCGAGACGCGGTGTGGCCGACACCGCTCTAACTATGTCTCTTCTGTTTAAAATGGACATGATTATAAGTAAAAAAGAACAACTGGCATACGCAAAACCGACCAAACGCATTCCGAATCTTTTGATCATTTATCACAACAATCCATGGGTCATATGTGACCTGTACGAGGCAACCCGGGTTCAATCCGAGTCGCGGTGTGGCCGAGATCAGTCTAAGTGGCTCTCTTTTGTTTAAAATGGACACCATTTTAAGTACATACGGAAAACCGACCAAACGCATTCGGTTTCCATTGAAACTTTAGGAGAACGATCCATGAGTCATATGTGACGTGTACGAATCATCCCCGCCTCAATCCGAGGCGCGGTGTGGCCGACACCGCTCTAACTGTGTCTGTTTTGTTTAAAATGGACAGGATTATAAGTGAAAAGAACAACTGACATACGCAAAACCGACCAAACGCATTCAGAATCTTTTGATAATTTATCACAACGATCCATGGGTCATATGTGACGTGTACGAGCCAACCCGGTTCAATCCGAGTCGCGGTGTGACCGGGATCGGTCTAAATGGCTCTCTTTTGTTTAAAATGTACACCATTTTAAGTACATACGGAAAACCGACCAAACGCATTCGGTTTCCATTGTAACTTTAGGATAACGATCCATGGGTCCTATGTGACGTGTACGAATCATCCCGCCTCAATCCGACATGCGGTGCGGCTGACACCACTCAAAGTGTCCGTCTTTTGTTTCAAAAGGACGTCATTTTAAGTGAAAAACATCAACTGACATACGGAAGACCAACCAAACGCATTCGGATTCTATCGATACTTTAGCACAACGATCCATGGGTCATATGTGACGTGTAAAAGTCAACCCCGTCTTAATCTGAGATGTGGTGTGGCCGACACCGCTCTAACTATGTCTCTTTTGTTTAAAATGGACATGATTATAAATGAAAAGAACAACTGGCATACGCAAAACCGACCAAACGCATTCGGAATCTTTTGATAATTTATCACAATGATCCATGGGTCATATGTGACATGTACAAGCCAACCCGGGTTGAATCTGAGTCGCGGTGTGGTCGGGATGAGTCTAAGTGTCACTCTTTTGTTTAAAATGGACAACATTTTAAGTACATACGGAAAACCGATCAAACGCATTCGGTTTCCATTTAAACTTTAGGAGAACGATCCATGAGTCATATGTGACATGTACGAATCAACCCCGCCTCAATTGGAGACGCGGTGTGGTCGGCACCACTCATAGTGTCCATCTTTTGTTTCAAAAGGACGTCATTTTAAGTGAAAAACATCAACTGACATACGGAAAACCGACCAAACGCATTAGGATTCTGTCGATACTTTAGCACAACGATCCATGAGTCAAATGTGACGTGTATGATTTAACCCCGCCTCAATCTGAGGTGCGGTGTGGCCGGTATCACTTCAGGTGTATGTATTTTGTTTAAAATGGACATCATTTGAGGTAAAAATATATGGTATAGAAAAAACCGATCATATTATGAATTGAATTTCAGATTCCACGTATAATTGTCATCTAAATTTTAAATTGAATTCTATATGAATTATGTATGTTTATGAATTGTAATTTAATTATTGATTTGTATAGTTTCAGGATCCATTATATGTTAAATGTGTATGAATTTGTTCGTAATTGAATATGTATGTTTTATTTTATTACTGGTACAATAGTTGGATCGAAAATGAGGTGAAAATGAGGTGAAAATGAGGTGAAAATGAGGTGAAAATGAGGCCTGATGACTGGTGGTGATGGACAGGGGACAGGGGCTGTGCAAATTGCAGGGGGTTGCAATTTGCAGCATAGGGTATGCCAACGGTTTCAAACCGTTGGCATATAAGTTTTTAGCATGTCTTTTCCCAACGGTTCTAAACCGTTGGGAAAGACTTCACCAATTCCCAATGGTTTGAAACCGTTGGGAAAATGTTCCACATGGTATATCCCAACGGTTTGGAACCGTTGGGAACATGTGTGGTATTTGGTTTTCCCAACAGTTTGGGAGAACCGTTGGGAAAAAATATCCCAACGGTTCACCCAAACCGTTGGGGTAGGGTAACTTCTATGGGCCTATTGCAACGGTTGCCAGTAAACCGTTGGGAAAACCTTTCCCAACGGCTTACTTCCGAACGGTTATTAGAACCGTTGGGAAAACCTTTCCCAACGGTTTGAGGGGCTTTCCCAACGGTTCTGAACCGTTGGGAAATAGTGTATTTCCAGTAGTGAGTTTGTCATGAGATTCTTAATAAGTGAATAACTTTTTATAAGAACTCAATAGTGGGTATTTTGTGTATGATTTTCGGATAGTAATTAGTATAGAGTTGTCTATTTGATTCCATTGAATAATGAACTATGTGATATATACCATATGGGTTGGGTTAGAGAGCCAATTCACATTAATATAAGACTCATGACATTAGTGATCTTGGAAATATTGATGAGATGAACTATGAAAATGTCTTATGGTTAATCCATATGAGTGGTTAACAAAGGTTTTTGAGTTCCTTAAGGGCTAAATATAGAGATATATTATTTTTCTTACGTGATTTGTACACATGAGGTTCTATATGGTACATGTATATGAATGAGGATTTCATGTGTTTTCATGATTAAAATATGTTAGAGTGATTTTGGAATCGAGTTTGGTGTTTTTAAGGGTAGGTCTAGTCACATTAATGGCCATTTTAATTCTATATTTTCTTTAAGAATCATAATGATAGTGAGGGTAGATTCTTCTTATTTTTATATGATATTTGGGTAAGCATGTGATCATAGAAATTTCATCATCATGTTATGGATTTAAGGTGTTAGAAAAGAGATTTTGGTACATTTTTTATGACATTGATATTTACTGGGGAATTTTTACTAGTTAAACATGTGAACATAGTTTTAATTGAATAAAACTTATTAGATCTTGAGTCGAGTTCTATGATTAGTTGGTACTAGATTTTACACCCATTGGTCTTTGAAATGGGACTGAGTTAGTATGTTCTAGATATATATGAAAAAATATGAATAATGATAAATTGGATAGTAATTGTGTGTGATCTAGGACTGATATATTTTTACAAATGATTACTGGTGTGATTTCTCGGGGTTTTGATAAGAATGATGAATGTTTCCTCTGGAAGGTATAATAACATAGTGGATAGTGAGGTGATCATAGTTTATATTACTAATAGTATCTTTGGAGGGGTTACATGTGTGTAATAATCAATGTTTTTGAGGTCATTATCAGGGAGTTGTATAGGTAAATAGATATGGTGGGATCTGAAATATTAGATATTAGAGTGTGTGACCCTAATTTCAAGTGGAATTTTAGTTAGTGTTGAGGATGATGTTCTGAGTGAGCTAAGAACTTGTCGAAATTAATATTTTAGGTTGCCTATGGTGTATGAGTGGGAAATCCATGTCTAGTAATTACATGTGATAATGGACGGATAACGAGTCATGGAAAAATAACTCTATTCAGGTGGGTTAATGGGTGTTACAGGACTAGTCAACTAAGAGTTGAGGTATTTCTTTGCTTTTGGTGAGAATATGGATCTAATTATACGTGTTCCCATTTTAAACACCATATTAGATATTTTTATGTAATTTTGGATGGATTTTATGCATCTTCGATGAGCTAGGGATAGTTTTGATGTGATATGAGTGTGTATCAGATTGATGATGTACCAGTGCTTGTGGTAAGAGTATGGTGTTAGATTTGGTTATTCACAAAACCATATGGAAAATTTCCTTGATTTATGGGTTTGGAATTTTTTTTAGTGTTGGATGATCTTAGGATGCCTCTGTTTAGTTAAGGAATCATGATCGGTTGATCAGATAAAACATTGGGGTCTACAGATGAGGGTATTAGTGAATGGTTAGTGAGATGAGGATATATCAATTTTTTTAGGAATTTTACAGTGTGGTGAGATGTAAATCACATAGAGATGGATGTTAAATTTCTATGAACATATGTTATTAGTATATTTAGATAGTGGGAAGTAATACTTATCGATATTTTCATTGTCGAGTAGAATCTTATGGTGGGGAGAACAATAAGTTGAATAGTGAATTAATTTGTGACCAAGTCATTTTATTATGTTATTATCCCACAATAAAGCATTGTATCAATGTTTTATTGATTATTATTAGTGTCATGTTGGGTTTTTATGAATATTATGCCTCATGTTGGGAGTTCTATAATGAGATCTCATTAGACATTCTATGATGGAATGTGATGAGTTGATCATGAATGGGTGACTCAAGTAGGTCAGGATTATTGGTAGAGTGATATATGAGACTTAATGGGGATAAGAAGTATTATTGTGGGGGGTTAAAAATCCAAGCACCCTTTTTTGTTTTGAAATTATAAGGAATATTAATTTTTTAGTCGGTGGATTGTTTGTTTTGAGAATTATGATTTAGATCTAAAGTATGAGTGTTTCAATGACATCTTTTGCAATTTTTTGGTATGTTTCATGTCTTGAAGGGTGACCTTGGTAATCGGGAAAGCATTAGGATCTTTGATTATTATTTTATATTTTTTTAGGTTTATTAAGGAGGTTAAAAGTTGGTTGTACATTGTTTAGGAAAAAAATTTAAACATCCTTAGAATTAAGAGGTTTATAGATCATTTTTGTAACACTCTAAGAAATTCCAATAGTAATTTATTTTTTTAATAAAATTTTATTTAATTAAAAATGTTTAAAAAAATTTAATAATAATAATAATTGCAATTAAATGAAAACATATTTTTATGGTAATTATTATTTTTAAACACATTAATTTATATTATTTTTATATTTTACAATATATATATATATTATATGTGATTTAAAATATATGTTTATAAATACATATAATTATAATTATATATATATGTTTTATTTAATATATATGTGTGTGTGTGTTTCTAAATATAGATAAATAATTTATTACAAATATTTATTTTATTATTTTGTTAAAATTCAAATGGTTTTTATCAGTTTTGTTAAAATGTAATTTTTTTATTTTGAAAAAAAAATATTTAAAATTATGTTTAATAAATTAAATGCTTGAACTAAATAATAAATAATATTTTATTATTATAACATATTGACTAAAATATATGAGTGGCACGACATATTGAAACAAAAAGTCAAAAAGTGGAAAAACAGTTTGGGGGAGAAGGCATAACCCTTGAAAAGTAAGAAAAATAAGAAAATGATATATATTAAATATTATTATAAGTATTGTGATAGAAGTAATGATAACCCGTGAATAATAGTCTTTAATTAGTTTCATTTTAAATAAACTAATAAAAATAACAAATCTTATCTAAGAAGCTTATGACACCATAAAACTTTTTTAAAAATATATGACACTCATAGAGAACCCTTCCCCCATGATTTGAAGTCTCAAGACAAACCCCTACTTTGGTTCAAGATCTTAAGCAAGTATGATATTTTGTCACGACCCATCCCCTGGGGCCCGTGTTGCGACTACCCCAAGCCCACCTTCCATAGGCCAGGGGCTGGCGACTAGCACCAAAGGCGTAATTCCCTAAATCTGGGAAGGCATTGCCTTTATAACTATAAACACACACAATAGAGCACACAGCTGGATACAAAACACTAAGTAAAACTATATAACAAGAGAGTGATAAAAAGTAAAGGGGCTGGAAATACAATCCCAATTGTAAACTATAAGTACAACTGAAAAGGACAAAACAGTTGAAAGGTGAAAAGTAGCTCTGGGATCATCCACCACGGATCCTATAGAAGGGTATGTACATATTTCCTCCTCATCACTTCACATATGTCGGTCTCCTCCATGTACTAACATTTTATATGGTCCACCTCCAGAACCGTCCTGTCCTAGTACTCTCAGCCTCAGTCAGCGATGTTCGTCGTTTGCAACCAACACAACGAGGTGTGGGCATAGTCCATGCAGGGGTGAGTATAACGATACTCCATAGGGACCCAGAGACCCTCAATCTCTCAAAAAATCCAAGAAGGATAAACCACAAAGTTTGAAATCAACAGATAACCCCACTTAGGTATATGCCCATACATATAACAAAGTTATCAAGTAATCCATCTCAATCATGAGGTAAACACAAAACTTACTGACTCAGCTCAACCAGGATTTTATTCACATTATCGAAACCGTGGCTGCTGGAGAACTACTTCTCAATTGACAACATTGGTCCTATCGCAACACCAAGGTGTTTCCCACTAACCTTGGACTGTTGAGGTACTCCTATCTAGTACCGTGGGTCTGATGCGTCACCAAGGCGCTCCCCACCGTGGGTCTGCCACGTCACCAAGGTGCTCCCCCTCGTAGCCTATTGAGGTACTCCTCCTGTCGAGTATCGTGGGTATACCGCTATACCAAGGTGATCCCCACTGTGGGCCTGCCATGACACCAAGGCGCATCCCACTAGGCTAGTCTAATCACTCCGAGTCGAAATGGTCAGTAGTCATCAGGTCTCAGCCAGCTACTAGGTCTCCGCACTCTGCTCACTTTCCACCGAAAGGATCCGCCCCACAAGCTACTATTCGATACTCCTACTATCACAAAGTCCCATTAAGACGTATCTCAAAGTTCTGTCACGTCATAGGGGTCTCAATGCAATAGAAGGTGCGTCAATCAGATGTCCGGTCTATGAGTTATTAGCCTTTTAATCCCGGGGGGGCCGGTTGGATTCATGAACAATCCTACCTAACCACATCACAACATTACCCCAAACTCCAGTGGGGTATACTCAAAGGGACCTTCATGCTCTAAGGTTACCAGTGTCGCTGACAATTCATAAAAAGGACGTCTGATGCCAAAGATATGGCCAAATGAAAGTAAAGGGTCGGTATAGGGCCCGGGTACAGTCCGACATGGTCTGGGTCTACCCGATCAGACCTCCTGGGTCTGGCCTAGCCCATTGGGTGGTCCAGCTCATTAGGTTTAGACTGGCCCACTTGGCCCAGCCCAGCAGGCCGCGTTGGCTGTTTGGCCCAGGCTCGGGGCCGGTTCAGCCCGGAGCGTGTGGGGCGCGGCTCGGCGTCTCGACCAGGATGGCCAAGACCAGTCCAGCAACTGCCACGAGGGGAACAGCTCTATCAGAACGAATCACGTAGGGTGCGTAGGCCGGCGTAGTTTGTTCAGGTGCACAGGAGGCGGTCGGGCACACGGGAGGCGGTCGGGCAGGTCGGCGGGTAGGCCGGCGGGGCGTGGCAAGGCTGGAAGGCGGCCTGGCAGTGGGTTTCCAAGCTGGAAGGTAGCTGGGAAGGGCGCGGTGAGGCTAGCAGGCAGCCAAGAAAACTGGCAGGTAAGTTGGTGGGCAGCCGGGCAGGGCATGACCTGGTCGGCAGGCAGTCGGGAAGGGCGGCAGGCGGGCCAGCGGGCGGCTGGGCAGGGTGCTAGGCAGGCCAGCAACCGGTTGGGCAGGCTGACAGGCGGCAGGGGAGGGTGCCAGGTGGGAATCCGAGTAGGGCGTGGCCAGGCCGGAAGGCGGCTGGGGAGGGCGCTAGGTGGGCTGGCGGGTGGTCGGGCAGGCCGGCCGAGGCTCGGTCGGGCCCGGTTCGGCTGGCGATGGGGCGGGATGCTGCGTGGGCAACACGGATCATGGAGGTAGTGGGTAGCGCAGCCTTTGTCTTCGCCGCCTTCATCGCCTCATTTCTTCGATGCCATGCCAAAGATCATCATAAACAAGAATGGTGAAGGGGTTCGGCCATGTTGGTTTGGCCCACTCCCTCTGCGTTAAAGGTGGTAACAAATGGCTCATCAAGAATAATAATGATGAACAACAACTCACCTGTCAAAAGAAACAAATCTTCATTCTTAAATTTAAAAGAAAAGAAGAACATATCACATAAAAGAAAACAACCCCTACAATTGTTCGTTGATCACCGATGAAGTCACGGGAAGAAGACAAAGGTGATCATCGTTCATCGTGTCTGCCACACACTTCCAATCCCGAGCTCGTGCGTCGGCTCATTGACGACGATGCGGAGGGAAGGTGAGTTGAAGATGCCCCATGTTGGTAGAAGCTCTGAGGAATAAGTTGAATAAGGTGGGAGTTCTTCGTAGTCAAACGCGTTCTTCATTGGGAGATTTCTCCCAATAATCTTCCCCTCAAATCTACCACCAAAATGAACAATGCCAACCAAAATAATAATAGATTATGTTAATCTATTATTCAATTTTCTTGCACAAAATTAAAAATGGTGAATTAATTAACTTGGCTCACCCTTAATTAATGTGAAGGATTTGGTTCCATTAAATCAGGGGGGTGGCACCATAAATGGTAGGGGAGGTCAAGGGGCTCCCCTTCATTAATGAGGGGATTTGAGAGATTTTCCTATCCTCCCATTAATAGGGGTTGGGAGGTCCCCACCCCTATTATTCAAAATGGGAGGTTATGTGGTCTCAGGGGGTCCCCACCACATTAACCCCACATGGGAGGTTGAAGCATGGTGGTCCCCACCACCATAACCTCTTATGGGAGGTTATGGCCTAGTGGTCCCCACTTCCAACCTCCACAAGGAGGTTATAGATCTAGTGGGACCCACCTCCAAACACCCACATGGCAGCTCAAATAAAAATAAAGTGAAGCTCGCTTTATTTTATTATTTTCTACAAAAACCCAAAAACCAACTTTTATCCTCGACCCACTGTAATCGATGTGAAGGTCTCCTTAAATGAATATCGGCGCTGCAATTTCAACGGTTCCCTTTGATTTCAATTCCGAGCACTGGTTCAAAATTTATAAAAACCCTCTTGTACGTTTACTGAACGTACCCAAACAAAACATCCTAAATTGATTCCGGGCACACCGGGGCTTGGAATCACACGCCTTCAGTTTTCGTGATCTCGTAAAATTCCCATATATTTAAGAAAAAAATCCACGGAATTTCCAGGTCATTACATATTTCATTTCCCCTTTGGTTTAAAAAACAAGTAAGGGATTATTTATTTATTTTGAAATTTATTTTGTAAGGGTTTAATTATTTTTGATCGTGTCATGTTGTTTCACAAATATATATACATATATATGTAATATGTATGTATATATGAATAAATATTTTTCTATATAACTTAATATTTTTAGATGGGGGTTATGTTTTAAATTTCATCTTCTAACATAAAATTTTTAATGCCTCAATTATTTTCTTCAAATTTTAATTGTTTTACCAAGGTTATATATATATATATATATATTGAAGGAACTCAGAACACCCTAATAGGGTAAAGGTGAATCAGGGTTTCAATGTTTTATTTTAATGGGATAGATCTTGTTCATACATTAGTAGGAACTTATTAAACTTGTCTCTTGGTAATGTGCAGTAAAATAATCATTCCCATGTAGAATGACCACACAATAATTTTACTTGGTTCACCACTAAGGGCTAGTCCAAGGATCATACGCCGACATGTTTTTGTTCATTCCAAATTCCACTAATCTCTATTATTTGTGGATTAAAAAGGTTTTTCACAGTCACTCTATGCTAAGAACACTGCCATTACATGGTTTTAGTGATATCACATTGCGTCCCTCAGATCACTTTCATTACAACCCCCTTTATCACTATGCCTAAGAAGAATATGAATTCATTTTATCAATAAGAAGGTTGCTTTAATGTATTAACATTGAATCATGAATCCTCAAATAAAGATAGATTCTTAGTTTAAGTTTTTTTCCACTACAGATGAAATTTACTTTTCTTTATAATGTTCATTCTCGAACTTGTCCCCCACAATCTGGCCTTCTTCCTCCGTGTACCAAACTGCACCGCATACCAAACTACACCACGTACCACCTTTGTTTATTACCTATAAAAAGAAAGACCGTGTGCTGCCTTCACAAACTATGATTGTTCACTACTTCTTCTTTGGAAACCAATTCTTCTTCCAAGAACTATCTTCCACAAACCGTCTTCTATAAACCATCTTCTTTGAACCGGTCTAGAATTCACTAAATTCCTTTCAGATTTCTAATAAATGTATCCTTTTTGGGTTTTCTTGATATGAACAATTCAAGATTTTACTGAATTCCTCCCCTATTTTTAGTCTCAGTGCTCTCTCCTAATAAAGGGATTACTACTCCTTATATAGGAAAATAGATCTGCATAATCCTCTAAACCAAGATTTACCAAATCTTCTATATGGAACCACCTTTACCACATATCGTGAATCTCTTGAGATCGGTTTTCCATACACAGTCCCCATACCCCTGCTCTTTTTTCATGGTTTCTGAATTCTTCCTTGAACCCATCGCTACATCATTTTCACCAACGAAAATCCATCCCTCAAACCATCTTTTCTACAAACCTCTCTTGCTCATTTTTTCCAACAACAAGCCATCCCATAGTCCATTTTCTATCTGCATAATGTGAAACTTCCAATGAACCACATCTGTCATTTAAACCATTTTTCATTTATGATCCATGTACTTCCCTTCACGGCCATATAGCGCCACTATACATAAATCCTACCATTTCTGTTATTCCTTACTACCTCGAGTACCACTTATGTAGTCTGAAAAATTTCCTTTATGGTCCAAAAACCAAGCTTGGAGGTCTTCTTTTCATAAAACCTTACTTTTCCAAAATAATAAATTCCTAATTTTGAGGCCCAAAAATTTGGCAAACACTGGGAAACTACACCACCATAAACACCTCCTTCGACCTGTACTATAAGATCACATGAATTGAAAAATCCATGAAAACACCAATGTGGATTGACAACAAACTCAAATCATAATCCATTTCTAGAAAATAACAACCTTGGTTCCAAAAATCTACACCTTTGGGTTTTTTGGAAATCATCAGATAAATCCAATGGGGCATCAGACACTATCAAAACCTGATACAGAAGAAAAAAGTCATCCAACACTCTAATTCTAAGTGAGAAAGGCTCATTTCAGAAAATAAGAGGAGCATTAATTGGGTTCTCATGTCATGGAATGATTAACGATGTACAAGCTTATCTCTGACTATTTCCTCATAATATTGAATTGTTTTATCCATTATTATTTTTTCCCTTTGGTAACTCATCATTCTCCCCCATTGTAACATTTTTTAATATCTCTATTCTCCATCTTCCTGCAACCAATCTGAAAAATAAGGAATTATTATTCAATTTCTCCATTCTTCCACATTGGAAATAAAACCAAAGAATAAAATTTTGACTTGTAAATCTTTAAGAACACTCCCCATGGATCTTATATCCACCATAAACCTGCAATACTTTCATAAATAGATTTAACAAGTTGATAAAATTGTGGAGAGGGGTGAAACTGAAACCTCCTCATGCACTGGGAGGTGGTTGAACATAGAGGTTCAACAAATATTTCTCAAAAACATGTACTGATAATGGCTTGGTTATTATTTCATTCACTTGATCATTAGGTCCAACATGATCCATTTTAATCGTGTCTTGTTCTGATTTTTCCGTGATAAAGTGATATTATATTTCAATGTGTTTTGTATGAGAATGATGAACATGATTCTTTATAAGATCAATTTCACTCTTGTAATCATAGGGAATCACTATTGGTTGTTTCACCTCATCCCCAATATCAGTCAGTTATTTCTTCATGCAAATTAGTTGAGTGCAATCCTCTGTAGTGGAGATATACTCAACATCAGCAGTACTGAGAGAAGTGATTTCTTGTTTCTTACTCAACCAGCTGACACATTTCCTTCCAATAAAGAAATATCCTCCACTTTTTTACTTTTTATCAACAACTTCTCTAGCCCAATAAGAATCAAAAAATTATTATAGTTCACTATATTTTCTTATAACAAAGTATAATCCATAATTGTGAGTACCATGAATGTACCCCCATGACTCTTTTAACTACCCCCCATATGTTCCTCATTTGGATTACATTGAAAGATGTTTTTTTAAACATGTTGAAAAGATAATATATGGAATCAGTGTATTTAAGTATGGTAATCTTCTAATGATTCTTCTGTACATGGTGGGATTCACATAATTCACATCCACATGCTTTCTAAGTTTAGTCCCAACCCCAATCAGAGTCTACACTAGTTTATAGTCATGATTATTGAATTTCTTCATAAAATATCATGCATAATTTTATTGAGAGATGAAAGTGTATCCATTCCTATGAATTAATTTAAACTCTAAGAATTATGTTAGTTCACTAATTATAGACATTTTAAATTCTGATTTCATGTGATTGGAAAATTCTTCTATAGATATATTCCTACTTTCACAAATATAATATCATCAACACACACTAGCACCACACATTGATCTTCCTTATAATTCTTCACATAGATATTATGATCCATTCCTCCCCTTTTAAATTACAACTTTTTTAGTTAAGAATACAATAATGAATACCGCACTTTTTGTACCTACTTCATACCATAGAGTGCTTTGTTTAATCTGGAAACCTTCATTTAATCATTACCAAGTAGAAAACCCACAGGTTTTTCAATTTAGAATTCTTCTTTAATAAAACCATTTAAGAAAGCTGTTTTGACAATCATTTGATACACTTTGTTTCTTCTTTGAATATCCATGGAAAGAAATTGTCTGATTGACTCTAATTTAGCCACCATAGAAAATTTTTCTTCAACATCAACACCTTCTATCTGAGAATAACATTTACACACTAGTTGTTCATTATTTCTGATCACATTTCCTTGCTTGTAAAATTTATTTTTTCATATCCACTTCATACCAATAACAATATGGTTTTAGGGATCTTAACAAGATCCCATCTTTGGTTCTTATTGATTTGATCCAAATCTTCATTTATGGTTTTAACTCTTCATTCATCCTTTGCAGCTTCATCAAATGAGGATGGTTCCAAAACTAATAAGACTGAATATTGTGCATTATTCCTCATTCTCCTTGTCTATGTGGGATATGTTCAATCCCCATTGATATTGGATTGATAAATCACTACATGAAAACGGCCATATAGCGGGGGTTTGTTTTGTGTTTAGCGGCGTTTTAATCTGTCGCTACATGGTTTGGCGGTGGTTTACAGAAACCGCATCAAAATTTGGCATCGATAAACTATTAGAGGTTGTTTTATCCATTTAGTGGCGGTTTAAAGGAAATGTCGTCGCTGCCTCATTTCACTGCGGTTCTCGACACTTTAGCGGCAGTTTTTACGAACCCATGATTTTATTTTATTAGTGGTGGTTATAACGGCCGCTAATAAAATAAAATCCAGCAACTGTAAAACCACCGCTAAAGTCCCGATAACCACCATGGAATGTAGGCGGGGGATGCGACTCTGTAGCGGTGGTTAAAACCGCCGCTAAACGTAAGTATTTTTTTCGATTAGTGGCGGTTTTAACCAACGCTATAGTTTTACCTATATACTATTCTCGATGGTTAAAACCGCAGTGAAAAGATGACCAAAAAAAATATATTTGCAGCTTCCACTGCACCATTGCCCTGAAAAACAAATCAAACCTGAAAAACAAGACACAATCTCATAAAATAGCATCAACTCAATGATGTGTTTGACCTTTCAAGGATGTCAAAATGGAATAAGTGGTTGTTTATCAAAACTTTTATGGTTAAATGGGTTGTGAGATAACTAAGGGGATAAATAATGAATGGAAAATGTGGGAATATCCATGTTATAAGATGGAATTGAAAATACGTACAATGTTTTTTGTTAGGAATGAATAGAAAAATAGAATAGTTATGGAATTACATTAAGTGCAGTGAAAGTGATGAACTATGTGAATATTGGTGAAATGAAATAGTTTCAGACTTGATATTGTAATTTGTTAAAAAGGTCAAGTGTGTTTGACCTTGTGGAATGCGTATTAATGGATTAGTAAATGATGAGGGACATAGTAGATCCCACCCATGGGTAAGCATTTTTTTGCAAGGAATTCCTTATCTTTGATGTGGGATGGATAGACATGAAATTTGACATTATGGACATGATATGATGTATATAAAGTTTCCTACGCTTGGATAGTGTATTGACATGGCTTTCCAGTCACTAAAGCCTATGTGTATGATATGAGTGAACTGATTAGTGCACCACATTATATGAATTTGAAATGATTAATGAATTACCATTGTTGTTAATGAAAATGTAAAACCCAATTATATTAATGGAATATAATTTTGACATGGCTGAAGAAGGTTAGGTGGGATTTGATGTCATCATAAAACTGAAGGATGTACAGGGTTAAATTCTTGATATTTAATTATGGAACTTGTTGACCTTTTCTTCCTTGTTCATTATTTAATTGTACTTATGTATATAGTATTATTGTTATTATAATATTTATTAATTTAAACACTATTGGTGGTGTCCTATTAACCTATACCCACACCCTTTTTAGGATTCCATTGATACCTGAGTAGATATCATGGTTGTAGGGAAGTATAAGGGAAAAACGTTTTGATAGATGGTCAGTTTGGGATATGGTTTAGAGCATGTATGAGGGAACTGGATTCACATCGAGACACATTTTAGGATTTTTATGGGGATTTATATTTTGTTTTTTCCCTTAACACATGGCACTTGTATGAACTGACATGTTTACTATATTGGTTGCGGGGATTTACCCAATTTTTGGAATTGAATACATCATGCATGATTATTCTTATAACTTACTTAGTTATCATTTAAATTGATTTATACTGTTTTTTTACCCTGGGAAAGATGGTATATTATCCCCACATACATCATTGGACCCTTAATACTAGTAGGAAGCCTCTTTTATATGAGGAGGCATTCCTATTGTCATGTCTCACATTGGTTTGGGGAACTAGTATAGTGGAACCCAGGTAATGGCATCACAATTTTGTATCAAATCCATTTTATTTTCTATTGAATAATTTCTTTGAAAGTTTTATATGATATTAAGGTGTTTCAGTCCTTGGTAATGTGTTTTATTATGGGATTATCTAACCCATATATGGGGGAAAACCCAGGTTCCCGGTGTGGGAATGTTGTTCTTGTTGTTTGATGTTATAGTTGGATGTTATTTCACCTCGGGCGATACTCTAGTTGTGAGATATTATTGTTTTCTAAGGTTTTATTCATGGGAAGACATGTAATTTTTTTATATATTAATGAATAATTTTAGGAAATCCAGATTAATATAACATGAATCATATTAGGCTCAAATAAAAAACAAGGTTATGATTGTGTTATGGAAAATGAAAATCGTTGTCTATTGGTTTCATAGAAAATAGTTCCTAATAAAGAGTTATCAATCCACATGTTTTTGTGATTCTTAGTTTCATAGGATACCAACGCCATAAGGGTTTACCTTCTTGGATGATGATATTGAATAATTACATATTATAATAGTAAGCATTGAGAATTTATTCAACACATCAACAATAGGTATAACTCGTAGTCATCGAAAATCTCGACTACCAATTCAAACACAGGCCTAACTGGAATGATGTATACCACACTCGAGAAATAAATACATAAAAGGAAACATCAGAAATAAATAAAATTCATAAAAGGTAATATGAAAAATCAACAAAATGTTAGGACATGAAAATGTTTGGTGGAAACTATGTGCCACACAAGGTATATATACTAACCAATTGTTCCCATATTTGTTCAACACATCAATAATACAACTCTACTCATGGTCTAATGATGCATTGTCACCCTCTCCACCTCCATCTCAAATTTCTGTTATCACCTATAAGAACATTATATAGAAAATTAAATATTGTTGCATATTTTTATTAAAAATTTAAAACCAATGAAAGTTTTCAAACTAAATGATTTTGATTTTTTGTGATTTACTTGCTGACCACCGGCCGATGCACTACCATCGGGGGAATATCTTCTCATCTTCTGATGTATAGCTGTCATCACTTGCTGCAAATTGGATATATATATATATATAGGCCCCCTGATATTGAATTGTTCTTCATAGAGAATAAATCTCCCTCTAAACATCTTTGGGTATCGACTGACTATAACCAAGAGTAGATGCAGCTAGAATCCATTGTGGCATTCCAAAGATCTCACATGGTACGAGTCTGAAACCCATCCCGCACACTCTACCAGGATACTCCTTCCCAATGACTTTAGAAACTCAGTCATCCTTGGAGACTTAGTAGGACTTCCCAGGATTGGCATCCCATAGTTCTTCAATTTTTACCTATAAATCAAATATCAATATATATTAACACATTAAAAACTGATAATAAGTTATTATAATAAAAAATTTACTTCATACCCCAACTTCTTTGGCAGGCTCATTAACAAAACTTCCATCTGATTTTTTGTGAACATCCAGCCACAGTTCAGTTCAGGATGCATCATGCCCTAAAATCTATTACTGCACTAAGAAAAGATAAATAAATAATTCAATATATTAAACAGATAAATTTTCTTATAAATATTTAATATAATTAAAAAATTTACAATGTCGTTCGGCTTCTAGAAAAGATTTTTGAGCCCGCAGTGTGAGGGATGACTTGCTTAGCCTGGTTTGATGCATTCTGTCTTGATAGATCATGAAATAAATAAAATTCAATTTTAATGTAATGTGTTCAGTGTCATCCCCTCTTCATATACATGTATAAATATAAAATGAGGATAATATAATAATATATATTTCAATACCATCTGCTTCTCATCACGATGTTTGTCAACAAAAATTTTCCACTGTTCTTTCGGTACCCCATGGGGTATCTTCTCATACATTTGTTGCATGGTCAATGAAGTATCATTGACATCACCAAAAAATCTCCATTTGACATATTTCCATTTCTTACCAAGATTTTTCAACATCCACTTCCGTGCTATCACATCAGCAAATCGTAAAGTGGAAGAACATCTGTATACAGAAATTCATTTTGAACATATTAGTAATATGACATTAAATTAAACCATAATGTAATAAAATTACCATTATTTGGGAATCAAAACCATCATTTATCTATCATGGAGGCATATTTCTCCAATCATCATAAGAAATTGGAAGGGAAATGGGCTTTGATGCCAGCTGGCCCTGAATCTGGCCAAGTAACCCCGCGTCGTTATCCCTAGGGACCCTATAAGAATAAAATGGAATGACTATCTTATCTCCATTCTTATTCCAAACATATGAACTTTTTATGCATTTCTTCATGGTTTAATTTTTTCATCTTCAATGAAAAAATAGTTAGTATAAACAAAATGTAATAGATTTATTTAATTAAAATTTATACATATGATAGTGACACTCCAGTATGTCCATGATGAACTAGAATGGGTGTGTCGCCGCCCCACTACTGAGGATTCTTAAGGGGGAGTCGATGACTCATCCTTTAATGGGACACCCACAGATGGTGTGAGAGATGGTGTAGGGGGAGATGGTCCAGGTTTGTAAGCAGCTGGTGCCTCAGATTTCGTGGGGAGGGAGCCAGATGGATCGTCATCTCTTGCAGAACTTGATGAAATAGTGTACTGCTTTTTCCTTGGCATTCCTGTCATTTAATCAAATAAAATTTAGTTCAGAATATATATTTCAAAAAAAATTATGCAGAATAAAAAATTAAAAATGATAATAGATGCCCAGTACTAACAGAAAAAATATATATAACAAGGATAATGAATGACTTCAGAAATGAAACAAGTGGTTTCTGAATGAATAAATAATTCTAAATACAATCATTTTCCCCTTCAATCATGTCGGTTTTCTGGTCCATTTCTTCATCCACTTCATTCATCCTTTCTAGACTAATATTTTTAATATCATGATGGACAAATAATTCTGCTTCCTGTTGTTGATGAAATTCAATTTTGGAGGTCAAATGTTCTACTTCATCACCCATATCATACAAATATCTTTATATTACATGAACAAATACACTCCACCCTTCATCCAAAAAACCATTCACATAATATACCATTTTTCTTGTGATGCTAAGATATATGGATCATGCATTTCACAATCACCAACATCCATCAAGCGAGAGAAGTTCACAGAAGTAAATTGCTAGGAATCTCTTTTAACACCTCTGATAATATCGACCCATTTTCATTTTAATAAAACAATAGAAAAATTTCTATGGTAGTTTAATTCAATAATATCATGCATCTTTCCATAGTATCCCACTTAAGAAAATGTAAAGATACCACTATTCTGTGTTTTCAAACCCACTTCTCGATCGACTGTACGAAATCTAAAGTCATTCACATTATAAGCGTTGAACTTTATAACTTGTTTTATAGGACCTCTAGCAAGAAACTTCAAATCTTTTGAAAATTATGCTCGAGTATCAGTATTCATGATCTGAAAAAAGAAATATAATTTAATAGATTTACAAAATGTATGTGTCAAACTAATATTCATATTTATTGTAATATTTATGAACTTACACGTCGTTCAAACCATTCTACAAGATTTTTATTCACATCTTTCATTATATCTTTCTCATTTCAAGATCGGCCTCTCATTCATCTATTTGTTTGTATCCTCAACTCTTCAATAAATGGATCTGCAATTTCACTATTCATCAGCACGTTTCTATGTGCATGTAATAATTCCAATTCTTTCAGTATCACATTTGAGGTCCTCCCAACTGATTGGCCAATATAAGGAAATATTTTTGATTTTTGATGCATTTAAGATTGAGTTGATGTGTCATCAACACATCAAACTTGATTAAATCTTCTCTCAATATCATCCAAATATCTTGAACAAAAGGTAAGACACTCCTTAGCCAAATAGCCTTCAGAATTAGAACCTTCTTGTTGAGCTTTATTTCTCACGTATGCTTTCAAATTCCCAAAATATCTATGAAATAAAATAATAATATTATGAATTTATATAAATGAAAAAAAATTTACTTAAATGAAAAACATATAAATAAAATACCTCTCAATAGGATACATCCATCGATAATGAATGGGACCTCCTAATTTAGCTTCCTCAACCAAATTCACAGTTAAATGCATCATGAAAGTAAAAAAACAATGGAGGAAAGATCATCTTTATTGCAAGAAGGGTCAATAAAAACCTCTCCTAGAGGTTGACAAGCAGAAATGTATGTAGAGATTTCTCACATAATAGCCTGAAAATGTTTAGAATTTGAGTACAACAGTAGTAACTTTTTCGGGTAACAATGTGCGCAATGTCAATGGTAGTAATTATTGTAACAGAATATGTGAATCATGACTTTTAAATCCATGTAACTTATGATTCTTCAAGTCAACAAACCTCGAGATGTTACTCGAATACCCATAAGATACCTTCACATTCTTTAAAATTCGAAGGAATGTATCTTTATCCCAGCTTTTCATTGAAAAAATGGCCAGATCATACTTTTCATTCTCATCTGGCCAGAGATAAGGTTTTATGTTCATTACTTGTAAGTCTTTGCGAGCATTGATATGATCCTTCGACATTCCATGCTCATTATATAATGTGAAAATAAAATTATCACAGACATTCTTCTCAATATGCATCACATCAGGATTTTGTCGCAACAAATTAAATTCCCAATACAGAAGTTTGAAGAATATACTTTTTTTCTTCCATTGTTGCATTCTGATTTCACATGACGATGCACTTCAGACCCATTTTCTGCTATCATTCAAATGATGAACCTTCCCAAATTCTGTTTCCACATTTTAAAGCTATTTCAATATTTCAGAACCAGTTAACAACTTTGGAGGTGTTCTACGATCAATGGAACCATTAAATTTGGATCTGTTCAGCCAAAATCTATGAAATGCATCGACAAAACTTCAATGGGACAAGAAGCACCATTTTCTATTGTAAGGTATCTGTTTGGGCTCAAAATAAAAGTTAAAAATGGGACAAGCCAAACCCATGTAAGTGTTCCAACCAGATACATTCCCAAGCCCATGTAAGTTACTAATGGTCCACATTAAAGCAGTATGCATTTAGAACATTGTTTTAGAAGAAGCATCAAATATATCAACACTGTTGCTCCATAACTCCTGCAATTCATCAATCAAAGGCTGTAAGTATACATAAATATCATTTCCAGGAATTTTTATTCCATGAATAATCATTGAAATGATAAAAGATGTTTGTTGGATACACATCCATAGAGACAGATTATAAGGGATCCAAACAACTGGTCAATTACTATAACTGGTACTCAAAGTCCCAACTGGGTTGAATCCATCGGCAACCAATCCCAATCGAACGTTCCTATAATCATCTGGGAAATCTAGATGTAATGAATCATATGTCTTCCACGATTGGGAATCTCATGGATGTCTCATTAACCCATCATTTTTTTTATCTACAGAATGCCACTTCATGTGTTCGGCAGTTTTAGATGACATGAATAATCTTTGAAATCGAGGCTTCAAGGGAAAGTAACTCAAAACCTTTTTAGGCGTGTTCTTTTTCTTCTTCTCCATGATATTATGTTCATTCAGACTTCCAACATCACCCTTTAACTACCATCTAGAAGAAGAATATTTCTTGAAATTCTATCTACTTGAATCATCTCCCCAATAAAGCATACAATCATTGGGACACGCATGTATTTTTGTATAATTCAGACCAAGATTGTTAACAACTTGTTTCATATCATAAAAAGATTCTAGGATTTTTTCTTCCGGAATTTCATCACAAATCAATTCCAATATCATGGACATTGTTTTATTTGTAATTCCACATAGACATTTGATATGGTAAAACTTCAGCACAAATGAAGGCTTTGAATATTTCAAACACCTACTATGCAAGTCCTGATTTCCATTTTCAACTGAATCATGTAACGCATTTTTCTCAGTGAGGTTTTCTCTTACATTGGGCTCCACAGAATCAAAAGGAGGATCCAATGATATGTTACAATCTTGATCTTCTTGTGTTATAATCTCAAAAACATCACTTGTCACGTTGCAATTTTTAGCACCCTCTTTTGGTTGTTCTAATATGTTTTTATGCTGATAGTGGTGTCTTTCAGTGCCGAATGCATCATTTATGAGGTTTTTCATTTCATTTTCCATTGTCGACGGATTTGGGACCTCATTCTATGGATTAACATCAGTACTCAATCTTTCTATAACATTCGATTCTCCATTCCAATCCCAACAAAAATATTGACCAGGGAATTGCTTCAGTATTAAATGTTCAGAAACTTCATCACTCTTCAACCATGTTCTAAATTTACATTTAGGATATGGACATATTATTCTCCCTTCAACAGATCGATTAGAATTTAAAAAAACTAAAAACTCATTCAAACCCTTAACATACTGAGGTGTTTTCCTCAGTAATGTGATCCATATTTTATCCATGTATATCACAATGTGCCTACACAAAAATAAAAAAAATAAAACACAAATTTACTACTAAATAGAGAAAGATATTCATATATACTATAGTGTAAGATTACAGAAACATAATATAATAAAGATGATTCCTTGAGTTAGATATGAACCCTCTAGTGTTTGCGATAGGGGAAGTTTCTTTGGTAAAGAGAAACGGTGTGCTAACAATACCATATTACTCAATTACCACATGGTCAATACTAAAAGTTATGCTAAATAGTATTCCTATCATGTTTCTCCCGAATCTCCAAATTTTCAACCCTTGACTTTTGAAATCCTTTATATCATCAAAATAATATATTAGATAACAAAAAGTAACATAAGCATAACTTGGTTGGAATCATAGTTCATGAGGAATAAAATAATGTTTCAAATCTTGATGAAGAAGAATAGAAATAGCAAGATGTGACCCTTAATTGGTCCGGAATGTGTGACTCTAAATCACAAAGAAAATGGTATGAGCTTAATGACCATAAACAAAATTACCCATGTTCCAAGATTGAATCTACACATTCATTTGTTTAGGAGTTATTGGGAAATTTAAACTATTTTCCTTTTTCTGTAAAAATGATTTAATGATTATCAAGGAATTATTAATTTAAAATGAGAATACTACTATTAGTTTACATAGACATATTCTAGAACACCTAGGTGAGATCCTACTTATTCTACTATCTAACACCCTATTCCCCTCTTATGTGGTCATTATGATTAGTTTTATTATGTTATAATTAATTATGAGAACATCCATATTCATGATACCATATTTTACCAATTCATGTCTGGTTAACTTGAAACATCATTTCATGTAGGCTACCCCAGCTTATGGTCCCCACATCATAAACATAAACAATGTGCACCAATTGTAAAGAGAAACCTTAAACATCATCTATATCGGTACAACATGCATGAACTAAAACTATATAAGTAAATAGACACACAACTCATCATGGTGAACAATTTTAAAGAGAATCCTAGGTAACAATTGAGTCTCCACTAACTGGATATGACGCTAACCTAATCTATGTTAAGAATTTGAAATTGAAAAGTGGAAGAAATCCTGTTAGGTTGAAAATACGTAAAGGGAAAGCTAATAAGAAGACAATTCCTTGTGAACTAGGCCTCCCCAATATGAGGATCAAGAAAAATTTAAGGTGATAAAATAAATAACATAAAGTTTATGGGGTTTAAAATATTAATCTAGAAGAAGTCAGGTTGTACTCGCTTGGCCCTTTTGACTATGAAATTTTTTAAGCATTCCCTTTTTCTCTCATCCCCAGTTTATTAGTCCATATGTATATTGAATAAGAGAAGGCTATATTATTGGAATACATATTCCTCTTAGGAACTGAGATAATGATGGATAAGAGCATATAGGTTCCATTAATTGAACCCAATTGTGCCCAAGCCTTAAAAGAGTTAGAGAAGAAACTTCACTTTATCAATATTCTCCTATATCCCCATGATGTTAGAAAAAAATAGGCACCAAACACATTTTATCACAGCTTAATTTTGTACAATGATGTTGGGATCCAAATACTATTTACTTGATCATGTATGTAGGAAGCTAACGATACTGTAGAATCCTCCCTGTTTTATCCCCCCATGAAGCCACTATAACCAAAAGATAGAGAAAATAAGAATGTAGATGCTCTAGGACAACAAGTAAACTAGGATATTGTTCATAGTGTAGAACATGATTTTTTGGAAGTTGTTAAGGGACCTCTAAATGAGGAACTTCATTAGGTAAATCATTTAATAGAACTTCTAAAATAGAATCCACTGACTTTTTAAGGGGATTTTAGACCCAATAAATCAGATGTGTTTTCGTAAAGGAGGTCCAGTTTTTTTTAACATTGATGGGAAACCAGATGAGATAAACGTCAAAGTTGGAATGAATATTCTTGAGTACCCAATGCTATAATGATTAGACATATTTTTTTTGGATATGTTGTTTCAATACCTCACTTGGAAAGGATTGGTATACTTGTAATGTAAAATAATTATTCTTGAAAACCATTTGGGTAATAAATGTAGAATAATTTGTTAAATTAGAATATGTATGTGTATAAGAGATTAAATATACTTCAAAATTCACTCACTTGTTCACTGTTCATGATAGGCAACACCTAGAAAAGGACTGAATGAATTGATCATTCTTTATTTTATAAAAACTAAGGATCTATCAATATTTTTAATGTTCTATATTACATGCCACCTAGAAATTGATAATAAGGAGTTGGTTGGAGGAAGATACTTTTGATGGAATATTAGTGTAGGAGACACCATTGATCAGCTATGTGAAACTAGGAGCATCAACATGGTATTTAAACATAATATGTAGAGTCAGTCCTATGATAGTAATGTAAGAGAAAATCAATCAATGGGATGAGATTCTTATAATCCATATCACATCAATTGATCAGGTTTTTTACAGTGCATCTTGAATTTACACATGAATAATTAATTATAATCACTACTATAGAATTTACACCATTTTTTCATGAATGGGAATCTTAAAAAATGTTTTCATAAAATTCTATGACCAGTTGGTGCAACAAGATCATCTCTACCTCTGGTTTTGTATGCTCAGATGGAATAGTCCTATTAGACAAGTTCTTAACAAAAGACTTAGGAATACTAAGAGTCATATTAGAACAATTAATTGTATTATGATGGGCCTCATTAGAGAAGCAATTACTATCTTGTGACATTTGATAAGTAGTTTTATACCTAAGTGATTGATATCTTGAACAAGAAACATAATTACTATATGGTTTTGGGTACCTTTTGTCTAAATATAGAAATTATGGATATCATATATGATATTTTTGTATTGGATTCATCCATCATTGTTATATTGTTAATCAACATGTGGAAACTATTCTTCATACCATCAATGTCAACACACCTCGTAGATAGTGGTAGTGAGGAGGATTGAAATGGATAGAATTCTACATGACTATTATTGCAATATAATTTATCTAGTTTATTCAGATCATATACATGTATTTAATTGATTTAATATTTTGTATGAACTACATGGTGGGATTTAAAGCTGGTGAGGTCCACCAAGATTATTTGGTCATGATCACATCTCAATACAGAGATATTCATCAATTCACTTGGGATTTAGTTCTAAATATAGTTAGAATTAAAGATATACTAATTGTGGTTGGAAAATCAAGGACTAGTTAGTGTTAATAAATTTGATTACGGCTAGTGAAACATGAAATGTAACTCGTCCTATCATAGTGTATTGACACACCAACATCTTTCCAAATTATTTCTCTAGGTTACCATCCATGAATGAAATAATATATTATATCAATCTACCTCAATGATCATTCCCATAACTGACTATTTATATCCCATTTATAATGAATAATGTAATGGCCCAGACCTCTCTGGTCTATTCCTTTTTAAAATTTGGATGTGGTCAACACAGCGAGTGTAATAATTATAATTATTAATGATAACAATGAAGAAGTGTTAATGAAATTAGAGGTTTTTTCATTATTATTATTATGTAAAATAATAATTATAATGATGGCGTAAAAATATGTATGGTTTATTAAATTGAATGGTTTTAATTTAATAAAAGTGGTTTCAATTTAATCAGTGTGAAATAAAAGAAATAGAATTAAATAATTAAATTTACGAATGTTACGCGACATTGACGTGGCATGGTCGGATTCAGATATCCAATGGGGTGGTTTAACATGGTCAATGCGATGAGCGTAAATATTATTTCTATTAAAAACAATAACGTTGGTGAGTTAATAAAATAAGTTGATGAAATGTTATTGTTATTTAAAAGAAAGAAATAACAATGATTGTGTAAAACTATGTTTGTGAGGTTAATGAAATTAAATGTAATAAAGAAAAGGGGTTGAATGTGTAAGTTATATTAATTTTATTGTCATTTAATTAAATTTAATGAAATGGTTTTGAGTCACATGGAATGGTTGTGCACAGGTTCTCCCTAAAATTGAAATATTAATTTAATAATATTACTAGTATAATAATATGATAATATAATTAATTTAATAATGGATAAAAGACATGGGAATTAATATTATTTTTATTATTCTTGAGTCGCATTAAGAATACTTGCTTTGTATATACAATATAACTTATATAATATTTATATAATATAATATTAAAACAATCAATGGATGTGAATGTAAGGGGAGGTGCGCCCCTTTATACGCGTGAGGGGTAAATATATTGAACATGAGGTGTTCCATTATTATAATAATAATAATATATGTAATATATTTATTATATTAATGATGCATGTTCATGATGTATGGGAGAATGGGGAGCATGAGGCGCCTTGAAGAGGGTGAGGTGTTGTACATGGATCTCCCCATGTATATTATAATAATAAATTATATGGATTAAATGAGATAATAAATGAAAATAAATAAATATAAAAAAAAGGGGGGCATGATGTGTGTGTAAAGAGGCGTAAGGGGTTATTTTTTCCCCTTAAATGAATAATATTCATATAATAATATTATTATCATAATAAAATGAAAATAAGGGTGATTAACGGGTGGTGTTGAGATTTGGGTGTGAAAACAAAAGAGGGAGAAAATTTTGAGTGTATAAGCTTCATGGAAAAAAATTAAATAATAATAATATAAAATGTTCTTATTATTTTGGGTTATATAATCTTAATTCGACTGTAACTTCTTCATATGGTGTCGGAATGATAAACCATCAGTGGAAGTGTAATCTAGAAATTAAGACGGTCATTTTAAGACCAATGATGAATACCTTTTCATGACTTATGCCTCGGGTCAACGAAACACCAACTATTAATAGAATTATCATTATTATTAAAACGCATGGAAATCGCGTGACGTGTCGTGTGTTGACCAGTCAAAACGCATAACAGGTGTACGGTCACACCGTGTATTCATTAATACACACTGAATATCGTTTTATCTTTTCATTGCCTATATAAGAAAGTGTTTCAGATTATTTCCCGACTGATCACTTCTTCGTCACACGACAACGCTCTTGGACGATCGAGAATTCTTCCTCCTCTAACTTCTTTATTCGGACTCTGTTCGTCGATCTGTCAGTGACTGCGGGATCGTGTCAGTGAGGAGAACGCCGTACACCCTGTTTTGTTCCCTCTTCTTTGACTTCCCCTCCATAGTTTCCAACCAAGGAGACTACTGATAATTTATGGGAATGACGGTCTTTGACGAACGACTCTAAAGAGGTATGTTAAACCTATGTTCTTGTATTCTCTTACCAATCCAACTTCTCCCATTTTCTTTCCATGCTATGGCATGTGATATCCATGTTGAGGGAGTTTCTTGTGTTGTTGATTCGGTGGTTCTACGACGTCCTTGGTGGGTGTAGTCATTCTAGGAGAATCCTTGTGATCATGGTGGTTGTGTTCGTAGAAGGACATCGGAACCAGTTGAGGTAGGGATCTTACCTTCATCTCTCTAGATTGTGAATCATGCGGGGTGGGTGTCCTCTTGTTTACGTGAAACACATTTGAACCGGTTTAATAAAGGTAATAAATGGATTATATAACGGGGATGGAAAGTTTGTGAATGCAAATACATTATTTATATCCTGTGATATTATGTTGTGAATTGAATGAGCTTCTGCCTACTAAAAATCATGGTTGTTGGGGGCCTTTGCTTACGCAATTAAATGTTTCCCTCTCCTTATGGATTTTCTTATGGATGAAAATTTTATTGAATTCAGAAATTGGTTAACCACGTAATGTTGGCTGATTAAATACTCAGAACCCTTGTGTGAACACCCCGGTTCAACAAAACGGAAAAAATGAACATGTTGGTGTTGGGTTGGTTTTTTTATGGGATGTGTGAAGTGGTAATTTATGGGTTGTTTTGTGATATGATGTTTGGAAGCGGGGATGCAATGATGGGTGGTGAATATTATTAAATTGGTTAGTAGTGGATTATATATGGGGGAAAATTAATGGAAATGTGGAATGTGGAAAATGAATTTATATGTGGAACTTGGGAATAGATGAATGGTGGGGTATTGTGATGGAAATGAATTAAAGATGGATATGATAATCAAATTGTTAAAGAGTTGGTATGTGATTGCTTATGTTTTCCCTAACTTTTTTTGTGGTTAGTAGGGATATGTTTTATGAACACTCGATTTGGTTTGGTTGTTGATAGTTGCCCAGTATTTAAGGAACTAATAAACTAATTCTGTTGAAACCTGAAAACCTAAATGGGGTTGGGGTTGTTCATTGTATACATGCTACATGATAGCAGTGATGAGGCATGTGCTCAGTCTCTCGGATTAGAAGCCATAGTTTGGGCTGTGTGTTTGGTATATATATATATATATATATATATATATATATATATATATATATATATATATATATATCTGTATCTTTGTGTTTTGTCGCACGCCACCCATGTTGAGCACTTAGTGTCGAACACTCCCATTTCTTGGGAGAGAGTGTTTTCCCCTTAGTTACTAGCTCCTTCCTTCTCCTTCTTCCATAGGATGTGATGTCTTCAGGCGACCTTACACCCAAGACTCTTCATGTCGGTTTCGTTTGGGGTGGTTTTATCCCAAGAATCTTCGGGCAGGCTTACTGTTCCAAAGAAGCTTCGGGATGAGGCCCAGGTGTGTTCGGGCGGGGATGTGATTCTGGTTTGTGAGGCCCAGGTGTGTGCAGGTGGGATGTGTGGTTGTGAGGCCTAGGTGTGTGCGGGCGGGATACGTGGTTGTGAGGCCCAGGTGTGTGTGGGTGGGATATGTGGTTCTTGAGGCCCAGGTGTGTGCGGGTGAGAAGATTGTGGCAGCGTCAGGACGTTCGCCATTAAGAAGAGTAGCTAACTAGTGGAAAATGGTGTGGGGGTACCCAATAATCTTATTCTTATATACTACTACATGTTTTTATGTGTTTTTGGTGAGCGTGGCTAGTGAGGTTGGGTGGATAGATCTCCTTGTTATGTTTCGCTTCTTCTGTTGTCCTCACGGGACATTAGGATGTCTCTCCACTTGTGCACGAGAGCTTTAGGTTTCCCAACTGAGTATACTTGTATGCTCACCGTATTTTTACTTCCAGGTTTCCATGAGGACTAACAGGGCCGTGTGGGACCCTTATAGTCGGGACAGTTGGAGTTGTTGCAGTTTTTGTACTCTTGTTGCTTTTGGTGTTGTACTTTTGAGCTTTCTTGTACTTGTACTTTGTTTCAGAATTGTTTAAACATGCATGTGGGATTGGTTTGGGTTTATTTCTATACACTTGTTCTTTTCCTTTTTGGTGGTTGACTTTTCCTATTTCCCAATCTTAAATAATAAAAAGCGCAGTGCCTCCCATATTTGTGAAAACTCACACCCTTGGTGCTAATCGCCACCCCGGGGCCTACTGAATGCGGGACTCGGGGGGTCATTATTTCCCTTTCACCATTGCCAGCTCAGGAGAGGCAATTTGATGGAAGGGGGTCATGACAGAATGGTATCAGAGGCGATGGTAGAGAGATATGATGGAGTCTAGAGTTAGGAACAGTGAGGATTTCATTGGATGGTAGGGAAATAGTGTTGGTTAAACTTGGTGCGTGACATAGGTGAGGGGAGACTGGCTAGGACACGAGATTTTAGGGCCCCCCGTAATCCTATGCAAGGACTCTGAGCCTACCGAACGACCAAGTGAGACTACATTGATTGTAGGGTAGAGACCCTAGGGAAGGTACATGCATCATCATTATTGTGTTTTACTTGATTTGGGTTTTCTGGGAAGGAAATTGAAATAAAAATGATAAAATGAAACCTTGAGAAATATCCATACTACTTGGGATTAGGCGATCATTGATTACCGTATAGCTATGGCACCTGGACGTCATCCCCAGGTGGCTCAGACAGCCGAGGCCCAGCAGATTCAGGTGGTCGATCAGTTGAGGATTGACCGAGAGGAGGATGATAGCCAGTGGAAAAAGACTCTCTGTTCTTTCCAGCGGCAAACCCTCAAGAAGTACGTGGGTAGTACTTTGGATAAGGAGACGGAGGGGTGGCTTGAAGATCTAGGGATCACTTTTACTTTGATCCGTGCTCTGAGGGAGTACTGGGATCCCCAAGTAGTCAGTCAGCTGAGAGGTGCGACACATTAGTGGTGGACGCTCTACCTCGGAGAGAGGGGAGAGGCAGAGGTTCTGTCGGCTGACTTTGAGAATGAATTCTGAGAGGATTTCCTTTCTTCCATGATCAAAGCGGATAAGCGGCAGGAGTTACTCTCCCTCCGGTAGGGGAGTATGTCAGTACGAGAGTTGGGTATCAAGTTCAAGGATCTCCTACGCTTTTCTCCGGATCTCTTTCCGGATGAGGAGTCTCGGTCAAGACATTTGGTGGAGGCGCTTGGTCCTTCGCTCCAGTATGTTGTCACCCCCTTCACTCTTCTGACATACTTGGCAGTACAGAAGAAGGCATAGGTTGTATAGAGGATGCACTCGCAAGTAGGTTCACCATGAGAGGGGATCCAGCCCGGATCGTCGAAGGGGAAGGCAGTCAGCAACAGGTCTTCTGCAACGGGACCTTCAAGATTCAGGCCAGTGGGGAGCAGGCCCCAGCAGTTCCAGTTCAGATCTTCGGGACCTCATCCCTTTTTCACGAACCCAGGACCAAAATGTTTCTATTATAGAGGTTTCGGGCACATTCAGAGTCGGTGCCCGACCCGAGCTCAGTATGGTGGGACTGACCAGGTTCATCCCCAGCCCCAGCAGCAGTTCTCAGCCCGACCCTTCCAGCCGCAACAGGCTCCAGTCCCTCTAAGTGGAGATGGATCAGGTGGTGGCCAGCCACAAGGAGTTCTTCATGGATCCCAACCAGGACATGGTCAAGGAGTTGGATGTCAACAGAGAGGTATAGGAGATAGGTGCGGATAGTTACATGCAACAGAGGCGGAATCTCTAGATGGACCATGGATCAATAGAGATGTGTTTGGGTTTTCTTGAATGCTCTCCTTTATGTTTTTTTGGGAGAATTTCACTCCATTATTGGAACACTATTTTTCTCATTCATTGGGCCTGGACCTTGTTTTTGTGAGTTTTTAATGCTATGTCGTTTCCCTATTTTCTTTAAATGTACGTGAAGAGCCCTATCATGTGGGAAGGGGAAGGGATAATCCCTAATCGAGACACATTAATGTGGATGATATTAAACCCATACAGGCGAGCCAGTGCCACCTGAAGCGGATAATATCTCGACATGGGAGAAAGAATTCCCCAAGCCATGTGTTCGGGTGACATGTTTTTCGTTTATATGGTTTTGGGGGCACTGTAAGTTTGAAAAATCTTAATATATAGAAGTCGGAAGACCTAATTCATAATCGGGACGCATTAAGGTGGATGAGATTAAACCCGTGCAGAAGAGTCAATGCCGCCTAAAGCGGATAATATCTCGACATGAGAGAAAGATTTCCCCAAGCCCTGTGTTCGGGCGACATGTTTTTCATTTATACAGTGTTGGGGGTAGTGTCAGTTTGAAAAATCCTAATATATGGAAGTGGGAAGACCTAATTCTTAATCGGGACGCATTAATGTAGATGTAATTAAACCCATGCAGGCGAGTCAGTGTCGCCTAAAGCGGATAATATCTTGACATAGGAGACGGAATTCCTAACTCATGTGATTAGGGATGTTGGTTAGTTTCCTGTTATGACGAGAGCCCTGAGAGGTATCTTGTAGGGCAGTTGTTCGTACCTCTTCTTCTTTGACTTGGTTTTTAATTCTCGATGAAGAGAATGTTTTGAGAGGTATCTGATGTAATGGCTCAGACCTCTCCGGTCTATTCCTTTGTAAAAGTCGGATGTGGTCAACACTGTGCGTGTAATAATGATAATTATTAATGATAACAATGAAAAAGTCTTAATAAAATTAATAGTGTTTTCGTTATTATTATTATGTAAAATAATAACAATAATGGTGGCGTAAAAATATGTAAGGTTTATTAAATTGAATGGTTTTAATTTAATAAAAGTGGTTTCAATTTAATCAGTTCGAAATAAAAAAAATAGAATTAAATAATTAAATTGACGGATGTTACGCGACATTGACGTGGCATGGTTAGATTCAGATATCCAATGGGGTGGTTTAACGCAGTCAATGCGACGAGCGTAAATATTATTGTTATTAAAAACAATAACATTGGTTAGTTAATAAAATAAGTTGATGAAATTTTATTGTTATTGAAAAGCAATAAATAAAAATGATGGCGTAAAACTATGTGTGAGAGGTTAATGAAATGAAATGTATTAAAAATAAGGGGTTGAATATGTAAGTTATATTAATTTTATTTTCATTTAATTCAATTAAATGAAATGGTTTTGAGTCACATGGAATGGTTGTGCATAGGTTCTCCCTAAAATCAAAATATGAAATTAATAATATTACTAGTATAATAATATGATAATACAATTAAATTAATAATGGATAAAAGACAAGGGAATTAATATTATTTTTATTATGCTTGAGTAGCATGAAGAATAATTGCTTTGTATATACTATATAACTTATATAATATTTATATAATATAATATTAAAACAATCAATGGATATTAATGGAAGGGGATGTAAAGACCCAAAAAATTCAAGGAAATTTTTTTTCTTAATTTTCTTTGAGATTTTACAAGAACGCAGTTTCTGACGGCACCGGATTCTGAGGCCGGTGTGCCCGGAATGTTTTTCCGAAGTTTAGCTCGGGTACATTAAGTGAACAAACAAGCGGGTTTTTCTAACTTTTGAACCGGTGCTTGGAATCAAATTCTGAGGGCACCAATGGAATCACACCGCCGGTATTTTCTTAGAAACATATTTTCTGGATTTGCGTTTTCTCGGGTGTGGTTTTTAATTTTTGGGGTTAAGTTAAGAAATAAAATAAAAGTGGTACAACCGATTTTTTTTATTTTGCTTAACTTAAGTTAAGTGGATGATGTGGGACCCACAATATCCTACCCACTTGGTAGGATATTTGTGAGGTGGGGCCCACACGAGCCCCACCGTTTCTTTCACCTTTTTCAACCCCCCTCCATTAATTAAGTAACACACCCGCACCCCCTATTTAATGAAGTCATCCATTGCATTTATTCTGATTGAGAAACGCCTCATTAATGTGGTGGTTTAAGCATTGCAATTAATTCATTTAATTGTTTCTTTTGTTTTTGAATTTTAAAATGCAAGACTTGTGAAATAAAAATAAGACAACTCTTATTTTTATTAGGCTGGTGGTGTTGAGAGGCAAGGGAGATTTCACTCAGACTCTTGATGATCTTTTGTTCCTCGGGAAGAACGCGAAGAACGCGAAGAAGACCGGATCCTCGGAAATCGATGAAGCTTCTTCCACAACTCTTCTTCCACGACACGACGATCCTCCCTCTGCGACGCCTTCTTCCACGAAGGTTATTTCCGCGACGAATCCTCGCTCATCGAATTCGACGAGGTAGGGATTTATTTTAATTGTTGTTCATGAATTCTTCTGTTTCCTTTCTTCTTTTCTATTGAAGTCACATGTTACCGCAATAACAGGAGGGGGTCAGACCGCACGAACACGGCTGACCCTCCTCTCCGTTTTCGTTGTTTGATATTATTGTGGCACGAGCAAGGCAATGCGGTGCTGAATCACCGCACGGGAATTATTAAGGAAAGGGGGAGAAGCACGGCGTCGTCGCGCCGCGCCGTTGAAGACGAACCAATGACGAGGCGCCATCATGCTGTTCCATTGAAGACGAACCAAAGACGCGGCCCCGTCGCGCCGCGCCAGAGAACCACAAAAGCACCCCGGCCGGAGCGGGTCCGCGGCGCCATCTCGCCGTGCCGGACGGACCAAGGTCGCGGCCGGTTCCGGGCTGTGGCGGAGCAGGGGGATCAGCGGCCGATTCCGGGCCGCCGGCGTCGGAACAGAGGGACCAGCCCTTTCTGGTCCCATGGTGGTGGTAGCCAGCCAGCCAGAGTGGGCTGGCCGGTCAAGGGAAAACCGGGGGTTCGTAACCCCCGGTCGGCCAGCAGGTGCGGCCCCCAACATGGGGGTCGCGGGTTCTCAACGCGGGGGGCAGCGCGCCACCCCTTCACCGCTCGGCCGTTACGGCCGAGCCGCTGGGCCATGCCCAGGCCGGGCCGGGCCGCGCCCAAGCGGGACGGACCTGGACCCGGTTCGGGTCGACCCGGTTCGGCCCGACCCTGGGGGTATCGGGTCGGGTCGGACCGGGCTCGAACCCCCTAATACCGAACCTCTTTCGATCTTCTGCCAATAACATGGGTTGTGGACCTCTGATCGATGCACCGTTAGCTGCGATGTGATCCTTGGATCGAGATGGTCATTTCAGTATATTACATTCAAGGTTTCGAAGAACTTTGGGTTCGGCCGGGTTGGTTCGTACACAAAACCAATCGGGCCCTCGGAGCAGAAACGCTTATAACTTGAGCTCCAGACGTCTAATTGACGTGTCGTCGACTTTATTGGATTCATCTTAGTGAAATGGAACTTTTGGATTACTCCAATTGAGGTTTCGACATAGGTGGAGTATGTTTGGGTTGGTTTTGACCTAAAAAACAATCGGGCCCTAGGAACGAAAAAACCAATAACTCTCAGACCGGGCGTCTGATTGACGCGCCGTCTGCGACATTGAGTTCCTGTTGACGATACAGAACTTTTGGATACATCAACTCCGGACTATGTGTCAGTTGATGTATCAGCCCCTCGGCTCGTGGAGCGAACCCTCTCGAATGAGCATGCTGTGTGTAGGAACCCTAGAGCTTGCTGCGACTGCGACGACGATGACGACTGTGCAGAAATCCTCCGTGGATTCGACGGCGATGACTACATCACTCAGCGATCCTACATGGATCAGTGCTACCGATCCTGTGTGGGTCAGATCATGTGTGGGTCAGCCCTCAGTGGTCTTGTGTGGGCCAACGCCTACAGATCATGTGTGGGTCTGATCCTGTGTGGGTCATTGCGGGGTTTAGTACCTATGGATCCTGTGTGGGTCATTGCGGGGGTTACTACCTATCGATCCTGTGTGGGTCATTGCGGGGGTTAGTACCTATGAATCTTGTGTGGGTCCAACGGCTTAGATGAATATGTGGCTATATCTGATCATCTCTATCGTCATGCGAAGAAGTATACCTGTGTGAGCTGAATCTTAACTTGCCTTCCTATGTGGATTACGTTATACTTTCATGTGTGGATCGGGTTGTGATTTCATGTGTGGATGTGATCGAACTTGGGATCAGAGCTTGGATCAAACTAGAATTGATGACTTAGGTATATGTATGGGCATATACCTAAGTAGGGTCGTATGTTACTTTGTGATTGTATCTTTCCTTTGTGGATTCTGGGAGACCTTTGGGGGTCTCAGGGTCCCTACTGATTAGCTTATACTCACCCCTGCATGGGCTATGCCCACACTACGTTGTGTTGGTTTCAGATGACGGACAGCGCTGATTGCGGTTGAGGCACGAGGAGCAGGTCCGTACCTGGAGGTGGACCATTGGGCGGGACGTACACGGAGCGGACGGCTGGACCTGAGGAGCTGTGTAGGCTATCTATACCCACCCTTCAGGTGGGACTTCCATTGGACGGCTCGAGGCTGTGGCTTTACTTTTAGTTGCTATTTTCCCTTTCCAGTTGTACTTTACTTTCAGTTTGGGTTTGTATTCTGGCCCACTTACTTTTCCTCACTTACTGTTGTACCCAGTTTTTACTTAGTGTTTACTTATATTGCTTGCTTTCTCTGTGGTGTTTGTTTACTTTACAAAGGAAATTCCTTCCCTTTTTACCGGTATTTACGCCTTGGTTCTAGTCACCAGCCCCTGGCCTATGGAAGGCGAGCTTGGGGTTGTCACGGAACGGGCCCCGAGGACAGGTCATCACAAATTGGTATCAGAGGAGTTCAGTTCTACCGCAGAAATTTGGACTCTGATATTTCTTCAATTTGAAGCAATATTGTTAAACATATTGGGTGTGGTTATCAGTCTAGGGAGTCCAATGTTGGTGCGGCGGCCGACGTATCTGTACACCAGGACCCTGACTTCTGATTTCCGACTTCATGCACGAAAACATTGATTGCATGTGTGTTACAAGTTTTCTTTGTGATTACAATGTTTCTACTCACCAGGTATACTATTCTGACTGTGGCGCACCAATTTCTTTTCAGGATGGCCCCACGATGGTATCCATCTAGGGTTCTGAGAGTTGTGTGTGATGACAGCCCACTAAGCGACGAGGCCTCAGTACATGGCCCTTTGACAGTAGAGGCACTGGCGGTACCGCTACCCGCCGAGCCACCGATGCTACCAGCCCTATCCATTGACGATGAATGTCTCCTGAGTGCACTGCACAAGTTACAGTGTCAGCGACCGCCTAGGTTCCGTGGGGAGATGGACCCTCAGGCAGCCGAGGGTTGGTTGGAGGCAGTTGTACGAGTTTTCAGGTTATTGAGGACACCAGCAGACCTCATGGTGATCCTCGCAGCGAGCCTACTGCACGCGGCAGTAGGAAGATGGTGGATCTTGATGCTCCAGGTGCACGATGAGGCATCTCTCCTCTGGACGGACTTTGAGAGCCTCTTCCGCTCGGAGTTCGTCCTAGCCACCCTCCGTGCGGTGCGCATCCAGGAGCTTCTACAGCTGCGGCAGGGCAGCTTGACGGTCGCCCAGTACTTGGTGAGATTTACCGATCTCTCGCGCTACTCAACAGACATGGTACGAGACACATTCTTCTGGGCCTAGACCATCGAGCAGGGATTGAGGCAGGAGATCAGGGCATCGCAGATCTCCCTCAGCATTCCGAAACATGCAGGGGTACTGGAGCGAGCCCTTCTGATCGAGAGCTTCCTGGCTGAGCCTGCATCAGCAGCGAGACCTACCGCAGGGCGGCACGTAGCAGAGTATTCTGCAGCAGGCAGTCGACGGATGAATCATGGGTCCATGCAGACCAGACCCTCAGGCAGATGACCTCAGGACACTGGCTCAGCAGTGCGGCGCACGCAGCGCAGATCCAATCTTTCGAGAGGCATACAGTGCTACGCATGCGGCGGTCAGGGCCACATGGCTCGTGACTGCCCGACCCACCGTGCCAAGGAGAAGTAGACGGTTGAGGGGCCACCCAGGAAGAGGCAGAGGTTCGACCGTGGCGGTCCAAAGTGAGTAGGCGGATGAGGCAGAGGAGCTAGCCGAGTAGCCGGTGGTGGGAGACGCTTTGAGGCTCTACCACCACCACCACCACCAGGAGGTCCACCCCGACCACAGGGAGCTAGCGGGAACAGACAGGCACAGCTCCAGGCAGCGGAGGCCTGCAACCACGGGGCGCCCAAGATGATTCTTGGTACTATCTGTGTCTATTCCACCCTTGCTGCAGTTTTTATAGACACAGGAGCAAGTTATTCTTTCACAGCCGGTGCCCATGTTCGGAGCTCGGAGATTCGATAGATCTGTTGGCTCGATCCTTACGGCTAGAGACTCCTACGGGAGAAGACTCAATGATTACGCACTGGTACCGGCAGTGTTCTCTTACTCTAGGAGGCGAGAGCTTCGGCTGGGATCTTCTTGTAGCGGCGTTGATGCCTTACGACGTCATCTTGGGCATGGATTGGTTATCTACAGTCCATGCTTAGATTGACTGTATTAGGTGAAAGGTGCGATGTGTACGCACCGACGGGAGTAGTTTTACCTTCACCGGCGAGAAGGGAGCCTTCACAGCATAGGATGGACTCCCTCAGAGGAGAGGACAGCCCATCACTCATTAGTTGTCTAGAATCATCCTAGGATCAGTTGACGTGCGAAGTCCTAGTTTTCCTGCAGTGGTGGATCAGTATACAGACGTTTTCCCCGACGACATTCCAGGACTACCTCATCACTGAGAGGTAGACTTTTATATTGATCTGTACCCCGGGACAGCCCCGATATCCATCCCATCATATCAGATGGCTCCCACCGAGCTTCGAGAGCTACGGGTACAGTTAGAGGACTTGTATGGCAAGAGATTCATCTGACCCAGTGTTTCACCCTGGGCTTCCCCGATATTGTTCGCCAAGAAGGTGGATGGGAGCTTGCGACTTTGTGCTGACTATAGTCGCCTGAACTAGGTGACAGTGAGGAAGATGTATATGCTACCGAGGATTAATGACCTCTTCGATCAGCTCAAGGAAGCAATGTGGTTCTCGAAGATAGACCTCAGGTCAGGCTGTCATCAGCTCAGAGTTCGGGACAAGGACGTGCAGAAGATGACCTTTAGATGTCGGTATGGCCATTATGAGTTCTTGGTTATTCCATTCGGCGTAACCAATTCTCCAGCAGTGTTCATGGGCCTCATGACCAGGATCTTTCAGCCATAACTCGATCAATTTTGTCGTAGTCTTCATCGACGACATTTTGATATACTCGACCACTGAGGAGGAGCACGCCTACCACTTGCGGGTTGTACTAGACACACTCCGAGAGCTCCAGCTTTATGGAAAGCTCTCGAAGTGTTAGTTCTGGATACACGAGGTCCACTTCTTGGGACACGTCATCTCTGAGGCAGGAGTTGCAATGGATCCTGTGAAGATCGAGGTAGTGCTAGCTTGGGAGCCACCCAGGAGCGTGACGGAGGTGTGGAGTATCTTGGGACAAGCTGGATACTAGCAGAGATTTGTGCCAGGCTTCTCCAGAGTTGCGACACCACTCTCAGCTTTGATAAAGAAAGGGAAACCCTTTGTGTGGTCAGACAGATGTTAGCAAAGCTTCCAGGAGCTGAGACAGAGATTGACCAGTGTGCCTATCCTGAAGTTGCTGGAGGAGGGAGTAGGGTACGTAGTTTACTGCGATGCATCAGGAACCGGACTCAGATGTGTCCTGATGCAGGAGCGGGCTGTGATCACCTATGGATCACGTCAGTATAGGAATCATGAGAAGAACTATGTTACCCATGACCTGGGGTTAGCAGCAGTGGTCTTCGCTCTGAAGATGTGGTGACACTATCTGATGGGAGAGTGCTTTACAGTCTCTTCTGACCATCAGAGTCTCAAGTACATCTTCTCGCAAAAGGACCTGAACCTAAGACATCGGCGATGGCTCGAGTTCCTATAGGACTATGACTTTGAGATAGTATATACTCTTGGAAAAGGGAACGTGGTAGCCGATACACTCAGCAGGAGGATGGGAATTCTGCTACTTGGGGAGGCGACAGAGCAGCTAGCCGCTTTGCAGATATCCTTTGTGGATAAAGATGGAGCATCCTTCCTTCAGTCACTCACAGTCACTCCTCCACTACTGTAGCGGGTTAGAGAGGCACAGCGTGGGGACGCTGACTGTGAGACGTGGCGTGTGAAGATATCCTCAGGACAGGCACCATATGGTTTCTCTATAGTAGGAGAGCACGACGTCCCTTTCAGAGGACGTACCTTGGTACCAGTTGCTTTACGGGAGGAGGTGCTGAGAGAGTTTCACACTTCCCCTTTAGCGGTACATCCTGGCATGTAAAAGATGTACCAGGATCTCAGACGACAGCACTGGTGGTCGGGCATGAATAAGGTTGTGACAGAGTTCGTTTCTCGATGCCTCACCTGCCAACAGGTTAAGGCAGAGCACCAGGTACCAACAGGCTTGGTACATCCCTTGGAGGTCCCGGAGTGGAAGTGGGATGAAATGTCTATGGACTTAGTGACTGGACTTCTACGCACTTCCAGAGGTCACGAATCCATTTGGGTGATTGTCGACCGACTCACCAAGTCAGCTCACTTCTTACCCATCAAAGAGCAGGGCTCAGTGGAGAGCTTGGGACATCTCTACGTTTAGGAGATTGTACGGCTTCATGGTGTGCCATCTTCCATCATTTCCGATCGAGATTCTCACTTTACTTCCCATCTTTAGATTGGGTTGCAACAGGAGTTCAGGACGCAGCTACGTCTGAGCACCGCCTTTCACCCCCAGACAGATGGTCAGACGGAGAGGACCATTCAGACTCTCAAGGACATGCTCCGCGCATGTGTCCTCGACTTTGGTCGCAGCTGGGAAGACCACCTACCCTTGGTAGAGTTCGCGTACAACAATAGCTACCACTCCACCATCGGGATGGCACCATACGAGGCGTTGTATGGTTGACCATGCAGATTTTTTCTGTGCTGGACAGACCCTGGGGAGTCAGCACTTGTGGGACCGGAGATGGCCAGGCCACGATAGAGAAGGTCCAGGTTATCCAGGAGAGGATGAGGAAAACTCAAAGCCGGCAGAAGTCTTATGCTGACAGGAGGCGGAGGGCACTAGAATTCGAGGATGGCGACCACGTCTTCTTGTGGGTCTCACCTCGACGTGGATTACGGAGATTTGGCCGAGGCGGCATGTTGTATTCATAGTTCATCAGACCATTCCAGGTTCTCAGCAGGATTGGCTAGGTGGCTTATCTCTTGGCTCTACCACCTCAGTTGCACCGGGTGCATGATGTTTTCCACGTATCCCAGCTATGGAGGTACGTGCACGACCCGACACATATCATTGACCATGGGGAGATACACGTTGATGATGGGGAGACTTTTGCGGAGGTCCTAGTGGAGATTGAGGATCGAAAAGAGTGGGTCCTACGTGGACGGTCGATTCCTCTAGTGCACATCAGATGGCAGCATGGGAACCTCCAGGAGATCACTTGAGAGCGGGAGGCTTAGATGCGTTCTCAGTACCCACATTTGTTTCCCTAGTTTTTTATGTATCTTTACGGGGACGTAAAGCCCTGAGGTGGGAGTGATGTAAAGCCCTGAGGTGGGAGTGATGTAAATCCCTGAAAAATTCAAGGAAATATTTTTTCTTAATTTTCTTTAGGATTTTACAAGAACACAGTTTCTGACAGCACCTGATTCTGAGGCCCGGTGTGCCCGAAATCTTTTTCTGAAGTTTATCACGGGTACGTTCAGTGAACGAACGAGCGGGTTTTTCTAACTTTTGAACTGGTTCTCAGAATCAAATTCTGAGGGCACCGATGGAATCGCAGCGCCGGTATTTTCTTAGAAACATCTTTTCCGGAGATGCATTTGCTCAGGTGTGGTTTTTAATTTTTGGGGTTAAGTTAAGAAATAAAATAAAAGTGGTACAACTGATTTTTATTTTATTTTTCTTAACTTAAGTTAAGTGGATGATGTGGGACCCATAATATCCTACCCACTTGGTAGGATATTTTTGAGGTGGGTCCCACATTAGCCTCATCGTTTCTTTCACCTTTTTCGACCCCCTCCTTTAATTAATTAATGCACCCGCACCCACTATTTAATGAAGTCAACCCTTGTGTTTATTCTGGTTAAGAAACGCCTCATTAATGTGGTGGTTTAAGCGTTGCAATTAATTCATTTAATTGTTTCTTTCGTTTTTGAATTTTAAAATGCAAGACTTGTGAAATAAAAATAAGACAACTCTTATTTTTATTAGGCTGGGGGTGTTGATAGGCAAGGGAGATTTCACTCAAACTCTTGAATACCTTCTCTTCCTCGCGAAGAAAGCGAAGAACGCAAAGAATGCGAAAAACGTCGGATCCTCGGAAATCGATGATGCTTTTTCTGCGACGCTTCTTCCGCGATGTGACGATCCTTCCTCCTCGACGCCTTCTTCCGTGATGGTTATTTCCATGAAGAATCCTCGCTCATCGAATTCGACAAGGTAGGGATTTATTTTAATAGTTGTTTGTGAATTCTTCCATTTCCTTTCTTCTTTTCTATTGGAGCCGCCTGTTACCGCAATAACGGGAGGGGGTCGAACCACACGAACACGGCCAACCCTCCTATCCCTTTTGGTTGTTTTATATTGTTGTTGCACAAGCAAGGCAACGTGGTACCGAAGCATTGCACGAGAATTATTAAGGAAAGGGGGAGAAGCGGGGCGTCGTCGCGCCGCACCGTTGAAGACGAACCAAATATGGGGCGCCATCACGTCGCGCCGTTGAAGACGAACCAAAGACGCGGCGCTGTCGCACCGTGCTAGAGAACCAAAAAATCACCCCGGCCGGAGCAGGGCCGCGGTGGAGGGGTGAGGCACCATCGCGCAGTGCCGGACGGACCAAGCCTGCGGCCGGTTCCGGGCCGCGACGGTGCAGGGGGACCGGCGGCCGGTTCCGGGCCGTCGGTGTCGGAACAGAGTGACCGGCCCTTGCCAGTCCCGTGGTGGCAGCAGCCATCCGGCCAGAGTGGGTCGGCCGGTCAGGGAAAAACCGGGGGTTCGTAACCCCCGGTTGGCCAGCAGGTGCGGCCCCCCACATGGGGGTCGCGGGTTCTCAACGAGGGGGGCAGCGCCCCCCCCCCCCCCCCACCCCTTCACCGCTCGGCCGTTACGGCCGAGCCGCCAAGGTCGGGCCGGGCCACACCTTCCAGGACAGGCCGCGCCCACACGGGCTGGACCCGGACCTAGTTCTGGCCGACCCTGGGGGTATCGGGCCGCGTCGGACCGGGCCCGAACCCCCTAATACTGAACCTCTTTCGGTCTTCTGCCCGTAAATTGGGCTGCGGACCTCCGATCAACGCACCATCAGCTACGATGTGATCCTTGGATCAAGACAGTCATTTCGGTATATTACACTCAGGGTTTCGGAAAACTTTGGGTTCATCCGGGTTGGTTCGTACACGAAACCAACGGGGCCCTCAGAGCGGAAATGCTTATAACTTGAGCTCCGGACGTCCGATTGACGTTCCGTCGACTTTATTGGATTCCTCTTAGTGATACAGACCTTTTGGATTACTCCTCTTGAGGTTTGGATGCAGGTGGAGTATGGTCGGGTTGGTTTTGACTTAAAAACCAACCGGGCCACTAGAACGAAAAGGCCAATAACTCTCAGACCAGACGTCCGATTGATGCATCGTCTGCGACATTGAGTTCTTGTTGACGATACGGAACATTTGGATACATAAACTCCGTACTATGTGTCAGTTGATGTATCAGCCCCTCGGCTCGTGAAGCGGACCCTCCCGAATGAGCTTGTTGTGTGCGGGAACCCTAGAGTTGGCTGCGACTGGGATGACGATGAAGACTGTGCAGAAATACTCTGTGGATTCGACGACGATGACTACAGCACTCAGCGATCATACGTGGATCAGTGCTATCGATCATGTGTGGGCCAGATCTTGTGTGGGTCAGCGCTCAGCGGTCCTGTGTGGGCCAGTGCCTACAGATCCTGTGTGGGTCTGATCCTGTGTGGGTCACTGCGGGGGTTAGTACTTATCGATCATGTGTGGGTCATTGCGGGGGTTAGTACCTATCGATCATGTGTGGGTCATTGCGGGGGTTAGTACCTATCAATCCTGTGTAGGTTCGATGGATTAGATGAATCAGTGGCTATATCTGATCATCTCTATCGTCATACGAAGAAGTATACCTGTGTGAGATGAATCTTGACTTGCCTTCCTATGTGGATTACGTTATGCTTTCCTGTGCAGATCGGGTTTTTATTTCCTATGTGTATGTGATCGAACTTGGGCTCGGAGGTTGGAGCAAACTGGAATTGATGACTTAGGTATATGTATGGGCATATACGTAAGTAGATTCAGATGTTACTTTGTGATTGTATCTTTCCATTGTGGATTATCCATTGTGTATTCTGGGAGACCTTTGGAGGTCTCAGGGTCCCTACTGAGTAGCTTATACTAACCCCTGCACAGGCTATGACCGCACTACGTTGTGTTTGTTACGGACGATGGACAACGCTGATCGTGGTTGAGGTACGAGGAGTAGGTCGGTAACTGGAGGAGGACCATTGGGCGGGACGTACACGGAGCGGACAGCTGGACCCGAGGAGCTGTGGAGGCTATCTATACCCACCCTTCAGTAGGGACTTCCAGTGGATGGCTTGAGGCTATGGCTTTACTTTCAGTTGTTGTTTTCCCTTTCCAGTTGTACTTTACTTTCAGTTTGGGTTTGTATTCTGGCCCGCTTACTTTTCCGCACTTACTGTTGTACCCAGTTTTTAATTAGTGTTTACTTCTATTGCTTGCTTGCTCTATGGTGTTTTTTTACTTTACAAAGGCAATTCCTTCCCAATTTACCGGGATTTACGCCTTGGTGCAAGTCACAAGCCCCTGGCCTATGGAAGGCGGGCTTGGGGTAGTCACGACACGGGCCCCGAGGACGGGTCGTGACAGGGGAGGTGTGCCCCTTTATACACGTGAGGGGTGAATATATTGAACATGAGGTGTTCCATTATTATTATAATAATACTATATTTATTATATTTAATATATTAATGATGCATGTGCATGATGTATGGGAGAATGAGGAGCATGAGGCGCCTTGAAGAGGGTGAGGTGTTGTACATGGATCTCCCCATGTATAATATAATAATAAATCATATGGATTAAATGAGATAATAAATGAAAATAAATAAATGGAAATTAATAAAGGGGGGCGTTATGTGTGTGTAAAGAGTCATAAGGGGTTCTTTTTTCCCTTTAAAAGAATAATATTCATATAATAATAGTATTATCATAATAAAATAAAAATAAGGGTGATTAATGGGTGGTGGTGAGATTTGGGCATGAAAGAAAAAGAGGGAGACAATTTTGAGCGTATAAGCTTCAAGGAAAACAAACAAATAATAATAATATAAAATGTTATTATTATTTCGGGTTATATAATCTTAATTCGACCGTAACTTCTTCATATGGTGTCGGAATGACGAACCGCCAGCGGTAGTGTAATCCCGAATTTATGATGGTCATTTTAAGACCAATGATTAATACATTTTCATGACTCATTCCTCGGGTCAATGAAACACCAAATATTAATATAATTATCATTATTATTAAAACGTGTGGAAACCGCGTGATGTGTCGTGTGTTGACCAGTCAAAAAGCCTAACGGGTGTACGATCACACCGTGTATTTATTAATATACATTGCATACCATTTTACCTTTTTTGCCTATATAAGAAAGGGTTGCAGATTATTTCCAGACCGATCGCTTCTTCGTCGTACGACGATGCTCTTGGACGATCGAGAAGTCTTCCTCCTCTAACTTCTTCATCCGGACTTTGATCGTCGATCCGTTAGTGACTGCGGGATCGTGTCAGCGAGGAGAACACTGTACACCCTGTTTCGTTCCCTCTTCTTCGACTTCCCATTCGCAGTTTCCAAACGAGGAGACTACGGATAATTGACGGGAACGACGGTCTTTGAAGAACGACTCTAAAAAGGTATGTTAAACCTATGTTCTTGTATTCTCTTTCTGATCCTACTTGTAATATTTTCTTTCCATGCTATGACATGTGATCTTCGTGTTGAGGGAGTTTCTTGTGTTTTTGATTCAGTGGTGCCGCGATGTCCTTGGTGGGTGCATTCATTCTGGGATAAGCCTTGTGATCGTGGTGGTCAGGTTCGTAGAAGGTTATCAGAACCTATTGAGGTAGGGATATTAGCTTCGTCTCTCTGGATTGTGCATCATGCGGGGTGGGTGTCCTCTTGTTTACGTGAAACACATTTGAACGGGTTTAATAAAGATAATAAATGGCTTATATAATAGGGATGGGAAGTTTGTGAATGCAAATACATTATTTATATCATGTGATATTATGTTGTGAATTGAATGAGCTTCTTCCTATTAAAAATCATGGTCGTTGGGGGCCTTTCCTTATGAAATTAAATGTTTCCCCCTACTTCTGGATTTTTGTATAGATGAAAATTTTATTGAATGTGGAAATTGGTTAATCATGTAAAGTTGGCTGATTAAATAATCGGAACCCTTATGTGAACACCCCGGTTTTAAAAAACGGAATAATGAACATGTTCGTGTTGGGTTGGTTTTGTTATGGGATGTGTGAAGTGGTAATTTCTAGGTTGTTGTGTGATATGATGTTTGGAAGTGGGGCTTCAATGATGGGTGGTGAATATTATTAAAGTGGTTAGTAGTGGATTATATACGGGGGAAAAGTAATGGAAATGTGGAATGTGGAAAATGAATTTATATGTGGAACTTGGGAATAAATGAATGATGGGGTATTGTGATGGAAATGAATTAAATATGGATATGATAATCAAATTGTTAAGGAGTTGGTATGTGATTGCTTGTGTTTTCCCTACCTGTTTTTGTGGTTGGCAGGGATATGTTTTATGAACACTCGATTTGGTTTGGTTGTTGATAGTTTCCCAGTAGTTAAGGAACAAATAAACTAATTCTGTTGAAACACGAAAACCTAAATGAGGTTGGGGTTGTTCGTTGTATGGATGCTCCATGATAGCAGTGACAAGGCACGTGCTCAGTCTCTCTGATTAGAAGCCATAGTTTGGGATGTGTGTTTGGTATACATATATATATATATATCTGTATCTTTGTGTTTTGTCACACCCCACCCATGTTGAGAACTTAGTGTCGAACACTCCCATTTCTTGGGAGAGGGTGTTATCCTCTTAGTTACAAGCTCTTTCCTGCTCCTTCTTCCATAGGTTGTGATGGCTTGAGGCGAAATTACACCCAAGACTCTTCGGGTAGGTTTTGTTTGGGGTGGTTTTAGGCCAAGACTCTTCGGGCAAACTTACTATTCTCAAGAATCTTCGAGATGATGTCCAGGTGTGTTTGGGCGGGATATGTGGTTCTTGAGGCCCAGGTGTGTGCGGGCGGGAAGAGTGTGGCAGCATCAGGATATTCGCCTTTAGGAAGAGAAGCTAACTAGTGGGAAATGGTGTGGGGTACCCAATACACTTGTTCTTATATACTACTACCTATTGTTATGTGTTTTTGTTCAGCGTGGCTGGTGAGGTTGGGTGGATAGATCTCCTTGTTAGGTTTGGCTTATTCTGTTGTTTTCATGGGACATTAGTATGTCTCTACACTTGTGCATGAGAGATTTAGGTTTCCTTACTAAGTATACATGTATTCTCACCATACATTTACTTTTAGGTTTCCAGGAGGACTACCAGGGCCGTGCGGGAGCCTACTAGTTGAGACAGTTGGAGTTGTTGCAGTTGTTGTACTCTTGTTTCTTTCGGTATTGTACTTTTGAGCTTTCTTGTACTTGTACTTTGTTTCAGAATTGTTTAAACATGCATGTGGGATTTTTTTGGGTTTATTTTTATACACATGTTCTTTTCCTTTTTGGTGGTTGACTTGTCATATTTTTTAATCTAAAATAATAAAAAGGGTAATGCCTCCCATATTTGTGAAAACTCTTACCCTTGGTGCTATTCGCCACCCCAGGTCCTACTGGAGGCGGGACTTGGGGGTCATTATCTCCCTTTCACCATTTCCATCTCAGGAGGGGTATCTTTGATGGAAGGGGGTCATGACAAATAACCCATTAACATATATTCCATTTACAATCACAACTCATTTATCAAATATATCAATTACATACCTTATCCCATTTAATACAATCACATTATACGAAATTCCCCCTTATGTTATGTCATCAACAAAACACATTTATTATTTAATTCATTTAATAAAACAAGTTAACATTCCAACCTAATTGTGGGGGGTTCTATCTCACTAACCCATATATCATTTAAATGACTATGTTCTCAACATATCTTTAAAATCAAATCATGTAATAAAACACAATTCAAGATACTCAATTGAAATAATCCTGAATCCACCCTTCAAAAAAAAGAGTCTTCCTCTTTTAAAAATTCAACATGTCCCAAGAATTTTATTTCTATTTACAACCATAAAAGGAGATTTTAAATCATTTTCAAAAAAGGGGAACCACACCCTCATTTCTAATCACCATTTGAAATCTATTAAGATAACCCATTTTTTCCTATAACATTGAGGTCAACACCTCCTTTTCAAAACAATACCCACTTTAGAAACATTGTTTTCCTTCATGGAAAACCATAACCAAATCAAATTGAAAAATTCTTATATTAATACATTTCAGAATCCAAATAGCCATTTCAAAAAAATACCAATTCCATATTTCCAATATCCCATTAACCTTGACTACATACCAACTTACAATTATCTAACCATTCACTTTCATTATTATATTATTTCAACAATTTAAAAAATATTTCACCAACCTTTAGGGGTTTTCATAACCCAAGGGTAGACCTAGGTACAATCACAAACATCAATGGAACCAACATTGTCCTTAGAGTGTTTCATGCATCAATATAAGTCCAAATATCACTTTTCTTTCTGAGGAACACAAAACATAGTAAATAATTAAATTGGAATAACCACATACGGATATAATACATATATTTTATGAGAAATATCTTAAATACCACCTAGGGTTGTGGGGTCACCGGGGTCACGGGGGTCTGGGGTCGCCGGGGTCATGGGGTCGCAGGGTCGCCGGAGTTGCGGGGTCGCCGGGGTCGCGAGGGGCCGAGGTCAACGGGGTTGCGGGTTCACCGGCGTCGCAGGGTCGTAGGGGTAATGGGGTGCCGAGGTCGCGGGGGAAGTGGGGATAGCGGAGTGAAGCGGGGTTGGGGTGGGGGGGAGGGTTGGTTGCATTAAAAAAATCATTCACAGCAGTTTATAATAAAGCGCTGTGAAACCATTTTAAAAAATGTTTTGATGCGGTTACTAGAACTGCCGCTAATAAACCGCCACGAAAACCAATTTCTGTTGTAGTGAATTGCTTCTGTAAGGTTCAGATGAATTTTCTTCAGCCATGGTTTCCTCTTCTAATTCTTATTATGATTCAGCATCATGATGAGATTCTTGAGTGTTTTTCACACCTTCTTTAACTTTAGTATTTTGATCTATTCTATTTCCATAAAATTTATCATCTTCTATCACATCCGCATAAGAATCCCTTCAGGAATATGTGGTTTTATCTTCAATGATCTTCACATCACTGTTTTGCACAATTTTTATAGTAAATTTATTAAAACATCGATATGATTTTATATTCATTGAATATCTGAGTAATATTCATTCATTTACAACATCACCATACTTTTCTTTATTTCCTTATTTTTTTGAATAAATCATTTTCTTTCAAAAATAAAAAAAATACTTTAAAGAGGGATTTTATCCATTTTCATGACTAAATGGGTGTATTGGTTTCTCCCATATAAATCCCTATTTGATTTAGAATATAGACTATAACTTGAACAACCTATTTCTAGTAATTGAAAGAGATTTTACTCTAAATAAGAATTTTTCTAACCATATTATTGACATGTTGATTCTGGAACTCAACAACTCCATTTTTTTGTGAAGTTCTCACAATAACCACCTCGTGTAATATTCTAAGTTTATCCATGTAATTTTCTAATTCAATGGATGTGTATTCCCCTCTATTTTCATACTGCAAAACTTTTAATGTCCATATAGTATCATTCTCTTCAATTTGGTGATAAGTTTTCATGCAATCAAGAACTTGTTGTTTCTTATGTATAACTACCCCACAAGCGATTCTACTATAATCATAAATGAAGAGGATGAAGTACCTTACTCCATATATTCTTGAAATTTATATCAAACCATATATGTTTTAATGAATGAGATCAAGAAGATTTGATACTCTTTTCTTCTTTGGATGATATTAATTTCACACCATCTTTCCATGCATGTAGGCATCACAAGGTGTCTCCTGTTCAGAATTCATATTTGAGATATCCACAAAAATCATTAGTTTAGATATCTTTTCAATATTTTTTTGATTGATGTGACCCAAACTATAATTCCACCAGTTTTTCTCTTCTTCAAATTTCATATAACAAATGTTCTCTTTACTATCAACCTGATATAAGTTTCCATTTTTCTGCAGCCCATCATGATAGAATTCTATTTTTTTATTTTTATAGTGGACCCATGTTGGTTAAATGTCAGAATAAGACCCAAGTAAAAGAGTTGACTAACACTCAGAATATTGTTACACACACCATCCACATAAAGATCATTTGTTTTCTTTATCTCTTTTTTAGCTAGTTCAGTTTTTCCACTGCCTTTGATCTTCAAATCCCCATCATTATTGAACCTTACAATTTCATCAAACTTTTTTTGATCATTTATTAACATGTATACAATACCTATTATATGGTATGAGAATATACTATCTAGAATCTAGGTGTTGTTTCTCTTTGTAGATTTGAGGGATACTTTTTCAATGTTGGATTTTTCAATTTTCTTCTTCTCCTTTCTTGAATTATTAGATTGAGTAAAGGATAAATATGATCATTCAAAACTCTATTCCATGTGAGTAGGTTCTTTATACTGATACTATTCTTCTAGTAGAGAAAACTTTTTTTCAAGAAAAACATTGAATGGTTGATGATTATTGACTTTTCTTGGAGTTCTGAATGAATTTTTCATACCCTTCCTCTTCCAGTAATAAATATCTTTATAGACAAAGTTTAACAATGAATGAAACATCCACAAGAACTATTTCTTCTATAAGAAGTAGGATATAAATAATTTCTCCTCTGTTGGCCTCCTAGATATTCCCCATTCCAATATCTCATTGCCTATTCATAGTATGACATGGTATATCCCAGATATCCATAGAATTGACATTTCATAAGTGGAAATGTCTTCTCATTTCAATTTCTCCTCATGTCTCCCTCCTTAGGAAACTATTCTAGCTACCTATCACTTCTTGATGCCTAAGGATAGATATCAATTCTCTTTTTAGTTTGAGTTGAGGGTTTATTTTTTAGCACTTCATATGACTTTTCATCATTTTTAACTTTTATGTTACCTTCATTTTGTCCCATTATATTTGTAGCATTTGATGTTTCAACATCACAACTGATTCCACTGTTTCCCTTTCATGTGGGTATTTTTTCATTCAAAACCTTTTCAACTCCATCAGAATCATTCTTATCTCTCTCCAGAATCTTAGCATCTAAGAATTTTCCAATCTAAATTTTCTTATTAACTTCTTTGGAATTTGATTCACTTTTGAACTTACTCTAAATAGTGAAAACTTATTCATCAAGTCCCACAACAGTCTTGGACTTCTCCTCATGCCTAGAGGTATGGTCATTGATAGTCTTTTCCTATTATTCAATTCGCAGATTTAGTTTAACTATATATTCTAATATTTTAATAATAATAATGTTCCTTTTATACTTCTTCATGTTGATCAATTTCATATTTCGGTATATCAACATATTCTGATGACTCTTCCCCAATTTCATTCAACATTTACAATCTCTTCCATTAATTCTCAAGCTTACTAAAATAATCCTTAAGTTGTAACATGAGATTGACATCGATAGTAAACTGATTATCTCTACCTCATCTCCTGATGGTTTTGATTTTTTAATGGTATACATCATTGATGCATGGGTTCAAGATTTAAATTCTAATTCTTCTTCCTCAATGAATTAACTATAATCATCTTCTTCTTCACAGAAAAATCCTTTCTCTGTAGTTTTTTACTGGACTCCAAGTCTCCATTTTTGAAAAAACTTTTCTAAGGGTTCGGTATGTTTTTATATTCACTTTATTGTTCATCAAACATTACCGTGCTCTAATAAGCAATGCTTCCCACACCTCCATAATGAAAATAGTCCAGAAGTTTATTGTCATCAAATTTACCTTTTCCCTTCTTGGATTTCTTGGAAATAAGAGAAATAATTTCATTTTCCTCATTATCCTAATCATTAATATCTACTAAAATTTTATGTTTTTCCATGGATTTGAATTCCAATTCCATTCTTACTCGAGTGGTTGTATCTTCTAGTTGGAATATCTTCTCATTTGTCACTATGCTTCTCAGTAAATCATCCAGATAAAGTTTGGAAGAATCCCCTTCCTCACTAATAGACATATTTTCATTTTAAAGTGGTTAAATTAATCTAAATATTTTCTTCAAAATATAAATTTATTTGATTTCATCTCTAGGTCGTACTATTTCTCATAAAACATCAGTAATTCAATTAAGAAGAATCTACATTTTCATCATGATTCATATTCATATTATCAAACCATCTGTGAAAACATTTAGTTTTGTCTCCTTTTATTTCATGTAAAATTCATATATATTATCCAATTTTCCCACATATACTTTTATAATGTACAAATCCTCACTTAGAATAGATTTGATCAGATAGAGCTTTAGTTAAGGCACTCTGAGATTTGGTATCTACATAGAGAATTTTCCTATTTGTGTCTGTCATAGATTATCTTGTTACATAGGTTATGTGAATTCCTTATATAGTAGAAAAGAGTAGTTCCATTCCAAGAGATATTAGATGGGATATCATTCTATTTTTACAAATATATAAATTGATTCAATCAAATAGAATAACTCCCATAACATTTATTTAATTCTCTGTGAAAGCAAAGATGAACAGATTTAACACCAGCAACCTTTACACTCTGATACCACTTGAAGGACCCCAAAACACCCTGAGAGAGGAGGGGTGAATGAGGTTGTCATATTTTTATAATAAAATGATGGATATTATTCCCACATTGGTAGGAACTTGTTAAATTTTTATATTGATAATGTGTTGTAAATTAAACATTCACACGAAGAAAGACCACACAACAATTTTACTTCGTTCACCATGAAAGACTAGTACAAGGAGCATGAACCAATAGATTCTCAGTCATACCAAATTCAACTAATATTAACTAATTGTGGATTATAGTGTTTTATCACAATCACTTTTTTTCAGGTACACTACCTTCACAAGGTTTTAGGTATAGCACACTATGTATCTCAAATCACTTCTGTTAACTCCCCCTTGCTCACTACATCCAAAAGAATCTAAAATTATTTTATGGAATTAAAGGTCGCTTTAATGTGTTGGAATTAAATCATGCATCCTCAACTATAGATAGATTCTCTGTTGAAGTCTCATTTTCCCATGTAGATGAAATTTACTTTTCTATGTATTATTCATTCATGAACTTGTCCCCCATGAACTAGAATTCCTCCTCTGCATACCATACAGCATCGTGTATGACTCTACACCACATACCACCTCCATGTACTACATATGAAAACCACAAATTCATACTACCTTCGGAAACAAAAAATGTCTACTACTTCTTCTCTATAGGCTAATTCCTCCTCCATGAATTGTCTTTTGCAAACCGTCTTCCACGAACTATCTTTTACAAACCATTCTAGACTTCACTAAATTCATTCAGAATTTCAAATCAAAGTCTTCTTTGTGGGGTTATCTTCTCATGAACCATTCTAGACTTCACTGAATTCCTCCTGGATTTTTAATCTCAGTTCTCTCTCCTAATGAACGGATTAATGATCCTTATATACGAAAATAGATCTGCATAATTTGTTAAACCAAGATTTACTTAATCATTGATACAACACCACCTTTACCATATACCGTGAATCTCTTGCAATTTTTTTTCACTATTTGGTCTACATACTTCCTCTGTTCCTTCATGATGGCCAAAATCTTCCATAAACCGATCTCCACCTCATTTTCACCAACGATAACTCGTCCTCCAAACTGATTTTCGTCAAACCTCTCCACCTTTTTTCACCAATAAAAAGCCATAACATAGACCATTTTCCATCTACATAATACAAAATTTCCGGACATCCATATCAATCCCATGATCCATTTTATTTTTCGGATCCGCGTACTGCCCTCCATGGCCGTGTAGCACAACTAGGAATCCTGCCTTTTATGTTTTTCCTCACTAACCCGCATACCTCTTAGGTGGTCCGTGAAATGTCTTTTGAAGTTTGTGAACCATGTTTGGTAGAATTCATTGCATGAAACCTTCCATTTACAAAAAAAAATTAATTCCCAATTATGAGGCCTAAAATTTTGGAAAATATTAAGAAATTGTGCCATTATAAACACCTACATCAGCATGTGCTATAAGATCACATGACATGCAAACCCCTAGATCAACCCAATTTGGATTGACAATAAACACAAACCATACTTCATTTCCAATAAAGGACATACTATGTTTCAATATATGTGTGTGTATACATGCATATATAAACATATATATATATATCAATCCATTTTGGTATATATATATATATATATATTTATAAAGGGTTCTTGTTTTAAACATAATTCCTAAAACCTACGGTTGTAAGGGATTTATGTTTTAAAATTTTTCAATCCATATATTTATATAAGTATATACAAATATACATATACATATATATATATGTAAACATTCTTATGTATAGATAGACTAATTTATTTTCAGAAGTTATAAATGGTATCTTCATCCATCAAATTAATTCTTGAAATTTATATAAAAGTTTATTTACTATAATCACCTTGTTTATAAAATAACATGTGTTCCATAATGTTTCTTATCATTTTATGGGAAATTATAAGTCAAGCTATTCTTTTATGTACAAACTTTAAACTTCATTCCCTAAAAAGTCATGCATGAATAGGTATAGCCATCATATAGCTCATATATGAGATTCCACAAATTATGAGATCATGCACGTAATTTTTTTATTTTTCATAAAATTATATTTTTCAAATTGAAATAGTTATTACAGGCATGGGATTATATTAAATGGTTTTAGAAAACCCTTTTAATGTAAATTTTATGATATTATATAAGAAAAATTATTTTCTTGAAAAGAGAATAATTCTATGTATGTGATTTATAAATGTTTTGGGTTAGAACTAAGATAGTGAGCTCTATAGAAATTGATTTTCAAATAGGCACTAGTCTGATGAATTCTATGATATGGGGGGTGAACCCATAAAATTTAAGTGAACTTTGTTCTAGATGAATTATGTCTAGTGGTCTTACATTATGGTTTTATAATTACGGACTTCCAAGTATAAGGGAATAACCCACCCAAAAATTTGTTATTTTTAAAGGATAATTCTCAAATTATTTTTCATATATAATTATTTAATGAAATCAGTATTTTAGATAAATAAGGATTTTAAATGATTTAAGAAAACTAATTTGATGTTTATGTATTTGAATATATTTTTTATAGAATATAATTTTATGAAAATGTTATTTAATTGTTTTCTTTAACATTTTCAAATCCCCCTTACTAGGAATATTTAATTCTCACACTTTATATTATAATCCCATTTATAGGTTTAGAAATCTCACTACAATGTAACTCTTTTGTGGAGGCAGCACATTAATTAATATTTTGTTTATATAATGTAATTTTTTACAGTTTTTTTTGTAATGTAATTTTGTTTCTAATTATCCAAAACCTAAACTAGAAAAAGATCCTAGTATGTAATAAACATTGTGCATTTTTTCACTTTCCCTTTATAAAAAAATATACATTGTTTATAGGAGTTGAACTCGAGTTGTGAGTTCTGATTGTCATATTAGTTATCAAAGCAAAGGGTCTAGTTAATTTTGGAAAATTTGAAAAAAAAATGATATATGTGTGTGTGTGTGTGTCTCTCTCTCTCTCTTATGTAACACTCATTTCCCTGTGTGTATGAACGAAATGCGAGGACATAATTAAAATAATGGGGAAAGAATGTAACACCCCAAGAAATTCAAATAGAAATTTTCTATTTTTTTTACAACATTTAATTTAATTAAAAATGTTTAAATAAATAAAATAATATTAATTAATAGATAACATATATTTAAGAAACTAATTATTTTTAAATATATGAATTAATATTATGTTTATGTTTTACATTTTTTATATAAATTATATATGATTTATAATATATGTATACAATTATATATAAATATCATTTTGTATTTTTGTTTTATTGAATATATATATATATATATATATGTTTCTGAATATAAATCATTATTTTATTATATATATTTTATTTTATTATTTTGTTAAAATTTAAAATGTTTTTTATGTGTTTTGGAAAAACGTCAAATTTCAGTTTTTAAAAAATTACATTAAAGTATGGTAAAAAAATAAATGACAGAAGTAACGATGACCTGTGAATAATTGTCTTTCATTAGTTTTGTTTTAAATAAATTCATAAAAATAACTAAGATTGTCTAAGAAGTTTATGACAACTTGAAAATATTTATAACTATATGAGACTCATGGTGAACCCTTCATCAATAATTTGAAGTCCTAAGCCAAACCCCTTCTTTGGTTCAAGTCCTTATGTAAGCAGAAAATTTCCATTCCCCTTTGGATTCCAGAAAAGGTATTTTTTATTCATTTTTAAATTTATTTCATAAGAGTATAATTATTTTTGATCAGGTTATGTTGTTTTAAAAAAAACACACACACATAGATATATATATATATATTTGAATCTATATTCATATATATAACTTCATATTTTCAGATGGGGTTATGTTTTAAATTTCATCTTCTAAACTATAATTTGTAATGGTTCATTTTATTTCTTAGAATTTTTATTGTTTTACAAAGGTGATATATATGAGTGTCTGTGTGTGTGTCTGTGTTTAAATTCACACACACACACACACACAGATATATGTATATATGTATATATATATCAATCCATTTCAGTATATATATATATATATATATATATTACTAAAGGGTCCTTATTTTAACAATAATTCTTTAAACCTACAGTTGAAAGGGATTTAGTTTTTAAATATTCTCAATCCATATATACATATATAAGTGTATATATATATATACATATAAATTTATAGGCATATATATAATAATATTTAATTATAGCTAATCTAAATTATTTTTAGAAGTGATAAAGGGTATCTTAATTCATCATTTTAAGGCATAAAATTTAAATAATGATTATTTCATATAATCACCTTGTTTACAAGATTACATGTGTTCCTTAATAATTCTTATCATTTTGTATGAAATTATAATTCAAAATACTAATTTATTGGAAAAATTGCATCGGTGTTCCCTGAAATTTCATGTATGAATAGGTATGGCCATCATTTAGCTAATATGTGACATTCTATACATTATGAGATCATACAAAAACTTATTTAATTTTTTATACAATCATAGTTTTCAAATAGTAATAGTTATTACAATCATGGGATTCTATTATATGGTTTTAGAAAACTCTTTTAAAGTAATGATAATGACATGGTGTAAGAAAAATTATTTTCTTAAATAGAAAATAATTCTATGTATGTGATTTAGAAATGTTTTGGGTTAGAACTGATAAAAGCTGATCCATAGATTTTTTTTAAACTGACATTAGTATGAAGAATGCTATGATATGGGGAGTGAACCCAGAATATTTAAGGTAAATTTGTTTGACATGAGTTATGTCTAGTGGCCTTACATTATGGTTTTATAATTACGGTCTCCCAAGTATCAGAGAATAACCATCCAGAAAATTATTATTTTTAAAGGAGAATTCCAAAAATATTTTTCATATAGAATTATTTTCTTAAATTAGTATTTCTGAAATATAAAGATTTTCAATGATTTGACAAATCAAATATGAATTTTTTTTATTTGAATGTATTTTATATAGAAGATATTTTCAAGATAATATTATTTAATGGTTCTCTTTAATGTTTTTAAAACCCCATTACTGGGCATATTTAATACTCACCCTACATATTATAATCACATTTACTAGTTTATAAAACATACGGTAATATTTTTTTTGGGAGCCAGTGCACTAAATAATATTTTGTTTATATAATTTCAATTTTTATAGATTTTTTGTAATGTAATATTGTATCTATTTATCAAGAAACAAGATCTGTAAATATTTATGGTATGTAATAAACATTTAATTTTGGTTTCAATTCCCATTTTTTAAAAAATACACAATGTTTATGCTAGCTGAACTCAAGTTGTGGGTTTGGGTCGTTATAATTTTCTATAGTGAATGTTTGATGTGCATAATTAGCACATGGTTTAGGGAAAATGGATGAAAACAATGGGAAACTATGTGGGACTGGCATATACTTGGGGCTTAGAGAAAAATAATCACACAAATATATAAAAAACTATGGGAAAAGTGGCATAACAATGTAGTTCTAAATGGAACTATTGGTGTATTATGTGGTAAACCTAGATTAATTACATTATGAAGGAGGTTTTCCTTAGTCAATTCTTATTTTTTGGTTATTGCATAGTTTTTCCTACTATGCATCCAAACCATGAGGCTAATTACAATAGAAAATGACTAACTTTACCCTTCTCAACTATAATCCCAAACATGTTGTTCAGATCTATATATTTAGTATTAAGGATAAAGAAAACTCCTTAATGTATCTAATGATTACATTTATGTTGTTGGTAGTTAGAATCTTGATGACATCTTATACGACTTGTGGAATAATAATTGAAGAAGAATTGAAATTATTGGTGAACTCTTATGGATTAATTTGTGGATATTTTAATGCCATGGAAGAAACCATCAAGGACTTTGAGAACATTTAGAACTATCTAGTAGCACCAGAAATCCGATGGTGAAGGAAGTAGCCTCCCCTTGAAAATAAATCCCACTAACCAGACTATGATGATGGAAATAAGAACCCAAATATGTTTTGGTCTCTAGACAGCCTCTAGGAGCTCACTGGATATCCAATTTGTTGAATAATATTCTAGAGAGTAGGAACAGCCACCCTGACTACCCGATAAAGGATACTGGGTATCTGGGGGTGTTTTCAAATAAACTCCAAGATTGTATTTAATGATAGTACAAATGTTATAAAATTCATATTCTCCATTTTCAATGACCCAAAAAAATCATAAGGTTTCTAAATCATTACAAGGCTTTAAATAAACCACTAGATTTCCTTATAAATGTACCTTCTCATCTAATAGACAATTCAAATGGGATAGAATATCTATATTTATCCAAAACATAAAGGTGATCTCAATTTCAAAAAAATAAATTATCTCCTTCTTCTATTAAGAGTGGTCTAATTTTATATATTTTATTTACTATACAACATGATTTTTATTATATCCTTGTGGTTATTATAATTTTTTTGAGAGAATCATGGTTATGATAAAACTTGAATTCTTCTATCAAATCTCTTATCTTATTTTATCTTTTATTATAAATTCACACTACCATTAAAGTGAAGGAATCAATATTTATTTACATAACCAATAAAAGGAGAGGGATTTTTTCTCTTTTTTTATTTATGCACTTTAAAAATATAAGGTTGATTAAATTCATATGTATTTATATTACATAAAATTTAACATTATTTTGGTATCATGGATACGATTAAAGATATGTGACTAATATTTTGAATCTTAAATCTATATATTTGGTATATAAGGAATCTATTATTGAAAAATTATTAAACATACATTCCAAATTATGTGCTTTATTTACATTATCTCTATTTATTTATTTATCTCTGTCATTCAACTATTTAATCAATCAATTAATCCATAAATATGACTTACTACTCATTTTAAAAATAAATTTTTCTTATATACATACTCTATTATAATCTTATATGGTTATTACATTATTCATACCACATTTTTTTATTTGTTTCAATTATCCACTTTAACATCATTAAAAAGTTTTATTTATCCTCAATATTTCAAAAATGTGTTTTTAATCAATTTGAGTTTATTTATTTCCATTTATTTTTATGTGGAAATTCATATACTTATATTGTAACATTAGTTAATTATATCCTACATTCTTCTTCAAATGATTTATAAATTTCATTGTATTTAAATTACATTAATTCCTAAATTGGTATCAAAATTAATAAAAAAATCAAGAAATGTTGTTTTTCTAAATACCCTTTTCAAACACTTATGGTGCTCTTAAAGGATTATCTATTGGTTGTGGTCCCTCATTATGGTAATATTTATTATCATTGAAAAACATGAATGTCTAAAATTCTTATATGTATTGTTTTTCAGAATGGAATATAGTTATGCATGGTCATATTCTTAATACTAAAAAATATGATAAGTGGACTCCTAATGATATTTATAATTTTGAATAATATGGTAATTCAAAGAATGAAGAAACTGAATTTTAAAAAATTTCTATAGGAAAACACAGATCATCATATATAGAAACTCTATGAATTTACTCTTGAAGGAAAAAAGTGGATTATAATTTATTATATATTTTTATACATGACACTGATATTTTCTCTATGAATCCTAGAAAATGTATCTGGGAAATATTTACCCAATTCACTAAAATTTTTAATGGTCCAAAGGATCTTGGTGATACCCTTTCTACATAGACATTATTCAAGAAATTAATTTCATTTTTACTAATAAATCTAGAACCCAAAGTCACTATTATTCAAGAATATAATGATATAAATAATAAGGAGGTTGATGAGTTCATTATAACTCTTATGGAATATGGTATTACTATTATAAGTCATGATTAAAAGGAGGCATAGTATGTAAATGATGATAAATGGATAATTTACTTCAAGGTTATAAATTATGACATATATGTAGTGATGATATGATTTCTCATCTTTCTAAGAGGATTCACAAGTATTTGAAAAAGAAAAGATATACCAAATGATTCAAAAAATAAAATCAAGAAATGGAATTTTTTGCATCAGTTGAAAACATAAGGGTCACATCGAACCATTATTTTCCCGAAATAAGAACATGTATATATAAAAGAATAAAATTAATAAAGAATATAAATTTTATCATAGATTACTAGAGATGAATCACACTCAACATATGATTCAATTGATGAAAGACCTAAGTATCTCAGGGTCGATATCGGGGAATGTAGTTATATAAATTATACTTGTTCCAGTTCTCACTCTTCTAATTTTTCAATAAAATTTTTAAGTTATAGACATATATTTTTTCTATAATTAATCATAAAATAATTTGGGGAAATTGTTTATAAATTGACCCATGTTTTACTTATATGAATTTCAAATCCCTTTTAAGATAAAAAAATAGAATACTGATACAATCCAGGATCCAAAGGATTAGTTTCTTGGAAATATTAGGATAATGCATCAATTGTACACAATAATGTCAAAATATTATTGAAAATATTTTTATTCATATTTCTAAATCACTCATGATCTCCTTAGTACATTTATTCACATTAGGATATAAAATAAAGATATGAGTAAGCTAAAATCCCAATAAGGGGAGGAATAAGAGACAAGAATAAATAGTATATGGTTTAGCATAATCAGCATTTTCATTTCATTATAATACGATCCACATAAAAATAATGAGGTAAATGGTTGATAAATATATTAAGTGTACAATATTAATAATAATAAAAATTATAACATAGGGATCAAATACCACACAAAGTTGTGAAAATAGTTATCATCATGTTCAGGAATAAAATGTGTTACTAAATCATTACATCGTCATCATAAAAAAAGATATCATTATGTTCATGAATATTACACATAATCTCATGAGATATATCACATCATCAATTTCATTACAGGGATATATAATTCCAATCCCACTTATCGCATTATAAAATTCTCATAATCATGTATTCCACAAGGATGAGTAAAAAATTTAGCCATGAAATAATCCATGGAAAAGAATGGGTTTCATAAAATATTTAACATGTAATAGTTTAAGAAATAATATTAAAGATTCCTATATGTCTAAGTGAGATAATTCTTTGACATAAAATATCATTTTATTCATTTAAAGGATAAAACCCCCAAGATGATTCAAGAGTGGTTTTTGAAATTTAAGACTTTTAGAAAAAAACCTTATTAATGTAATAGAAATCATTTTTAAAGTATGGATTTATGTATATAACCAAAAAATATATGTTAATTTTAAAGGAAATTTTATGGATATATAGGAACATTGATATCAAAATCAATGTCAAATATGAGATAACCTTTAAAATTTGTTTGGGTTTGATAATCCCCTTATCTTAAATCCAACTTTATTTCATTACTTTTGTACCATCAGAATAGTAAACATATGTTTATCAAAAAAATAACACTAGAAATGAATTATTTCTCTATTTGGACAATATTTATAAATTATAATCATAGCATTGTATTTCATAACTCGCTTATTTCAATGGAATGTGTTTTAATATAATTTTTTCCTTAAAACAACTACTTTTTCATAGATTTATATTTTTTCAATGAAATTTATACGTTTTTAGAATTCATTCCATTAACATAAAATAAAAATATATGAACTTTTATATATCATAATTAATTTATTATCAATATCCATATGTTTGGTTTTAATGAAATAATTTGGAAACGTCCTTATTGTTGGTAAACTGACTGTTATCGATAATGTTTTCCAATGGCGGGGAAAGAGTGTTATAATATATAAATTCATTAAAAAATCAACATGTTAACAATATTAATATAATTTTAACATAACTAATAATTAATACAATAATATTTTGTTTATAATTCATTAGGTATTAGAGTGAATAGAGGATGAAAATGAGATATTGGTTAATAAAAATAAACACTTTTCCCAGTGATGCTTCTCTTGTACGATAATAGACTTCCTTAATTAAAGGAGTAGGTTTACTCCAGAATGTCCCTAAGAATACTAAAGGTATAATAGAGAATATTTTCATAGATATTGGGCTTTGGTATATGAGGGAGGAGTAGTTTTACAAGGATATGTTGAGGTGTTATTTATACGTGAGGAGAGGGGTATTTTTGAGTAAACATATTGAATAAAATACTATATCTAATATAAAACCACGTAATATTGATATTTTTGACTTTTGAATTTAACAAATGATTTTTATATTTATAAATCATGTATATTATATATTAATGAATAATTTATAAATTTAAATATGTTCTAGATGAGTACCATGATATTGAAAATATTTGGTTTTTATTTGATCATGAATGATGTGATTCAAGGTATAATGGTTATGAAAAAAATTGAACTTTTATTAACCACCTAAAAATTGATGTATTTCAAAAAATTACCCAAAAATCACCATTGGAATATTTCAAATAGATAATTTCAAAAATTAATTTCATTTTCTAATAATATTTCTATGAAATATTATATTAAAATTTTTAATATAAAAATAAATTTTTTTAAAATACCTTAAAATAAATATTTTAAACAATTAGCTTATATTTCTTTTAGGTTTTAAATATTGTTATTTATTTTAGATAATTATAATATTTTTATTTAATTAAATTACTCTTTATGTGAATTATTTGTAATGCCCCGACCCCAGTTACCCAAAGTCGGTGCATTACTTCGTAACATTGGCATGATCACAAAAGATCAAGTCTCGAAAGACCAATTAGTTTAGTAGCCTTGGAAACACTAGATACATTCATAAATGTTACATTACATCATAAAGTGAAAACCTACAATAACAAAGTCTCCATAGCCCACACTCATATCCTCTTCTGACTATCCCTGCAGGTCATTCATAAAATACTTCTTCACATCCTGGAAAATATTAAAACATTGAAAGGGGTGAGCTCAAATGCTCAGTAAGGATAACAATTTTGCGGAAGCTTTCGTAAATAAACATTAACATTTAAGGCAATGTATAACTAAAACAAAAGCCTTCTTAAACTTTAACTTCAGCATAATATGGCAAAAATAAAATTAAATAATGCCATTTACTTACTCACATGGATATTCTACTGGTCAAATAATCACATGCAATATCAAAAACCACTTTCATAATGATGGAATGCATAATGCCAGACTATCATAACCATGTATCCAAGGCCTCGTGCGAAGACTACAAATAATATTTTGTCAAGGCCTCGTGCCAAGACACTAGTTTGTCTCATGAGACCTACCGATGCAATTTTTTAGAAGATACTTACGATTAAAATAGCTCAAATATACTCCAATGTTTTTTTGAAAACATTATGCAAGCTTCTGAAAACAAAATAACTAATTCTGAGACTGCTCGACTAATTACAGACCATGATGGGTCAAAGCCCAATCCCTTCCTGTCTACCACACTCGAGAGTCAGGTTTTCTGAAAACATTTTTAATCTTTCGTTAAATACGTATACATTTTCACTAGATTTCCATATATTTGAGAGAAATATCTCTTTTTGAAATAATTTAAAAATCACATAATTATAAAAGAAAACCTTTTTAATAAACGTAAAAGTCAACGGGGTTTATACATCGTATAAAAGAAAGTTGTGTATAAAACAAAATATGCCTCAAGGAAAGGAGATTGAGACGAAGTCCTTACAAATATCATTTTTAAAACAAAATAGATCTTTTATGTGTATTTAATATAAGTACACAAAAATAAATCACAAATACAAGATAGGACATAATAATATCATGACATAATTTGAAAGTAGGAGATTAACACAAGGAATGGAAATTGGGTTAAGAAATTCCCTTACCTTGCATCCTGTCCTGACTCGACCGTTCTTTAACCTCATGAATAATAAACTAGAGTTAATTAATAATTTCTTAAGAACCTTTTTCAAGTTTTTTATTCTTTTTATATCACTTATTACCATGTTATGAACATTATGTAATTATTTAAATTAATAACGGTCATTTGTCGATCTTTGGTACTTGAGTCAAAAATAAACTTCTTATAATTACAAGTTGTTCATGTGGTGAAATATCCATTATATCCAGAATTATATTCATTATATTGATATCATATATCTCATATATATCCAGTATATATGTGCATTTATAATATTCCATAATATTTAGAGATAAGAAATGAAATGCACCGTTCATGGAGACAGTAAGCCGTACGTACGCATGAACGCTACTTTCATTTCTATTTCGTATTTAATGAAATCATAATGATATAAAGGTATAATATAATTCCAGTATAATATCATATATAATATCATTTACTCCATCCTTTATACATCCCAAATATGGCATTAACGATTCAAATCACTTTGAGGGGGTGGTAGTCCGCACTTCTTAAAATGAAAATATCACGTTTACCCATAATGGAAAAAATAAAGGTATGCCATAAATGAAAAATACAGAACCTTAAGTAAAACATAAACATATTATATATCATTTATAAATATAGTGACATATTAATGGCCACCTTTGAAGGTGTTATATGAGTGTTGAACAATCATCGTTTCGTGAGGCAGAAATTCGCCATCCACAGAAACAGTATGTTCTTTAACCATTAGATGTAGGTGTGTTTAAGTGTAGCTCGAATACTTCTTATAACAACATCCTAGTATATTTAGGATACTGGTGTTGTTACAAAAGAAATTAATAAAAAGAGTTTAGGGGGTTGGATAAGAAAAATAAAACAAAATAACATAAGAGAAGACATTACCTTATAATCGGGTAACTCTTTTGATTTGAGACAATGGATTCCTTGGGAAGAATTATGCCCAAATTGAGGCTTCTAGGAGTAAGGGAGGGAAGTTGGTAGAGTATTTGGGTTGATGTTGGCCGATCCAAAAGGCTTTGAAAGTGTGATTAAGGTGGTAGTGGTTGGGGCCTTTTATAAGTGGAGAGGAGGGGCACTCTTGGAAAGTAATGAAATGTTACTTTATTATATAATGAGTTTCGGATTTTAAAGGTCCCACACATATATAATTCGAGGATAAGGTGATAAGGGTTCTAAATCTACTCATCCAATAGGTTTTTTACAAGTGTGAGCCTTGGAATTTACATTATCTTTTCATTTTATTTAAATCGTTAATTAATGAGGTAATCGCTGCATCATCATGGTGTCAAAAATAATTTAATTTATTTAATGTGTATAAATTACAAAAAAAATATCCTGATGTAGTAAATATTTTTAGCTTTCTAATTAATATTTATAGTAAAAATTATTACTTGTATAACCCCATTTAAAAATTGTTTTAGTAAAACAACTTATGTTTGTGACATTTTTATTTTAACTTTAAATAAAAGTTATTTATGTCATTTTCCTACCAAAGTGGCTCCATGGGGTCCCCAAGTTGACCCATGGATTTTATTGGTCTACCATGACACATCAAATAGGGGTAGGACAAGTGTAAAGGTATTTTCATATTTTTATAATATCATTTTTACCTTAAATTTCACTAATTACCTTTAATCGCGATTAATTAAACTTAAAAGTTACCATTCACCAAAAAATTATTTTTGTCCCATTGAACCACATTTTAATTCCTAATGACAACCATGAATGTCAGATTTTTGAAAATCAAATCATTGAATTGGTAATGTTTCATTTAAACGAAAAATCAGTTTTTTAACTACCACTTAGTGGTTTCACTATTCATCAAAAATTGAAGTTTTTCAGAACAATGCCAAAATTTCACCCTAAGCTATAATTGATATTCTGAATTCAAAAATTATGTATATTTTAAAAAATTCAAAACATATAAGTTGCATTAATTAATTTTATAATTAATTCCCGCTGTCACAACAAATAGCGTGTTTTTAAGAAACAATATATATCAAAAGATTGTCAATTGTTTATGTATAATTTCAAAGTGAAACTAATTATAATGAACACCATTGGATAAAATGGTAAAAATATATTCTAATTATACTTTAAAACCACTCAATAGTATAATTTATCACTATAAATTATTTTGATTAAAAAAGTTGTTTTTAAGTATTTTTCACTATTCATAAAAAATTGGAAGTTCTCAGAAAATTACAAAAAATTCAACTTAGGATAATTTCGATATTATGAATACAAAAATGAAGTCCATTTTTGAAATATAAAATTTCTATAATTTTAAAAAGTGGGTATTACTATTCATAACGGCTACTTTGATTAGTCGCGGTGTGTTAGAACTCGAAGTTGCGTACAATGCAAGCTATTGCATTATTGAATGAGAAGCATATCGTTGAAGATCGGGGTGTTACATTCTCCCCTCCTTCAATAATTTGCGTCCTCGCAATTTGAAATTTTTCTTTGAAAATAAAAGGTTGAAAATAGAAAATACCTTTATGGAAAACCCACATCGAAAATAAGGTTAATAAAAATATAACTTTAAAAGAAATAAAGATAAGTGCAAAGGTCACCCAAGATAGCCCATACTAGGATTCTATGAAAATATGGATATGGAAGAAAAACAAACCATCAAGGTCTGATGGAGAGTCATAGAAAACTGCATTACGAGAAAGTTAACCATAAGAAAATCACAAACTTGTGATTGGTTAAATAGTCATTGAATCCCCAGTTGGAAAAGTTAACCGGCAACGTTTTTGTTTTAAGTTACCTTTTATAAAGTTGAGGAATTTATTTAGGAGATTTACTAAGAATGTAAGGGAATATACATACTTGTTATGTAGACATTCATTCTTTAATAAATTTTTACCATAAACCCTTCTTTCACTCTAAAAGGTAATAGAACTCAAAAATATTCTATTTATCCTAATTGTATAAGGTTCCAAATATTAACACATACCATTTAGATTAGTAACACTATTTTGTAACAACCAGGGACTTCCTGTAGGCTAGTGGTAGGTAATAAAGGCATGTCGCACTATGGTTGTGGGTTCGATTCCTGCAGCTTTGTCCGACGTGATGGGTTATGCCCCACCCTGCAGGTTATCCTTTTCCTAAAACTATAGTATTATAATATTCCAAAAATAATCTTCATAAATGTTTTAACCTTAAACAATACTATCCAAAGTTCAACTTAATCCATTCCAACATTTATAGTTATCCAAAATACCTTCATCCATACTTTCTCTAAAAGGTCCTTAAATTCCAAAATCAATTGTAAAATTAGATTCCCCAAACAAAGTAAAGTTCCTCTTATTGTCACATAATAAAAATATGTTAACCTTCATCATATTAAAACCTTAGTGAAAACAACAAGTACTGCAGTACAATCCTTATATATCACATTATTCTTATAACCATAATATAATCCTTGATTCCAAAAACACAAATATATTAATTATTCAACTTCATCTATAGAAACAACATAAGCTTGGCCTTGATCCCTTGGCCTTTTCTGAGGTAATTTTCCTTGGCGTTTAGGACAATCATTTGCATAATGACCCATTTCCCTACAATTGTAGCATTCAACATTGATAGCCTCTTTCTTTCCCTTGCAATCACGCGCCTGGTGACCTTTTTCTCCACATTTATAAAAAACTCTCATTCATTTTAGGCAAGTACCAGGGTGATTCTTCCCACAATTATCACATAATGGAAAAATCCTTCTTTCCCATTTTCCCTTTATCCGTCTCTTGTTCCACGGTTCTCTTCTTATCTTGATTTACTTTATTGTTATAAGACTTGGAGAATTCTTTTTCTGTCTTGATAGCACACGAGACTATATCTTCATATGTTGTGAAAGATTGTGATACTAAATCTCGACGGACAAATGGTTTTAACCCATCAAAGAAATGATCAATCTTACTTCTTGGGTTACGTATATAATCTGCAGCATGCGTCGCTAACCTTGTAAAGTTAGCCTCATACTTTGCGACTTTCTCATCCTCCTTCTGCCTCAGACTCAGAAATTGTCTTTCCATATCTGCTCGATGGTCATGTGGAAAGTATTCTTCTAAGAAAAGATCTTTGAAATCTCCCCATTCCATACATGATACTTCTTCATCTTCCTTTATATTTTGAATCAATGACCACCATTGATTGGCATCTCCAATGAGGCAGTAAACTGCCATGATAACCTTTTCCCTTTCACTACTCCCCAAGGCATGGAATATTTTCTCCAAGGATTTTATCCATTGCTCAGCTACTACTGGATTTGTACCCCCATTAAATGTTGGCGGTTTTTTCCTCATGAAGCGGTCTAACATTGATCTTCCACATTGCGGATCAGGGTGATCCATACGAGTAAGGTTATTATTTTTAACCTGAGTGAGTTGTCCCAGTATGGTAATAAGTTTATCAGCACCAGTTGTATCTCCAACTCCACAATAATTATCTTGAGTAGGAGGGCAATCCCTACACAGTGTGCGTGTATTTATACAGTTTCCATTCCTTCCACTAGGCACCATTTCTAAATAATGGCCTAAACTAGATTAGTTTATGAATCAAAATAAATAATTCCATACTTATAAAATACTTAACATAAATTGAACTATTTATGGATATAATCCATAATCATAAAAAAATTTTCTTTGAGGAAGTATATACTCATAACTCTTCATAGTGTTTTGTAAAGAAAACGAGAATTATCCTAAGAATATCCCTTGGGAGTGTCATAACCAAGAGTGCAGCAAGGCCCGTTGTCGTGCACCAGTTCCCGTTCGAGTCTAGCTCAAAGCGGTGTTTTCGGGTTTTAACCATAAGTACATTTGTGCCAGAGCCGCCTCTACCTGCTCGTATCCAGACAGGAATTTATTGCTCGAAAAACTCACAACATCTCTATAATACCAAAATTCTAGGAAGTTCTTCTATACTAATCCTCAAAGTCTATCTTTGGGCTATGTGATCTAATCAGAGTTTATCTAAATCTAGCTTCCAAGGTTAGTACTAAACTGCCTCTGATACCAACTATAACGCCCCGACCCCAGTTACCCAGAGGTGGTGCATTACTTCGTAACATTGGCATTATCACAAAAGATCAAGTCTTGAAAGACCGATTAGTTTAGTAGCCTTGGAAACACTAGATACATTCATAAATGTTACATTACATCATAAAGTGAAAAACTACAATAACAAAGTCTCCATAGTCCACACTCATATCCTTTTCTGACTATCCCTGCAGGTCATTCATAAAATACTTCTTCACATCCTGGAAAATATTAAAACATTGAAAGGGGTGAGATCAGATGCTCAGTAAGGATAACAATATTGTGGAAGCTTTCGTAAATAAACATTAACATTTAAGGCAATGTATAACTAAAACAAAAGCCTTCTTAAACTTTAACTTCAGCATAATATGGAAAAAATAAAATTAAATAATGCCATTTACTTACTCACATGGATATTCTACTGGTCAAATAATCACATGCAATATCAATAACCACTTTCATAATGATGGAATGCATAATTCCAGACTATCATGACCACGTAGCCAAGGCCTCGTGCCAAGACTACAAATAAGATTTTGTCAAGACCTCGTGCCAAGACACTAGTTTGTCTAATGAGACCTACCGATGCAGTTTTTTAGAAGATAATTACGATTAAAATAGATCAAATATACTCCAGTGTTTTTTTGAAAACATTATGCAAGCTTCTGAAAACAAAATAACTAATTCTGAGACTGCTCGACTAATTACAGGCCATGATGGGTCCACGCCCAATCCCTTCCTGTCTACCACACTCGAGAGTCGGGTTTTCTGAAAACATTTTTGAGCTTGCGTTAAATACGTATACATTTGCATTGGATTTTCATATATTTTAGAGAAATATCTCTTTTTGAAATCATTTAAAAATCACATAATTATAAAAGAAAACCTTTTTAATAAATGTAAAAGTCAACGGGGTTTATATATCGTATAAAAGAGAGTTGTGTATAAAACAAAATATGCCTCAAGGAAAGGAGATTGAGATGAAGTCCTTAAAAAGATCATTTTTAAAATAAAATATATCTATTATGTGTATTTACTATAAGTACACATAAATAGAGCAAAATACAGGATATGACATAATAATATCATGACATAATTTGAAAGTAGGAGATTAACCCAAAGAATGGAAATTGGGTTAAGAAATTCCCTTACCTTGCGACCTGTCCTAACTCGACCGTTCATTAACCTCATGAATAATAAAATAGAGTTAATTTATAATTGCTTAAGAAACTTTTTCAAGTTTTTTATTCCTTTTATATCACTTATTACCATGTTATGAACATTATGTAATTATTTAAATTAATAACGGTTGTTTTGTCGACCTTTGGTACTTGAGTCAAAAATAAACTTCTTATAATTACAAGTTTTTCATGTGGTAAAATATCCATTATATACAGAATTATATTCATGATATTGATATCATATATCTCATATATATCCAGTATATACATGCATTTATAATATTCCATAACATTTAGAGGTAAGAAATGAAATGCACCGTTCATGGAGACGGTAAGCCGTACGTACGCATGAACGCTACTTTCATTTCTATTTCGTATTTAATGAAATCATAATTATATAAAGGTATATTATAATTCCAGTATAATATCATATATAATATCATTTAATCCATCCTTTATACATCCCACATATGGCATTAACGATTCAAATCACTTTGAGGGGGCGGTAGTCTGCACTTCCTAAAATGAAAATATCGCCTTTACCCATAATGGAAACAATAAATGTATGCAACAAATGAAAAATACAGAACCTTAAGTAAAACATAAACATATTATATATCATTTATAAATAGAGTGACATCTTAATGTCCACCTTTTAAGGTGTTATATGAGTGTTGAACAATCATCATTTCGTGAGGCAGAAATTCGCCATCCACAGAAACAGTATGTTCTTTAACCATTATATGTAGTTGGGTGTAAGTGTAGCTTGAATACTTCTTATAACAACATCCTAGTATATTGAGTATACTGGTTTTGTTACAAAATAAATGAATAAAAAGAGTTTTGGTGGTTGGATAAGAAAAATAAAACAAAATAACATAAGAGAAGACATTACCTTAAAATCGGGTAACTCTTTTGATTTGAGCCAAAGGCTTCCTTGGGAAGAATTTTGCCCAAAGTGAGGCTTCTAGGAGTAAGGTAGGGAAGTTGGGAGGGTATTTGGGCAGAGTTTGGCCGAGCCAAAAGGCTTTGAAAGTGTGAGTAAGGTGGTAGTGGTTGGGGCCTTTTATAAGTGGAGAGGAGGGGCACTCTTGGAAAGTAATGAAATGTTACTTTATTATATATTGCTTTTCTGATTTTAAATGTCCCAAACTTTTATAATTAGAGTATAAGGTGATAAGGGTTAGTAATATACTCATCCAATAGGTTTTTGACAAGTTTAATCCTTGTATTTTACATTATCTTTTCATTTTATTTAAATCGTTACTTAATGAGGTAATCACTGCATCATCATGGTGTCAAAAATATTTTCATTTATTTAATGTCTAAAAATTATAAAAAAAATATCATGATGTAGGAAATCTTTTTATCTTTCTAATGAATATTTATAGTCCAAAATATTACTTGTATAACCCCATTTAAAAATTGTTTTAGTAAAACAACTTATGTTTGTGTCATTTTTATTTTAACTTTAAATAAAAGTTATTTATGTCATTTTCCTACCAAAGTGGCTCCATGGGGTCCCCAAGTTGACCCATGGATTTTCTTGGTCGGCCATGACACATCCAATAGGGGTATGACAAGTCTAAAGGTATTTTCATATTTTTATAATATCATTTTTACCTTAAATTTCACTAATTACCTTTAATCGCGATTAATTAAACTTAAAAGTTACTATTCACCAAAAAAATATTTTAATCCCATTGAACCACATTTTACTTCTTAATGACAACCATGAATGTCGGATTTTTGGAAATCAAATCACAGAAGTGGTAATGTTTCATTTAAATGAAAAATCAGTTTTTTAACTACTACTTAGTGGTTTCACTATTCATCAAAAATTGATGTTTTTCAGAACAATGCCAAAATTTCACCCTAAGCTATAATTGATATTCCGAATTCAAAAATGATGCCTATTTTACAAAATTACAGACATATAATTTGCATTAATTAATTTTGTAATTAATTACCGTTGTCACAACAAATAGCGTGTTTTTAAGAAACAATATATATCAAAAGATTGACAATTGTTTATGTCTAATTTCAAAGTGAAATTAATTATAATGAACACCATTGGATAAAATGGTAAAAATATATTCTAATTATAATTTAAAACCACTCAATAGTATAATTTATCACTATAAATTATTTTGATTAAAAAAGTTGTTTTTATGTATTTTTCACTATTCATAAAAAATTTGAAGTTCTCAGAAAATTACAAAAAATTCAACTTAGGATAATTTTGATATTATGAATACAAAAATGAAGTCCATTTTTGAAAAATAAAATTTCTATAATTTTAAAAAGTGGGTATTACTATTCATAATGGCTACTTTGATTAGTTGTGGTGTGTTAGAACATGAAATTGCGTACAATGCAATCTATTGCATTATTGAATGAGAAGCATATCGTGGAAGATCGGGGTGTTACATTATTTATATTAAATTACATTTTCTATGTCAAATTTTTATTATAACAATAGGGTTTCTATTCTATCAGTCACATTACTATTAAACAGTCAAATTAATTACTATAAATATTGCTTCATTTCATCAATTATTATTTACCTCAATTAATATAAATTTTTTATATTTACATATTATAAAAGTTATACTATTTGAAAAATATATTTTTTCATTTATATAGTTTTGTTTTACAAAGAAAGTATTCTTACAGATTTGGGTGATCAAATGTTTCCCATTTTAGTTTTTATATTTTATATTTTTGTCCCCTTCTAATATTTTAAATTTTAATGGTTCAATTTTTTAACTAATGTAATGATTTTTGTTATTGAAGTAATTTTTTATTGGTTCTTCTAAGTGTTATATGTGTATAATACATGTAAAATATAAAATAATGAACATTTATTTTGAGAAAAAATATCATTTATTAAATCTAGGTTGTCACATTCCCCCCCCCCCCTTAGAAATTACATCCCCAAATTTTCAACTCATATTCATGTATGAGATTATGTGTTGGTATATTTGTATAATGGTAGGATATAGTTCCCACATTACCTCTTAAAAATTATGGTTCCACCACAACACTATGATGAGGGGAATTATCTAATTGGTTAGAAATTTTTCTCTATAGTATACGATCTTCATTGGGTTCTCTTCATATGAGAGGTTATCTTATAGTTATATAACCTTTATATTAATTACATGTGAGGGATCAAGTGTGAATTTCTTCATGAGAGATAGAAGGAACAAATTCTGAACTTGAGCCATATTTTTTGGAATTTTAAACTACTAAGAAATTTCATATTTTGGATCAACGATCTCCAGGAGTCCAATGTTCATAAGGTTGAGCTTCCAATTCAATCCAAATAGCATGACTCTCTTCCATGCTGACATTTGAAGGAAAACATTGTCTCTAAATTCAATATACGAGTTCCTTTGACGGTTCTCATCATATATATTTATCCATCATTACATAGATTTTATATATTTTTAAAGGCTTGAACCTTCTCTATCATCACACATAGAAGATCAGGTCCATGTATCCCTATTTAACCAACGTCATCCCAATAAGTAGGATTTCTGAATTGCATCCCACACAAAGCTTTTCTTGGATCCATTTGAATACATGAGTGGAATTTTAGCTTATATGAGAAATAAAATAAGTGAATATATTGATCCCATCCTCCATTAAATTACATTGATCAATCTCTCAACACTTTTACTTGGGTTTCTCAATAGTCATTTCAGATTGGCCACTAGTTTTGGGGTGATACACTATTCTAAAATTTAATTCATTATTCAAATAATGTGGAATAAATATTTAGAATTTTTAAGTGAACATTAGATCATGATCAAAGTAGATCTAAATTGATTCCCCATATAGCCTCACTACAACCTTTAAATATATCATTTTAGGTTTTTCTAGTGAGAATTGTTCTCGAATAGTGATGAATTGGGATGTCTTGATGAGTTAGTCCACCAGAACCCATATCACACTATTTCCTTTGGATGAATTCATGGGAAATGTGAAAAATTACATTTTTATTTTATTCAATCTCAATGTAGGTATAGGAAATCATTGGATCATACCCTTAAACTTTGATCACTCTTCTCTAACTCACTAACATACCAAGAACCATGATGTATACTCAGTGATATCCTTCTTCATATTATCCCACCGAAATTACTCTAATAAATCATGGAATATATTGGTGATTCCAATATTGATGGGAAAATATGATATATATGTGTGGTAAAATAGATCCTTCTTTATCTTAGGGTATGAAGGGACACAATTCCTTGTTCCAAAATGAATCACATCGTCAACATATATATGGAATTTATGAATTATCACATCCTTTACATATTTTAACATTTCTTTATGATTAAGATCATCCCTTTATGCCTCGTATAAATTATCTTAGATTTATTGTTGGGAAATCATTTGGGAAAGGTTGGATGTTTTCTCTTCCATTAATATTTCCAAATCAATAATTTTTATATCTATTTAGATAGGGTGTTCGTCAATCTACTTCATGGATAGAGTAACATGATATTTTCTACTAAGAGAATCAGCTACCTTATTCACCCTTATCTAATAGTAGTGAATATAGAAATCATAGTCCATGTTCAATTCTAACCATCATAATTGATGCATGTTCAAATCCTTTTTTTTAATTTATAATTTAGACTCTTTTTATCAATATATATATATATATATCACCCCTCTTTCCATAGAGGTATTTATTCCATATATTCAAGGTGAACATCACAAATTCTAACTCTATATCCTACGCTAGGTAGTTCTACTCATGGATCTTTAGTTATAGCGAGGAATAGTCTATCACTTTTTCATTATGTGTGACTAAGAATACAAAGCCTTTATTTGAAATATCATTGTTTATTAAAAAACATATCCACATAATGCTAATGTGAGTATAAGTGTAGTGATTAGCCTCTTCATAAGCTCTATAAATATTTCCTCACATTATTTTAAGCTGATATAATTTACCCCATTCAATGTTAACATAATTAATCTTTTTTAATTCAAGATAAAACAATAGATTTCTTTGAAAAATGAGTGTCTAGGACATTATTTACTTGAATTTGTCTTTTAATAGTGTAAATAAGTTACCTCAATTGAGATAACGTACCCCATGAATATGAATTTATTCATCCAAAATTCATACTTGTAGAACATATCATCTATTTTATCCTTTTATAATTTCACAATCACTATCCTTTGATACTCTTCATGTTCTTCCATCCTATTAGAGTAAATGAAAATATCATTAATATTTTCTACCAGAAATTTTTATGGGTTTTCTCTAAAGACTCTAATCATAAATTTAATGAATATTTTCTAGGAATTAGGAAGTCTAAATTGAATCACTATGAACTCATAATTCTCGTACTGTGTATGGAAAGTATAATTCTGAGTATCTTCCTTATTCATTATCATAAGATATCCATAATGAAGATCCGCCTTTGAAAAGTACTGATATAATGAACCGGGATATTCATAAATGGATATTATATTTCATTTTATATGAATATTAATTACATTAAACAAACACATGCTTGAGTAATGTAATAGTTATGTGCCTTTTGAAACATAGAACACAAACATCTGGACTGGTGAAATAAATTCAATGTTTCCCAAAAAGATATTCCGCTTTAGTAAACCTACTTAAAACCTTTTTTCAATACCTGTAGAAAGGAAACATAAGGAAAGAGTGAGCTTAGATTATCAGTATGGGTAAACATGGAATATATCAATTTATTATCTTATGAAAGAGTAATATAGGAAATATGGGTGTGTGGTCATGAGAATAAAGTTCAAAATACATGATTCATAAGAATGAAACTTCATCATAACTTATTCAGGTTACATAAGTTCATATCATAAATGCTTTCGGAAACACCATATGTATATAAAAACATTTCATATGTCAATTAAAACAAATAAGAATATCATATTAGGAATTATCACCTATATCCCCTAACATATCAAGCATATTGACTTCTTTACCATCACGGATCAAACACATCGACGTGTTTCCCTTAACAATATCATGTGATATAATTCATTACCCAAAATATTAGGTGGGAAAAAGGTAGATATGATATTATAATTGAATAAGTATAATTGTGTAATAAATATCATATATTTACATTAAACCCATCATATTATCATTCATAAAATATGGTTATAGAAAATAAATTGTATCGCTACGTGGAGACAGTAAGTCCTACGTACACAGGGGTGATACTTTCACTTATTATTCCATGTAAAAGGGGAAGTATAGTGGTATGTTCATATTCATAATAAAATTTACACATATTTAAAATGAAGAAGATGTTATTTTATGATATATATCATAGATTTTAAATGAAATATAGTAGAGTATAAAAAGAGAGTTATAAGTTTGAGTGATTACCTCTTCTTTGAAATGGATCCTTTAGATCTCCTCAATAAGACTCTATAGTTGGTCCTTTGGTACGAAAAGAGCCTCAGGAATGTTGATAAGGAATTGTAGAATGTAATTTGTTAAATACAGTTGATCTAGAAGACTCAATGAATTGAAATGAGAAAAGGGAGGAGGTTTTATTTTTCTAATAAAGGTGAGGGACCCTTTTGAATTTCTCGAAAAATTAAATTATAATAAATTAAATTTCAATTAAAATACATAAAAATGTAAAGGCATTCAAATATAATGTTGAAAGGGTGGTAATACCATCAAAAAATGGATTTTATACAAGTTTTTGTGTAATTTTAAACCTTATCTTTTCGATTAACCTTTATTTAACCTGATAATGACATTTTTAAGATTAAAAGGAGGGGTTTTTACTTAAAAGGTGTAAATTGAACCACAAATTGTCCATTTATGATTTTTTTGAACATAATTTATCTCATTATCTTTATTTAGTGTTTTAATAATTTTTAACTAATTTAATAAAATATTATTTTCATAGTATATTATTAATATTAATTTTTACACTATTCATTGTATTAACTTTAGGAAACTCAATATAGAAAGATAAAATCAAAAATATTAATTTAATAAACACATAAGATTTCATTATGACCATTAACATTTTTAGAGAAAATTAAGACCTTAAAATTATATCTCTTTTCATATTTTTAATATCACTTAATAGAGTTTTTCAATAATTTAATAATTATTGATCACCATTATGTAATTATTTATGATAATAATTTCGTCACTAAAAATATAAATTAATTTTCATGATTTATATAAAAATTTTATATTACATAATAATTTATATAGTATAGAATATATTCAATTTAACCCAATACTAAAAATATTATAATTTTTAAAAGTAAAAGTGTGACCATTTGTCACTCACTTTTATTTTAATAATATCCAAGTCATTTTTAGGGAACAATTTCTATTAAAATTTTCAATTTAGAACTATATGTGTTATTTTTATATTTAAATTAATTTAATAACATTTTGGAGAGTTTTGGTGACATTTTATAATATTTATAATAAAATATTTTCTATTAATTACTCGTTTCACCCATAACTATGGTAATAAAAATTACTAAAGTTAATATTCATATTTTCCAAAAATAAAATAGACCTATTTAATAAATTTTTACATTATGATTAAAATTATTAAATCCATTTTTAAAAATTTGAAACACATAATTGGAAAAAAATAGTTTAAAATTAATCTCATTGACAGAACGAGAAAATGAATTTTTTAAGTGAAAAAATTCAAAAGATTAGAAAGTTTTTTTATTCAAATTCAAAGTGAAATTGATTCCAATGATTTAAATTAGATTAAATGATATTAAATATATATAATTATACATTGAAAACATTCCAAAATATAATTTAAAACTATAAATTTTTTTGGTGGAAATTTTTTTCCAATTAAAATTTTTTATTTTTCAATATTCATTAAAACATTAAAGTTGTCAAAAAAATACAAAAAAACTATACCAATGTAAATTTTTATATACCTATTTAAAATGATAAGTTTATTTTTTCAAATATAATTTATTAAATTTTCAAAATTTGTTTTAAAATAAGTTCTCCCTTAAAAGGAGATAAAAGTATTTTTAGAAAAAAATTAGTTTGTAGGCATAAACCTAGATTTAGTTTTATATTATGTATTGAAAAAAATGATGAATGGTAAAAATTAGAATTCATATGTTATATATATATATATGTGTGTGTTAATTTATATAATCTAATAAGATTGATTTGTTTATTTTTTTGGTATAAAACACACTTTTTGTGCATTTAAATAGTTTTCCTAAAAAAATCATTTTATTTTAAAATTATTTTTGTTGTCATTTATAATTAATTGGTCACAAAATAATTAATTATATAAACATTCATAAACTAAATTTTCATAATTCATTTAATCATGTTCATACCCTTCATTCTAACAACCGTGTTATAATTTTCTTCTTTAATAATTATAATAATAAATTTATGTTTCATAGAAACTCAGTGTTTCATATAAGATAATCTAAGATTGTGTTCTATGTATCTCAAGACATAGAAGAAATATAATTATTTAAAAGATAAATTTCATTAAAATCTCAGGGTGTAGCATTCTTCCCCCCTTAAAATGATTTTCTCCCTCAAAATTCATTAGGATCATCAAAGTTTTAATACATGATAATTAATTTCATGGAAACCTACATCAAAAAAATTATTACTAAAAATTTTAAAAAATAAATTTGGGAACTTAGCAGTAACCATAAGTAACTTAAAACTAAGTTTACACATAAGTTAACATATGTGTTATATGAATACATGAAAATAGAAGAGAAAAATAATTATCAAGTTCTGATTGGGAGTGATAGATAACATGTTGAAAATAAAGTTAATGTCCACCAAACCATAGACTAAATAGGTCCAGAAATGGTCATCGATATCATCAAAAATTGATGATAATGGAATAAATGTTTGTTTGAAAAAATAATTTTAGAATATATACTTACTTGATTTCATCTCGTAATTACAATATCATTCTATGGTTTTCCCTCAACCAATTTCTACTTCACCTCTTACTCCATGAAAAGATGCAGATGGAATTTTAATTCTTGAAGAACTAGTGGATCATAAGATCCATAATGGTATGATATTTCATTCCTTATATCTCTTTTTATCATCAAAACAAAATGGTTATCAGATGTTATAAAATATGTATAAATCTTCATATTACAAAACATTAATATCTAAAACCTCATCCAAAATTTCAACATAAAACATTTCATAAATGGTTACCCTTATGATTTTTGCAAAATATTAAAATGAAAGACATTCAAAATAAGGTCACTAAAATTATCATTTATCAACTAAAAAACATTATTCATCCCTTAATTTTCCCTTACTAAACATGTGAAATATATTATGATGTATTCTACTAGAACATGGTAATAACCTGAATTAACATAAAACATTCATGAAAATATGCATGCTTTCAAAATGTAACTCTTTCCTCATACCGTAAATCGAAAAATTTTAAACTCAATCCATGATATCATGAACCACTTTTTCATTATATCACTCACATGGTCATTAATACTATCCAATTTATTTTATCAAAATCAAAAATATTTGTATTAAATTATCTCAACATCATGAAAATATTAAGATTTGTCCTTCCCTTGATCATGTGTTATCCACAAATATCACCTTAACACCCCCAAACACATTTCATGGTTACCATTAATATACATAATATGCTCTTAAATCCTTAAGTAATAAAACTATAGTAGACTAATACTTCGAAGTTTCATTATTCTATAATACCAAAAAGTGCTTCTACAATATTAATCTTGAATTGCATTACATAAAAACTGAATCATTTCACAACTTTGTTATCATACTCCACATTTCCAATAGTGATCACATGATAATTCCCTTTGTATTTGGTTTTAAGAAGTTTTCGACATCAATCATCATCAACAATCATATTTGGTAACTAGTTAGAATAATTTCTATTTTATTTACACATAAAGAACTGAAGTGTGTGTGGTTCATTAGTTAGCATCTTATTTTCCTCCATTTCATTGAATATTCTATTCATTGAGTTTTTTCTATTAATAATATTAAAATCCTACCTTTACACTTTCAAAGAACCACTCAGTTCCATTCAGACACTTCTCATTGATGTTTCTTCCCATATTTATGTCAAGTAGATGGTTGGAATTTCTTTTCACCATGTGATTTATTCACGTTTTATTGAAAGTTGATCTAATTGTTTCTTATCAAAATCATGGGAATGGTGAGTATCTACAATTTTCATTTCCACATTAAGATTCTGATAAGAAATTTATTCATAGCTACTGAAGTCTCTTATGGGTAATACCTTTTAGAGATTTGGTTTTAACCCAGTGAAGAATCAATCAATCTTACTTGTAGGTAGGATAATAATACCAGAATCATACATTGAAATTCTTGTAAAATTTTCTTCATAGGTTCCAAAATATGCATCATCCTTTTTCTTTAACTCAAGTAATTACTTTTTTATTTTCATACGAATAATATGGGGACAATACTTATTGAAAAAATATGTTCTTGAAATCATCTCACTCCATGGAATTAATTTCATATCATTGCCTCATATACTTGATAATATTCTACCATTGATCTAATTTACCTTCCTAATGATAGACAACTAAAATTAATTTCTCATTTTATAAACATTGGAGAATTGGAAATATCTTTTTAGTGGTACTAATCAATTTCTCAGCCACTAGTGGATCAGAATACCCACTGAATAAAGGTGGAAACTTCCTCATAGAAAAAAAACTTATAGAATGGTGAAATATCTTCAATTTCACCTACAAATATCTTTCCCTTTATTTTCCCTATATAAAACCTTTATTTATAACTTTTGGAAAGGAAATATAAGGAATTATTGATCTTAGATGCTCAGAAATGGTAAACATGGAATATATAAATTTATAATATTTTTTAAAGTATAAGATAAGAAAACTGGTTATGTTATCATAAGAATAATTTATAAATTTCAAACCCAAACATTCATGTATCATAAAAATGGGTCATAGAAAAAAGCATTAACATTCCAAAAAAATAAATCATATGAATGAAACTTCTTCCTAACTCAATCATGAAACATAATTTCATTTCATAAATGTTTATGGGAATAACATAAGTATAGAAAAAAATTATATGTCAAGGTAAACTACCAATACTCTTGGATATTTCCTTATCACCTTTTTCCCCTAATTGAGGAAGCACATCTACTTGTTTCCCATCATGGATCAAGCACATCGACTTGTTTCCCTTAACTATCTGAAGAGATTTAACTAATTACCAAAAATATTCACCATTAAAAATGTAAATATGATATTATCATTATAGAAATATAATTATATCATAATATCATATATATAAAAATTAATCCCTCCAAAATTCTCACTCATAAAATATAGTGAAGGAAAATTAATTATATTTCTATTTAGAGATGATTAGTCATACATAGGCATGAGTGATATATTCACTTCTTATTCGATGGGGAAATGGATTTATAGTGGTGTTATCATAATAATAATAAAATTTCATCATGTTTATGATTATGAAGTAATTATTTTATTATATTTATCATATATTTAGAGTAGGTATATAAGATTACAAAATATGAGTGGTCGGTTAAGGAGATTACCTCTTCTTCAAAAAGACTCCTTTAGATCTCCTTTAAAGGACTCTATAGTTTTTTCTTCGGGAAGAAAACCAAATCTATAATGTGTATATATAAGTTTATAATATAATTTGGAAGATTTTGGTTGAGCTAGAGGACTCAATGTGGTGAAATGAGATGAGGGAGGAGGTGTCCTTTTATATTAAATGTGAGGGACACTTTTGGAATTTCACAACAGTTTTAATTATAATAAATTAAAGCTCAATTCAAATACATCCATATATAGATATATTCAAATCTAATGTGTTATAGGGTGGAAATACCATAAACTAACTAATTTTAGACATTTTTTTGTAATTTTATTCCATATCATTTTTATTAACCCTTAATTAACCTCATAACAACATTTTCAATATTAAAAGGTGCATATTTTTTACTTATAAGGTGTAAATTGGACCATAAATAGTCAATTTATAATAATTTAGGCAATAATTTATTCCATTAGTACTTATTTATAATTTTTATGATTTTTAACTAATTTAATAAAATATTATTTTCAAAAAATATCATTAGGGTCAATTTTTACACTATTTGTTGCATTGACTTTAGGAAAATCAATACAGGAAGATAACATCAAAAAAATAATTTAATATAAACCTAATATTTCATATTAAACTATAAAACTCCTGTATCCCCTTAATTAAATCAAATTATATCTATTTTAATATTTTTAATATCAATTAATTGATTTTTTCATCAATTAAAAAATTACTGCATCATTATTTTTTAACTATTTTTAATTATTTTTTCTTCTCTAAGAATTAAAAACGAAATTTACATGATATATATAAACCCTTTATATTTCATAATAATATATATAGTCAGTCATATATTCTATTTTACCCCAAAATAAAAATATTATACTCATTAAAAGTAAGAGTGTGACATTTTGTAACTCTTTTCCATTTTAATAATATTCATGCCATTTATATGAAAAATTGTTTACTAAATTATTTGATTTATAACTTCATATGATAATGGTCTAATTAATTATATCCAATAATACTTCACTAAGTGTTAATGAAATTTTATAATATTTATAATATTATTTTTACCCTCAATTACCCATTTTACCCTTAACCCTTGTAATAAAAATTACTAAATTTACTATTCATTTTTTCTATAAATAAAATGTGGCTATAAATAAATAAGGATATTATAATTATAATTATTGAATAAATTTTTCAAAATTCACATCACATAATTGGCTAAAATTAATTTAATTTTAATCATGTTGATGGAACGAGAAAAAGGGATTTTTTAAGTGGAAACTTTCAAAATATTAGAAATAATTATATCCAAATTCAATGATAAATTGAATAAAATGAACTAAATTTTATTAACTGATGTAATATTAATGAAATTAAAATTTAAAACCAATCCCAATTATAATTAAACACTATAACTATTTTATAAGAAAAAGGTGCTTTCAATTAAAATCTATTATTTTCATTATTCATCAAAACATGAAACTTATCAAAAAAATATAAAAAATCCTACCAAAGTAAATATTTACATCCCAATTTCAAAGAAGAAGTTTATTTTCTAAAATATAATTTATAAAAGTCTCAAAATTAATTTTTTAAATAAGTGTTCCATTGATTTGTTATAAAACTTATTTTAGAAAAAAATATAGCTTTTAAGCCAAAAACAATATTTATTTTTGTATTATGCCTATAAAAAACATAGGATAAGTGTTACAAATAGATTTAATATTATATATATGTATATACTTAATATAACTTGACCAGTGTGATTTGTTTATTTTATCGGTATAAAATATGCTTGTGCACATTTATATATTTTTTTAGAAAAACATTTGCTTTTATTTTAAAAGGGGTTTTATTTTAATTTATTAGTAATTGGTAAAAAATAAATAATTATATATACATGTATGGACCATATTTTCAAAATTCAATTAATTTTGTTCATACCCTTCATTCTAACAACTAGGTTATAACTATCTTCTTTGAATAATTACAATAATAAAACATGTTTTTGTAAAAACATAGTGTTGCGTGTAACACAAGATAAGTCGGTGTTCCATGTAAAGTAAAACATCAAAGAAATAAAATTATTTAAAAAAATCTATTTCATGAAAAACATGAGGTATTAAAATGGGTCTCTTAGCAGTTTATTTAATAATACTTTACTCTTTTTCTAGGGATACTTGTTCTTTACTGTGATCTTTTTGATCTCCTAGTAATATATACATAACCACATTGATCTAACCATCTTATTTAAAAAGTGCAGTAGAACACCCCAAGGTGATCCACGAGGGTTTATAAAATCTTTTTTTTTTTTTGAAATTATCTTGTAGGTACTTATTTACCTCCTCCAGGTCAATAGGACCCACCCTATGGGGGCATTTGAGGTTAGAGTGGCTCTAAGTATAAGCTATATTGATAACTCTACCTCACAATATGGTGGGAGTCTAGGAAACTTTTTATGAAATACCTAAGTGTATTACTTTTCAATGGGTATTTCCTCATGGTGGATGCATTACTTCAAATCAACCATTTTGTAAATTTACAATTCTTCCTAGGGAATCATCACCAACACCATTGATGGACTCTCCAAAGTAGATTCATGACCTTCCATGATTTTTTTATTTTAAAATTTGATAGTTTGGAATAAAAAAGTTATTTCTTTTCCCCAAAGGTTATATTGTTTTCTAAATAATGAGATCTAATCCATTCCTAGTATAACATAAAATTACACCTTTATATTATAATATTCCATAGAAATTACTTCACATATTTTCTAACAAGATAATAATCCAACACATTGGTTACAATGATCAAACCACTTGGTTTTTTACTGATATCTCAATCCCAAGGAATCAGTGGTTTTATTCAATATTCTTCCAAACATATATGATATAAATTAATTTGTGTAACCAAAATAAAATAAAATGGATCCATTAATAAAAGAATAGAATGTTTACTTTGAAATGCATTAGTTTCATGCTCCACTTCAGTTGTAATGATGGAATAAGATATATATTTCTTCTTTGTAATTGGGGGTTATTGAATATTATTACCATCAAGGAACCGTCATTTAGTGCACTTTCTCACATATCTACTTTTCTCCTTACATTTAAAACATTGAACCAAGGGTGGTTATTTAGGAGATGTCCTACATTACCCCATCATGTTGGATGGATTCTTCATGTCTCCTTGATATTAATGAGCTTGGTGTCATTCTCTCTCATACAAGAATAATTTACCCATGTCTTCAAGGTAATTCCAATGATTCTTCTTCCAACATTTTTAATATGTGGGTAGACGGATCCTTTTAATTACTTTTTCATTTGACGCACCATCTTAAAACATAATTATTCTTTTCTTATCTTCATAATTATAGTACTATTATCTACACCACATATTAAATTTTAGAGCACATCAAACTACTTCTTAATAACTTCAAAAGTCTCTGATATCTAGAGCCTTTCAAAGGTTTGGTTTTAACCCACTAAATATTATATATATTATTCTATCAATATTGATAAGAAAACATAAGGTGTATTTTGATGTCTATTGAATGATTCCTTATCAGTTATAAAAGATTCACCTTCACTGTCCTTCATCTCTATTAATTATATCTCTGTATTTGTTAAGAAATTCCAATGAAAATAATTATTAAGAAATATTTGGATAAAGTATTAACACTTCAACTCTTTGATTTCATCATAAATATTGGTGTTATTTATCAATTTTCACCATTGACCATCTTCTCCATCAAAATGATAGACACCCAGGGTCACCTTCTCTTTCTCATAATTGGAGAGCACAAAACTATATTCTCAAATTAGTTAACACATTGTTCAATAAAAAGTGGATAGAAAGACCCACTGAATTTTGGTCTTCGTTACATATAAAAGAATTGATATCTGGTTTCTTATTCTTAGGTTGAGGAAGATCTTCCATATGTTTCATGATATTATACTAATTCTAAGACAATTGGGTAGTCATTACAATAAATTTTTTAACTCCACCTCCCATAACATTGATAATTCCATTTAGACAATCATTTCATTATCCCTCACGTATTTTTTTGGCCCAATTTCTCTTTAGTTCCTTAATTTTATAAAATATAAAATGTTTGAAAAAAAAATTAAGGAAAAAAATTATGAATAATTAATTTATTATTACGTGAAAATTAATTTCTAACTTTTCTTATATGGGAAACATAAGTTTTTCATTTTTCTAAAATGATTATTATATGATGTTTACCTACACATAGACTTATACAAATGGTTTTAAATAACTTTTTATAAACCTAGTATAAAAAATTTAACAAATCATGATCTGATACCAACTATAGTGACTTTCCTTTTTCTTACATGGCTATTTCATAACTTTTAAGATAAAAAACATAATAATGATAATCCAAGGAACTAAAGGATTAGTGTATTCAGATAATAAGTATCATACATAAATTATGAATAATTAAACATGAAACATTATTTAAATTCTTCTTATTTATCTTTCTAAATCTATCATGATATCCTTTGTATATGTAGTCACCTAAGGAAATACATCTGATAATAGTGTGATCTAAAATCGTCATAATGTGAGTAATAATGGTCAGGAATCAATAATACAAGGGTGATGATAATAAAAATTATCAATTAATAATCATAAGATCATCATCAACATCTTGATGGAAACATTTTCTATATACATAGAATTTTTTATATTCATAATAATGAATAATCATAACATTGTGATCTAATACAACACATAGTTGTGAATAAATCTAGAATGAGGTTCACTCATAACATAAGTTTATACATTCTAATATCATCATTGTGAACAAATATTGAATCATTTCACACATCATACACACTATATCACGACATATATCACATTAACCAATGCATTGGATGGCTATATAATTATACTCCCAACAGTCACATCATAAAATGATCTCAATCATGTATGACATGTAGAAGAATAACTATCATAGTAATGAAATAACCAATGTAAAGTAATGGGTTTTATAAAATATTTCACATATCATACTTCTTGAAATGTAATTTAGTATTCCAAAGTGAATAAAGACGATTATACATTGACATAAAATAGCATTTTCTTCTTTGAAATGAGAAACATCTCAAGAATAATACAGAGATGTTTTGGAAATAGAATTGTTTTTGAAAAAGAATTATAAATGTATTAAAAAACATTTTAAAATGGTGGAATCAAGTATATCCCTAAAAAATATAAATAGTAGTGAAGGTAATTCCTTTGGATATTAGGGGAACATTCATACAGAAATAAATGTGAAATATAATATAACCCAAAAGAAAGTGTTTCTGTTTGATAATACCCTAACCATACATATCTCTTTATTTCATCTCTTTTATGCCTCTATAATAATAATTATACGTTAATTAAAACACTAAATTATAAGTGAATTACTATCATTTATTGTAAATATTTATAGATTATAATAATTTGATTATATTTCTTAATTTCCCTAATTAAATGGAAATTGTTTTCATATTATGATTTCCCCAAAAAATTGTTGTGATCTGATTTTACATTTTTTATTAAATGAAATTTATAAATTACTATAATTAATTTTAAATTCATAAAATACATAAGGAACGAAGTAGTAAACATCCTTGTTGGTGGTTAACCGACCATTATTGGTAACATTGTCCGAAGGTGGGTAAGGAGCGGTGTGTAATATAAATACACAAAAAATATAATATTTAGATTATTTTAAAAACACTAAAAAAATTTTATTATACTATTTAATTTTTAGTAAAATATTTTTTAAAATAAATTGGGAAAAAATATAGAAGAAAATTAGATAATATATGTTAAAACATACCATTTTCCCGGTGTTTCATCTCTTGTACGACACTAGACTTCCTTGATGAATGGTGTCAATTTACTTTATTAAATACCTAAGGATTATACCATCATAATATAGAGGATATATGTAGATATTTGGATTTTTTAAGTGAGGTAAGAGAGGATTTCCATGTGGAGGGAGAGGGGTTATTTAGACACGAGGAGAGGGGTATTTTATGTTAAAATATTGAATAAAGTAATATATTGAGGGGAAACATTATAATAGTGATATTTTTTACATAATAAAGGAAAAATAAATAAAATATAATAGTTTTAAGAATTTAAACCCCTTTATAATTCAAATTCAATATTTTTTTAAAGAGTAATGTAGATGTTTTAGAAAAACAAATTAAGTAATACTTTCAACTTTAATATTTGGAAATTAATTTTCATGATTTGAAATTATCTTTATCGATTTTTAATTAATTTTTTTATCAAATTAAATACTTTTTGGATGATAATAAATTTCTATAAAATGTTAGGTCATTATTACATCATGAAATATTTAATTTAACATATATCATTTATAGAAAAAAAATGTAAATTTAAAATTCACCAGAAAATTTTTGTATATCAGATAATAACCATGAGGGGTGTTTATACATGGCGTGACCTAGTAAACCCTAGTGGCTTCCAAAGTGATATGTTGACCCTATAGAGTATGTTCATGTGAGATTGGTAGTTATGAATATAGGAGTAACATTATGACCAACATTGAGTATGTGATCCCACTATAGTAATGACAATGATAGGTCCTTCACTTGAGAGGCTAACCTCATGTTTTAGGTCAGTCTCAATAATATGATAAATATTTTGAGATTTTTATTATAGGATTATTATGATGGTACTCACTACACTTAAATATGTACTGAAATCCAAGAAATTTCTAGGAAATCACCCTAGGACCCATCCTTCATGCCTAACATCAATATGTATTCCCTTGAAAATTATCCATGTAATAATTTAGTAAAAATGGTTATCCAATATTGATTAAAATTGACATTATCCTTTTATTTGGATAATAGGATATCTAGGTTATAATTCCTTGAACATGCACCATAGATTTAGAATACATATTACATTGGAGGGAATGTCTTTGACAAGCTCCGTGGATTCAGATTGCAGGTTATCTAGGTTAGAGTTCCCTGGAAATTCTATTTGGACTTAGCTTAATTATTATCTAGTTTTCAATTCATTTGATATTATGTACACATTAATATCATAAGGGTTTGGAGTTATAATTCCTTGGACACTCTCATTTGATTCAACTCCCATTCACATACATTTCTTAGAACTGGATCCTTAGAATTTTCCATTGGATTAATTTTGGATAGAAAGATTTTGGGATGTGATTGGAGACATACAAAAAAAATTAATGCATGTTTTGGTCTATCATTTGTTTCATGGAGTACATGAGGATCGATAGTGGTTATTTTATCAGGATTCCATTATTTATTTATTTATTCATTTGAGCATTTAACACGCCAAAACACGATATATTACTAGTTATCTATGGGACCGAATTAGTGGATCCCTATTGAGAATCATTCACACCATAATTCATCTGAAATGGAACTCAAGCACTCGAGAAGGTTTCATTGATCATAATTATATGTTTCATAGATTCCCAAGATTGGATCAGTCTTCTAGATAACATAGACCAGACTAGATATTAAGATGTGGTAAGGCTCATGGATGTTACTAGAGAATCATTTTCAATATTTATTTTAGTTATTTTTATATGTTATCAGCACAGTTGGTGATCTGTATTGATGTTTGAACATTAGTCTTTATGATTTTATGCTTCTTAATTCATGTATTATTAAAGGTTGGGTTTATTTCATTAACATTTTATTTTTTATTACAATGGATGTTTATTAGTTTATTTCCTTGTTATTATGAACACTAATTTGAGTGTATAGTCTCCCAATGGTAGTAAACTAGACCCATGCTTTTAATAAATAGCCTCTAGAATATGTGGATCGATGGGTGAGGTTCTGTGGAGACTCCCCTAATTCAAGAACTGCATAGTAGCCATGGACCGAGGGTAAGACATTATGTATATTTTAAAATTTTCAATATGTGCTCTAAGAAATGATTTAAAAAATCCTCCTTATACTTTATGAAATGTTATTTTATTTTATTGTGTATTATGAAATATCCCAAAAATTTAAAAATAATGACAATGTTTAATATCATGAAAAATACTCAACACTAAGTATAATGGAATGATGAAATATTACTATTTAAATGTGATCGTAATAACAAATTTGATAAATTTTCAAGAACAAATAGGATTTAATAATTATTAATATATATAAATAATCTCTAATAAATACATTTGTATTTATTAATACTTAGTAAATAAGTAATTTTATTCTAAAAAATTATTCCTTATTAAAAAAATTTATTTTTTGAGGGATTGATATAATTAATTTTTTTCATAAATTATAGATATTTTATTTGATAAAAAATGCCATATTTGAAATATTTATATAAAAAATATATTTGGATGAAATATTTTTATTTTCTATAAATATTATTTTTTCATTGAATAATGGAAAATATTAAATTTTATTGAAAATTGAATTCTCTTTTAAATTATTTAGAAAGTAAAATTATATTTTGGATTAGTTTTAAAATTTAATTAGTTTTTTTATATAATATAATATAATTATGGTTTTTTAAAATTAATTTTATACTTGAATTTAGTACAGAAACATTTTATATTTAAAAAGTGTTATCACCACATTCTTACACCCGCACTCATTTCGAGTTTATGAGGACCTTCTTTCGAAAGGTATGTGGCCACTTAGATTTCTCCAATGAGGCCATAAGAGATATGTGGATTGAGAGAATGGGATTTTAGGCTCATCATTACTTTTTCAGGGGAATTATTTCAAACTTCAGGAATATCTAATATATTTAGGACATATTTGTGAATCCTTTATTAAATAACATTTATGGAATATGTCACATGCATATTAACAATTATTAGCATGTGTAAATTTTAGAATCATTTATATGTTTCTTGGATTCTTCATCGATAGAGTCATATGTATATATCCAAGTTTCTCTATCAATGGTACCATTTTTTAGATAGATTAGAGATTCTCATTTCCTTTATCATTAAGTTGCTTGTTTTTTTCCACTCAATTGGGAACTTAGTAATTTAATGTCACCCAGTATAAATTAAATGTTTTTGATACCAGGATTGGGCCCATGAGATGATATTCTTATGCATACTTGTGAAAGGAATCAGAACCCACATATTTTAGTTCCACTTAATGGGGAACGTCATAATTTTAAGGTCATGTGGTGAGGACCAAACTGTTCAGTTTAACATCTTGCAGAAAGGATGTTTAGGAAAAAGTTTCCTAACCAATATTGGTGTAGGAATTACAATATAATGGCCTAAAGGGTATGGAAGAGTTGTGGTCTCCCCCGGTAATATATACCAACAATGATGTTAATTTAAAAGCTCTCAGAAGGAACATATCCCTCAAAGTTGGATGAAATTATACTGGGGGTATAGCCCAAAGAACATTAGGTCAAATTTGAGAGTTTGTTTTGACCTCAGGGAGGTTTCATATGTATCCCAGTTAGTCAACAATCAATACACATGTATTTCATGAAGGATTTTGGCTTACAACTATAGAGGAATCCCATAGGTTGATATGGTTAGGGATTATTCCTAAGGATTCCTATTAAGAGGTGAAAGGAAGATTCAAAAATGGAGTCTCTTCCCAAGATGGGTAGTTGATCTTGTAGACATCATGATCATTTCAATCTTCAAAACCCACATGAGTCATGCTCGGTGTGAGAAATAAGAGGAAGTTAAAGATTTGACAAACCACACAATCTGCTTCCTCTACTGGTGGATGAGGTCATGGATATGGGAGAGAGAAAGGGATTTCAATGTTCCCATGTCTTTTTTTATTAAATATGATATTCATGGCTGACTACCTATGTAGTTATGGCCAAACATGGAAGGATAAGGTCTTACACCAAGAGGTATTCCCTTTTCCCGATTATAGATAAGAGAGTAGTATAAAATACTAACCCTAAAAGTGAAAGGAAAACGTGATCCACCCCCCTTATCATATGGAATGGGGAGGCCCTTGGAACTACCTCTAAGGTTAGGATTCTCATTACCACACAACTGTATGAATGGGAACATTATGATGATCCCCCTAGTCACAGAGGGTACCATTAGGACATCATTTACCATGGTGATGTATTATCGAGAGGTAAATCTATTATTCCCTTTAGTTTGATCATACATATATGGTGTCTCTGGGAGAGGCCTTAGACTGATAGTTCACAAACATGCCTGGTTGTGTCTTAGCTCTTCAAGATGGGTGTTTCTCAAAGAGGTGAAATTGGTTCCTAATCTTTTTTGATGGGTTCTTCATGAAGGGTACCAATTGGGTATTATAGCTTCATGAATGGTGCTTTATAAAGGCTCTCATTTAGGTCTTATCATGTTTTGAGGGAGCCTAGTTGGGTCTTATAGATTCACGAGTGGAGGTTTGGTAGAGGGTTGGTTGGATAGTTCACAAAGAGACTAAGGGAAGGCTAAGTGCTTCGAGGAAGCATACTTATACTGAAGGACCCCTTCTGTAATACTATTTTCTATATGGGATGGTGGTTCTATAATATTTCATTCACATGTTGTTCATGAAATACGTTTCCACAAATGGAATCACTATGCATATGGTCATCCCGTAAAGGATTCTTTTCTATGTGTACTAACTTTTTATACCCTCTTTAATTTATGATATGTGATAAATCATTTCCTTAAAAAATATCTTACTCAGACTATCTCACAAAAAAATACACTATCATGAAAAATTGCAAAATACATTCATCAATATCAGTATGCCTATGCGGGGGTTTTATAAGGATACAGATGTAATCACTCAACCACAGACCATAGAGGATTTTTTTTCAAGTGGCCAACTCACCTCAAAAATAAATTATCTCCTAAGGGGGCCTAAAAATGACCCCCACCTAATAAATAGATTTTTAATTTATAAATTTCCAAAGAGATCGCCTTGCCTCATGAAGAAAATTTCATTTTTAGGGGCTTGAAAAATATTTCTCACCCCAAAAATGAAAATTCATTTTCAAGGGAATTGAAATGTAAATATCACCCTAAAAATGAAAATTCATTTTTAGGGACACCTTGTGGTGGATCTTCATATAGGCACTTCCTAGAGGTGTTATATAGAGTAGCAAATCAGATAACGACAATGCTATGCAGATGATAGGGGCCCATTGTACCTCATGGTAACATATAATTTTAATCTTCATGATGTATCCAGGTTCATTTTAATCCATCCATTCCAAAAAAGAATATGTATCTTCTATGTAAACTTGTTTAGACCCAAAAAAATTCCCTCATCAGAATGGGGTCTGATCGGTATAAAGAGGGTTACATTCGAAAGAAGAAGTTGGTCTAGCTTAATGTATTGTAGAATGCTTTGTGGGCTAATTGTGGACCCATAGAAGGGCCCACGCCTAAAATATGTTTCATACCTCACTCATTTTTCAATTTGGGATTCTGTTGCTTTATGTTTTGATCTAAGAATACCAGTGTAACACCTTCATCGCATAACATTTTTTTCCTATTGTCCACTTTCGCCTTGAAAAACACTTATCCAATAATTTTTATTTTACATAAACCATTAAATATCTTTTGAGGTCTAATTATTATCACATAACAATATAGTTCTCTAAATTTTCTATGAATCACTTTTTATTATGCATAAAACTACATTGTTCACCTGAATTTTTTGTACTTTTCTCATTTTTTAATTCTAACATATTTTTTCTAATTTTGGTTTCCATTGGGATAAAATGAAAAATTTCAAACAAACACTTCTTCAATGAACATGATTTTGAGAATAACATCTATTTATCATAATATTTAAAATTATCTCACACATTACATCATCCCCTAAGATGGTACCCTAAAGAGCCTCTTTTCTTCAGAGCTTCTGAATTGTTAATTGTACTTAAAATTACAAAAATAAAACTTCAAACATCCATAAGATGTTTCCATTCCATCATCTAATCCAAATCTTCCTTTTTTTATTTGAGGATTCAATGGATTATGTTCAAGTTAACATTTATTCTAAGATATATATAATTTCTGAATCATGAAAAGAGAAGGTTTCCAATCTGAATGGTTCCCTATGGACTCAAAGAAATAAGAATAATGATGATATATACTTGTAGTCTATAATTAAAAATTAATCGTCTATTATTAAGCTCTCAAAAAATGATCTCCACTGAGGATGGAGTTCCAAGGGGTATTTTTGTTTTAAAGGAAGCTTCTCTGATGAATGGTATTGGGTTCTCTAGGTATGTTATAATTTTGTGTAATTTACCAGATGATTAGATATCGTCATCCTGTATCAAGAAATATGGATTTCCTAGTTTTGGGTATATTCACCAATTGAGGTCTTACATGAATAGATTAGTCTTTAGTGTTTGAACACCAATATATTTCATTTACCACATGGAAAAGTCTAGATCAGTATATGGTATATCTTCTTATTAAGTGGAATTCATATTCTTAGAAATATGTATGATGAATTTCATCTTACAGCTAACACAAGGGAAAATAAAAAAATAGTTTCCGCATTATAATTATATTTATCGATTGCATGAAATAAAACATTATCTGATCCTCATCATGCTCATTCACACATTCCATTCTTTGAATAGATATATTTTTTTTTGCAAGCTACTGTACCAATGCTGAAAATTTAGTATACCAAGACCCATCTAACTCAATAATATTGAGTTTTCTTGGTTCATATTGGGCCACACTTGAGGAATTCCATCATACTACATGGGGTTATTGGATCTAGCAAGACATGACTCTATAATTTGGGTTGGTGGGATTTTTCACCATGTTTTTAAGTAGAAGGATCTTCACATATCATGATGTCTATATTAGTCTAAAATTCTACACCATGGTGATGGTGGACACATTGGTGAAGGGAAACCCCACTAACCAATTGTTATGAGTTATCACCCGCATTTACGATATATTGGGTAATATATAGAAGTATTGAAACATGCATCACCATTATGGACCATTTCAATTTTTTTATCGCTAGGTGTAGAACCACCTTTTGTGCTACGAATATAATTATATCGTGAAAATCCCTCATTCCACATTTCATTCTGCATTACTAAATATTGTTTCCATGTTTCCAATATCCCTGGGCATCAATTATTTAATTAAGTTGTTAAATTATATCTATTATTTTTCTTTCGAACCTTATCTAACACCCTTTATAGAATTGGTAGACAATGTTGGAGGTTCTCCAGAAGAATTATCATATATCATCTCATTGCTAGAATGTATTCTCACTGATTAGGTCATTGTGGTAACCATTGTCAAGCCTAATTGTCCCTATATGTTTACATGAAAATCTTGATTCCATCATCTTGTTAAATATTTACCACATACCAATATTAAAAAATAATCACACCTGGTCGTCCTTCATCAATTTTGGTTAATAATGATTCCTGTAGATTTGAGAAAAGATATATCTTTTCCTCCCATGAATGCTCAGACTAACTAAGAATGGGGTTATGCCAAATTGTGGATTTAATACTATCTTGATGGGGTTCTAGAGAAGCCAATATAATGGGTGTATAATATTTTGTCCTCTCCTATTTATTTTTCTATCATGTTTACTTCACTGACTTCTGAAGGGGAAATATGATCATCCCAAAATTATAAGCATTCTAAGGGAATTTTCTCCTCAATTTCTCGTTTTAACAGGAGTGATTCAGACCCCACTTTTTTACTAAAATTTTTTGTATCCCTACTAACATCAGTTCTATTGGAATATCATTGGGATTTCCACCAATTGATTTCAAAAATTCCATATCATCCCCTCATATCAAATTGGAGGAATAGATAAAGGAACTTCCCACATTGTTGTTTCATTTTGGGTTGAATCCAACCATATTGAATGTGATCCCAGATTTTATACATATAGTAGTGGGTGAACAAGGTTAGGATAATTGTTCCACCATTTAGAATTAGGTTGCATGAAAATGGTCTTGGTGCCAAATTTTCACTATTACCATGTAGATTCCATTGGAGAAGATTACTTATAAGATGGAAAACCTTCCTCAACTTTTATTTGGCTTAGGAAAAGGTTGGTTGATTACTGTAACTTTTACTTCTTTATCAATCAAGTTCTCATATCTTGGGAGGATTTGGTGACTTGTGAAAAAAATATGACACAGTTTAATATTTCCAATCATCATGAGGAAGCTTGAAAGGATATAGCTACTCAACTAAATCACTTAGTGGTGAATGAGACCATGTTTTTGGATCAGATGTTCCAAAAAAATATAGAGATACAAGAATATGAGGATTTTCTAGCTAGGATAATGGTGAAACAATCATAAAAAAATATGGTACTAGACTCCATTAAGAATAGTGTTCATGAGCTATAGTATTTAATTAAACAAATACATATGTTAAGAAAATCTAAGGCTTGGTAGAGAATGAATCTTGTGGAGGCCATGAACGGCTCGTGTCAAGAATTATCCAATCTATTAAATAAAGAAAGTCAAGTTTCATTTTATTCATTTAATTTTTTCACTTTTCCCAATAATTTCAATGAGAGACTCTAGGATGTGGATTCTCTCCCAAAAATATTTCTAAGCAATGAAAATTTTGATGCCCTCAATCATCTATCTCTTCATTCCATCTTCCCCTTTTAATTTTAATATTAATAACGGATTTGACCTATTTTCTTGTCCATATTTCCATGTATTAGAATATGTAATTTAAAATAATCATAATGGTAGAATGCATTATATTTGTATATTAAGGGTCTTCATGTACTAGAAGCTAGTGTTTTAGTTCAAACGGCTTTGACTAATAGTTAAGATAATAATTATCCCAAACTAGGTTTGAATTCCATGATTATAAGACTCTATACATTGATCTGACCCACTTATATAGAGACATGAAATTTTCTTATTATTATGTGTCCATGAACTGAGGAACATATTGTTGAATCATATATTCATATCTAACTCATACACCCTGCATGGGGTCTTAATATTCTGAAGTGAAAATGATTTGTGTGCCAAATAATTCTACATAGATAAAACTATCATGTAGAAAAGGAATAAGTCATTATAAATGGGACATCGGATAAAGTTTACCATTAATAGAAAAACTACCATAGTACTCCAAGAACACATGATTCATGATCGATGTGAGAAATTAGAGGCAACTTGGGGCTTCATTTAAATCTACAAATAATTGCATAGTAGAGATCATGTGGTGATTTTTTCAGTCATGTTTCATGAGTGACATGGTTGATTCAATGAAAACCCATGATTAGGATTGATAGACATGTCCAATGAATCCCTGATAAAGGATAGTAACTATATATATATTGCATTTTTATATAGAGGATGGAAATTTCTATATTTCATCCTGGTATACGATTAAACTAATGTGAGTTTCTAAATCAAATACCGGGTACCTTTTCATGGATCTATATCTCATGAAGGTAATATGTCATATGGAATCAACCATTGGTCATGTATTTTAATGGAATACTATAGTTACTCTGGCATTCTATACATTAGGGACATGTGACGAGGACTTGAGATATATAGTTTAATGTAATTTTGTGGGTATATATGATTTTTGTATCTTAAGGTCACATGGATTTGACCAAAATATTAGTGATTTACCATTCCAAATTAATCTTACCAAAAATGTCCCATCATTCATCAAGCAGGAATATGAGAGGATGTAAACTACAATCTTGGGATTTCAGAATCCGAAAATTGATAAGGAACAAGTCTAAAAGTAACGTCCACAAACCATGATCAAAAAGTGGGTTTTGAGCATAAAATTTTCAGGGTTTAAAATGATATAAGTTTTATTTCCTAAGAACATATATGCCTCTGGTTGACTGGCCTTTTATGGTTAGTTTATATAGATCCAAATAGGGGCATGTTATACATAGTCAGAGCAATTGTTTGCTCAAAAATTTGACATTTTATTACCAATATCCAAGGAAAGATTATAGAGATTCATATTTTCTAAGACACCGAGTATGATTTTTTTGGAATGTTCCTAAGTATAAATGGGATGTTTCATTTCAAAACTACTCTGGAATAGGGGAAAAGTTTCATATTTAGGTCATGTCCATATATAGGGAAATAATTTTTTGTATCACGGTTGGGACCATAATATTGGGTCTAGGCATCATTACAATTCTCATAAACTAGAAAATTAAGAAATATATAGTTCTAGGAAAATATAAAGGAATTATTACGAACAATTTTTAAATACAAGGCTTCTAGTATAAATTCTACCCACACTTGATCAAAATTTCATGAAGGGGGGTTGAATACGGGTACACAAGTAGGGTGAGAACCCATATTAGACCCTCCTATGCAGATATGGATCATACATATAAGTCTGTGGAATTTTTATATTGTGTATAAACCTAATATTTGAGATCTATTAATCACTATATATCTCAAAAAAGTGAGAATAAATCTATATATATTTCTTAGAGACATGGGTGGTTCATGACTAACACCATGTTTAATGGTTATATCAGCTGAAAGGAATTTTAATGTTATCTGATAAAAAAAATTTAAAAACCACTTACTTTCATTCACCAAAGAAAAATTAAACCCTGAAATGAACTGATATGCCTTGATATTTTGAGGAAACCATTTTCTATAAAAATATAATCCCACATAATCTATCCTCGTTGTGGAAAAAGGAATGGCCATGATTTTTTCCAAATCATGGAGGAAATTAATAATAATGGTAGGAGATCAATTCATCATGGGATGGTTGGGCTAGGATGAAAGATCCATGTGCCGCTACGTATATCATAGGGATGATAATAAAGCCATATATAATCCTTAATAATTGTGTATTTTATTATCATGTGGTGAGGAAATTATCCATGATGTTTTACAACATGGAATAAGGATGTTTATGACTTGATATCATGGAAACAATGAATGACATAGGTAATATCAGTACCAGAATGTTCCATCATGATTCTGACATGAAGAATGAAATTGTAAACAAAAATAATGGGAATTATCAAATCAAGAAAATAGAGATGGGACAAGAATGCAATGAATGATAGAGATCCATGTTTGAAAAGAAGGATTCTAGCATAAAGTTATTAGAGGAAATATGGGGATAAAATATTTCTCTCTAGATAGATAATATTATTTTGGTTGACTGGCCTTTTAAGGGTTCCTTATGAAGATACAAACTAAGAAATGTTATACATAGTCAACACAAAGGTTTACTTAGAAAAATTACATTCTATTACCATTATCTAAGAAATGATTATGGAGGACTGAGTTACCCAGTACAATGAGTATAATGTATGGAAGTAATGTGTCCTAGTACAAAGGAAATAATTGAACTGGCATAAGTCATTGGGTGTGGGGTTACCTTTACAAATATCAATCATATGTAGAGAAAGGGATGATTTTGTTTTGATGATGGGTTCTTGAATTATGGAACCCAATTTAGATCTACTACATAGATCTTTGTTTGTATATATATGGGTATATTTGCCTTTTTTTCATGCCTAGTTAATAAGGAATGATTGTCACTATGAATCTCCTCAAGGTGAGAATCATTCCATGCATAGTTCTAGAGTAAAAAATTCCTATGCAGGTGTGACTTGTACACATGAAAGGGGAATTTTTTTTATTGAAGTTGAACCCATGATTGGAGATCTAGGATTCACCATATATCTTAAAATGAAAGGAATCTTGCCACACATAAATCTTGGTTGGTGGTGTGGTAAAAGACCAACACTAATGGTCATGATCATTTCATGTACATAACCAAATGTTATGCAGTTTTATGTCGCAAAATGAGGATGTTAACCATGCAATTTTATATCATGTGGCAACAAATTTGTCATACAGTTAAATGTTATGTGACTAAGAGGTTAATCATGTAGAATTATGTCATGTGGTCAAGACATTATGTTTGGGGACTACATTTATAAAGGGACACATTATAGAATTTCATAGGGATAATAATGCATGAAAAATATGGTTTTGCATTGAATATGTTGTTGTACCAAAAGAAAAAACTTTAATTGATCACTACATATCTCATTTAGGTGAGAATTAAGACTCACTTTTCTAAAATAGAGATCCATGTGCAGGTTTCACCTATACATCAAGAGAGGGACATTTTAATATTGCATCTGGACCCGGGATAGGAGGTCTGGGCATCAGTATGTATCAAGTAATGATAAGAATAAATCCATATGTAGTTCTTGGTTGGTGATGGGGTAGAATACCAGCACCAAAGGTAATGATACACTTGAGTATGGGAAAAAACATTATGTAGTTTTATGACATCAAATGAGGATATAGATTATGAAGTATAACATCATGCATCCCAGATAATGGTGACACATAAGTTTAGGTTATATGAGTAGGGCCAATAATTTATAGAAATATTGTATTGTGGACCGGTAAGAAAAACCCCTGACATGAAGATAGGCCTTGGGTCCAAATTTGAGATAATCTATCTTATTAAGGGGTAAATTTTTGGTTGAACCTAATACATGAGGTCTAGGTGTTTCTTTTTATCCATTGTATACAAGAATCAATCCACACATATTTCTTGAAATGAGTGTGGTAGGAGACCCCAAAAAAGGTTATGATCAAGAAAAGCATGGATCAAAATGTTTTACAGTTTTATAACATGTAATAAGGATATCGACCATGTATTTTTATATCATGTATAAAATGAGTTGTCATACAATTTAATGTTGTGTAACTATGATATTGGTGTTACACGGTTTATTTTCTTGTAACATGGAAGAAATACATGTTGTTTAACATATTTTAAATTAGATGATGATGTTTGGGGATTATAACTTTGTATGAGGCCCATAATTTGGATCATCTAGAATCAAATGAAGTATTTAATAATAAATATTTCCTTGGTAGGGGTGTGGTATATTCCCAATTAGTTGTGATTAATAAGTAATCTCTATTGGAGTGGAAATTTTTTATATAATAATATCGAACCCACTTTGTTCAAGCTTTGTAGATTTCTTCTATATTATCATCGATGTTTTGAGGACCAGTTCCAATTCTCCCTAGAGGATTGAGTTGAGATAAACATTCATGTTGGAGGCGCTTGCTATATGATTCTAGTATATTTATAAATGATGTAGGTTATAAAACCTATTCTAATCAGGTTTATCTAATTAACCAAAATTATTATATGATTATTCATCATCTGAATTTTTTTCATAGATATCTATTAGGATTTAGGTTAATTAAACATTTATTGGAAACACCACTTCTGTTCTGTAAACTAGCGAATATAGAGCTCCTTATGCAGTAGTGTGGGCTGTAGTTCGGTAGGCCCACAAGGCATACAAAATATTTTGATGCCAAGATTTATTTTCCGTATCCATCATCTTCTCGACGAAGTTTGGTATTGTTTTATTGAAATCCTATATCTGTATATTGGACACTTTGTGGTAGTGGGAATAATGGTTGGATTTAACATTTCAATCATGATAAAACTTATTCAATTCGGAAGAGAAAATATTGGTGTTGTTGTCTATTATTATTTTTTGAGGGGCACCAAATATGGTGATGATGTTTGACTTCACAAATTGGATGGTTCTTTTGGTTCATAATTCCTTAATAAGTATATCCTTAGTCTATTTGGATAAGTATTTAGTAGAAGTAAGTATATAATTAAACTAATTATCAATAGTTGGAGGGTATGGCCCTACAATATTTGTCCCCCAAATAGAAAATGGCCAAGGGTATTTAGTTTTATGAAATAACTCTATAGTTTGATAGATGATATTGGAGTGCACTTGGAATAAATGATAATTCTTGAAAAATTGTGTGTTATCTAATGTCCTTGAAGGCTAGAAATATATGAGATTCTTGATTTGTTGAAAAAACTTGGTTACTAACAGATGGGAATAATAAACATCAATATGAACTTATTCCATAGTGAAGGTCAAATCTGTATGGTAGAAGGGTACCATTTTAGAGATATTATAATATGGTATTCATTTATCCTTTAAAAAAATTATATGGTTGATGTGTATAATTGGTCTTGTTAATCTCTTTCATTCCAATTCTAATAAATGGTAATATTATTTTATAGAAGGTGATGCTGATGACTATTTAAACTTGATCTGGATTTTTCAAGGCTACAAAATCATTTTCTAATGCATTTAACTAATTGTTTTGTGAACTTGGGACAAGATTTAATATCAAATCATATGATAATTATTCCATCAACCCTTGAACATAATTAAGCTGGGGGATCGGTTCTTCTTTTATGATGGAATAATTATCATTGATATGTTGAATTACCAACTTAAAATCACCCATTATTATTTGGTTAATCATCGGTTTTTTTAAACCTAGTTCTAAATATGCAACGGGAGCTTAGTATTCAGCCTCATTGTTGGGGGAACCTTCAGATAGTAGAAAGTAATGATATAAAACTACCTTTTTCCGTGAAATTATGATGATTCCCAACTTAAATTTGATAATATTTCGATATTCCTATCTCTTTCCAGTCAAATATTTGGATGCACCATAAATGTACATTTCCCACAATTAGGTATAGTACAAAACATAAAATATTTTCTCATCTGGAAATTCTATACTCATTAACACTTCTTTAAAATAGGTATGTTCCACCAAGAATTTTACTAAATTGTATCATTTTATAGACTTCTATAGTATGAACTGGGTGTATAACTATCGTAAAATGACTATCCATCATGCCAAGTATCCGGTCAACATGGGACGATTGAGGATATATTTGAGCAGGTTTGTTCAAGGGATCAAATGGAATTCACAGTGGTTCGGGTAATTCCATAGATTATAAAGTGAAAAAATCAACACAAAGTAGTTCTTCCCAATTTTTCAATATCGAGTCTCAGTGTTTTTAATGGTTTGACTTAGATAATAATGTCTATTCTCACTAATTCCATCATTTTCTAGTATAATAAAATGACTTAGAAATCATTCTATAGTTGTCATATGGAGAATGATAAAAATTCATTCAACTGGCAGAATCAAAATTGGTGGTCTAAAAAGATATTTCTCTATGTTGCACAAATATTTTTGGTATTCATCAGTCTAATGAAAAATATCCCCTTTATTCATCATTTTGGTGAAGGGAAAACATTTTCTAATAAGGTTTTATATGAAGCATTGATTATAGGAAATGTTTCCAGGTATTCCTCCCAATTAATGAAGATTTCCAGGAGGGTACAGACCTTGAATTTCATAGGTCTTATCAAGTTTGACTTCGATTCCATTGTTTCATATGAATAATCTTTGAAATTTATATAAAGTAACACCAAAAGAAAATTTTATGTGATTTGTCTTCACACTGTGTGGTCGATGCTTTTCAAAGAATAATTTCAAGATGGCAAGGTGATCAGGACATTTCCAATCTTTAACAACAAAATAATAGACATAAAGTTTTATTTTTTCCCATGAAGGATTTGAATATGTGATGAATGACATGTTTATATGTAACTACAACATTTATAAAACTTAAGGGAATCAATTAGTTGAAAAACACTCATCGGGGGGGCCTGAAAGATATAGTTTCTTCATCTTATGGGGATATTCATATTTTATTATATTCTAAATATACATCTATATAGGAAGGTTATTGATAGCTATTTTTCATATAGATATAGTGTTTTGTGATCAGAATTGGAAAATCAAATTTTGGTCAGTTCTAATTTAGGACGTTGAAATCAATGAAAACCCTGATTTTCCCATTATTTTTTGACCTGGACTATGTTGGAAATACATTTCAGGTATTAGAATACCTGAATGATATTATCTTTGATGTGATTATTAAATTAATCATTGACTTTAGTGTCATGAGTTAGATGTGTCCTTCTAGAAGTCTTATTGTAGCCATGATGATCTTCTAGTAAACCCAGTTTATGGGTAGCCACATCAGAATCTACATATGAAATCTTTGTATAGTTCCAAGAAAACAAAAACTAGTGTTTCTTCAAAAAATAGATATAAATTTTATGTTCATATAGGGGCATAGTTTTTCTAATTATAATGGGTTATGAATCCTACTTTGTACCCACACTAATATTTCATAGTTTATTAATAGTGGAAGACACCCCTTCATCAAATGTTAGAGGAGCATATCTGAGGTCATTTTATTTTTCTTCTCCCTCTTCCCCTTCCTATATATCCATATTTGGATGTCCGGGAGATAAATGGGAATAATTATATTCCTGGGAATGGTTAGTTTCCCAGGAGATGGATTCCAACAAAGATACATTGACTTTTGCAGGTTTGATGGATGAAGTTGCAGTCAGATGAAGTTATAAATATATGGTAGGATAATTTTTCTTTGTGGTATCACTTACAATGGAGGAATCAAATATTTTTAAATATCCAAGAGTTCCAATGATATAACTGGTTTCATGAGGACTAAAAAACACATCTTTGGATTTCAGTTGATGCATTTGACCTGACTTTTAAGAAGCACATATTCATTATTGAGATATCATAATGGGTTTACTGAGTCATTTCAAAACCATTCAGAGTGGTAACCCAAGAGAAACCATCAATGAAGGGTTGATTACATTTTTGGGGGTAGAATCCAAAATTAATATATTTAGATTCACTATATTCAAATAGTTATATGTAATAATATTACATCCCAATCTATATATTTCTTCTCTATATAAGGCACTGGTGATAGGATAAAAGTATTTTTGCTTGTTAATGCAAAAAAAAAAATCCTAGAAATACATTAAAATATAAATCTTTCTAGATGACCAAGAACTAAGAATCGGACACAATATATATATATATATATATGTTCGGATCTTAATGTTGCTGAGGGGTTTATGTTCACATTTATTATACCCTTTGAGTGTTAATGATGAAATGGAAAAATCAGCTTCAGTGCATCCTAGTTGGCCAATCATTCTCATTGGGATGAGTTTAAAACTCGATCCATTTTCAATGAAATATCAATGAATGTAAATTTCATATAATATTCTGAATGCATACAAGGCTCTGATATGTCCCTATATTCCATCATTTATGTCCTATTCAGTGAAGGAGATAAGAACATGACATTATATAGGATCAAACTCTCCATGATGAACCTCAGTGGCCAGAACATCATCTTCAAACTCTTTTGGGCATAGAAGACCCTCTATAAGTGCTTCTTGTAGATATTTTAACTAATTGAGGGACTCCATGATTAAATGATTTGATGGAACTATGGATAATTGGTTTATAATTTCATATTTGTGAGTTAAAGAACTACATTTCCCAGCATCTAACTATTACTTAGGAGTCGTTTTTGGAGATGAAATGCCTGGGGTAAATCTATTAGCTGGTGGAGAATACATTGAAGTCATTTTAACTATTGTTGAATCGAGCTTAAATTACCTACCCATTCACTTTTACTTTCCATATTTTCTCCCATTCATCATTATCTCTTCCAAAAAATCAGTTCATAATGATTTATCACATGTGTAGATACATTTTCCTAATTTTGTTTGGTTTTAGAGCAGATTTACCATGAGTTTCAGCTATAAAGATAGTTGTTTCATGGATGCAACTTGTATTTAGTATTCATCTATGATCATGCCTCCTTCTATTTCCTCAGACCCTACAACCTCGATTCATATCTCTTTAATTTAGTGTGGGAAACTCAGGATGATAATAAAACTCAACATAAGACAGGGGGTCCCCCAAATGAATGATATTAATGAATCCAAATATCAACTATTCATCTGATGAGGACTTGGTTTTATAGGTCGGTTCCCGTTGTATTATTTTTAAGGGTTATGTCTATTCTCATAGGATTGAAGGCACGGAGTCTAATATAGTCAAGGTTATATTTATCCTTATTGAAGGTTCATCTTTATTCTTTTTTTCTATCCTTCCAGCTATGTCATTTCATAGAATATTTTCCTTTGGAATACTGAGGTGTTGATAGCATCGGTTATTCCATAGTGGAAGGTGATGAGGGTATAATTAGTTGTTCCAACTGCAATTTGAGAATAACATGAGTTTTGTTGATCTTATTTTGAATCATCTAGATAATTATTTTTTTCACCTTGATTGGTGAATTCCAATCATTCACCCTATTCTTCTAAAAGAGTTGAAGAAATGCATTCAACTTCTGTTGGTTGTTTACCCATCTTCACTTACACTAAATTAGCAATTTTATCAGGACATCCTTGAATTTCAAGAAATATCTAACAGTTTTTCCTAACATTTGGTGAAAGGGGAAAAAATTCAGGAAATCCTAAAGACAAAATTGATTGGGTTTTTTAGTTTTGATAGAGTTAGTAGTTTGTTTTCCAATGTTAAAAAAACCCAAGAACATGATCATCTCATATGTTGAAAGATATGTTCCTATGTTCTTCAAATTAAGAGACTTTTGTATCTCTCCTTTAATCTCTAAAATGTTTTTGTTATTTTTTTTGTTCACTCCATAGGGGGTGTCACATGATTAGGTGTAGGAATTGGATAAGTATTTACAACAAGGAGTGGTTTTGGAGTGATACTTATAGTTTTTTATTTACGTGTTATCTTTATCTGGGATACCTGCACCAGTGTGGATTTTTTTTAGTTTGAAATATAGAGTCATAAAATCTTTTGTAAAGAGTAGTTAAATATTTAAATTCGCCTGTATACTTGATAGGAATGTGTGGTGTTTTCAATTCATCAGAAAATTTATATTTGAAAAGAACCAATAAATGTTATTATGGAATTTCAATTTTAAGGAGTAAGTTAGACCCTTCCACCAAGAAATAATGTGTGAGACTCTATCATTTTATCACTTTACTCAATTTGAAAGGTCTATGAACATTTTATTTCATATAATTGAACTATATTGTTAAAGAAATTTATCATGGAGGTCTTCTCATCCTTTGATCGACCCTGCAGTTAAACTTGTGTACTAGAAAATGGTTGATCCTTACAATGTTTGAACAAAACATTAAAGAATGGTGGGTTATTATTGTAATAATTTTCCCATAATCCGGATTCAATGAGATACATATTGTGTAATATTCTGATCTAGATTTCCTGATCCATCAAAATATTGAATCATGGAAGTTACAAAAAAAATTGGGGGAAGGATTTCATTCACCCATTCAGGATAAGGATTTCTTTCTGGTTGCACTGGTGTATGTTGTCCCTCCATATATTAGAGTCAATCTACCAATTAATTAATAGTGCCAAAAATTTATATGTGAATAACCACCTAAAATGGGACTACGGAATTATTAAAAATATTATGAAACAATTTTGTTGGTTATATCTACACATTATCTTAAATTGATCAATCGAAACATGACTAAGATTGGTCAGGTTGCTTAGCCAATGGAGGGAAATTATGATATTTAGTTTCCACTAGTTCCAAAAAAATTAGTGGTCTTGTTGTGGTATTTGGAATACATTGAGAATCTTTTTTTCTAGTATAATAGGATCTTTTTGTCGAGTGACATTAACTGGAGGAGTGAACTGAGGTTCTTTTATAAGAACATGTTCAGTGGGAATACAACCAATGAATAATTTGATAGTAAATCTCATTAGCTCCTTCAAAATGTCTCATACTAATCCAAACTCTATAAAAGTCTAATAGGTTAAACACCTTCTGGTAATACTATATATTTAACCCTATCCATACTCTTTCATTTAGTTGATTTTTGTCAAGGAGGAGGAAGTGAAGAATTGGGAAGAACCCCTAAATTTTTGGTAATTCTCTGATTTCTAGTGTGCACACAATCTTATACTATTTTGGTGTGGGTAGCATTCTGGATGGATATATAGTCCCCTTGTTCTCCCAAATTAGTCTAATTTTACACAGTAGTGTAAAATTTGGTTTTTATGATGTTTAAAAAAGTGAACTACTTTGTAGACTTTCCATCACTCCTATAATAATGGGAGAGGTGGTTTCTCCACCATAAAAACAATGATTCATGGGAGCGATTTTTCTCTTTACAGGTTTTTTCTTCTTAAAACTATTAAGGGAACTCATCCATTCCTTCAAGGATCTTTTTAAATCCATTAAGTAATGTGTATCCTAAATAGAACCTTTGGATAACTTCATTGTCTGCACCACTGAAGAATAAAATGTATAATGAGATGTGATGAATTAGGGGGTTAATTTTGTGGAACTTCACCCATCTAAGAGAATACTGACATTTTCTGAGTTTGAAGTAAAAAAAAATCTCCCAACCCTACATGCTAGGGGTACTCCTGTTCCAATTCTACAATGTTTTGAGAATGATTATTTGTCTCTAAGGGTTGTGTTCAAAATTCCCCTAGCCTTGTGTGCTAGGGTTTCTCTTGTACAATTATGGTTCAAATTGCTGTAACTTCTCTTCTGATTTTATGGATCTTTGTTCAAACATGGGTTGGGTGAATCACATGACCTATATCTGAGATATCGGTTACTAAAGACATTTGAAATATTTATGGAATTTGTGATATTTTACGATTGACATCCCTTAAGTGGGAAGCTTGTTTGATATTTTTAGATGTATGATGAAAAATTCTTTTAATGGATTTCTCTATTCTGGCATGATATCAATGATATATTTTGAGGTCCAGTTCTTTGTGAGCATGCCATTTATTATGAGAAGGGTTTGTTTCTCGAAACTTTCATGGGGAAATGAAGATACGTGATGTCACTATTTGTGGAACTTGTTGATCAGAGTATGAGGTAACGCCGCATGTTCCCCTATATTTGACATGAACATCATATAGGGTATTATAAATTAGGTGACATAATTATTTTAATGCATCTTGACATGTGTGTTGAAGAGCTTCTTTCTATTTTCCACATTTTAGGTGTCATGCAATTAAGAGGGCCTCCAGGTCAACATGGTAGTGCATCTATTCTATTATAATAATGTAATTTTTATATTCATCAATAGGTAATACCTTTTTTTAAATTTACAATGAGTAGTAAAATTATGGAGGCCTATTTAATTCACACATAATAATCCAAAAAACCCGCTCGAATTATGAATTGGGGAGTGGGACAGGGGGGAAACATTATAGGTATATTGTCCCTTTCTAATTGTTTCCTCCTAAGGAATAATTATCCTTCATATTTTTTGAGAGTTTCTTTATCCAGATCTGAAAAATGAGGATTTTTTCCAATTTCATTATTGTAAACAACGGGTTCATCATGGACATCAAATTTTAAAATAGATGTTAGGGGATCCAAGGATAGATCGAATAATGAATTCTACCTTGGGTTGTATTTTAGTTGAGAAAGAATATAACTTTATAATGACAAGGCATCAGTCATGACTGACCCCATTTTCCCATGAATCTCACAAGAATAGTTATTCCTCAAATTCAATTCATCAAGGGGGGTGCCTTCTTGATAAAATGAAATGACACTGTGGGGGAAGGACCTTCGCAACAAATGTTGTCAAGGTGAGGACTAACAACAAGGATTTATGTAACATCCCAGGTAAATAAAGAATAATGCATTTTCATATTTATTAATATTTTTTAATTAAATATTAATTTTACTTTAAAGGGTTTGCTATGTTCGATAGCGTACCAGATACGCAACAAAGAGTTTCTTTGAAATCTTACGTTGCACACTAATAATATAATAATATTATTTTAAATGGTTGTTAACACGCAGTCGTTGTATTGGTGGTAATTAATAGAAATAACTAAAATATGATTATATATTTTTGTTAAATGTTTTTACATTTATCCAATAAAAGAAAAAGGCATAAAATAAGAAAAGAATTTAATTTTAAGTATAAATACTCTAATATTCACTAAAAGGTCGATTTATCGCCTTTTGATGGAGAACCCTCATTAAAAATAGTTTTGGTCACTCTTATACATTCTATTGGACCAAATAAAATCTTCCTTTACAATCGGGACATCAAATTTTACTTTGTGTATGTTTTTGTTATTTCTCCGATAAAATTCATTTTTAATGAATAAGTGGAAAATGTTGTATTTTAATTCAAAAACACTTTTTAATATAATGTATTTATATGATTAGATTATATTTTGAATTGGTTTTAAAGTGAAATTAGAATATATTTGTACCATTTAATCCAATGGTGGCCATTAAAATTAATTTCACTTTGAAATTGAACTTAAACAAGTGTCAATCTTGTGATATATATTGTTTCTTAAAAACACGCTATTTGTTTTGACAACAAGAACTAATTATTAAATTAATTAATGAAACATTTATGTTTTGAATTTTTTAAAATAGACATCATTTTTTAATTCGGAATATCAAATATATCTTAGGGTGAATATTTGGTATTTTTTATGAAAAACTTCAATTTTTGATGAATAGTGAAACCACTAAGTGCTAGTTAAAAAACTGATTTTTCGTTTAAATGAAATTTTAACACCTCTGTTATTTGAATTTAAAAAATCTGTCATAAATGGTTGTCATTAGGATGTAAAATTTTGTTCAATGGGATGAAAATCATTTTTGGTTAATAGTAACTTTTAAGTTTTATTAATCGTGATTAAAGGTAATTAGTGTAATTTATGGTAAAGATAATGTTATAATAATATTAAATGACCTTGAAACATGTCCTAAACTTATTTGATGACTCATGAATGACCAAGAAAATCCATGGGTCAACTTTGGGACCCCATGGAGCCACTTGGGTAAGAAAATGACATTAATAACTTTTTATTTAAAGTTAAAATAAAAATGTCACAAACATGTATTGTTTTACTAAAAAAATTCTTACATGGGGTTTTACAAGTCATAATTTTGACTATAAAAATTTATTTTAAATCTAAAAAGATTTCCTACATCATAGTATTTTTTTTATAATTTTTATACAATAAATATATTTATTTATTTTTGACACCATGATGATACAGTGATTACCTCATTAATGAATGATTCAAATAAAATGAAAAGATAATGTAAAATCTAAGACATACACTTATCAAAAACCTATTGTGTGGGTGGATTTAGAACTCTTATCACCTTATCCTCGAAATATATAATTTTGGGACCTTTAAAATTCGATGCTCATTATATAATAGAGTAACATTTTATAACTTTCCAAGAGTGCCCCTCCTCCCTCTTATAAAAGGCCCCCACCTCTACCCCCTTACACACACCTCTCAAGCCATTGGCTCAGAAAATATCTGATCATTTTGTCTATCCACATCCCTCTCTTACTCCTAGAATCCTCACTTTGGGCAGAAGTATTTCCAAGGAAGCCTTTGAGCTCATATCAAAAAGAGTTATCTGATTTGAAGGTAATGTCTTCTCTTATGTTCTTTTGTTTTATTTTGCTTCTCCAACCCCCTAAACTCTTTTTATTTCTTTATTATGTAACAAAACCAGTATCTTAAATATACTAGGATGATTTTATGAGGATTATTCTAGCTACACTCATACACACCTCCATCTAATGGTTAAAGAACATACTGTTTCTGTGGGTGGTGAATTACTGTCTCACGAAAAGATGATTGTTCAATCTTCTTTTAACACCTCTCATGGTGGCCATTAAGATGTCACTATATTTATATATGATATATACATTATGTTTATGTATTCCTTATTCTTCTGTATTTTTTATTTATTCCATGCCTTTATGGTTTCCATAATTGGTAAACGTGATAATTTCATTTTAGGAAGTGCGGACTACTGCCCCCTCAAAGTGATTTGAATCGTTAATACCATATGTGGGATGTATAAAGGATGGATTTAATGATGTTATATATTATATTATACTGTAATTATAATATACCTATTTATCATTATTTTTTCATTCCATTGAAGTATGAAATAGAAATGAATGTAGCGTTCATGAATACGTATAGCTTACCGTCTCCATGAAGGGTACATTTCATTTCTTATCTCCAAATGTTATGTACTGTTATAAGTACATATATATAATAGATATATATGTCATATATTACATCTAAATGATGATTATAATTCTGGAATTATAATATATATATATCTCTCTCATTTAGTTTTAATTCAATTAATATGGCAAAGAAATGAAAGTAGCGTTCATGCGTACGTAAGGCCTACCGTCTCCATGAACAGTGCATTTCATTTTTTATCTCCAAATGTTACGGAATAGTATAAAATGAATATATGCTGGATATATATGATATTTAAATAATTAATACTATTCTGGAGATTATGTACCTATAACTACATGGAAAATTCGTTTCCAACAAGTTCAATTTTGACTCATGTACTGAAAATCGACCAAAACATCTGATATGAACTCACATTATTAACCAATTATTATAACATTATAATATGTGGTATGAACTGAATAATAATCTTTAAATTTTTTCCTTAAGCAATTATAAATTGACCAAAGTTTATTATTCAGGAATATAAAGAAACAAACAAGACAAGTCGGACTTGAGGTAAGGGATCGTATCTCTCTCTTTCTTTTTAAGTACTCTCTTTTATGTCATTCCTTTTAAGCTCATCTTTATTATGTTTTAGGATGTTATTTTATATACCTATTACTTTAATTTTTATATTCATTTGATGAGAGACCCTATTTGATCTCATCAAACCATTTTTGGATGTTTTAAGTGGCATTGTTAGGCTGCCGAGTTTTCGTAAGGGGTTTTTCATCTCACTTTTATTATCGTGATATTTATGATAAATTTTCAACCATTTACTTTGAGTGGTATATGTATTGTCCATTATTCTTCTCTTTTTGTAATATACTTTCTTTTTTGAGTATTTACATCAATTTTGTATTGTCCTTCTTTCATGGGGTGTACGTTTCGAAAGATACCCAAGTCGGTAAGGGAACCTTTCACCCTCCTCTTTTTAAAATAATTCTTTTTGTTGGGTATTTTAATTTACATTTTATTTCGTTATGATATGTTCTTTTATATCCTTATTGCTTTAAATGATATGTAAAAGTGATGATATACCCTTTTTATCTCTCATCATCTCATTTACTGAATTTTAAAATGACGTCGTTAGGCTGTCAAATTTCTGTAAGGGAACTTCTTAACCCAATTTCAATTCATTGGGTTAAACCGCTACTTCTTGATTATGTCTTACTATGAATATGTGTGGATGACCTCTTATTGTTTTACAATTAATATCCTCTTATATTGGGTGTATTTATATTTGTCATGCATAATTATGTAATTGATTTATCCTTAATCTAAGGATACCGACTTTGTAAGGGACTTCATCTCAATCTCCATTCATTAAGGCATATTTTTTCTTCTAATACAAGACTTTATTTTATACTCTATATAAACACCTTTGACTTTTCATTTCATTCAAAAGGAACCTTTTTCTATGAAGCGTTTTACTAAACGAAAAAAAGGAATCTTTCTTTTAACGTATACGGTGACAACGACCTTTTCCGCCACCGCAGTACTATTTCACCTTTGGCTTTTTTAACAACCTGTAATGTTTTTAAAAGAAATTAAATACCTTATACTCTTTTATGAATTTTGGTATTGAAAATGGTTTTGATAATGGATTTTTTATGTCAATATATTTAAGTGATATATTTTGATTAAAATGTGGAAATTTTTTCTTTCCATTATATTTGTTTTATGTATTATGATTTTATAATGGTACTTGAACATTTTATGGGTGGTTATGTGATAAACCATATGACAGGTGGTACCGTGAATTCCAGGATGGGTGGTTACATTATAACCTCCAATGCATTGGGTATGTAAGTCAGCCGAATGACTCTTCCATTTAGTGATATGTGTGGAAGTCGACCGTATGGTTATTCCATTTAAGTATGTTTATGTCCCAAGTTACCTTTATATGTTATGTGTTCTTTATATGACTTTTATTGTAATATTTTGGTTACGAAGGGGGAAGTAAAGATCTTTTATTCAGTGAACAGTATTTTCTACTTCATAAAGGGTAAAAGTAATACTTATGATAAAGTATTCTTGATTTACTTACTGTTTTGAAAACCTAATAATTTTCTTTCTTTGTATATCCTTTACTGGGATTTTTATGCTCATCCAATATTTTTGAAATGTTTTCCACAGGACTTAAAGATGAATAGGGTCAAGGATGGGATCAAGTAAATACATGATATCTAAAACATGGAAATAGAAATGTTTCTTTTTAAGAGTTTTTATTTTATAAAAAAATGGAAACATAGTAGAAGTTTCTACTTTCTAATCTTTTGAGATGTAATAGTTATATCCTAATTCTATAAAACTCTACACCTGAAAATATCCTCAATGTTTATTCTTGTAATAACTCAAGATTAAGTAATGTTTAAGGTTGGGGCCTTATAGTTGGTATCAAATGTCGGTTTAGATAACTTTATAGGTTAGAGTATTGTTTAAGCATAAGTGACAAGTTGTGTATAACCACAATGGGTAGTATATTAGATGGAGCAATTGTTTTTTTAAGTTAGAATGAGTTTGAGATAACTTGGATAACTATATCTCAGTGTTTATCTTCCTCATTATTATATGATGCTTTTACTGATATGCTCACACTGACCTTTTTGGTTTTAATAAATGGTTGGAACTAGCAGTCACCAAGGTAACAATGGATGTGAAGGAAACTGTGATAGTTTTCTTAGCGAGAAACTGAATGATATGGGAGCTACAATGAGAACTCTTGTGTTTATCCTCAACCAACTATCTGGAGTCATGATTGACCACCTAAACCTTGGTGATTCTTATAAGTCATAATATATGCGAGAAAAAAATCCCTACGGAAGTTCAGGTAACGATCATAAAGGTAAGTGTGTTCAAAAAACTATGTGTCAAAGATGTGGAAAGAAACACCTAGGAAAATGTTTCAAAGGGACAGAAAGATGCTATATATGTGGAAATGAAGGTCATAAAGAAAGAAACTTCCATGGAAAAAGGAATCATCCAGTTGACTAGAGGAAAGGGAAAGAAGTTCTTTATGAGAGATCAATTGAATGTTTTAAATGTGGTGTGCATGGTCATTATGCAAACTCATTTCCTATGAAGAACTTTCAGGAATGGTATCACCAATATTGCACAAATATTATTTTACCAATACCTAATGTCATTTCGATTGAGGATGAAGATACTGACAATGACCAATCAAAGGTATGGATTATTTCTTAACATATGCTTTCCTATTTTGGAATCTTAGGATATGATTCATGATTTTTTTTGTAAGAATGAGGTATTTCAAAATAAGTTGGAAAGGAAAGGTGAATGGATCATAAAGAATTTTGAATGATTAAGAATTCAATATATAAGGTATTCAAGAGTTATGGTAGATTTTAGGATGGTGAAATTCTTAAAAGTATTAAGTCTCCTTTGATGATGGGGTTACATTAGAAAAATTTTTATAGTATGTGTAACCCTGATGTTTGATATTTGAAAATTTTATTCAAGGAATAGTTATCTGTTCTTTTGTGGACATAGTTATAAATAACCATTTGTGTTTATATGATCCTTAATTTTGAGTTAATTATGGGTTACTATATGTTATGATGGAAAATGAAAGGAATGAGATAAAATTGAGGTTGAATTATGTTATGGTTATTTTTGTTGATTTTATCTCATTTTGGGGAATGTTTTGAGAATTTTATAGTTTTGGAAAAAGTACAACACACATACCATGTGACAACCCATCGCGTCAGACAAAGCTGTGGGAATCGAACCCACAATCAAAGTGTGACTGGTATTTATCGCCTACCAATGGACTACGTGAAGTACTTGGTTAGTATGACAAATTATTTTTAGTTATATAATTTTATGAATCAATAATAAGTTGATTTTTTGTTATCTATGGAAATGATTAGTCTATCATTGAGGATATGTGAGTAGGTTAGTTACTTTTCATTATGAGACTTTAAGAGTAACTGATGTTATTTGGAGATAAATGTTAAGATTTATCTTGGAAGACTATGTGATTAAATCCTTCGGAGATTTGGGTTTAATTATTAGTTTGGATTAATTTTAAGAATTTTATGGATAGTTTTTTATTGAATGGTCTTTTATGAACTTTGGATTTTGTTGGACAAATTTTGGATATTAAGAGTAGTATTTCTTTTTATAAAGGATTATCCTTTTGGGTATTATCTGATCTTGTACTAACAATTTTTGGTTTTGGTTAAGGTTTAAATACATGTGAAATATATATTTCATCTTTTTTGGGTTAGGTGATTCTCTAGAAGTTGATTATAGAGCTCTTAATATGAACAAGTCAGTCTGAAATACTCATTGTTTGGAGAAAATATGGGCTTTTGTTAGAAATATAGTAAAAGATGAAAGTCTACATGACAAGTGAGTATGATTCTTTAGGATTTAGATAAGCTCATAAATAAATTCCTCTTTTAAAAGTAACTTAAAACAAAAATGTTATCTGTTAACATTTCCTACTGGGGAATCACATACCATTTAACCCATCATAAGATTGTGATTTTCTTGGGGTTAACTTTCTCCTAATCATGTTTTCTATCACTCTCCATCAGAACATGACCCTTTATTTATCCTCCATATCCATGTTTTCATGGAATCCAAGTATGGGTTAACTCAGGTGACCTTTGTACTTCTCTTTATTTATTTTAATGTGATAGTTTTACAGACTCTTGTTCTGAAGTGAGACTTTCAATGAAGTTTCCGAGCCCAATTTTAAAATTGTGAGGACGTAATTCCCAAAAGTGGGGAAGGATGTAACATCCCAGGTAAATAAAGAATAATACATTTTCATATTTTTTAATATTTTCTAATTAAATTTTAATTTTACTTTAATGGTGTTTCTATGTTCGATAGCATTCCCGATACACAACAAATAGTTTCTTTGAAATCTTATGTTGCACACTAGTAATATAATATTATTATTTTAAATGGTTGTTAACAGATAGTAGTTGTATTGGTGAGAATGAATAGAAATAACTAAAATAAGATTATATATTTTTGTTAAATGTTTTTACATTTATCCAATAAAAGATAAAGGCTTAAAATAAGAAAAGAATTCAATTTTAAGCATAAATACTCTAATATTCACTAAAAGGTTGATTTTCACCTTTTGATGGAGAACCCTCCTTAAAAATAGTTCTGGTCACTCTTATACATTATATTTTACCAAATAAAATCTTTCTCTAGAATCGGGACATCAAATTTTACTTTGTGTATGTTTTTGTTATTTTTCCTATAAAGTTCATTTTTAATGAATAAGTGGAAATGCTGTATTTTAATTCAAAACCTCTTTTTAATCTAATGTATTTATATGATTAAATTATATTTTGAATTGTTTTTAAAGTGAAATTTGAATCTATTTTTACCATTTAATCCAATGGTGGCCATTGGAATTAATTTCACTTTGAAATTGGACTTAAATAAGTGTCAATCTTGTGATAGATATTGTTTCTCAAAAACACGCTATTTGTTTTGACAATGGGAATTAATTATTAAATTAATTAATGAAAATTATATGTTTTGAATTTTTTAAAATAGAAATCATTTTTTAATTTGCAATATCAAATATAGCTTAGGGTGAATTTTGGGTATTTTTTCTAAAAAACATCAATTTTTATGAATAGTGAAACCACGAAGTGGTTGTTGAAAAACTGATTTTTCATTTAAATGAAATTTTACCACCTCTGTAATTTGAATTTCAAAAATCTGACATAAATGGTTTTCATTAGGATGTAAAATGTGGTTCAATGGGATGAAAATAATTTTTGGTGATAAGTAACTTTTAGGTTTTATTAATCGCGATTAAAGGTAATTAGTGTAATTTAAGGTAAAGATATTGTTATAATAATATGAAATGACCTTGACACATGTCCTATACTTACTGGATGAGTCATGGCCAACCAATACAATCCATGGGTCAACTTGGGGACCCCATGGAGCCACTTGTGTAAGAAAAGGACATTAATAACTTTTTATCTAAAGTTAAAATAAAAATGTCACAAACATGTATTGTTTTACTAAAAAAAATTAATTGGAGCCACTTGTTTTTACAAGTCATAATTTTGACTATAAATATTAATTGGAAATCTAAAACGATTTTCTACATCATATTATTTTTCTTTATAATTTTTAGACATTAAATAATTTAATTTATTTATGACACCATGATGATGCAGCAATTACCTCATTGATGAACGATTTAAATAAAATGAAAAGATAATGTGAAATATAAGACCTAAACTTTTCAAAAACCTTTTGTATGGGTGGATTTCGAACTCTTATCACCTTATCCTCGAAATATATAATTTTTGGACCTTTAAAATCTGAAACTCATTATATAATAAAGTAACATTTTATAACTTTCTAAGAGTGCCCCTCCTCCCTCTTATAAAAGGCCCCCACCTCTACCCCCTTACCCACACCTCTCAAGCCATTGGCTCAACCAAGATCTACTCATTTTGTCTCTCCACATCCCTCTATTACTCATAGAAGCCTCACTTTGGGCATAAGTCTTTCCAAGGAAGCCTTTGAGCTCAAATAAAAAAGATTTATCTGATTTGAAGGTAATGTCTTCTCTTATGTTCTTTTGTATTATTTTGCTTATCCAACCCCCTAAACTCTTTTTATTCCTTTATTTTGTAACAACAACAATATCTTAAATACACTAGGATGATGATATGAGGAGGATTCGAGCTACACTCATACACACCTCCATCTAATGGTTAAATAACATACTGTTTCTGTGGGTGGTGAATTACTGCCTCACGAAACGATGATTGTTCAATATTCTTTTAACACCTCTCACGGTGGCCATTAATATGTAATTGTATTTATATATGATATATAAATTATTTTTATGTATTCCTTATTCCTCTGTATTTTTCATTTATTCTATACCTTTATGGTTTATATAATTGGTAAACGCGATAATTTCATTTTAGGAAGTGCGGACTACCACCCCCTCAAAGTGATTTGAATCGTTAATACCATATGTGGGATGTATAATGGATGGATTTAATGATGTTATATATTATATTATACTGTAATTATAATATACCTATGTATCATTATTTTTTCATTCAATTAAAGTATGAAATAGAAATGAAAGTAGCGTTCATACGGATGTACGGTTTACCGTCTCCATGAACGGTACATTTCATTTCTTATCTCCAAATGTTATGTAATATTATAAGTACATATATATAATGGATATATATGTCATATATTACATCTAAATTATGGATATCATTCTGGAATTATAATATATATCTCTCATTTAGTTTTAATTCCATTAATATGACAAATAAACGAAAGTAGCGTTCATGCGTACGTACGGTCTATCGTCTCCATGAACGGTGCATTTCATTTTTTTATCTCCAAATGTTAAGAAATAGTGTAAAATGAATATATACTAGATATATATGATATTTAAATTATTAATACTATTCTGGAGATGAATTACCGATAACTACATGGAAAATTCTTTTCCAACAAGTTCAATTTTGACTCATGTACAGAACATCGACAAAAAAATCTGATATGAAATCACATTATTAACCAATTATTATAACATTATAATATGTGATATGAACTGAATAATAATCTTTAAAGGAGTTCCTTAAGAAATTATAAATTTACCAAAGTTTATTATTCAGGAATATAAAAACACAAACAAGACAAGTCGGACTTGAGGTAAGGGATCATATCTCTCTCTTTCTTTTTAAGTACTCTCTTTTATGTCATTCCTTTTAAGATCATCTTTATTATGTTGTGGGATGTTATTTGATATCCCTATTACTGTAATTTTTATTTTCAATTGACGAGAGTCCCTATTTGATCTCATCAAACCATTTTTGGATGTTTTAAGTGGCGTCGTTAGGCTGCCGAGTTTTCGTAAGGGGTTTTTCATCTCACTTTTATTCCCGTGAGATTTATGCTACATATGCCACCATTTCCTTTTAGTGTTATATGTACTTTAAATTATTATTCTCTTTGATTAATATTCTTTTCTTTATGACTATTTACGTTAATTTTGTATTGTCCTTCTTTCATGGGGTGTATGTTTCGAAAGATACCCAAGTTGGTAAGGGAACCTTTCACCCTCCTCTTTTTAAAAGACTTATTTTTGTTGGGTCTTTTAATTTACATTTTCTTTTGTTAGGATATGTTCTTATATATCCTTATTTCTTTAAATGATATGTCCAAGTGATGAGATACCCTTTTTATCGCTCATCGTCTCATTTTATGAATTTTAAAATGACGTCGTTAGGCTGTCAAATTTTTGTAAGGGAACTTCTTAACCCAATTTCAATTCTTTGGGTTAAACCTCTACTTCTTGATTATGTCATACTATGAATATGTGTGGATGACCTCTGATTGTTTTACACATAATATCCTATTATATTGGGTGTATTTATATTTTTCACACATAATTATGTAATTGATTAATCCTTAATCTAAGGATACCGACTTTGTAAGGGACTTCGTCTCAATATCTATTCATTGGGGAATATTTTTTGTTCTAATACAAGACATTATATTATACTCTATATTAACACTTTTAAATTTTCATTTACATCAAAGGGAATATTTTTCTATGAAGTGTTTTACTAAACGACAAAAATCCATGTTTCTTTTAACGTACGCGGTGACAACGACCTTTTCCACCGCCGTGAGTACTATTTGACCTTTGGCTTCCTTAACAAGCCGTAATGTTTTTAAAAGTAATTAAATACCATATACTCTTTTATGTATTTTGGTATTGAAAATGTTTTTGATAATGGATTTGTTATGTCAGTACATGTAAGTGATATATTGTGATTGAAATGTGGAAATTTTTTCATTCCATTATATTTGTTTTATGTATTATGATTTTGTAATGGTACTTGGACATTTGATGGCTGGTTACGTGATAAACCATATGACGGGTGGTGCCGTGAATACCAGGATGGGTGGTTACGTTATAACTTCCAATGCATTGGGTATGGAAGTCTGTCGAATGGCTATTCCATTTAGTGATATGTGTGGAAGTCGACCGTATGGTTATTCCATTTAAGTATGTTTATGTCCCAAGATAACTTTATATGTTATGTGTTCTTTATATGGATTTTATGGTAATATTTTGGTTACGAAAAGGTAAGTAATGGTCTTTTATTCAGTGAAGAGTGTTTTCTACTTCAGAAAGGTTAAAAGTAATACTTATGATAAAGTATTCATAATTTACTTATTGTTTTGAAAACCTAACAGTTTTCTTTCTTTGTGTATCCTTTACTGTGATTTTTATGCTCCTCCCAAGTTTTTGAAATGTTTTCCACAAGACATAAAGATGAATAGAGTCAAGTATGGGATCAAGGAAAGACATGCTATCTAAAATATGGAACTAGACATGTTTCTTTTTAAGAGTTTTTATTTAATGAAAAAAAATGGAAACATAGTGTCTACTTTGTAATCTTTTGAGATATAATAGTTATGTCCTAATTCTCTAAAACTCTAAACCTGAAAATATCCTCAATGTGTATTCTTGTAATAACTCAAGATTAAGTAATGTTTAAGGCTGGGGCCTTAAAATTTATGTCCTTATGTGGGGATACAGTCAATAGTGTATACCATGGGGAGGAAATTATGGGTGGATGATAGCAATGGGAGGACCTTCTTGTTGTTGGATTTTCTATCCACATTGAGGTCTTTCGCTTCACTTATCAAGAGATGGGATCTCAAGATCAGTTATATTCTCAACTTTAACTGATCCTTCATTTTGTAATTCCAAGAGAGGGCCTCCAGATCTTATGGTAGTAAAATTTTAGGGAGGACCTTTACAATCGTCTTTACTATCTCCAATATTTTGTGAATAAGTAATATGATCTAGAGCCACCATATGTATAATTTTTAGGGATTCAACAACATGATAATTTAGTAGATAATAATCATGGAATTCCTATTTATTTACCAATTTCTTTTGGTGATTATTATTTTTTAGATGTCTTCCTTTGAGAAATTGTATCCACTTGTTGTGGGTGGAAGATCTCATATGGGGAAACTTCTTTGATGAATTATTACATTATTGCAATAATTTTATAACATATTTCTATAATTTTAGAAGACATATATTCCGACATTGGAGTGGAAACTGAAATAGACAAAAGATCTCTAGTTGGAACGAGGATATTCACTTTATTTGATTATCTATTTATCATGGTATGGCTACAACCCTTTTGTATGGGAGTTGGAATATGCGTATGATCCATGGTGACTCTCGAATTATTCATCTATGTCACTTCAATTGCAAATGTGGATTTTTATTCACAAACCTTAGTCACTAATGATGATATCATTAAATCAGGAAATGTTGTAGAATGGGGATGTGATTATATTTCTTTCCTTCTATAATTTATAGGATATAAGGAGTGAACTTGTTAGATGGAACATGATATTATTCCAATTCTATTACTAGATCATGGATATATTCCTACTCATTTCCCCCAATTATCACTCAAATATTCTGATAGTAATCAAGTACAGGGGTAGAGATATGGGTTTACCCCCTATTGGTAGTCGGGATCTACTATATGTTTTCTACGAGTGAAACCAAGTTGGTCTAGTTGGCTTGAGGAGTGCGGATGAGTGTGTCCCCCCTACTCACAATTTTTATCCATGTTGGTATGACAATATAGGATGGTGAGGGAAGGTATTGGTTCTTTCTTTTGATTTACCATCATGTTGGTCTGGTGGTATTCGTTGGATGTTTCCAGACTATTTTGACAAGCATGGATTGTGAGGGTAGGTGTTGGTTCCTAATTGTGATTTTCCACCAACTTGGTCTACAGGGAATCATTAGAGAGAACAGAGATATGGCTCTACTCCACGATAATTTTTTTCTACCCATGGAAGATTTTCATGTGTTTATGGGCCTGAATTCCCAAGGATGGACTCTCTATTAGGGCACCCCAATCATGTTGAGGGCCTGGTATCGTACATTGTTGTCGATGATGGCTGTTGGAAGGAACCATTTTTTTGGAACCCTATTCTATTTGGAAGAGGTCATTAGTGACCTATGAATCCGAATTTTTGATAGAGGAGATGAATTTATTCTAGCATTTTGGTGGTTGTCTTCTGAAATGAATTGATATGGCATATGGTTTAATTGTCTTCTAAACCACTATACATCATTGAGTAAATGGTAGTGAAGACTAAATAAGATGGAGGGATTGTCGAGAGGCCTCTATAGTCCAGACGATTCCATATTGGTGGTACCCCTGAATAATCATGTTTAAGATTTGGCATTGAAGATGTTGGGTCAGTGATGGTGTCCCCTTATTAGATGAGGACATAGAAATAGATGGAAAAGTTTGTATCAGCTGAAAGAATTCAATTAGATTGGATTGAAGTGAGTTCTTGAAAATATTTCATGTAATACATGTGATAAACACAAACAAGAATACACACCAATATAGTATCTTAATAAATGAAAACATGAATAAAGAATTATTTTTGACCCATGTTTTGGGCTACATTTTGTTTGTGAGAAAGGGCCTAACATGTGGGTGACATTTTCATGTTGGTTGAGGATTTATGTCGCGTTTTCCATTTTTTTCGATCATGGTCTCACATCCAAACTTGTTTTGTGTTGATACAGACTTGATTTTGAATGGAAGGTGGACACATCAATTACTCCAATAAGGCCATAGAATAAATGTGTTCTTAGAGAGTGGAAGTCAGGGACCATCACACCTTTTTTGGGGAATTATTTCCTACTCTGGGACTCTCTTATAGATTTAGGACATATTTTTTAATCATTTATTAAATCCCATTTAGGGACTAGGTCGCCTCTATGTTAAAAATTATTAGCATGTGTGTATTTTAGAATAATTTGTATATATATATAAGGTTCTTCCTCAATGGATAAATTTAAATATATCTAAGGTTTTCCATAAATGGTACCCTTTTGTGTACATATTAGATAATCTCATATCATTTATTATCAACATACTGGATTTAAGCCACATAATTGGTTTCTTGATAGTTTTACATCACTCGGTAATATAGAAATGGTTTTGATATTAGGATCAGGTCCATGAGAAGGGATTCCTATCTATCCTCGTGAAATTAATTAGAAGACACATATTTTGGTTCCACATTACATGACACATAATATCTTTTAGGGTCATGTGATGTGGACAAACTTTGTAGTTTAACATCATGAAATAATGATGTTTAGGATAAATTTTCCTAGTCATGATTGGTGGGGGACTTACACTAAAATATCCTATATGGAAAGGAAGAGATGAGGTCTCCCATGTGTGGTATGATCTTATCAAAAATATATACCAACAAGGAAGGTGATGAAAATAGTCTGGTAAGAAACACATCCCACCATGTTTCATGAAACCCTACTGGGGATACGTCCCATAGAACAATAGTGTGAATTTTGGGTGTTGGATTTGGACCTCGAGGTGGATTCATATGTATCTGATTTAGTTGAGAATCAAATCCCACATAGTACATGAAGGGTTAGAGATTTCACCAATGGAGTAGGCCCATATGTTTGTATGGTTGGGACTATAGGACCCCAGGACACCCTAAAAGGGGAGGGGTGAATCAAGGTGTTAACATTTTCTATTAAACTAATAGATCTTGTTCCCACAATGGTATGAACCTTTAAAACCTAATTGGTGAGAATGTGAAGAAAACAAACAATCATAAGACATGTCAATTTCACATGGTTCCCCACTAAAGGCTAGTGCAAGGAGAATACACCAATAGGTTTTTGGTCGTACCAATTTTCACTAATATTTACTAGTTGTGGAGTACAAGAGATCAGACCCAGTCACTCTTTTCTAGGAACACATCCTTTAAAATAATTTAGGGATAGCTCCCTGCATCCCTCTGAACACTTACATCGACTCCCCCTAGCTCACTACCTTGGGAGAAGTCTTAATCATTTTATCAACTTAAAGTCCACTTTAATAGATTGGCATTCAATTCTTTGTCTTTCTCTAGCATGGGACTCTACTTTCACCACATACCTGATTTGATGAACTCGGAAATCCATGTCCACTTAAACTAGATAATCAATATTTTCTTTTCATGAATCTCCTTCGTGAATCTCACTCTTTTGTGAACCACCCCTACCTTCATAGAACAAATTTTTTTCGCGGATCACCTCTTCATTCATAGAACAGACTATCTTTGAAAAGCACCTATGCCTCCATGGAACACATCACATTTTTGAAGCACCTATTAATTCACAGAAAAACCTTCCTTTGTAAAGATCATAGATTCAATGTAGAATACATGATCATCATGAAGAAACATTTTCTCAAAATCATTGGCATTATCCAAGACATTACATGTAATATCATGATTCTCAAGCCTGCATAGAAACCCAGTTTCAGAGAGCTCCCTTTGCTTCATGAAATCATACCAATTTTGGATTTTCCTTGGAAAATTTGTTCTAGGTAAAGAGGGGTAGCCTCATAATGATTACTCATATTTCATGATTCTTATTTTGGATTACTTTAAAATAGGGTTGCTAAACATGTTGCAAATACAATATCTAGTCATGTTGTTGTCAAGTATAGTAGGATTCCAATGATTCTCATATACATAGTGGGATCTATAGATGTCTTGTCCTCATGCATTACAAATTTAGTTCCAACCATAATCAAAGTCAAAATTTGTTTGGATTCATTCACATTGAATTTATTCAGCAACTTTGTTGCATACTTTTCTGGATAGATTAAGGTTAATATGTTCTTTTGAATAACTTGAATCCATAAGAAGTATTCAAGTTCACCAATCGTGGACATTTCAAATTATGATTTCATGTGATTGGGAAAATCATCCATTGATTCGTTCTTACTGCCACCAAAAATAATATCATTAATGTACACATATACCAGGGACTAATATTTCTAATTATTTTTTACATAGATATTGTCATCCACTCCTCCTCTTTTGAATTCATGATTTTTCAGATAAGAATCTGGCTTAGGGTACCACACCCGTGGTGCTAGCTTCAATCCATAGAGAGTATTGTTTAGTCTGAAAACATTCATTTCATCATTACCATGTCAAAATTCCACTGGTTGTTCTATATTAACTTCCTCCTAAAGAACACCATTTAAGAAAGCTGTTTTGAAATCCATTTGATAGACTTTGTTTCCTCTTTGAATTTTCATGGAAAGAAAAAGTCTCTTTGACTCTAGTCTAGCCACAGGAGAAAATGTCTCTTCAACATCCACAACTTCAATATGTGAATATCCATTACACATCAAACATGCCTTATTTCGGATCACAATACCATGCTCATCATATTTGTTCTTAAAAATCCACTTCATGCTAATCACATTGCAACCTTCAGGTCTCTTAACTAGATTTCATGTTTTCTTCTTGTCGATTTGGTACAACGCTTCATTAATGGTTATAACCCATGACTCATCCTTTGCTGGTTTTTCAAATGAGGATAGTTCCACAACTAAAAATAATTCAAATTGTGCATTATTACTCATACTCCTTATTTTTTTGGGTGTATTCCAATCTCTGATGATGTTGGATTGATCAATTTCTAATCTTTAATTTCTCATGTGAGATTCAGTAGAATTATCTTCATCCATGGTTTCTTCTTTTGATTATTTTTCATATTCAACATCATGATGTGACCTTTGAGTGTGTTTTATTCTCTCTTCTACTTTTTATTTAGATATGTTCCATGTTCACATTTTTCCTCATCTTCTATCACATCAACATAAGAATTACTTGAGAAATGTGTGGTTTTATCTTCAATAATCATTACATCACATCTTTACACAATATTTATAGAATTCTTATTGAATCATTTATAGGATTTTCTATTCATTTAATATCCAAGGGATATACCCTCATCTATTGCATCACCATACTTTCCTTGATTTCCTTCTTTGTTTCTGATAAAATATTTACATAAGAAAACACATAAATACTTAATAGAGGGATTCCTTCCATGCCATAACTCATACAGTGTCTTGGTTTCACCCATATAAATCCCTATTAAATTTTGAATATACACTATGTCTTGAGTAGCCTATTTCCAATAATTTTGAGGGATACGACTCTCAATTGTCATTATTCTGGCCATATTTTTCACCTGCCGATTCCTTGGCTCAAAAATTTCATTTTTTGGTGGGGTTCTCACAATAGCCACCTCATGTTGTACTCCATGATTCTATAGTTAATTTTCAAACTCAATAGATGTGTATTCCCCTCCATTGTTAGACTGTAGATATTTGATTGTGTGTCTAGTATCATTCTTGGAAATTTAGTGATATGTTTTCACACAATCAACCACTTTTTGTTTCCTATGTATAGCCATCACACAGACCATTCTACTATAGTCATCAATAGAAAAGAAAAAGTACCTTTCTCTATGTATTACATCAAAAAAATTTGGTCCACACATGTCTGTATGGATGAGATCAAGAAGATTTGATGCTCTTTTATTCATTAGATGGTATGAACTACAACTCAACTTTTCTTGTATCCAGGAATCACAAGTCTTTTCATATTCACTCTTCATATTGGGGATATCCATGAATATATTCAGTTTAGATATATTTTCCATAGCTTTCTGATTAATGACCCCCCACCTTTGGTGCCACTGTTCATTTTCTTCATCAATAGTTAGGTATAAAATATTCTCTATGCTATCAACCTGGTATAAGTTTCCATCTATCCTACAACCTTTCATGAGAGAATTCCATGACTTCTCTTTTATGGTGAACCCCTTTTGAATGAGCGTCACTATAAGCCTTAATTCCTAGAGTTGACTTGCATTGAGAAGAATGTGACACAGACCATCCACATAAAGAAAATTATTCTTCTTTAGCTTTCTATTATCTGCCTCAGTACTTCCACTGCCTTTTATCTTCAAAATCCCATCATTACCTAACCTTACTATTCCATCAACCTTTTTCATAATACTCATTAATAGATCTGCATTTCCCATTCTATGAAATGGGTACCCTCTATCAAGAATACATGTGATATTATTCTTTGTAGCTTTGAGAGCTACTTATGAAAGGTTAGATTTGTCATTTTTCCACTTTTCCATCCATGAAATATTAAATTGAGTGGAGGACACAGATTCCATTTCAGATATATTCTCCTTGTGAATGGGTTCCTCATTTTCATAGTCTTATTTTAATGGAGAAACCCTATTTGAAATAGAAAAACCGTCTGACTAGGGAATATTGACATGTCTCTGAGTTTTGAATGAATTTATCATATCATTCATCTTCCTAAAATACACAGTTTTATGGCCAAAGTTAGAAGAACTAAAACAATATCCATAGAAATTATTTATTTTCTAAGAAGTAGGATATTAATTTTTTTCTCCTTTTTTGAACTCATATCTCTTCCCCATTCAAATAACTTCTTTCTCCTTCACAATATGGAATGGTATGGGCCAAATAGAAATAGAATTGACACTTCATAAGTGAAAATTTCTTCTTATTTAGATTCCTCCTCATGTATCCTTCATTAGGAAAATAGTTTATCCACCTATCATTTAAAGACACTAGAGTAAAGTTTTTATTTCTTATTTTAGTTTTAATTGAGTATATATTTTCATCACTTTAGGTGACTTTTCAACATGTACAACATTCAGCATGCCTTTATTCTATCCCATTTTATTTGTAGAATTTGATGTTTCGGAATCACAAATGATTCCACTGTTTTCCATGCATGTGGGTCTTTAATCATTCAAAATATTTTAAAATCCATCAGAACCACGTTTTTCTATCTCTAGTAGCTCAGAATATAAGAACCTTCCAAACTATATTTTCTTCTTTGTTTCATTTTAAATGGATTCAATTTCAAGTTTACTTCCAAGAGTAAAAACTTATTCTTTAAGGCCCTCAATAATATTAGTCATATCTTTTAGTATGGAGGTAATGTAATTGATGACCATTCCCTATTCTTCAATTCTCTACTTCTGTTCTATTATATCTTCTATACTTTCAGGGGTTGTTGATTGTACATTCACTACTTCCTCAAGTCATTCAATTTCAGCTTCAAGTTAATCAACATATTCAAAATATTCTTACACAACTACTCTCTATTTTTTGCATTTTTTACATTGATTATCAATCTTACTAAGAGTTTCATTAAGTTGTAACTTTATATTAGCATCAGTGCTCAACTAATGATCTCTAGCTTTATCTTTTGATGGTTCTGACTTTTCAATAGTATCCATCATAGATACTTGGTTTCCAAATTTAAAATTTGGTTCTTCTTCCTCAAATAATTCGTTATCATCATCTTCTTATTCATAGAAAAAACTCTTTTTCAATAATTTCATTCTAGATTTGAAGTTTCACTTTTGATAAATCCTTTTTTGAGGCTTATGTGAGTTTTTAGCATCACCTTAATCATTATCAAACATTATTGAGCATTGAGAATAAATGTTCTCAACTCTACCACAAAAAAACATTCCAAGGGAATATTTCATTCAAATATATCTTTTCCTCTATTGAGTTTATTATATTATAGGGAAAGGAATTATTATTCCTTATTATCTTCATTAATACTATATATTGAAATCCCATGTTTTTCCATGGATTTGAATGCCATTTCCTTACTGACACATGTCTTCACATCATCTCTCTTGACTCTAATTTCATAAGGGACCAGACTACTTAAAAGATCATCTAATGAAATTTTAGACAAGTATATATGAATCTTTTGGATTATAGATTGGTGGATGCCTTATAAAAAGCTTTTTCACAGTGTCGATGTCTTTTTATCTTCGCCAATTCCTCAAATGTATCCTACAAATTCAATTATTTGATTGAAGAAGGGATCTGTAATTTCGTTAGGATGCATCTTTATATCAACAAACCTATTGTGAAAAAACTTGGCCTTTAGCCTCCTTCACTTTACTATATCCTTAATAAATATTTTCAATATTTCCCACATAGACATTGTTGAGGTGAAACTCATCACCTTCAGATGGATCTAATCAGAATGAGAAGTAGTGAGGGAAATATGTGCTTTAGCATCTGCATAAATCATTTTTCTATCTAAATCAATCATAGACATACCTATAGGACCAGTGAATTATATTTATTGTGTAGTAGAAAAAAGGAAATCCATTCCAAGATATCATAGATAATATCTCACCCTATTTTTTCAGATCTGATAGTTTCTTCCATTAGAGAGGGTTACTCCACTGAAATTCACTATATTCTCCATTATATAAAAGAAGGATTAATTTAACACCAGTGACCTTTACCCTCTAGTACCACTTGTGGGACCCTGGAACACCCTCAGAGGGGAGGGGTGAATCAGGCTGTTAACTTTTTATTTTAAACTGATGGATCTTGTTCCCACATTGGTAGAAACCTATTAAAACTATCCGATGAGAATGTAAAAAAATCAAACAATCATATGACACGTGAATTTTACATGGTTCTCCACTAAGGGCTAGTCCATGGAGCATACACCAAAAGGTTTTTGGTCGTACCAAATTACACCAATATTCACCAGTTTTTTAGTACAAGAGTTAAGACACATTAACATTATTCAAGGAACACTGCCTTTACAAGAATTCATGGATATCTCACTACATCCCTCAGAACACTCCTTTCGACTCCCCCTAGCTCACTGCCTTGAGAAAATTCTTAATCAATTTATTGACTAAAAGGTCTCTTCAATAGATTTTCATAGAATTCAATGTCTCTTTCTATAATGAGACTCTTCTTACAACAAATACATCAGTTTATGCACTCATAATTCACTATCTACTTAAACATTATAATAAATACTTTCCTTTCACAAATATCACTCTTGGGCGTGAATCACCCTTTCCTTTGTGGAACAAACTATCTATGTGAAGAACCTCTCATTTCATAGAACACACTACCTTCATGAAGCACCTCTACCTTTGCGGAACACACTACCTTTTTGAATCACTTCTTCCTTTATGAAAATACCTTCCTTCTAAAATCTCACTGAGTCAACACAGAATACCTCATCCTCATGAATCACCCATTTCTCAAAAGAATTTTCATCATTCAAGACTTTACAATTCTTTTCATGTTTCTCAATATTTCATAGAAACCTCGTTTTATGGATATCCCTTTTTTCGTCAAATAAAATTGATTTCATATTTTCCAATGAAAAATTTATTCTATGTGAAGAGGGGTAGCCTTAAATTTATAGGCTCAACTATTCACGAAGCTCAACCACCTCTTTGTGGATTTTCCAAATCTTTCAAAAAAATATTCACGATGCACCTCCTTTTGAAAATCACCATTTGGATTTTAATTTTTCACAATGATCTCCATAAAAATATTCAAGTCTTCATGATGCTACAATTCTCAAAATCATAGAGATCACTATAATCAAACGTGATGCTCTAATTCTCCGTCATTTTCAATGCTCATCATAATCGTGGAGCACACTTTTTGAATTCCTTAATCCTTCACAAACCCTAATTGGTGTATCCCATATTTTTTTAAAATCATTTATTTACCATATTATCATAATTATTTTAATAAAATACACTTTTTTCAATGATAACCATCCTTGAAATTTTGGACACCAAAAATTTGGCAAACACTGGGAAATGAAACCACCTTCAATATTGTTCTCACCTTAATCTGTAAGATCCCTTACCTTGAAAGCACAATGATCTTATATGTGAGGATTTAAAATAAACACAAACCATTATCCATTTCTATTAATTAATATCCCTTGTTCAAATAGGGACTTATATCTAAGGAGGTGGCTCATTAAGAGGTGAGATGGAGTTTTATAAAGGAAGTCTCCTCCCAATATTGTTATTTGACCATGAAGATATTGTGATCATTTCTAACCTCTGATCCCACATAAGTCATGCTCAATGTGATAAAAAGTGGAATTATATAATGTGACAAACCACACAATCTTCTTCATCTACTGGTGGATGAGGCCAGGGTGATTAGAGAGAGAAAGGGCTTTGAATGTGCCTGTATCTTCTTTTGATTTGGTAGGCATGATAGTTATGTCTAGCTACATATCTTTATATAGACCTGCAAGTAAGGCTATGGGCTTACTCTATGAGAAATTTCCATTTCCTAATTCCATAGAAGAGATCAATATGATATATTAACCCTCAAAGGGAATAACAATCATGATCCACCCCCTTATAGTATGGAATAAGGAGACCCCTAGTACTACCTCCATGGTTCGGACCATCATTACTATAGGAATGTATGAATGATAACATTTCAAGGATCCCCCATTTTAATGAGTTTACTATTAAGTCCTCATTTTCCGTTGGAATGTATGATCGATATGTCACACTAGTGTGCACTTTGGTTTGATCATACATATCTGGAGGATTTGGGAGAGGTGTTGGCCTAGTAGTTCACTATGGGTCATAGTTCAGTATTAGTACTTCACGAGGGTTCTTCATATAGAGGCTATGTTTGTTCTTAGTGATTTACAAGGGGTAATTCAAAAAGGTTCCCAGTTGGGTATTAGTGCTTCATGGGGGATGATTCACGATGGGGCCCAGTTTGTTCTTAGCAGTTCATGAAGGGTGCTTCATGAAGGGACCTAGTTGGGTGTTAGTGATTTGTGGGGATATGTGATGAATATGGATATAGGGATAGTTCATGAATGGGATGAGGGAAGGCCAAAACTTCTTGGAAATGTACTAAGACTAAAGGACCTCATCCCCCATAACGTCTTCTATGTGGTATGGTGGTCCATAAATATTTCATACACATGTGGTTCATAGAATACTAGTCTATGAATGGAATCACTATCAATATGGTCATGCCACAAAGGATTATTTTCCTTGAATACCAATTTTTTATACCCTCATTTCATTTTTATGTTCACTAAATGTTTACCTATAATATTTCTTCCTCAGACTATCTCACACACGAAATCCACTCTTGAGAAATTCACAAAAAAAACATTACCTCGCCTCATTATTCTGTGTATATGGGTTTTTATAGGGATACATATGTTACCTCCCAATAATTTCCCTCAAAGTATTTGGTTTTTTGAACATCTACCTAACCCCTCATGGGGAATTTTTACATAATGGGGCCTAAAAATGATTCATCTCCCCCACAAAGTGGTTTTCTGTTTGGGGGGGGGGGTATATCACCTCTCCCTATGAAGGAATTTTCATTTATGGGGGGCTTGAAAACTATTTCATTCCCGGAAAGAAAAAAAACATTTTTGGGGACCCTGTAACATATGTATATCCATGTATACAAATTTTTTTATGGGGATTCCTTTCAAGGGTGCTTCATATAGGTTCTTCACAGAGGTGTTATACTGAGTAATGACTCATGTAGCAAGCACACTATGCGGAAAATGGGGGTCCATTAAGGATCATGGTAATTTTCCATTTTATTAATCACTAATTAGACTAGTTTATTTTAATCCAACCATTCCAAAAACACATATTGATCTTCTATATGAACTTTTCTAGACCCAATAAAAAGGATAACTTTCCGAAAACAGCTTTTCTTCACGTTTCATCGATTTCATTCAAAATCAAATTCTTAAACTTATGTGTCATTAATATTAAATAATGGATTATATATTTGTAATTAGGGGTATATTTTTTTAAAATATTCTCTTTTATTTATTTTAAATATGAATATTAAACATCATAATTTTGTTATCACAATAAAGGGTAAATCAGATAATTATGAGCTAAAAATAATATGATAAAGACAATAAAGTAACCATAAAACGTGATGTAATTTTATTAAATGAGTGTATATCATCCATGATAATCCCATATTTTTTTATATTTTCTTTTTGTCTATTTGGTTGATATTATAATTTTTATTATATTTTATGTAAAGAAAAGTAAAAAATGGAACACGCTTGGTTTTATTAAAAAGAATATTTTTACCATGGGTTTATATAGAATATATGTTTTGATATAAATATTCATTTAAAATATAAATTATTTGTATTAATCATTATAATTTATTTTTAAGTTTTTAGGGAATAAATAATTTTCATAAATGCTTACCCAATACTGACATAGTAACTATTCAATTAATAAATAATTCAAATAAATGATATTAAAAATATTAAAAGAAAAAATATAATAGATAATTAAAGTTATAATTTAATTTTATAAATTAATATAACATATTAGCGATCTAATGAAATAGTTTTTTTTCTAATTAAATTCTTTATGACGTTTTTAAAGTTAGAGTAATGAATAGTTTTAAAAATTTACATTAATGATCTTTTATAATAAATAATTTTTAAATAAATGAAATAAAATTTATAAAAATGTTAAATATGGCCAATGGATTAGATAATAGATTATAATATCATCTGTGTTTCATTTATGGGCCTTTCTCTATTTATAGTAACTATAATAACCGTCAAAGAGTAAAAAACTGTATTAACGCGGTATATTTTAAAATGGTTAACAAGGGGGGTAAAACTAAAAGATAAGTGTATAAAAATTGTAAAAACATTTCAAAATTTGATTTAATTATATTATTTATACTCATCCTCATATTATATTAAAAAATTATCAGTTTTTAGACATTCAGAAATCAAAATTAATTTATATTAATTTAGTAATTTATGAAATTCCAAGAGAGCTTATCTCCACTCTTAAAAAACAATGTCTCTTCTCCTCTTTACTCCTCACATAAAAAATATATTTTTTAATTAAATATTCTCCCATATACCTTCCTAAAACACCTACCCACATTCTAGGTACCTTAGTTATGGGATAATATCATCCTTAGTGGCATTATGTTTTTAGGAAAAGAAGGATGTATAAAGAATATGTATTATTATTAAACGATGGTTTTTATTTTATTTATTATTCCACCTACATTAAATCTTTCATAACCATAATTATATAACAACATCAGTACCTTATATATACTAATATGTTATTATGTTAATGTCGTGAATTATATATGTAACGACCATGGTATTTAAAAAAAATACAATTTCATATCTATTAATATTTATGAATAACTTACTAATTTTATTTTAAATAGGAAACTTTGTTCTATAGAATAATCAACACACAACAATGAGTTTCTTTGAAATATTATGTTGCACACAACTTTGAGTTATACCAAAAATAATATAATATTATTATTATTTTAAATAGTAGTTAACGCCTAGACATGGTACTGGTAAGAATGAAAATATCTAACTAAAATATGATTACACATGTTTTTTGAATATTTTCACTTTTATCCAAAAAAGTTTTAGATGCTTAAAATAAGAATGAATCCAATTTTAAGCATTAAAAACTCTAATATTTTAAAAAAGTCGCATTACCACCATTTGAGGGAGAAACCTTTTTAAATATAGTTTTTATCACATTTATATGATTCATTTGATAAAATAAACTTATTAATTAGAATCAGGACATTAAAATTTACATTCGTTAAAATATTGGTATTTTTCTGATAAAGTTGATTTTTTATGAATAGTGAAAAATACTGCATTTTAATTCCAAACATTTATTTAATCTAATTTAATTATATCATTATTCTATATTTTTATGTTGTTTTAAAGATTAATTATATAATATTTTTACCATTTAATACAATGTTTGTTATTGGAAGTAATTTCACTTTTTAATTAGACATAAACACATGCCAATCTTTAGATAGTTATTATTTCTTAAAAATACGATTTTTGGTTATGACAATGGGAATTAATTATAAACTAATTTTTGAAACTTCTATATTTTTAATTTGGAAAAATAGATTTCATATTTTGTATTAGGATTTATGAATTTTGTAAATATGTAAATTTTGATTTTAGACATTATGAATAGTAACTTTAGTAAATATTTTATTTATCGTGGTTAAAGGAAAAATCTTGTAAATAAAAGTAAAACATAATATTAAAATGATATGAAATTACCCTAAAATGTGTCCTAAACTTATTTACCATGGGCATACTTGGGTCGATTTTGGGACCCCATGGATCCACTTTTAAAGGAAAATGACATTTTATAAAAATTGATTTAAAGTTAAGGAAAATGTAACATAAACATACATCTTTTAGTAAAACATTTTTATATGTTGTTATAAAAGTGATATTTTCGAATGAAATATTAATTAGAAATATAAAAGTATTTAATACATCATGGTATTTTATTAATAATTTTTGGACATCAAATAATTAAATTTATTTATGATACAATAGTGATGCAGTGATTACCTTATTAACGAAAGATCTAAATAAATGAGATATAAATATTAAAATAAATTTATTTTTAAACTTATAATTCCATAAATTAAATTTATGTATGATTATAACTTGTTATGTTTGAATTAATTAAGTTTGTTTGAAATAATAAAGTTGTTATAGATTTTTTAAAAGTATTGATATGAATAAATTATAAATTGGCATTAACGAGTTTTAAATATAAATATTATTTTATTAAATGATAAAATAATAATAAAAATCTAATATTATTCCAAAAAACGTATAAGATATTAATAATTACATTAATGATCCATTTTTGTGTCTCTTTTAATTCTTATTATTATTTTACATAAAAAAATATTATAATAAATATACTAGATTTTTTATGTGATGTATTTGAACTACACTTCTACACACCTCCATCTAATGGATAAAGACATATTGTTTCTGTGGACGGTGAACTACTACCTCACAAAATGACGGTAGTTCAATTATCTCCTACCGCCTATCATGGTGGCCAATATGATGAAAATTAAATTATATATTATATATATGATATTTATTTTATCTCTATGCTTCTATGATTCTCATTTAGAACATACCTTTATGTTTTTTTTGTTGTATATACACGATAATTTCATTTGAGGAAGTGCAGACTACGGTCCCCTCAAAGTGATATGACTCCTTCATGCTATATATGGAATGTATAAAGGATGGAATTAATGAAATTTTGTTACATATATGATATATATATTATAATTTAATTATAATATACCTCTGTATCATTTAGTTTTCATTCCTTTAAAAATGAAAAAAATGAATGTAGTGTTCATGTGTACATACGGTTTACCGTCTCCATGAACGGTGCATGTCATTTATTATGTTCAGATCCTATGGAATATTATAAATAAATATATAATAGATATATATTATATATATTATATCTAAATAATTAATATCATTCAATATATAATGGAATTGTTACCACAAGGACAATTTTTAATTATAACAAGATCATTTTCAACTCAAGTACCCAGTATCGACAAAACGACTGATATTAACTTAAAAAATTATGTAATATTTATAACATGGTAATAAGTAATATAAAAGTAATAATAAAATTGAAAATTCTTCTTAATAAAGTAGAAATTAACTTAAGTATATTATTCATGAAATTAAAGAATGAACGAGTTAAGTGAGACAGGAGGTAAGGGAACTCCTTAACCAAATTTCCATTCCTTGGGTTAAAATTATAATTCATGATTATGTCATGAAATGATTATGTGAGAAATATATATTTTTATTATATCATGTATTTATACGTGATTTATATTTAATTATAGTTAATACACATAATCAATCTATTTTATTTACAAAATGATCTTTGTATGGGAATCATTCACCCTCCTCTTATAGTCAAAGACTTATTTTCTATTATGTATTTTAATATCCATTTTATTATGTTGGGATATGTTCTTATGTATAATTATTGTTGTAAATTTTATTTACAAGTTATGAGAGACCCTTTTCTCTCCCATCAACTCATTTTCTAAATTTTCAAGTGACGCTGTTAGGCTGCCAAAATTTCATAAGGGACTTTATCTCAATCTCCTTTCATTGAGGAATATCTTGGTGTTATTCACCATTATTATCATATAATGTGTATATACTAGCCTTTGACTTGTTATCTAATAAATATACTTATTCTCATGATATTATAGTTTTATTTTAAATTTATTCTTTAATTATTTTAATTCAAGTATTTTCTCAAGTGGTAAAGGATTCTTCAACTAAAACATCATTTTAAATGTTTTAAAGATTTAATATTCTATATCCTTATATTTTATGTCCATGTTTTAGAAATTATTTTAAGGATTTATTTATATGTACATGAGTGTGTTAAATTATCAATTACTTTCAAAAGATTCATAGTTATATGAGACACTTTGATTCAAAACTCTTCTTTTTTAATGTTTTAAATGAATTTATTATGTCAATATCTTGAACTAATATCTTGTGAGTGCAATGTGGAAATGTTATCTTTGCTTTATGCTTGTTTTATTTGTTATGAATATGTTATGGTTCTTGGTAATTATTTACATATACAGGTGGTTCCATGATAAACCTATGGTGGGTGAGCCTGAGATAGCTCTCCAATGCATTGGGTAACATGATAGAGGTAAACGTTAATATTTCTCATAAGAGATTTAAGGAATATACTATGATGGGTATTTCAAATGTAACTCCATATATAGCTGTGAAATATGCAATATAGGTATGTTAGGGATTCCACAAGTTACCTTTATGATTTATGATTTCTATGTGTTTTTTATAAATCGTATGATTTTGTGACGTATGTTAGAGAGATTATGTTTTAAGATTGAAAAGTATGATTTATTTGATTTTTATGTATTCATGGACTAATATTTTCTTTCATTATTTTATATACCTTAGTGAGATTTTCATTCTCATCCCACATTTCTTAAATGCTTTCCATAGGACATAAAGATGAATAGTTTTAAGGATGAGATTAATGAAAAGTAATGTTGTATAAAACAGGGAACTAGACATATTTCTTTTTTTAAGAGTTATTATTTTATAAAAAAAATGGATACTGAGTTGAAGTGCATACTGGTAATATTCAAGAGGTTATGTATAAGTTATGACCTAATTATATAAATCCCTAAACCTGAAAATATCATTAATGTGAATTATTAACATAATTCAAGATTATGTAATGTTTAAGGTTAGGGACTTACAGTTGGTATCAGAGGTCTGTTTAGATAATTTTAGAGGTTAGGGTATTATTTAAGATTAATTGACATAACCATAATAGTTAGAATATTAGAAAGAGTCATAGTTATTTTAGGTAAATTGAATGACTTTACGATAACATGAATAAGTATATATTATTTTTTACCATCCTAATAAGATATTATATGATATTATTACTGATATACTCACACTGAACGTTTTTCTTTTAGTAAGTGGCTTGATCTTGCTAGAACCCAAGTAACAATAGATAAGAAGAAAACTGTGATAGTTTTATGAATAAGAAACCGAATGAAATCACTAATGGAAATCCATCCTTTCCCAACGGTTCTGAACCATTGGGAAAGGCTGCAGAACTGTTGGTATATGTTATACCAACGGTTCTGCCAACCGTGGGGAAGTAAGCCGTTGGGAAAGGCTTTTCCCAATAGTTTACAAGGAACCGTTGGGATAGGTTAGAAAAAATCAACCTACCCCAACGGTTGTGCCAAACCGTTGGGAAAAGCCTTTCCCAACGGTTTGGCCTATTAGAGTCCCATGAATATTTTCTTTCCCAAAGGTTTGAAAACCGTTGGGAAAGGTTTTTACCAATGTTTCTACCAACCGTTGGTAAAAACACCCATTCCAAAAGCTATCCCAACGGTTTGAACCGTTGGGATAGTCTATTTTTACCAACGGTTTAATGAACCGTTGGTAAAAACATCTCCATATGGGCTATGCCAACGGTTTGAAACCATTGGCATAGGCTTTGCTGTGCAAATTGCACAGCAGCCTGCAATTTGCATAGAAGGTCTGTTTTGGGCTCATTTTGGCACAGCAGGTCTGTTTTGGGCTCATTTTCAATTCAATTTTCTATCCAATTATTGTAACTGTAACACATATACAATGCATACATATAGAGAACAAACCAACACATTTAAATAATGCAAACCAACCAACCAACACATATAATGAATCCTGGAAATATACTCATCCATAATTAAATTAGAATTCATAACATAATTATAAACATACATAATTCATTTAGAATTCAATTTAAAATTTAGATGACAATCATATGTGGAATCCGGAATTCAATTCATAATTTGATTGTTTTTTGTACACCATATATTTTTACTCGAAATCATATACATTTTAAACAAAATACCTACACCTAGAATGATACCGGTCACACCGTGCCTCGGATTGAGGCGAGGTTAACTCGTACACGTCACAAATGACTCATTGATCATTGTCCTAAAGTATTAACATATTCTGAAATCGTTTGGTCAGTTTTCCGTATGCCAGTTGTTGTTTTCACTTAAAATGAAGTGTTTTTTAAATAAAAGAGAGACACTTTGAATGGTGCCGGCCACACCGCGCCTCGGATTGATGCAGGGTTGACTCGTACACATCACACATGACCCATGAATTGTTGTGCTAAAATATAAACACAATCAGAATGTGTTTGGTTGGTTTTCCGTATGTATTTAAAATGTAGTCCATTTTAAAGAAAATAGATACACTTAGAGTGGTCTCGGCCAAACCGCGACTCAGATTGAGGCGCGGTTGAATCGTACACGTAACATATGACCCATGGATCATTGTCCTAAAATTTCAACAGATTCCGAATGCGTTTGGTCGGTTTTTCGTATGTCAGTTGTTTATTTCACTTATAATCTTGTCCCTTTTGAACAATAGAGACGCAGTTAGAGTGGGACCGGCCACATCACGTTTCGGATTTAGATGGGGTTGACTCGTACACATCTCAAATGACCCATGAATCTTTTTCCTAAAGTATCAACACAATCCGAATGCGTTTGGTCGGTTTTCCGTATGTTAGTTGATGTTTTTCACTTAAAATGACGTCCTTTTGAAACAAAAGACATACACTTTGAGTTGTGCCAGCCACACCGCACCTCGAATTGAGTCGGGGTTGACTCGTACACGTCACATATGACCCATGGATAATTGTGCTAAAGTATCAACACAATCAGAATCCGTTCGGCCGGTTTTCCGTATGTCATTTGTTGTTTTCACTAAAAATGAAGTCCATTTTAAACAAAATAGAGACACTTTGAGTGGTGTCGGCCACACCGCGCCTCAGATTAAGGTGTCGTTGACTCGTACACATCACATATGACCCATGGATCGTTCTACTAAAGTTTCAATAGAAACCGAATGCGTTTGGTTGGTTTTCCGTATGTACTTAAAATACTGTCCATTTTAAACAAAAGAAAGTCACTTAGAGTGGTCCTGACCACACCGTGACTCGGATTGAGCCTGGGTTGGCTCGTACACGTCACATATGACCCATGGATCGTTGTCCTAAAATTTCAACAGATTCCGAATGCGTTTGGTCGGTTTTTCGTCTGTCAGTTGTTTATTTCACTTGTAATCTTTTCTGTTTTAAACAAAACAGACACATTTAGAGTGGTACCGGCCACACCGCATCTCGGATTTAGGCGGGGTTGACTCGTACATGTCTCAAATGAACCATGGATCGTTTTCCTAAAGTATCAACACAATCCGAATGCGTTTGGCCGGTTTTCCGTATGCCAGTTGATGTTTTTCACTTAAAATGGCGTCCTTTTGAAACAAAAGACATACACTTTGAGTTGTGCCGGCCACACCGCGCCTTGGATTGAAGCGGGGTTGAATCGTACACATCACATATGACCCATGGATAATTTTTCTAAAGTATCAACACAATCAGAATCCGTTCGGTCGATTTTCCATATGTCATTTGTTGTTTTCACTAAAAATGAAGTCCATTTTAAACAAAATAGAGACACTTTGAGTGGTGTCGGCCACACCGCGCCTTGGATTGAGGTGGAGTTGACTCGTACACGTCACATATGACCCATGGATCGTTCTCCTAAAGTTTCAACAGAAATCGAATGCGTTTGGTTGGTTTTCCATATGCCAGTTGATGTTTTCACTTAAAATGATGTCCTTTTGAAACAAAAGACATACACTTTGAGTTGTGCCGGCCACACCGCGCCTTGGATTGAGGCGGGGTTGACTAGTAGACGTCACATATGACCCATGGATCATTGTGCTAAAGTATCAACACAATCAGAATCCGTTTGGTCGGTTTTCCGTATGTCATTTGTAGTTTTCACTAAAAATGAAGTCCATTTTAAACAAAATAGAGACACTTTGAGTGGTGTCGGTCACACCACGCCTTGGATTGAGGTGGCGTTGACTCGTACATGTCACATATGACCCATGGATCGTTCTCCTAAAGTTTCAACAGAAACTGAATGCGTTTGGTTGGTTTTCCGTATGTACTTAAAATACTGTCCATTTTAAACAAAAGAAAGTCACTTAGAGTGGTCCCGACCACACCGCATCAAATATTTTGGCGGGGTTGACTCGTATACGTCTCAAATGACCCATGGATCGTTGTCTTAAAGGATCAACACAATTTGAATGCTTTTGGCCGGTTTTCCGTATGCCAGTTGATGTTTTTCACTTAAAATGATGTCCTTTTGAAACAAAAGACATACACTTTGAGTTGTTCCGGCCACACCGCGCCTCGGATTGAGGCGGGGTTGATTCGTACACGTCACATATGACCCATGGATCGTTTTCCTAAAGCATCAACACATTTCGAATGTGTTTGGTTAGTTTTTCGTATGTCACTTTTTGTTTTCACTTAAAATCTTATGGAAATTCATATAGAATATGTTTATATCATATTTAGTATGGATTAAATTTTAGTTGATCGTGCTATGAAACATTTCAGAGCTAATGAAATTAAAGAAGGTGGAGGGGTTGTCCGGGGGGCTGTCCGGGGGGGCTGTCTGGTGGGTGTTCGGGGGGCTGTCCGGGGACCAAGGAGGAGGGTGGGGGGGCTGTGCGGGGTCTGTCCGGGGGTGTTTGGGGGTTGTTCAGGGGGTTGTCCGGGGTTGTTCAAGGGGAAGTCCGGGGGTTGTTCAAGGGGTTGTTCAGGGGTTGTTCAGGGGTTGTTCAGGGGTTGTTCAGGGGGTTGTCCGGGGTTGTTCAGGGGGCTGTCCGGGGGGCTGTCCGGGGGGTGTTTGGGGGGTTGTCCGGGGTCCAAGGGGGAGGGTGGGGGGGTTGTCCGGGGGGCTGTCCGGGGGGCTATCCGGGGTCCAGGGTGGAGGGTGGGGGATGTACGGGGGGCTGTCCAGGGGGCTGTCTGCGGGGCTATCCGCGGGGGTGTTTGGGGGGTGTTCGGGGTCCAAGGGGGAGGGGGGTTGTCCAGGGTCCAAGAATGAGGGGGGTTGTCTAGGGAGTTCTCAAACACACAACCCCTAAAAGACAACAACATCCATAAAAACAGACAATATATAAAAATAACTCAACTCCAATACTATACTACGAGTCTAGATAAAACCAACAACTAGAATAGATTAAACATCAAATCTTAGTAATATAAGTCAAAAATGTAACGGATCAATATGTCCCACATCAGCATCACCATCACCATCATCATCATCATCATCATCACCCTCGTCATCGTCCTCCTCATAATCCCCACCCTCCACAACGCCCTCCTCCCCACCTTCGCCCTCCTCCTCACCCTCCTCATCTCCCTCCTCTTCCGCATCAGACTCCTCGCCATCATCATCTTCAAGATGGACATCGGACTGACCACCACTGGAACTGCCACCTGGTGCACCATATATAGAATTTATCGACGACATGTATTCAACAATCACTGGGCTGGCCTATGCTGGAAGTGTTGGACGTAGAACTTCAATAAATTTCATAAATGCATTGTTTGCCCTAGCAGACTGTTCTGCCGTCTCTGTGGCCCTTTTCTCAGCATGTTCTACATGTGCCCTAACTTGCTGCAGATTGGTGGCACTACAACTCGTACCTGAGGCAGGCCAATACCTCTTCGGGGCTATCCTAGGTTGGCAGCGTACTCTGCTAGAATGATCCTCTCCCAACACCTGATGTAAGTGATCAGATGGCCCAAAATTGTCTGCTTCTTGGGCATCGAGGGCCTCTAAAGCATCCTGTTACAAATATAAATATATTATTAAGTTACAAAATAGATATTAAAATATAAAATCAACAGATTAAAACTTACAATCTGCTGCTGAGTCGCTTCGTTGACAGCACTTCCATCCTTTTTTCGTGTACTCGAGCAAACAGTTTTGCTCGAGGCACACGTCCTTCAATATTTTGTACTTGCCTCTAAAATGACATTGAAAAAAAAGTTATATAAAAACTTTAGAAAATGATTAAATAATTGAGGAAACAAAAGAAAATGTAATTCGTAAAGAAAACTTATAAACAATTGTCATACCTGCTGCCTCTCATGATCCGGCATCGTCGTGCGTCCTAGTGTATGGAGGTATTTTTTTGCATCAATGTTTTTTTTTATTTTTTCCAGATGATTCCTAAATAAAATTCGATAATGCAAAGGATAATATTAATGCAAAACTTGAAAGTTATTATTTAAATACCTCAAATGTAATTCATACCTTAAACTGGGTACTCGTCCAATGAGTAATCATCTGACGATACAGCTCTATAGGACAATCATCCACGACTGGTACCGCCTCTAACTCAGTGCCAACTCTAGCACTCCAGCCAATATACAGCTCATGCTTTTAGGCTCTCCAAAGCTCGCCTAAATCCTTTAGACGTTCCAGTCGTGCACCCTCACCATCAGGAAAATTAAATCAAAGCAGAAATTAAAATATTAATTCATATAAATACAAAAATAATTCATGGAATTAAATACAACAGATTTTTTTACCCATATCTCTGCCCAAGCTCTATCTTTGACCTCATGTGGCAAATGTCTCCATGACAGCGGGCTGACGGGAATTATGTCGGAGTATTTGGCAAGCGTCGCCAGAAAACTCCGACATTACTGCCCTGTTTTCTCAACCATATGATTGTCTTCATTATATTCCACCATAACCTGTGTGCGACGGTTCCACACCGAACGCATGCGTGTACGGCCCCGCCCCCGCCTCCTGTCAGTAGATGTATCTGTCATGAAATAAAAACAAATATTTTATCAAAACATGTTATAATGAAAATAAATATTGCTATAAAAATTTGTTAAGGTTTTATAAATATACCTGCGCTAGTCTGATCAATGAGTGGCGCCGGATCCACATAACCTGATGGAACACCCTCTGGTGGAACAGGAGTCGAAGACGATGGAATATAAAAGCTCGGAGAGACAGAAGTAGAAGGAAAAGAAGATGGAACAGCTGTATGACCTGATGCTGACTGGGGAGTGGGAATCATCATGGGATGTGAAAATGATGGGGCAGAAGATACATAAGGTAGGGAAAACATGGGAGGCCTAAATACGTCGTGTGTCCCTAACGACACACTAGGATCAGAATGTGGGAAGGATGAAATGTCAGTGGGAGGGGCAGGGTCTAGTCGGGCACGCGCAGCTCTACGTCCACCTCTGGTACGAACCCTCCTCGTACCACCGGCCTGAGTACTAGCACCAGTACTAGGCTCCTCGTCGAATAACTGTCGACGTAACGGTGGATCCTACAAAAAAGTTTACAAAAAAATTAATCACATCACATTATATATTCTGTAAATATATATATATATATATATATATATATGAAATAAAGTACTCACTGTAGGCACTAATGGTGGAATGCCCAGCTCCTCAATCCGACGATTGTTCTCCACCATTTTTTTTCTTCGTCTCTCTTCAATTGGCTGCATTTCCTACATTTGAAAACAAATATGTAATTAATTAGAAAAAGGAAATTAATGTGTAAACCAAAAAACTAAATATATGAGGGAATGAGGGGATTCATTGGTAATTTAGCTATCAATTGTTTTAGAAGAGCTTGAATGAATTTAATAAAACATACAAGTTGTAATGTTCACCAAGTTATAAATATTGTTTGATTTGGTTTGAATACAGTTCAATTCCAAATTAGAAAATGCAATTCAAATAAAACAACAACCAATAAACATTGAAAATTCACATAATGGTCAAGTCAGCTAAAACATATTTGTGATCAATACTAAATAAATATGAATATTACCAACCTTAACAACCCAACTCGAGGTAAACCAAAAAAATTGATAACATGGATGAATGATTCTATATATTTCCAACCACAACTTCAGGTTCACAATCAACTCTGACAAATGAGCTATTGGAGTCATCAAAAGAAATAAATGGATTGGTTCCAATGGAAATAGGGACACTGTCAATTCCATCATCAGCATCATCAAAAATATGTCTTGGAATTACTTCAACTATGACACCAAATTCAGGTTGAAGTTGATCTTTGACATAAAAAACTTGTTTAGACATTGATGCCAACACATATGGTTCTTCAGTAGCAAGAGTGCGGGTCATATTAATTACTCTAAATCCACAATCATCAATAAATGTGCCATGTCTCGTCATCGAATCAAACCAATGGCAATTCATCATTGTGACTCGTCCATGAGAGTAATAATCCAATATTATTATTTTCTCAACAACTCCATAATAACCCACATTTTCAAGTCGCATTCTACTATCTGATGCACTGGCATAACAATCTGTTGTGGCAGTAACCATAATACCATCATGTTGTGTTCTCATGTTTTTGGCTCATTCAGTGACAATAAATCTGTACCCATTGATAACAATTGATTTACAGTCACGAACCACGGTATTAGGACCAAAAGCCAAAGCTCTTATTTCCTTAGAGACAGAGTCAGCAGACAAACTCAATACCTGCAATATAAATGACAGTTAAACTTAAGTAAATATTGAAATAATTAATTTAAACAGTGATATTTTTACCTTCAATTTTAACCAAGCAGAAAACTCTTTGCTATGCAAAGTCTCTCTCCTTCTCAAAGATAAAGAACGATGCTTCCTATTTATCATTGTTTTATGTTCCCTGTAGATAAAAAAATATGAATAGTTTAATAGATATATATGTAAGATATACATATTCAATTTTGTTACCTGATATAGTCATCGAACAAATCACAGTCGAACAAAACTGTGCGATGTGCCATCTCCCGCTCTTCATGGCTTAATGTCTTCAATGTATATGATCCAGGAATTCCTCTTGTTTGAGGAAGTGATGGAAAACTGGGTTCAGTTTGCTCATATTGTTCTTCTTCATTTCTCATTGGTCTGTTCATTCTTGTAGTAAGATCACACAAATACATCGAACAAAAATCCATACATTCTTGAGCTAAGTAACCGTTCACGATAGAACCTTAGGGATGATTCTTGTTTCGAACATAAGACTTTAATGTGAACATATTTCTTTCAGTTGGATACATCCAAAGAAAAGAAACAGGTCCTTCGAGATGTATTTCAGTTGGAATATGGACAGTCAGATGCAGCATGCATGTGAAAAATGATGGGGGAAATATTTTCTCCAACTCACACAAAATTAATGGGGCATCTGTCGACATTTTTTGCAAGAAAGACTTGGACAACTTCTTAGCACAAATATCTCTAAACAAATGGCACAACCGAATAACACCCACCCTTACATTATTGGACAAAAGATGACGGATTGCTATTGGAAGCAACTCATGTAGTAGAACGTGATAATCATGAGTCTTCAAAGATTTTAGCTTCAACTCTCTTCTGTTGACCCGTTTAGATATGTTTCTTGAATAGCCATCAGGAACTCTAATAGTCTCTAATACTTCTAGAAATTGTTTTTTTCAGTAGGTGTCATCACATAAGAAGCACATGGAAGTTTCCATTTATTTTCACTGATACGCATAGGATGCAATTCTGGTCTGATGCCCCAATCCACCAAGTCACATCGAGATCGTAAATCATCTTTTGTCTTCCCCTTGACATTTAGAAGAACTGAAAGCAACATATCACATATATTCTTTTCAATATGCATTACGTCTAAGCAATGACGTAGCAAATTGGTTGACCAATAAGGCAAATCAAAAAAGATACTCCTCTTCCTCCAATTGTAACAGGTTTCTGTGGAAACATTCTTTCTCTTTCCAGATTTCATTTGACCCTTCCCGAATGAAAAATTGAAATCTTTCAATTCATTAAGCACATCAGTTCTAGACATACACTGAGGTGGATCATCGGTCTCTATAGTATTATCAAATCTTCGACGATTCATTCTATATGGATGATCCTTTGGAAAAAATCGTCGATGTCCCATAAAACTGAAACTACAACGATGTTTTAGTCTTTTGGATCGTGTATTCTTCATACAAACTAGACATGACAGTTTTCCCTTCGTGCTCCATCCATACATCATTGCATAAGACAAAAAATCATTGATCGTCCACATAAGTGAAGCACGCATCTGAAATATGTCTTTCGAACATGCATTGTATGTGCGCACACCCACATCCCAAAGAAGTTTCAACTCTTTTATTAAAGGTTGAATGTATACATCAATATCAATGCCAGGATCAGAAGGACCAGATATGAGTATACTCATGAAAGTGAAAGATTTTTTCATACACAACCATGGGGGAAGATTATAAATGTGTATAAAAACTGGCCATGTGATGTGCGAAGTAAGCATCTTCCCAAACAGATTAAAACCGTCGCATGAAAGACCCAGCCTCACATTACGCACGTCAGCTGCAAAATCAGGATGTCGAGCATCAAATCTCTGCCATGCAAATCCATCTGCAGGATGAACCAACTCATCATTAGTCTTCTTTCTCTCGGTATCATGCCATCTCATTTTTATTGATATGTCATCAGACATAAAAAGATTCTGGAGTCTGGGGATCAATGGAAAGTGCCACATTACTTTCTGTGGAACGCGGGATGGTGTTCCATCAGATTTTGACTTCCAGCGGGATGTGCCACATTTTATACATTCATTTCGTTCAGCGGTTTCTTCCCAGAATAAACTGCAATCTTTCGGGCAAGCATGAATTTTGTTTCTGGAAAATCCAAGTTCTTCAACTAACTTCCATGCCATATAGTGGTTTGAGGGAATATCTGCATCATCTGGAAGTAAATCCTTCAAGAGGGTAAGAATGTAATCGATTGCTGTATTAGAAATCCCATACATAGTTTTTCCATGAAACGATTGGATTAAAAATTCCAGCTTTTTCATTTTATCGCATTGTCGATATACTAGAGTCGTGGTAGCATCATTCAATTTTTTCACCCTATCAATATCACCATTTTCACTAGATGCATCAGTTGTCCTCATATCGACGTATTCTTGAGTCGAAATCCTTTCTTTTTCATAATGACGAATAAACGGAAACCGATCATCTAACAAATTCTCCATTCCAGTCCTTTCATTTTGATCATCACCAATTTGAGATTTCATTTTCTCCCCATTGTGATACCACAGAAAGTAGTTTGCTTGAAAACCATTTTTGGTTATATGGTAGCTGACTTCTTCACGACTCAACCGAGGTCTACCAACACAATTGGAACATGGGCAGTGTATGCGACCACTATCTAAAGCATTGTGAAATGCAAAATCTATAAAGCTCTCCAAATTGTTTAGAAAATCGCTTGAGATACGATCGGTTTCATACATCCAACTTCTGTCCATTCTGTAAAAAGAATTCATATAAGTCATTTTGTCATAAACAATTCAATAGGATTGAACTTTAATAGAAAATACATTTAAGTAAACGATAAAGGAAGAAAATAATCATGGTATCAACTACACATGTGAAAAAAACATACTAATGTGTTATTGAAAAAATGTAAAACCAACAAGAACTTAATGTGTTATCACATCAGAGCATGCCTCATCCCATAACCATATTAGTAGGGTATCCTCATATGCGATTTACCTTTTTGAATTAATATGCACTTCCTCACCAGGTACCTGAGTAGATTTCATAGATATAATCATCTCACATCCTGTAAGGCTTCTATTATGTATGATCTGCAGAATAATTTGAGTGATCATGAATCATGCATGGGATCTTCCCATGATCACTATAGATTATGAGAAGGAATTATGATAGGTCACGGGAAGAACATAAAACACATATTTTAGATAATTTGAGACATAATATAATAAAATAATGTATAAATATATGGAATTTGGGATAAAAGGATGGATGAAATACTAAAATATGGGAGACTAAGGTGAAGGAAATATATTTTGACCCTAATGTTTATAACATGCATCACCTATGAAATTTTATTGCACTAGGAAATTTCATCCTGTTCACAATACATTCCATTGGAAACCTATTTTGATCATTTGATGTCCCCTTGACATGTCAAATAAAATCAGATGGCACCCATGAATATGCCACCCTTGTAATGAAAAGCCTTTAATTCTCACCATACATACTACATGTTTTCCAATAGATATGTATCTCCTTATATATAGGGGAATCAATACATATTATCTCAGTCTCATATTAAATGTCAGGAATGTTAGATGGCTCCCTTAACACCCTCCAGGCACACCAACTAGGTCATGTGATGTCCTCAAGTCATGTCACTATGGACATAAATCACCCTTCAAGACATGTCACACTGACTCTAGAGTTTCCCTCCCAGTGTGTCAAACATGTCTTTTGATGAAAATGGAGAATATCACCAAAATAAAGAGATTCCCTATAGGCATTACATCCATTATCATGAAATTGCTTCTAGGATCAACCAGTCAGGACTTGTGATGTCCTCTAAACATTCCGTCCTTGATCATTAGAGAAACATCAGACAATCCATCTAGGTTAGGAAAATTCATCAAAATGTTTATAGGATCATGTAATTTCCATTGTAAATTTCCAAAAGAAACCCTCTATCATGCTAAGTAGATAGTCAAGGCATTCCATGTGGAAAACCAACACATATCCATAAGAGAAGAAATCTAAAAATAATAGAATCTATATGCATTATAAAATTTTCCACCATTGGCATGTAAGATTATATAAAAATGGAACCATAGTGTTTATGTTTTAATTAATGGAAAAATCAATTCATTAAAACAACTACAACAACTTGATTGAGATCAATTTTTACCTGTTCGAATGGGGGGTGTACCTATTCGGACGGGGGTCGATGATGTTCGGACGGGGGGTTCACGAGAGCACGGGAGCGGAGGATAATTAGGGCTCTGTCTCGAATGAGGGAGAGCAGATCGGGGTTGCTATTTGGGAAAAAACTTTGCCAACAGTTTGTAAAAACCGTTGGAAAAGGCAACCTTTCCCAACGGTTTCAATAAACCGTTGGGAAAGGGATAAGTTTAGCACCCCTTTCCCAACGGTTCTATAGAACCGTTGGGAAATGGGTCACTGGAATGCCCTTTTCCAATGGTTTCAGTAAACCGTTGGCAAAGGCTGAGTATACCAACGGTTTAATTGAACCGTTGGTATACTGCCGTTGGGAAAAACCCAAATTCCAGTAGTGAATGGAAGCTGCAATGAGAACTATTTTTGTTATTCTCAAATAACTATCTAGAGTCATGATTGACCACTTGAACCTCGGTGACTTTTATAAGGCATCATATATGTGAGAAACGAATCCTAATGGAAGTATAGGTAATAATCATAAAGGTAACTATATTCAAAAACCTATGTGTCAATGTTGTGGAATGAAACACCTAGGAAAACTCTTCAAAGGGATGGAAAGATATTTTAGATTTGGTAATGAGGGTCATAAAGCAATATCCTTCCATACAAAAAGGAAGCATCCAGTTAACTCCAAGAAATGGACAGATGTTCTTTCCGAATAATCAATTGAATGATTGAAATGTGGGGTGCGTGGTCATTATACAAATAGATGTTCTATGAAGAAATTTCTATAATTGGATCAGCATTTCCGTAAAAATATATGTTTACCAGTACCTAATGCCATTCCAATTGAGGATGAAGAATTTGATAATGACCAATGAAAGGTATGAATTATTTCTTTGTCGATGTTTTTAACATTATTGAATCTTTGGATATGATTCATGATTTTTTTGTAGGAAATAAGTATTATGGAATAAGTTGGAAAATAATTTTTAATGGATCATGAAGAACATTTAATGAGTAAGAAGTTTACATATAAGGGATTCAAGAGTTATGTTAAATTTTAGGATTATGAAATGCTTAATAGTATTAAGGATCTTTTTATGATGGGACTACTTTGGAAGACTTTTTAAAGTATGTGTAACCATGAATACTGATATGTGAAAATGTTATTTAATAAATAATTATCTTTTCTTATATGGATAAAATGGATAACCTTGTGGGTTCATATGATCTTTTTCTTAGGTGATAAATGGTTATTACAATTTAGGATGAAAAATAAAAGGTATTTGATAACCATTGAGAATGAAATAGGTTATGATTATTTTTGGGAAAATTATATTATTTTTCAAAATGTAATAATAATGATATGGTTTTAGAAAATGGACAACCCACAGGATGGGTGGAAACCCATCGCATCCAGAAAGGACATGGGAATCGAACCTTCAACCAAAGGGCGACAAGGGTGCATCACCTACCACTAGCCTACGTTAAGTCCCTGGTTATTATGACTTATTCGTTTTAGATAAATGATTTTATTTATTAAGAGTAATTTGATTTTGGATCTTATGTTTTATAAAATGGATATCCTTAGTATAAAAAATGATTGGGTGATTAGGTGATAAAGGTTATTTTGGAAAAAGTTTTCTCTTTTTGGAACACTATATACATAAAGAAAATACAATAATATGGGATTTAATTTGTGAATTAATGGTTGAAATAATATTTTAGAGGAATATATATTTTTATTGTGGACTTATAGCGATTTTGGTTAGTTGTGGAAATGATTAACCCATATTTGAGAATATGTGATTAAGTCAATTACTTGTCAGTATGATACTTCAAAAGTTGTTGATGTTATTTGTAGATAAATGTTATGATTTAACATGAATGACTATGTGATCAAATCCTTTTGAGTTTTGGGTTTCAATATTATTTAAGATTACATTGAATAATTTTAAGTACAAATGTGTATTGAATAGTCTTTTCTGTACTTTGGGTATTTTTTGTTGAATTTTGGATATTAAAATTAGTATTTCGTTCTATAAAGGATAATACTTTTTGGGGATCATCTGATCTTGTACTAACCATTTTTCTTTGGGATAATGTCTAAATATTGGGAAAATATATGGTTCATATTTTACGGATCATGTTATTCTCAATAATTTTATTCTAGCACTTTAGGTGTGACCAAGTCAACTTAAATACTCATCATTTGGAGAAAAGATGAGTTTTTGGTAGAAACTTATTGAAGGATAAAACTCTACTTGAAAAGTAAGTATATTTCCTTTTTTTCTTATCAATATCAAAAATAAATTCCTCAAAATAATTAAATGAACTTAAAATAAAAAATTTGTGTGTTCAATCTTCTTACTGGGTAATCAAAGACTGTATAACCCATCACAAGTTTCTGTTTTTATGGTTGTTAACTTTCTCCTGATCATGTTTTCTATCACTCACCATCAGAACTTGACACTTTGTTTCTCCTCCATATACATGTTTTTATCCATGGAATCATAGTATGGGTTATCTCAGTTGACCTTTATAATTATATTTATTAATTTTAAAGTGATATTTTTATTCACACTTTCTCTGATGTGGGACATTCAATGATGTTTCCGATCCCAATTTAAAAATTATGAGGATGTAATTTCCAAAAGGGGGGAATAATGTAACGACCCATGTATTTATAGAATAATAAAATTTAATATATATTAATATTTATAAATAATATATTAATTTTATGTCAAAGAGGACACTTTTTTTTTTGATAACATACTCAACACACAATAACATGTTTCTTTGAAATCTTACATAGCAAACAACTTTGAGTTATACCGAAATATATTGTAATATTATTATTATTTTAAATGTTAGTTAACACCAAGCCATTGTATTGGAAGTAATGAAAAAAACTAACTAAAAAATGATTTCACATATTTTTTAAATGTTTTTTACTTTTATCCAATATGTTTTAGAGGCTTAAAATAAGAATGAATCTAATTTTAAACATGAAAAACTCTAATATTTTTAAAAGGTCGTTTTACTGCCTTTTGATGGAATACCCTTTTTAAATATAGTTTTTATCACTTTTATATGCTACATTAGACAAAATAAACTTATTCTTTATAATTGGAAGATCAAAATTTACATTGTGTAAAATTTTAGTATTTTCTTGATAAAGTTCATTTTTTATGAATAGTGAAAAATACTGCATTTTAATTCAAAAATGCATTTTAATATAATTTATATATATGATAATACTATATTTTAAATTTGTTTTAAAGTATAATTAAATTATATTTTTACCATTTAATCCAATTTTTTTATTTTATGTAATTTCACTTTTTAATTAGACATAAACACATGTTAATCTTTTGATAGTTATTATTTCCTAAAAACACGCTTTTTGGTTTTCACAATGATAATTAATATTAAATTGATTTTTGAAACTTCTCTATTTTGAATTTGGATAAATAGATTAAATATTTGGAATTAGGAGGTCTAAATTGTGTAAATAGATAACTTTTTGTAGACATTATAAATTATAACTTTAGTAAATATTTTATTTACCATGGTTAAATGGTAAATCCGGTAAATATGGGTAATAAATAATATTATAATAATATTAAATTACCCAAACACATGTTCTAATGCTATTGGATGATAAATTATTGACCATGGTAATCTTGAGACAATTTTGGGACCCCATAGAGACACCTGTAAGTGAAAATTAAATTTTATAAAAATTAATTTAATGTTAACGAAAATGTAACATAAACATATATCTTTTAGTAAAACAATTTTTATATGGGGTTATATAAGTGATATTTTAGACTATAAATAGTAATTATAAAGATAAAAATATTTCCAACATCATGTTAGTTTATTTATAATTTTTAGACATCAAATAATTAAATTTATTTATGACACAATGGTGATGTGGTGATTACCTTATTAATGAATGATTTAAATAAATGAGATTATAAATATTAAAATAAATTTATTTTCAAACTTTTTATGTCATACAAAAATTTTATCGATGATTTTAACTTGTTATATTTGAATTAATGTAAGTTTTTGGAAATAATCAAGTTGTAATAGATATTTTTTAAAGTCTTTATTTGAATAGTTTATAAATAGACATAAATAAGTTTTTAAAATAAATTCTATTTTATTAAATGATAAAATAATCCTAAAAATATAATAATTAGAAAAATGACATATATTATATTAAAATTTTCATTAATGATCAATTTTTGGGTCTCTTGTCATTTTATAGTAAATATATTAACCATATAGTATGAATATACAAGAAGACATGATAAAAGTAAAATTAGTTAACTAAAGGTTAACGCTAAAGGATAAGGATACTTTTATGCTCTAAACTTGTCTAAAACACATTTTATAAGAGTATATAGAAATATATTCACCTTATATTTTAATTAAATGACTTTGGGACCTTTTTAAATGGAAATTAAGATTATAATAAAATAATATGATCAAACATTCCTAAAGTACCCATCTTCCCTCTTATAAAAGGACACCACATATAACCCATTACTAACAAATATAAAGCCTCTTGGATCATCCAAAATATTCTCCAATAATCTAAAAAAATCCCTATATTCTTAATAGAAGTCTTCTCTTAGGATGAAGTAAATTTGAGAAAGCATTTTGGTTCAAACCAAAGAGAGTTACCCGGTTTAAATGTAACGTCTTCTCTCAAGTTCTTTTCTTTTATTTTCCTTATACGCTCCCTATGCTCTTATTATTATTTTTTGATATTAAAAAATAAGTATCATAAATATACTAGGTTTTTTTTATGAGATTTATTCTAACTACCCTTCCAAACACATCCATCTAATGGATACGAACATACTCTTTCTGTGGACAGCGAACTATAGCCCCACGAAATGATGATTGTTCAATTATCTCCTACCACCTCTCATGGTGTCCATTATGATGGAAATGAAATTATATATGATATGTATGATATTTATTTTATCTCTATTAATCTTTAAGTCTCATTTAAAGTACACTTTTATGCTTTTAATGTTGTATATATAGGATAATTTCATTTGAGAAAGTGTGGACTACTGCCCCCTCAAAGTGATATGACTCGTTCATGCTATACATGGAGTGTATAAAGGATGTAATTAATGAAATTATGTAACATATATAACATATATGTTATAATTTAATTATAATATACCTATGTATCATTTAGTTTTTCTTTTATTAAATTTGAAAAAGAAATGAAAGTATCGTTCATGCGTACATACGGCTTACCGTCTCCCTGAATGGTGAATATCATTTCTTATGTCCAAATGCTATGGAATATTATAAATAAATATATGCTGGATTTATATGATATATATTATATCTAAAGAATTAATATAATTCTGCAGATAATGTAATTTTTACCACATGGAAAATTTGTAATTATAACAAGTTTATTTTCGACTCGAATACCCAATATCGACAAAACGACCGCTATTAACTTAAATAATTATGTAATTTTTATAACATGGTAAAAAGTGATATAAAAGTATTAATAAAATTTAAAAAGGTTCTGAATAAAGTAGAAATTAAATTATGTTTATTATTCAGGAAATTAAAGAATGAACGAGTTAAGTTAAACACAAGGTAAGGGAACTCCTTAACCAAATTTCCATTCCTTGGGTTAAAATTATACTTCTAGATTATGTTGTGATATGATTATATGAGAAATAAATTTTGTTATAATATCTTTTATATATAATTTATTTATATGTACTTATAGTGAATACACATAATCGATTTATTTTATTTCCAAAATGATCTTTTTAAGGGAACCTTTCACCCCCCTCTTTTAGTAAAAGACTTCTTTTATGTTATGTATTTAAATTTCCATTTTATTATGTCAGGATATGTTATTATATATCCTTATTTTTGTAAATTTTATGTCCAATTTATTAGAGACCCTTTTCTCTCCCATCAACTATTTTTTGGAATTTTAATGTAACATCATTAGGCTGCCAAATTTTCATAAGGGATTTCATCTCAATCTCTTTTCATTGAGTCATATCTTGATATTGTGAACCATTATTATCCTATAAGGTGTATATAATACCCTTTGACATATTATATCATGAATCTCTTTATTCTTAGTATATTAATGGTTTTTCAATTTTATTCTTTAGTTATTTTTATTCAAGTATTTTCTTAAGTGGTGAAGGATTCTTTAACTAAAACATCGTTTTAAATGTTTTAAAGATTTAATCTTTTAAACCCTTATCTTTCATGTCTATGTTTTATAAATAATTTTAAGGATTTATTTATATAGACATGATTGTTTAATAGTGTAAATTATTTTCAAAAGATTCATAGTGGTATGAGACACTTTGATTCAAAACTCTTATATTTGAATGTTTTAAATGAATTTATTATAATAATATCTTTAACTCATATCTTATGAATGAAATATGGAAATTTTATGTTTCTTATATGATAGATTTATGTGTTATAAATATGTTATGGTTTTTGGAAATTGTTTACGATATGGGTTGTTCCCTGATAAACCTAGGGCAGGTGAGCCTGAGATAGATCTCTAATACATTGGGTAACGTGACTGAGGTAAACGTTAATATTTCACCTAAGAGATTTAGGGAATATACTATGATGGGTATTCCAAATTTAACTCCCTATATAGCTGTGAACTCTACAATGTAAGTATGTTATGGATTACATGAGTTACCTTAATGGTTTATGATTTCTATATGTTATTCATAAATCTTATTATTTTGTGAGGTATGTTAAAAAGATTATGTTTTAAGATTGAAAAGTATTATTTATTTGATTTGTATGTATCATGGACTTAATTTTCATTCCTTATTTTATATACCTTACTAATATTTTCATGATCATCCCATGTTTTTGAAATTTTTTCTACGGGACTTAAAGATGTAAAGGGTCAGGGATCGGATGAAGGAAAAGTCGTGTTGTCTAAAACATATAAGTAGACACATTTATTTTTTTAAGAGTTATTATTTTATAAAAAAATGGATTCTAATTTTAAGTGTCTACTTTTGATAATAAAGATTTTATGTATAAGTTTTGACCTAATTCACTAAAACTCTAAACTTGAAAGATCCTCAAGGTGAATTATTAACATAATTCATGATTATGTAATGTTTATTGATGGGGCCTTATAATATCTAAAGTGACCAATTCCTTTAACACATATTATTAACTTATTTTTAACATAAACATTTATTAATTACAACCTAATTATCATGATTCCTAGTGTCTTTGGAAATCTATGTTCAAAAAACATCAATGTGAGACTAAAAATAAAACATATTAATTTTATTCTCAATAATAAGGTCTAAATTCATTTCAAGGTCCTAAAATAACTTGGTATAACCTATATAATGCAATGAAGATTGTGTGAGCTAAAAAACATTGTAGGGGAATACTCCTGATAAGGAAACATGACATGTGAGTCAAATATATGAAATTATTTCATAAAAAAGAATTCACATGATTAATTACATGGGAGAAAAATATAAATAAAATGGCATTATAATATAATAGTAATATAGGAAATGTGGTAGAAATATAAAAAATTACATAAACATGAGTCAATACTAACATTTGAGACAATATATCATAGTGTAAAATGTCACAAAATGGATTAGGTTTACTCTCTAATCCCATAAATGATGTCTAGTGAGACTCAATTATTACCCATTTCATTGGAGGTTTGTATAATTCCGAGATCACCCATCACATTCTATTCATATAAAAGCTTATATTCACCACATAAGGATAATAATCATAATGCATTAACATAAGAATTACCCCTGAAAAGAAATGTGTTTTATAATATTGACTTATTACTTAATAAAAAGAGTATTGATAAATAATACATTTAATAAATGGTTACATTGAAAATTTCTTAGGGAAATAACCTTTTAACATGGAAATAAATTCATCAAAAATTAAAAAAATCCAAATTTTTATATAAAATGAATTCATTAAAACTAAAAATTTAAAATATATAAAATAATATTTATGGAATTTATTTCTAAAGATAGTAGTTAAATCCATTCATTACATATAATTTAAAAAACATACTTGTCACATTGTTGTTAAAAAGATAAAAAGTGAAACATTCAGAAAATGACATGAATATTCATTTATAGAAAATTGTAAAAATTCAAACATTGGTAAAATTTTCATTAATAAATAATTTTGATAATATTAAAAAAACTATCCATTAAAAAAAATTATGGACAATATAGATATGGAAGAAAAATAATTTTTGACCTGAAATATTAATAATTTTTCATTTTCTTAAAAAATTTCAAAAACAAATTAGTAAAAAAGAGGGGATATGGTTCTATTTCCTGATAATGATTATGAATAACCAAATTAAAATAAACTAGAATAGTTTTATTGTGAAATGATAAAATTATTTTCTATAATTGAAATACGATAATAACCAATCCCGATTACAATGAGATTGAAATGCAATCCATTTCAACTTTAGAATCTTCTGAAACATAACTCCCATGAGTAATGTTAATGATTGGAAATATAAAGTTCCATAAATGTTTAAGGATTAATGATATAATATGTAAATTTTAATTATATACAATATTAAAATAAATTAGTTGGATAAAAGACCATATGTCTGGAAGAAGGATGTTATGAGACCAAACCCTGACCTCAAGTCCAGACATTGTCATGTATGTATTTTATCTCTATTAGAATAAACTTGTATAAATTGTTTTTAAAAAAAATTTCTTCCATGTTTTTCCCATTATACATAAACCATTTACTTGATTTATTTTAATTACATATATATTATTTATTCAGTTATATCTATGTCGGGTGTTTTTGGGACGTTCAGTTCATAAATTCAAAATGGAATTAGTGAATTGATTATGTTCAAAGATATCATTGTTCTATTATATCTTGAAAAATAATAATTACGTAATTATCATTTTTATACATAAATTATACTTTTTAAAAATATACTTGAAAAATGGTTATGAAAACTGGACTATTTTATAATCTTGGAGATGGTAGGTCGTACATATACATAAGTAATGTTTTCGTTTTTCAATGCTCGTGATAGAAAGAAGGTAATTGTTATATAATCATTAAAAAATTAATAGTATATCATAAATATAATATTATTTCCATAAATACTTTACCATATACCATCCATGTGATGAGGTAAAATAACGTATCACATTACTTCACGGGGTGGTAATTCGTAGTACTCATGAATGATCTTATCATTTTTCCATGGTTGGTAATTTAAGAAAGTATATTAAATATTATTTTTACATAATTATTAATATTTTATTAATATCATATGAAAAAAATCCATCATCATGAATATCCATGATAAGAGATGATGGAAAATGAGTTACATCGGTACGTTGGGTGTTAGTACTCCAAACACAAGAATGATGATTTTATTTCCCATTAGTTGGATGTGGAGATAGATTTATGTTACTACATTAAAATAATAACATATTTGTATATGTAATATATTGATGTTATAATATCAGCATGTTTTCTTATGGATTGAAGGAATATATAGAACAAATAAAAGAAAAATGTTCGGTTAATAATGATACATCTTCTTTAGAGAACCTCTTTATGAGTATAAAGAAAGCATTCCTAGATTGACCTCTTGATCAAATAAAAGCCTCCAAAACATCCATATGGAATTAAGGAAGGTATTTTGGATTTTTTTGATAACCCAATTGGTTTTGGAAGTGTTTAATGTAGATGACAATGGATACCCTTTTATAAGGAAGGGGGAGTACCATTTTTGTAAATACACAAAACTATTTAATAATGGTAGGTCAATCACTTGAAAAGTGCATAAGAAATTTCCAAACAAATGATTGGATGAGACATAAATATTATTCACACCTATACCATTAAAAAACTTGTTTTAAACATGTTATCCATTTTTACCTCTATGATTACTCACTTTTACCATTTAATTTTTTTATAATGATGACTATTTTTCTCTATTTTTACTATTAATTATGATAAAAAAATCAAGTTTGCCTTATTATATGAAATAAATTATTCTAAGTAATAAACTATAATCTATTAGAAATATGAAATTCACATAATTGGAATGATTTAATTTAAAATAAAACCCACAATCACACGGAAAAATGAGGTTTCTGAAAAAATAAATTTCCACATGGAATGATGATTCCACATTAACACTATGAATACTAATAATCATTATATAAATTTAAATTCATATATATATATATATATATTATCAACTAAATAATTTTTCATTAGGGTTAATTCAAATAACTAAAATGGATAAACATTGTGCACTTTAAAACATTTTTCAAAAAAAATGTGTTTTAAAGCATAATAATTAATTAATACAAAAATATAGTATGATGATGATTTTAAATTTATTAATTGGATTAAATATTATCAAATAAATAATTTTGTTTATTTTAACTAAAATTCAAATATTAATGGGTCTTTAAAATTACATAATTTATCAAAAATAAATAATGATTTTATAAAAATCAGTATTTTTCACTATTCACTAAAAAATTAATATTTTCCAAAACAATTCCCAAAATTTCACCCTAAGTTAATATCAGTATTATGATTTTAAAATTAATTTCATATTTATAGAAGATAATTTATATAATTACTTGAAATTAATTATAATATTTTCTCACAAAGAGCAATAAAAACATTTTTTTAAATAATGGTTTTATTAAAAAACGAGTGAGTTTTTTCAAATAGTTTATAAATACATTATATTGATTTGAAAATTTCAATCTACTTTATATGGTCTCTAATCTGATACATACTCTCCAATTTGAAAATTTTTTTACCATGATCATATTGATATAAAAATATTTTAATAATATGATTCGGTTCATTTAATCATGGTGTTGCGTGTTGAATAAGCAATAAAATATATTATTCTTTTAAAATCATAGGGTGTTATAATGTATTCCCTATAAATATATTTTTTCCTCACAATTTTAACATATTTTTAGATATCAATGGTTTTACATTTTAAAATTTATTTATTAAAAATCCAACATCATAAAAGGGGCTAATAAAATATTCTCTTAAAAGAGGGAATGGGAAATACCCAAGAAATCAATAACTAGTTTTCCACATAAGGGAAAATTTTTGGATATTGGATATATTTATGAAATCTATGATTAATTATCGAGAGTGATAGAGATCATTAACATCTAAATAGTGAATGATCTTGAGAATGTTACCATCCAAAAAACTATAAATTTTTGATGAATTAAAACATCATTGATTCATCATATATGAATGTAATATAATAAAATTTTTATTTCAAGATACATATCCTAGAGTTGAGGTATTATTTTACTATATAGATAAATAACATATATAAATATACTTAATTGACAATTAAAATGGATTAAATTAATCAATTTCCACCACTATATCTTCTTTTTCTCCAAACAATGAGTAATCATGATGAATTTTTCATCCATGAAGAACCAAGATAAAATTATAATGGATAAAATAATTCTAAAAATAATAATAATCTATTAATCCCATATTTACTAAAATTTAATGGGTTAACACATTTTATTCAATATAATACACTAATCTCTAATTCCTTAATAGTGACCTTAAAAGATCCACTTAATCAATTCCATAAGTTTATATCTTTAAAATCCTTTTAGTTTGCTTCACCAAAAATGTAATATAATTATTACAAAATAATCCTTTATTTAAAAACAAGAATTTATTTTCAAATCAATCCATTAAAACCCCTCTATAAATATCATTAATCACCTTAAAAATATTTAATCATCTTCATATTTATATGTCAAACCATTTTGATAAAAAAATGATGCCATATTAACTGAGGCATGATGTAGGCATTTGGTAGTTGTTGAATCATTATCTACCTTTAGTTGTGGGTTCAATCCCCACAGCCTTTCCAGATGTGATGGTTCATCAACTGACACATGATTTGTCATTTTTTGATGCACTATATTAATATTATTCCTATAACATTCCAAAAAATATGATGAACATCCTTAAAAAATTATTTTTAGTCATTAAATCTCTCTTTACAACACTATGGTTTCCTATAAATATTTTTCTCCATCTAAATCAGAGAATATTAATTGACTCTTATTACCTTAACATCAATGATCATATTAACCCTAATTGGTATTAAAAACTTTAAACTTATGTCCAAAAAATATATTTGAATTCATCCACAAATACCTTTTTTGATAAAAAAAACACAATAATCTAAAGGGTTATAATATCATAAATGTGTCCTAAAATGTTATTAATCACCTGAAAATACCATTACCTAATCCTCAAAAGTGGTGTCTAATACTTTGAAAATGTGATCAAGAATAACGTCATAAACCCATGATGGTGTTTAAAACACTTAAATTTATCCAATAAAAATATATATATGCTTACAAAAATTAACTAAATCAATTGATGTTTTTTTATTCTTATAAACACAACACCATTAATAAAAAAATACATCTACAACATAATTATTGAATCTCTATACACAAATAGTACAACCCTTTTACTTCAATGATTGGTACAACATAGATCTTTCCTTTTTCTATAAGTTTATACTTTGATTAGTGCATTGAATCAGATAATTCCCATGTTCTCCCGACATAAGACATTGAAAGCCTCTAAAAATAATTTCTCTATAACCATCATTTCCACATATATATCATCTTTCCCTCTATTTGATATTTTCTTCTAAGTTCTTATTGACCCCTTATTAATATGTACAAAGTTGAATATTATTTCTTCTTTGTTCATTACTACATGAAATTTCATTAATGTCTATCTTCCTATTACTTGACACATTAGGAATCTCACTGAAGATCACACTCTTAATCATATATCATGATATCTAATTATGAATAATCACAACATCATTCTCTATTGTGAAAATATCATATTATCACTTAATATTTCATCACATTCAGTGTAACCATGATTACTCCTAGTTCTAACTATTGGATAAAACTATGAATCATAGTATGAGAAAAACAAATCATAGTGGGAAACCGCATAATCATGAAAAAAACATTTATTGGATATCTTCAATAAAGATACCTTGTTTTCAATATATTATATCTTAGGTTTAACCTTCGTCATTCATGGACATAATCCATTCAAATCCTTCATGATAGTTTATAACGAGTGTGTGAATTTTCAAAATATATCCCTCAGGACTGTGAAACCATGTGCACAGTAAGGACCAATATTTTGTACTAGATAATTAGAGAGTTAAGGATGATTCCCAATTTCAGAGTTATTACTCCTAGGTACATCTATTCTAAACCCATTATAACTTGTAGTATCCATATATAAATTTAATTTCTCAAACACTACTCCCTTTATACTTCACCAAGATTCCAAATTATTTTTCCATACTTAATATTATCCTTAGACATATCTTTATAGTTCTAAGTAATTATTTTTCATCCTCACTGAAAGGTTTAACTAATCGTATTCTCTGATACAAAATCTAGTAACCCATTCCTTTTACACATATTATTACATGTTTTTTAAAGAAAATGTCTATTATTTACAACCTAGAGACTATGAGGCCTAGTGACTCTGTAAGACTATGTTATTAATACATCAAAGTGAGACTAAAAATAAAACTTATTTATTTTATTATCCATTATAACCTCATGAATCCTTTGTAACTCCTAAACATGCATTGGATAACCTTGGGAATATATAGAGAAATGTTTAATCTAACAATCCTAATATGGGAACAAACATGATAAGGAAACATAATGTGTGAGTCAAAGATATAACATGATATCACAAGAGATAAAACTCATGATTAATAACCTCAGATAATAACAAAAATAACATGGTATCATATGATCACAATAATATAGGAACTATGAAATCAAAATAAAAATCACATAATCATAATTCAAGGATAACCGTTGTGATGATTTCATATGGTGAAAAAATTCCCATAATGAATTAGTTACACTCTCAAATCCCATACGTCACATTTCATGAGACTAAAACACTTCCCAAAGCATTATAATTCTATATAATTCAAGTAATAACCCACACATTCATTTAGTGTAAAATAATATGTGCACCACGTAATGATACTAACAATAAGGTATAAATTTTATAATTACCCATCAATATAAAAGGGTTTCATAATCTTGTCTCATAACATAATAAAATGAAATTTTTCTAATATGAAATTTGAGGTATAGTTATAAGGAATGTATTACCGCCTCAATGAATGGTAGAATAAGATAGGTATATATATGAGAGAAATAAATACATAATTTAGAATCAATACATAACATAAAATCTTGTTATCATTTTTGAAAATGTCTTTAAATGATTAGATTGAATATTTCTTGAAGAAAATAGAATTTTCACATTGAAATAACATTTCAAAAATCTAATAATTTTAAAAAATACATTTAAAACACCATGGGAAAAAATAAAATAATCCTCATGTAATTAAGTTTCCAAAACATTTTTTATTTCTTTACATGTCATTTAAGTTAAAAAACATTCATGTCACACTATTATAAAAGGGAAAGAAACTTCCTTAATCCAAAAATAAATACAAGATTTATTTTAAACCTTTTAGTAAAAAGTTTAAAATAGGTTTAAATATCATTAAAAAATAATTATAATAATATTAAAAAATTAATTCGTTAAATCATTTTATGAAAAATACTGATATTTAAGAAAAAACATTTTTTACCGAAAAGAGAAATAAAGTTTCACTTTCTTAAAAAACATTTCTCAATTTTTTTTATTACCAAAGAGAGAAAATGGTAATATTTATTGATAAAGATCATGATTAAAAAATGAAAATAAAATGGATGAGTCGTATTGATCATTTATAAAATTATTTCCCACAATTTAAATTCAAGAAAAATCATTCCCAATTAAAATGTGATTGAATCATAAACCCTTACTACTCTTGTAACTTTAGAAACATAATTCTCATGAGTGAAGTAAATGAATTATATCCTTAAATATAATTGATAATGAATTATTCAATATATAATGTGTAATACTGTATATACACTATTAATGGAAATCAGTGGCATAAAATAACATGTGTCTCAAAGAAGTATGTTATGAGATGAAACCCTTACCTCGAGTCTAGACTTTGTCATGTATTTATTTTACATCATATATAACAAACGTATATAATAAACATATATAAATTATTATTTTTAATTATAAAATTTTATTATTTTAATATATAATACTTAAACCATTTACTTCATTTATGTTAGTGATATATTTAAGTAGTTATTCATTTATGTCCATGTCAGGTGAATTTTAGATGTTTATTTTATAAATTCAAAATGGAATCGGTGAATTTATCATGTTAAAAGTGGTAAATTTTCTGTCATATATAATATAATAACAATTAAATAACTATTATTTTTATAAATAAAATATACTTTTAAAAAATAAACATGAAATATGGTTACTAAAAACTGAACTACTTTACAATCATAGAGATGGTAGGCCGTATATACGCATGTGTAAAGTTTCCATTTTTGAACAATAATAATGGAAAGAAGGTAAGTGTTACTCTATATTTATATAATTATCATTATATAATAAATATTTTCTTATATAATTAAATACAATATTTTATAATATCCATCTGATGTGGTAATAAAAATGCATCACAACGATTCATGAGGTGGTAGTCTTCTGTACACATGAATGATGTTATCATTTATCAATGGATGTTAAGCTAAGAAATTATATGATATATTAATTTTACATAATAATTAATATATCATTAATATCACATATAAAAATAAAATCCATCATTATTAATATCCATGAGATACAATGATGTAAAATGAGTGACATCGGTACGTAAGGCAACTGTCTATTGTACACTCGAATGATGGTTTCATCTCCCATTTGATGGAAATTGGGATATTTTTTATTTATTCTATTAAAATAAATAAACTTTAGTATTAGGTAGATAAAAATTATATTATATCATTGATATTTAGTATGATTTTATGGATATGGAAGATTAAATAAAATAATGATGCTTCGTTAAGAGTGATACCTATTCTTCAGAAAACCTCTTTAGGTTTATACATAAATCCTTCCTAAATTAGAATTTTGAAAAACAATATTCCTCTAAAACATTTTTAGGCATATGAGTAATGGGTTTGTAGTGGTAATTACTGAATAAATTATTTTTTATGTGTTGAATGTAGAGTAAATGGGGTTCCCTTTTATAAGGGTTAAGGAGTTGTATTCTTATAAATACCCAAAACTATTTAATAATGGGAATATAAATCTAGATAAAAGTTCTCAAAAAAATTTAAATAAATTAGTGGAATAGATTTAATACTGAGAAACACCTCTACCATTCAAATGAAACATTTTTTATCTTTTTATCAGGTTTACCTCTAAGGTTACTCACTTTTACACTTTTAATTTTTTAAAATAGTGACATTTTTACTATTTTTACTATTTTTACTATTCATTATGGTCAATAATTAATTTGAAATTATTATATAATTTAAATTATTATAATTAAAAATATAAAATACATTTTATCAAATTTATTTCACAAAAGTAGCATAATTTAATTTAAAATAAAACCAATAAGCTTGGAAAAATGGGTTTCCAACAAAATACATTTTTCAGGGGAAAGATAATTCAACATTAACCTTATGACATTTAATATTCATTATATTCATTTAAATTAATATATATATATATATTATAAATTTTAATTAAATAATATTTTTATGGGTCATTTTAATAAATTTAAATAGGTAAACATTATGCACTTCGAAAAAGCTTTCAGAAAAATGCATTTTTTAAGTCTAAGAATATGCTTAAACTAAAATTGAGTATAAAAATAATTTAACCATAATTAATTGTATTAAATGTTAATAAATAAAACTTATATTTGTTAGAAATAAAATTAAAATCATAAGTTTTCTTTTACATTACATAATTTTTAACAAATAAATGAAAATTTAATAAAAATTAGTATGATTCGATATTCACTGAAAAATTAAAATATTCTAAAAATTTCCAAAAATTAACCCAATTTTAATATAAATTTATGGTATTAAAAAATGGTTTTTCATTTTATAAAATTACATTTATATAAAAAAATTTAATTATAATATTTTCCCATAAAATATAGCTACCAAAGCCTTCCAGACATATTATCACATGATTTCTAATTATAAATATCCATTAATACAACACAATAATTGTAGAAGCCTAATGTAATTGGATTTCAAGGTTCTTATTAATTAAACAGAAAATAAAACATGGAATATTTATTTTATACTACATAGTGATCTCCTAAATTCCATTTGAGCTCCTATAACTATATGGGATAATAAGGGGAATACAAAGAAATTGGTGAGCTAAAAATACTAATAAGTTAATAAACATGATAAAGCAAGATAATATTCAAGTCAAAGGTGTAACATTATTTCATAAAATATAAGGATAATTAGTTATTTAATTTAATATAATCATAAAGTACAAGGCATCATAATATCATGGAATCATAGGAAATGTGGTAGCAACATAAAACATGATATTTTTATAATTCAAGGGTAGCTATCCAAAAAATATCACAAGGTGGAAGAAGACAAATAATAGATTAGGTTCACTCCATAATCCCATACATGATGTCTCATGAGTCTAAAAAATTAACCAATGCAATGAAGTGATATATTTTTCTAGTCCCACATATTATATTCATTTCATATATAGAAATATTCTGGCCACATAAGGATATCAACCATAATGAATAAACATAATAATTTCACATGGAAATAAATGGGTTGCATAATCTTGTCTCATAACATAATCAAAATAGATTGCTTAAATGAGGTACTTAAGAGATGATAAAAAGTCATGTATTGAAAAATAAAAGTATTGTAAAATATACTAGGTATAATTATGAGATAAATATATATTGTATTAATAATCATTCTATAACATTAAATATAGAGAAAGTGAGTTAGAGAGAGAGTGGTCATAACCTGAATAAATGGATGGGTTAGAAAGAACCCTTACCTCACACATCCTTTTAGTTGATCACTAATTAACATGTTATATAGGGGTTTTAAAAAAGATATTAATTTATACCAAAATCACAATATTATTTATAATATCATATATTATCCCTTTTATAACAACTTATCACTCATTCGTTAACAATATTTCATTATCACTATGGTTCTAGGTATTTATTACCTTTTTTCCCATGCATGTTTCATCATTAATGTTTTTTATATCAAACATAAAATAAAATTATATCATCTATATAATTATATTCATAAATATATTTATTTCTCATTATATACTTATTTATTATCATTATTGATTTTTGAACATGGAAAATGAATAGCATCGCTTTGTAGAGACAGTATGTCAAATATACGCACATGTGACGTTGTCACTTTCTTAAAAGGTGAAAGGGTAAGGAAGGAAATTCTATATTAATTTCCATGAATCAATATCATGTAATATATATCATATATATTAATTAAATTTATGATTTTTTAAATTCCATTAAAATAATTAGTGGAAATCGAATCACATCGATGCATGAGGTGGCAGTCTTTCATACACACAAACGACGTTATCATTTCTTCAATGGATGGTGGGGTATGAAATTATATCATATTTTAATTTTAAATAATTATTTATATGTAATTAGCATATTATATTAATATAAAATTAATCCTTATTACCATCATGTAAAACGTTTGTGTAAAATGAACCACATCACTCTGTGAGGCGATAATCTGCCCTACACAAAGTTATGTTGTCATATTCTATATGGAATTGAAATTAATAGGGTATATATGATATTATTATTAAAAAGTATAATTATATCAAAAATAACATATAAAAATGATAGATACATCATTACATATATCTGTGATAATAGGTTAGGGAAAATAAATCGCATCTGTTCTTGAGGTGGTAGCATGTCATCCACACGATCAACGATTTCATTTCCCATTATATGGAGGTGGATATGGTTGTAATTAATTCTCAAAACATAATAACATGTAATTATATGGATTATACTATGGTGATTATATCATCATGTTTTAATAAAATTATAATTAGGTGGAAGAATAAATAAAATGAAATGCTCAACTAAGGATATTATCTCTTCTTCAGACAACTTATTTTGGTTTGCATCAAAAGCCTTTATGTAATCAAATTATAGTCAAGAAAAGGATTATAAAATAAGTTTGGGTAAGTAAGGATGTTTTTTTGTAAGTTATTTCTTGAATGAATTTTTTTTGGATGAGTGGAATGGAGTGTAGAGGGGTGGCCTTCTATAAGTGAGGGAAAGGGGACACATGAATGTTTTGAAAACAAAGTAATACACCCACAAATTTATCATGAAAAAAGGCCTCAAAATGAACTATTTTAAAATATAATAATATATAAGGTATAAATATTTCTATAAAATAGTAATAATACCGATTTTAGGTAATTTTTCACCCTTATAATTTTAGTTTAATCCCCTAGTAAACATGTTTATACCTTAACCACTCTAAATATTTTTTACTATTTTCATTATTCATTATAGTAAAAAAATGAAGATAAAATTATTAGATGATATAGATTATGTTTATTACAAATATGGAATCTATATTTCTAAATTAAATTTACATATATGGATGTCTATAGTTTACAAAATTAAATGTTTAGACATGTTGAAAAAAAAAAGGTTTTTAAGAAATGTATTTTTTTAGGAAAAGATAATGTCAAATTAACTATATGAAAAGTAACCATATTATATAAATTTAAAATATTATTTATAGATATATAATAAATAAATTTCATTTGAATTATTGATTAGGTATTGTTTTAATTATTTAAAAATGGATAAGCATTTTACACATTAAAATAGTTTTTTTTAAAAGGTGTTGTAAGGCCTAAAAATAATCATATAATAAAAGTAAATATATAGATGATATAAATGTAATGAGTTGGATTTAATATAAATAATTAATATTTATATTAATTTTAAATAAATAAATTATAATGTGGATTAATTTATTAAAATGATATAAAAAATTTATAAAAAATAGAATCTTTACTATTTAATGAAAAATGTTATTTTAATTGTGAGAAATAAAGAAATTTAACCATAATTTAATATCGACATTATGATTAAGAAAAATGTATTTTTATTTATCTTATCTATTATAAAAAATTGGGAAAAAATAATTTAAAATTACATCTGAAAACAGTAATAACACTGCATTTTAGAAAAAATAGTTTTTCATTAAAAAATGATTTTTCTTTGAAGTAGTTATTATTTATTTATAATAAATAAATGACCATTTAATTTATTTAAATTTTTTAAACCTGATGTTTTTCATAATTTATTTATTCCTATTCATTCCCACTAAATTAATGTCTAGTTTATAATGGGAATATTTAAATAATCATACTTTTATAGAGTATCATGTTTTGTTTTAAACCAGTGTTTCATGCATCACTTCATATTTAAGAGCTTGAATTTATTTAAAAATAAATATAATATAATTTATTTTTGTGTTGCATTTTCCACTAAGAATAGTTTTTCGTTTCATATATACCGTGGAACATAATTTTATTCATTTAATGTTTCAAGATCTTGAATTCTTCCCCCCTTAAATAAATTGTGTCCTCACAATTTAATATTTATCTCATTAATCAAGGGATAAAAATTTAAAAATACCTCTTTTGAAAACCATAGTGTAAAAATGGTCAGTAAAACATCCTCTTGAAAAGAGGAATATTGAATTTTGAAAGTCATCTAGAATAACATGTACTAGGTTTCCAAAGATGGTAACATTGGTGCAAGGTTATGATATGAACATGGAAAAAACCAAAAATAATAAAAGAGATTAATTTGATTCATCCTATACAAATTATCTTATGGTTGTTTTTTTTATTTGATTGAAATAGTAGACTTTTGGGTAATTAATGAAAAATACAGATTTTAAAAAATTTATCACCATTGTGACATTATTTTGATATAAGAATAACAAGAATGTTTATAGAATATTTTCTCATGAAAAAATATATATTTATGATTTAATATATTAAATATAAAAATATATTTTCGAATATAGAAATATATGTTTAATATTTAAGAAATCTCAATAATTTTTATGTTCAAAAAAAATATTTAGTTCTCTTTAAATCGTGCATTTAAAGGTTAAATATTAGTATTACATTTTATTTAAAGAGAAATATATAAAATTTGATTTAGAATAATCCAATTAATCCAATTTGAATCAATATTATAATTTATTTTCCTATAAAAACACTATTGTTCTGTAAAAAACCATTTTTTGGAAAATGGTTTTCATTACGTTTTGCAAACATATATTTAATTTAATTTTTTCATGTTCATAAAGTTGAATAATGTAAAATATATTCCATAATTTTAATCATAATAATAATTTTTTTAATAATTTCAATTTATTTTTTCATAATGTATAGTAATGGCTATAAATATTTATTACATCAATTAAGGGTAAAAGGGGTTAAAATGGTTAAAAATAAAGAGATAAGGAATCAATATAACACAAAACACTTTCTAAAACATAGTAGGATTGATCTATTTCAAACATAACTTTATTATATTCTAACACCTTACAGTTTTAAGCCACATTAATAATAAAATTTCTTTATATTATTTTAATATTTTACATAATTCCATGTGTGTCTGTCCTCTCACTTATAAAAAGAAACCTATTACCTAACATTTTTCACAAAAATAGAAAGCCATTTAATTGGTAAAAAATTATCCAAAACATTTTTTTATTCATTCATTTATTTATTAAGCATTTTTTATTATTCAAAGATAATCTTATGAAGGAATATGGTTAAATCAAAATGAGGTCACTCAAAGAAGAGGTAATCATCATTAACAGGACAATCAAAGTATATTTCATCCTTTAATTCCTGAAAAATATATTGTAAATATACTAAAATAAATACTAAAGTTAATAATAAAAATAATATATTTTTATGGTTAGGGTACAACAATTTTTCTCCTCTTTTCCATCATATGGAAAATGAAAAGATCGTGTGTGTGTGTGTGTGTGTGTGTGTGTATATGACCTTCCATATCCATAAAACAATGTAAATCTATTATCATAACAAATTACATGAATATTTATAAAGATTGAAATAATGAATATATATGATATTTATGATATAATAAACATTCTAGAAATATAGAATTTAATTTACCTTCTAACCCTTCCACCCATTAACAAATGATAATGTTGCTAGTGTGAACCTATGGAGTACCACCTCTACAAAGTAATGCTATTTATTTTTTATAACCAAATTTAAAGGATGATTGTAAATATTTAAACAATTTAAATATATGTTATTTATCTCATTATTAACATTCTAGGTAATATGTAACAATGAGAGATAAGAAAGGATTGAAACTATTGATTAGAAGCATACATGAAAAATGAGACAATTAACACTTTAAATGATGATTTTAATTAAAAAGTAGTAATAAATGGGTGATGAAATGTTATAGTTAGATCATATGTTATATTATTAAAATTTATATGGTTACGTAATATAATTATAAAAAATTTGAATTTATTATACCAGAGGCTAAAATTACATTTGTTGTTTGTCAGAGTTGACGTGTGAGTATATTTCACAATCTCATCCTTATTTAGGATTGTTTAAACTCATTTTTTATTTTGGGTAATTTCATGAAAATTAAATATTACAACCCATATATTTTATTCTAAAATGATTATATTTTGGTTTTTCAAGTAATAGTTCCATTTTTACCTTTATTTCCTTACACAAAGACCAAGACAATGTTTTCATGTAAAGCTAGATTTTTTTTAATGTTTGGTGAGTAATATATTTCTTCTATATACATAATTTCATTAAAATTAATTAAAAAATATTTTTAATTTTATCATGTTATTTTTAATTTAATTTTTACCCTTTCTTACTATATATAATAAGGGTAAATAGGAATATTCTTGCCTTCTTCCAAATGAGGTTCTTGTTACTGAATGTGTGAAGAAAATAATTTTTTAACATAAACTACATGAATAACATTTCCCATTACCACAACTATTTATTTCCTAGAACCTTACATTAAATTTTTTAGGGATTTTTTCAATGAAAAGTTTTTATAATATTTTATAATTTCTTAGATTTTAATATTGTTGAATTCAAAATGAAATATTTGTTTTTCTAATCAAATATTTCATATATATTTTTAAAGTATTTTTTATCTATGTCAATATCATATGAACAATATTATTATTTACTAGGGATAATATCAACTGGTAAAATCCCTTTAATTACACTGGATGGCTTATGATCATGTTGTTTTATTTATTGTCATGGAAAAACATTAAAATTTCATATTCTATTTTTTCATAATAAATTTCTATGTTGATTATGTATGGAAAATTTATTCATTTCATTCATATGATGAATACATTGATTATAGTTATTGGTGGGAAGGGATGTTTTAACATCCCAATATTTTTTGAAATAGATTTTCAAACAAATTCGGTTTTTATAACTTTTATTACAAAGAATACTGAGTTTTTAAGAAAAGTGACATACTATTAAACTATTATTATTTAATATGATAGTTATCGCACAACATTGGAATGGAAGGTATGAATGAGATTGTATGAATTATGAAAATATATGGTTTACATGTGTATATATATCAAATTTTTGGGAAACCAATTAATTATAAATGAAAATAAAATTCATTTTAAAATAAAGGAAATCATTTTCTGTATAATTCTTATTATGTGAACAAATGCATTTATCCTCAATAAATTAAACAAATAACTATTTGTGACATATATTAATGAAATATATATACTAAAATTTTATTAAAATTTTTATTATATATCTTATGTGTGTTCTGTTCATGATATAAGAAAAAATCCAATTTTATTCTTACAAATTAATTTTTTTTTAAATAAGTTTTCTCAAAATTTGCATACTTATTTTAACATTAATTTTTTCTATTTTAGAAAATTAATTTGAAAAAATTAATTTCATTTTTTAAATAATCATATAAAACTTATCTTATAGTGATTTGTTAGGAATTTTCAGAAAAGATAATATTTTCACTGAATAGTGAAAAAAATTATTTTTATTAAGAATTGTATATTCATTTATTGTGTTTAAAAACATAAAAATTATTTTTACGATTTATAAAGTAAATATAGTTCAATAATATATTTATTAATTCAATTAAGGCAATTTTAATAACTTTTATACTAAATGTTTATATAAAAAAATTTAGAATTTTACGGATTTTCTCTTTGTAAAATCGATGTTTTAATCGCGTATATGGGTTTAATTTTAAGCTAAATATTCTACATTTGTAAGTAGAATTTGGGAAAAATTGATTCTAAATGTTTTATCAGATTAATTAATATTATATAATTAGTTCAAATTAAATTTTCACCTTAATAAATTAGAAAACTAAAAGTAATTAATTATTGTGGTTAAGGTTCAAATAATAATATCGTGGGTTAAAAAAGATGAAAGTTAAAATGACCTATAAACTTCTTCAAAACCCATTTTATGGAAATAATTCAACTTTATAACCTATAAATTTCTATAATGACCAAATTTGAAGCAGTTGGCTTTTGAAAAACATGGGTACACTTTATTCCTTCAAAAAAATCCATGTGTGTCTTCTCCCCTACAAATAACAGATCACCCACTCTCCTCTCATATTCACGCTTAAAAATGCCTTTTTTGACTTGATCTACAAAAATTAATTCCTTATTTCCCTCCCCATGACCTGTATCTTTTATGTTTATATGAAATCCATCATGATAGGTCTTTTGGCTCTAACATAATGAGTATGTCTGAAGATTCTGTATCATTCCTAAATGAGTGTTTCTATTTTTATTTCTCCCTCCACCTCCTTCAATTATTTTTAATACATGAAAATATAATAAACATAGTATAATAAATATAATGGTTTTTTATTATTTAATGTTGATAACCTATATTTATCTCCTCTTTCCTCAAATGGGAAACAAAAACATTGATCATGTGTATGAAGGACTACCACCTAGTGAAATGAAGCTTTTCATTTCCCATTACCAATTATAAAGGATAGATATAATGATATATATATGTATATATATATATATTATATATTATATTTATGAATAAAATAACTCTTTAATTATAATATCACTTCTAAAATTATTACCTCTCGATCCCATGGAATATAATGGCATCGCTTGTGTGTACGACAGACTACCAGCTCACAAAAAAATGTGATTTGTATTTAATTTATATTTTAATTAGATGGTAATACAAGTAGATTAAATGAATTTATATGATATTTTTTACATAATTATACTTATGTAATTATTATATCACATGTACATTCTTACATTATATTCTATAGGGAATATGATAACATTTCTCATGTGTACGTCGGACAACCGCCACACAAAGGGACGTGATTATTTATTCAATTACACTTTACATAGAAAGTAATAAATATAGTTTTTATGAAGATTTTGGGATATATATGACATAAAAATTATGATCATAAGGTAATATATTATATTCCATTATTTGTTTTTATCCTTCAATAAAATGGAAATAGCGTTCTTGCATACATACAACCTACTATCTTAATGAATGTTTTAACTCATTTTCTATCTCTAACATTAATGGATTACTAAAAATAAATATATAATGAATATATATGATATTTTTATCATGTTTAAAATTTTATAGATTATTTAACCATGAAAAAATGATAGTACCAAATATTAAAAAAAACTTACATGACAAACAAATCAGTTTTTACCCAAAATGTGATATTAATAAAGAATTGTTAATAAAAGGGTAATAAAAGGTCATAAGTGGATCATATATGGTATGATAAATATTATTATGGGTTTTTAATATATTTATAGAATAAATATTTTTATTATATAGGATGTTATAATTTGTATGAATGAAGTTTAGACATATAGTTTGGGATTTTTGTCTTAATTTTCCCTCTTTAAGATACACATTATGTTATATATCTATCGTTTATTATGATATGTATATATAACCACATTGAAATTTAATATCATGAATTTAATTATTCCCATGATATTTAATGTTTCATATACTGTTAGTATTTCATGGGGCTTATGATTCATTATTAGCAAAGTAGTAAGGGTTTTATGATACAATGTCACCATTTATTGGGATTTTTTATGTTTATGCTTTTGATGATGAAATGTTATGATCTATCTCTAAACATACTCATTAAATTTCTTAACATTTATATGTGTCAGGAGAATACATGATTTCCTTTAATTTTATACACTTTATTCTCATTAATCCAAAATAATGTTTTTTATGAAAAACTAATTTTATTTATCTCTTTGGTCGAATTTTTTTCTTCCATATCCATTTTTTATAAAAATGTTTTCAAAAATAATATAAGTTTCCACTATGATTGTTTTAAAATAAATTACCTAGGTTTTTTTTTAAAATGGTTTTAAATTACTCATCATACAGTTTTCAACACAATTCCATTTTGGATTTTCCACAAAAATATAAAATGGAATATTTGTTTTTAACATGTTTGATGTGAATATTATTTCCCATTATCATGAAAACTCAATGTTTTAAAGATTACTTTATATGTTTCGAAGGTTATATTTATTGAAGAGGATTTTGAAAATGGTTTATGTCTTATAAATTATTTTTCAATGTGAAAAGGGTATATTCGTCATGGAAATTTTTAAATGATTTTAATGTTTCTTTGAAATATTACAAGGTTATTTTAAAAGAAAATAATTTTAGAAAGGTTTTATAAATTTCCTTTTTTAAAATATTATCTTAAAAGTGGAAAGGATATTTTTATTAAGAAATATTCCAATTTATCTGTAAAAAAATTCCATCAAAGATGAAATACATTGATGTTACATTTTCTTTATTGTGTATATGATCCAATGATACCATTATTGCTCTTTCTCTGAACAATTCATGTTTATAAGAAAAATATTTTTAGAAACCCTTTCATTTTCAAAGGGTTATGAATGATAAATTTGTTATTAAAACCATTTCTTATCAAGGGTTTTGATATTAATACTATATTATGAAATTCATTTTATTCATGGGTTCTGATATGATAAATGGGTAATGGAGCGCATTTATTTTCATGGGTTCTAATATGATGATTGTTTTATGCTCTTGTGTATCAACTATGTGTGATTTTAATTATGTGATGGTTGTTATGTTATAACCAATTATGGTAGTTACATTATAACTGTGGAAAGTTCCCACATTATAACCAAAGTTAGGTGGGATGTATATCTACATCCAATGATTTTGGTAATGATTGAGATATCATGATATATATATAGGACTTGAATGTAGAGTTAACTCTTTTAAGCAAGGTACTTTTTCAACTATGATAGTCTTTAGATTTTACTTTGAATACTATAATGTTTTGGTGAGTGAACCCAATCCACTATGATATTTTTGGAACTAAGGCTTTTCTACATAGGAAATGATTCTCAATTCTTATGAGTACTCCACAAATATTTTTCTAATGAAAATTTTACGTTCTAGTGTCTCATGTTCTTTGATTCAATTGTAATTCATGTCTTATGAACTACTATGATTTATTCCATGACTCATGTTAACAATCTATGAAATGTTGGGTATGGACTCCAAATTTTATTATCATATTCTCATACCCTTATGCTCATGTTAAGTTGTTATCTCCCTTGTTTACTAAAACTAAGAATCTAATCTCACGGTTTGTTATTTTTTATTTCCTTAGATAATAGAGAATTATATTATGTATGGTGTGTAAATAATGGGATATATTTATGAGTAATTATGTGAGAAAATATCTAGAACTCTTATGTAATAGTTTTCTATGTATACATGTTTCTAAAAGTTTTATAACTAAAATCTTCTAGTGATAATAATTTTGTTATGTGATTAATATTCATCTATTAAGATGTAATATTTATCTATGAAAGTTCAGGCCTTTAATGTTGGTATTAGAGAAAAAATTTAGTTAACCATGGAAACTAGGATGAGAAAACAATAGTGATATTTCTTGATATACGATTAAGGATATTTTTAGGGATTTTTCTATGGATAAGTATATGGATGTTTCAAAGTATAAGAAAAAAGTCATAGAATTTTTTTAAATGATAGAGTAAGTGGATTTGATGAAATTACATCCCTTTCCAAATACTATACATGGATGTGGTTTTGGAATCAATGAACCAAGGGGTAATATCTCTGAAAAAATCACTTCGAGCTTGACTCAAGAATTACCCAGTACACAATAATGGGCCTTAGTAAAAACCTACAATGAAACACCCCTGGGGTATTCCTTTTAAATTAAAAAAATGAACTATCATGAGGCATTTAAATACTGATCCTGAATAGAATATGTTATACCTAAAGTTTCATATATAGAAAATATTTTATCATGATTTAGAATTCCTATAATTAATTATTCCAGGTAATATGGTTTTATACTATGAATATTATTACTTACAGTATTCTCTTTCATTTTATTCAAATGTGAGAACTAAAAAGAACTCATGTAATGTTGAAATTGAAAGATAATTTGTTGATGATCGTCTAAATAGGATGATGAATGGAGTAATGGATATTGTTGTTATGCTTAATCAATTATCATAATTTATGATTAACACCATACACCTTAACCAACTCTCATAGTCACCATGGAAAATAAAGACATAGTTTTATGAGATCTTGGGTGGTGGATACTATGAAATAAAGAATATTCATTCTCTTATATATGGAAAATGTGGGAATAATCACAATAGGGAATGTATCAATAGAAAGAGAAGATGTTTAATCTATGAAGATGAATGGCACAGAGTAATCAATTTCCAGGGAAAATTGAAATGTTCATTTAATGAAATAAATGATAATAATGGTTTCCTTAATGAACAATAAATGGTTATATTTTAGGAATGCTGAAATTATGGGAACTATAAAAAATGATGTACTGGGGGATATCTTAAGAAGATGATAAAAAATGTGGTATGAGAAATGGTTTTTTTATGATGATGAGAATACCAATGACATAAGTACCGACATATAAATAAATTAGACAATGAATCCTAATTTGTGGTTCAATAATGAAATAGAATGATTGAAGTGATTATGAATTAGAATTAAAGAATTATTATACATAATGGTTTTTCTTTAGAAGTTTTGAATTAAGGATTTTTATAAATATATTTAATGGTATTGATGAACAAGAAAATTGATTTAATGGAAAGGTGATATTTCATAGAAAATACTTGATTAATGGAAAGATAACACGTAATATATACCTGATGTTGAGATATTGATATTTAGATAAATAGATATTTGATATAGATTAAATAAATTGGATATTATTTATGACCTTAAAACTGATTAATGATTCATTGGAAAAGTGCTTTATGTTATCATTGATGGATTTGGCAGCATTTTTTTGTTTTTTGGAAAATATTCAATGATTTGTGATTTTATTTAAGGAATGATAAAAGAGTTAATTTTTTAAACTATGATTTTATTTATTACTTTTTATGGTAATTTAGGATATTAAAATTCCTTAAGATAATATTTGATAAATATAATCACATATTTTGTATGTGACATTAAGAGATACTTCATGTTGTCTGTGAAATTAATGATAATTTGATTTTGGTAATTTTGAGACATTGTTTCTAAGATATTGGATTTCAACATTTCACCGACTTGGAGGAGCCTTAACATTAACTATTCATAGAATGGATTAAGTTTAAATGTGGATGTTAATGGATAATTTTTTTATCAATTTCAGTTTTGGTAAATATTTAGATGATAGAGGATAGAATTATGGATCTTTTAATGATTTTAAAGGATTAATCATGAAAAAAAATTAATAATTAATATTCATTTCATGGATGAAGTGGAAATTGATAGAAGTATACAAACATATAATATTTTTCATATGATTAAATAAGGATGTTGTTCCAATGGTATTTGGGTCCCTTTTAAATTCTTGATCATAATGTGATAGTAACTTTTCAATTGGAGCTTCCACTAAATCCATCTCATTTTTACAGTGTGTTCCATGTATCTCTCTAGATGAGGTATATACCACCCCCTAAATATGTACTAAACATAGAGGTTGTATCTCTAGAAGATGATATTTCATATGTGTAACAACCATTAGAGATTATAGATCATACACAGAAAGTGTTCTGCAACTAGACCACTCACCAGGTCAATGTTTTGTGGAAAACCCACCAGTTTTAGGAAGTCATATAAGAGCCTATGGTTTTAAAGAGGTAGATCTATCCTCAGTTTCATTTACCAAAGTGATTGGATTTTTAGGGTGAAATTAATTTTATAGTGGTTAGTATATAATAACCAGAAATTTTATGAAATATTTTTTCTCAAATAAATTTAATTTCCTCGATAGGTTACATTACATACAACATTGAGTTTTAACAAAATAACACATACTATTAAAATATATTTATTTAATATAATTTTTATTGCATATCAATTAGAATGTAAAGTAAGAAAATTATTAAATATACTATGAAAAAATATTTTTTATACACATATGTAAAATTAGTACTTTTTGGACTAATTAATTAGAAATGGAAATATAAACCATGTGAAAATAAAGGAAATCTCTTTTTGTAAAAATCTTTTTATGTTCCCAAAAGTCATTTTACGTTAATAAATTAAACAAATAAATTATATAGAATTATTTTAATTAAATTTACATATTATATAATCTATCAATGGTTTCTAATTTACCTTAACTATTTTTTAGGTGTGATATAAAAATAAATCCAATTTTACGTTAAAATTTTATTTTTCTAAAAACCAGTTTTGTCACATTTTGTGAATATATTTGAAAATCAATTTTTACCAAATTTCAAAAAAAATTGAAAAAATTAACATCATTTAAGAAATAAATATTTTATTATTATATTGTATTTAATTTTTATAATTTCTCAAAAATATAAATTTTTCTCTGAATAGTGAAAAATACTGGATTCTCTTAAGAATTGTCTTTTCTTTTAAAGAATTTTAAAATGTACGCATTTTTAATATGTTTTTAAAATTAAAATTAGTTATATTTTTTATTAATTAATCCAATTTATGTATTTTGAAAAAAAGTTATATTTCATTTTTATATTAATACTTTTTAGACTTTTGAAGATTTTTTCTTTGAAAACCCACTTTTTCATCCCATCAATAGGATTAATTTTAAATAAAAATTTTCCACATATGTTAATTGAATTTCTTAAAAATGATTCTATATTTTGGAATCATAATAATTAAAATACTCAAATTAGGTAAACCTAATTTTTTACCATAATGAATCATAAAATAGTAAAAATCAGTTAACGTAGTTATGTTTAAAACATGTTTATTTAGGGATAATCTCAAAATATAGGGGGTAAAATTACCTATAAACATATCAAAAAAAAAATTATAGCCATATTTAGACTTTATCACATATAAGTATCAATAATAATTCCTTTTAAAAAAATCATGTTAAAAAACGTGGGTACGAATTATTCTTTTCAAAAATTTCATGTGTGTCCTCTACCCCACCTATGAAAACCCACACCCTCTCATCCCCTAAAAACACTTACAAAATTTTTATTGGAAAATAATTTTAAAAATAAAAACACCAGTTCCCCATCCATGACATAGATCCATTGGTTTGGTCAAAAATCCATACTATGAAGTATTTTGGTGCTAATATAAGAAGTTTGTCTGAAAATGAGGATTCATTCTTAAATGATCATTTCTATTATATTTCTTTCTCTAACTCATTAAAATATTATTAAAACATGATAATAAATTAAAATATAAATATTACCTAAAATTATAGGTAATTATGTTAAGTTAATTTCCTTTATTCATCTCTTATTCCATCAAATGGGAAATGAAGCTGTCAATCATGTGTACAGCGGGCTACCACCTCCTAAACCGACATAATTTTTTTTCCTATCACCACTTCTAATGATTTTACATAATCATGGATTTAAATTATATATATGATATTTATTACATATACATATATATATATTTAATTATAATCTCACAACTCCATTCTTGCATCCCAACCCATTAGAAAACTACTACATCGTTCATGTTTACCGTGGTCTACGACCTCACGAACTGATATGACATATTTTTCATTTATATTTTACTTGGATGGTAATAAGAATAGATTAAATGAATTTAAATTTTTATAGGAAACATAATTATTCTTATTTAATTTTAATAACACATATAACTTATTACTTTAGATTTTGTGGGTGATACAATAGCATCGCTCGTGTGTACGGCGGACTACCGCCTCGGGAAGCCATGTGATTCATTCTTAACATTCTCTTTACATTGAAAGTAATAAGGTTGGGTCTAATAAAATTATTTAATATATATGACATATAAATTATTATAAAAATTTAATATATTATTTACCTTTCTTTAATTTATCTGTTAAGAAAATGGAAATTATGTTCATGCGTAGATACATCCTACCATCACCAAGCATAGTGTAATAGATTTTCAATATATAACATTAATGGATTATCATAAATAATTATATAATGAATTTATATAATTTTTATATCATATTTAACATTATTTACATGATTTATCATAGTCAAAATGAATGGACCAAATATGTGAAACCAAAACATACATAAAAAATAAAGTAGTTATTACCTTAAATGTGATTTCAATAGAGAATTGTTAATAAAAGGGTAATAAAATTTATTACATACATAATATATGGTATGATTAATAAAATTATTATTATTTAAAATATTTATAATAAATATATAATAATTATAAAGGATTTTCAAATGTGTAAGAAATTTTTCGAGACTTATGGTAAAGGATTTTTATCTCAATTTTCCATTTTTTGGACATACATTATGTTATGAACTTATCTTAATTTATGAGTTGTATATACATCCATGCTGAAATTTATATCATTAATTATTTTATTATTATGGTATTTAAGTTTTCATTTTGTTTTATTATTTCATGGGGTATATGATACATTGTTACAAAAGTGGTAAGGTTTTTTTGATACAATCTCATATTTTATTGGGATTGTTTATGTGTATGCGTCTAATGATAAAATATTATGATTTATCTCCCAAAATATTAATATAATAGGGTTATTTCAAGAATATAAATTCATTTCAATCATTTTCCTATCATTATAATCAACAAACCAATATAATTTCATTACAGAAAACATGTTTTATTTATCTCTTCGGCCAAAAACCCTTTTTCATCCATATCAATTTTTTCCAAAATCAAATTAATTTTTCTAATGTTCCTATATGATTTTTAAATAAATTTTTACCAATTATTGGTTTTAAAAAATATTTTATTATAATAGTCATTTGTTTTTTCAAATAATTCACTTTTGGGGGTATTTTTGTAAATGTGAAAGGAATATATTTTTTTAATGTGAATGGAATGAACTGTATTTCTAATTTCCATGACCACTATATTTTTAAAACTACTATTATATTTTTCCAATATTATTTTGAATGAATATTATTTTGAATGTGTTTTATGTTTTGAAAAAAAATCAAAGTGGAATGTGTATTTTCCAGGTGAAAATTTTTAAATAATTTTTTATTCTTCCTTTATATGCTTCCAAGGAAATTTTCAATGTAAATATTTTGATAATATTTTATAAATTTTTAGTTTTAAAAAGTTATTTTCAAAGTGGGGAGGCTATTTTCCTCCATAAATTTTCTAAGAGATCATTCAAAATCACTTTCGACCAAATAATTCATTCATTATTGTTATATATGGTTTACTAAGGATATGTTCAAAGGATAAAATTCTTATTCTTTCTCTAGATGGTTTAATTTTATATGAAAATATGTTTATAAAACTCTTTAATTTTCCATGTGTTTTGATATGATAATTGTTTATGAAACAAATTTTATTCCATGGTTTCTCCCTAAATGGTCTGAAGGCCTTTATATTTTTATTTATTTTTGATAATGACCTTTTTTAACTGGGTTGAGATGGAACCCTTACATAACCAATAAGACCATTGTAATAAGGGCTAGGACCTTACCCAAAGGCCCAGACGTACAATTCACAATACATGACCTGAAGGCCTAACCAAACTACACTAGAACTACCCCTCCCTAAAATATACATCATTGAAGGTTCCCAGCCCCCCACCTCGCATTAATGATTGGATAGAATTTCTCCATGTAGAGATGAAAAGTGCCTCGTACCAATGATATTTTCTATACCCTCTCGTTATTTAAATTTTTTTAGCTCTCCTCTATTGGTTGCTACTTTCTCTAAAGCCTATTCTGCACCTACTCTTATGTGGTATGCCTGGGCTGCTTCTTTGTCTTTGTGTCCTGAAGGCCCTATGACCCAAAGTCCATTGGCGACCAAAAATCCATGTGGCCCGAAGGCCCTTGGGGGCCCAAAGGCCATGTGGCCTAAAGGCCCTAAGACCCATAGGCCCAAACCAGTGTCCTAAAGGCCCAAATCAGATAAATAGTTTCATATGCTACATTTTCACACAGTAACTACTACAATAATTGTGTAGTAACCAAAAAATTCACCTCCACTCAGATTTGATCCTGGGTCATTCAGAAGCAAGGAAGGATTCTCTACCATTTTTGGTGCATGCTCATTGTTACATTTCATTGGATCTAATATGAATAGTGTGTTATAGTACCAATTTCTTTTAATGGGTTTTGATATAATAAATGAGTTGTGAATCACATTTATATTCATGGGTTCTAATATTGTTAATGTTTTATGATGTTGTGTAATATCTATATATAGTTTTAATTATTTTATTCTGGTTAAGTTATAACCATGAACGGTGGTTATGTAATATCCAATTATGGTGGTTACATTATAACCAAAGGCTAGTGGGACTTATATCTTCATCCAATGTATTGGGTAATGATTGAGATCTCATGAGATAAATAGTAATGGAATGATGAGTAAACTCAATTTGGTAAGGGACTTTGTCCACTATGACAGTATTGGGAATTAAGATTCACTAATATGATGATTTTGGGAGTGAACCTAATCCACAATGATAGTATTGTAAATTATCCATGATTACTAAGGAAATGATTTTATATTCTCATCTATATTCCATATATCTATGTATTATTCAAAATGTTATGTTCTCATGGATCATTTTCTATGATTCCTTTATGATTCATATCTTATGAACTATCATGATTTATGATAGGACTCAATTTCATAATCTATTATATGAATTTTATGGTTTTAAAATGTTATTATCGTGTTCATATATAATTATGCTCATGTTAATTTGATATATCTCTTGTTTCCTCTTAATGTTCCCCTAATTTCTCCATTTCAAAGGTTTTTTCCCATGCTATGAAAATGGGTATTATTTATTATATGTCTAATAAGGGTTATAGTTATGATGAACTAAGATGGAGATGATTTAGAACTCTTACAGATCATTTTACTATGTTTCTATGTTTCCAAAGTCATTATACATAAATGATTATGGAATTGATCATTATTTTATGTAATGAATATTCATTTATTAAGATATAATATTTATGTTTGAGATGCTTGGGTATTTAAACCAATTAATCCTCATGATGCATCAATGGGTCTCATGAGACAATATTGTTTTTGAATTTGGACTAAATATTACCTATATATATATTATGTCTTGGCACAAGACCTTAACGGTATGATTATGATTTCTTAAATTAAAAATTTTATCAGTATCTACCTAGTTATTGTTATCTAAGTGTTTATTAATGTTGATGTTTCTTCCAAGGATTTGGTAGAATTTTATGATATTGGTTATATGGAATATTTTATTATTGTTTATCTATATCATATTATTCATTCTATAATTGTCCTTTGATATATTCACCTTTTTTCTTTCCCTTATGAAACATATAATCTCAACATTTATTAATTTTTCCTTTCCCTAATAAACCAATAATAGATCTATGAATGATTTCAAGGATATAATGGAATAAATAATAATGTTATCATAATATTTTAAGTCATATTTTAGGTTTTTTGATGTAATGTGAGAATCATGTATGTATCTAGTCTTCCGAGATTTCTAAACCATTATATTATTCTTGATATGACCCCTTGAATCTTTTGGAATTGTATTCAAATAACCACCATCTCTAGATTACTATATTGGGGGTGTTACTGGGATTATAAAGGATTTCTATATTGTGAAGATCATATTCTTATATGAGAACCATATTTTAATTCTATTTTGCATTTACATGGTAGGATTTATGTTTCAATTTTACTCTGGGAATATTGATGAGGGATTTTTATATCTCTTTTTAAGCAGTTCATCCTAGTATAACCATGATTTACCATGGTGTTAAGAGATACTTTTGGCATAAGGTCGTGGAACATGATTCATATTATATTGTTTTTATATGTTTCAACTATGTGTATATGATATATAAACATCATGGGATAATAATATTCTTCAGTCAATACATGTTCATGAGTATAAATTAGATGATGTAACTATTTATATTGGTATAGTATTCATGAGATTAAATAAATGGAATTATATTGAATGGGTTATCATTAATCAAGTGAATAAATTTTACTATTTTCTTCTTATTAGTGTGACAAAAATAGTTAATGATATTTGGAAAATTTATGTTGATGAGATTATGAGACTTCATGGGATACATAGTAACATTATGTCTAATCATGATGTAAGATATTATTCTATAATCAATAAATCATTGTAAATGGATTTTTCTTCTCTCGCAAAGTTACATATAGATTATCAACGAAATATGGATATCCAGTCTGAGCATACAGTGTTTGGGCGGTTCATGTATCCTTGGAAACCCATTTATATAATATAAAATAGAAATCCGATATTTACATGTCTCAATTTGAGTTTTTTTTATGGAAGGATATGTTTGAATCCTTAAAATTGGATCAAAGATATAGAGGAACCTTCCATTTCATTTATCATGGTGAAAAAGATTTCTGGTCATTCACAAATTATTGTGAAGATGTTGTGTAAGACACATATTAGGAATAACCCTTTTGTAAATCATAGGAATAACCCAATATTTCATTATTTCTTGACTTGGTTTGAATAATAATTAATTCATAAGATATGTATGTTGTCTCCATGCTATTTTAGGTCATAAAAATCTTAGAAAGGATTGTGTATGTGTTTTTGTATCTTCTATTTCCTTCAAAGTATGGTTTAATTAAATATTATTTTCATATATCATGGTTGTGTATTTATAAACTAAATATATCTTATATTCTGAAATGTGATGATATATATCTTGATCAAGAATATTTTTTTTTGGTTATGTTGGTTTGGATTCTTGATCATAGTGATATTTAGTTTTGGAGAATGTTCATGTCACATGTACCTATGTTGTGGTAGTAGGGATGCATAGAGGAGAAAACTTGTGGACAAAAATATAAAATGAGTTCACACTATTAGTATTTATTCATTAGGTTTTTTAAATGATAATTCTTTGATACTATATTCCATATACTGTAGAGTTTGTAACAAAATTCATAGTTGAGGTATGTGTTTGGTTTTATTTTAATGTCATTGAATATAATTTTGGTAGTTTTTGAGTTTGATTGGGAGGTATTGGGGTGATGTAAAGTGAAAGGATAGGGTAAATAAGTCAAAAACTACTTGTATACACCTATAGGTACCACCACATACTTGGTGTTAGGTATAAGGATTCGTATGGAAGTGGTAGAAATTTTGTATAACATGTTTTTCCAATAGGTCATTAGTGGTTGGAGAATGAGTAATCGATAGATTACTGGGGGGGGTTTTATCATAGTTAGTTTTATAATTTCGTACCCTAGAAATTACACATTAGTCCTATATTTCTCATTATATGGATCTTTTTTATTGATCTTTGAAACTCATAACGTCTCTCCTCTTTATTAATAAAAAAAATTCCTAGTTTTTATCTTGGATTAAAAATCCATGACTACGGTAGAATTTATTTATGTGAGTTATATAAGAAGCCTATTATTTTGGGGAAAGAAATAGGGTTAATTCACTTTTTAATTATAATATCAATTATTTCCTTCTAGTTCTCTAATTAATTTCTTTACATGTGTTATTATTTTAAAAGAGGATTCAAACCCTATGTAGATTGTTAAAATATTATTGGGTAGGTAGAATATTTTATTTCATTGGTTTTTTAATTATGGGATTATGTGAAATGCAAACTTCTCTAGTGATTTAATTTTTTATTTCAGTTTAAAAACCACAAAAATTTATTCTAATGTTGTAGTAAATTTGTTTTTATTTTTTTCATTCTGCAAATTTTATAATTGTTTTTTAAAGATATAATTTTAAAATTTCATATGTGGATATTTTAATCTATAAATTAAATGATTTCATAATATTTCTGAATGGTGTAATAATATGTTGAATAATTTATGTTTAGTAAGAGAGTTATAAAAGTCAATTTTATATAGTTATTTTGATATGTAATGTGTGAATAAAATCTATATAAATTCATTTTGTGAATACATCTTTTTATGATCTATTCTAGACTTTTTACTTGGTATTAAGTTATTTCTTGAGGAATGTTTTAAGAATTTAAATTAAAGGTTGTTTCAAGTGATATAAAAATGTGGATTTTTTTACTTATTTAAGAATTAATATCTACGAATCAATGTAGAATAATATTATACTTTTGGTGGGATTAAATATATCATGGAGTTTGATTATAGGATCAATGAAATGTGTTGAGCCTAATGATTATTGTGAGTGAATTTAAAATTGATTGATTTATCCAAAGGGGAAAACATAAGGATGAATACGATGTACTATGTTTGAAGAAAATTTATTCTTCCATTATTTACACTAATTATTTTGTATAATGAATGGTTTTATGATGTTAGCCTATTTTAGGTAGCTTTAGGATAGGATCAGATTATGTTAGGCTTGATATTTCTCAAAACATATTGCATTATATGAGTTAGGAATTATTGTATATGATATGTTCTTAATTATATGGGATTTCATATGGTTATCATAGTTGGACCCTACTTAGAACCTGAAGATATAAGAAAATATATGGTTTTTTTCCTTAATATATGGATACTAGAATTGGCCAATGTAGTTATGATATATTTTGGTGACTTTTTAGAAAATAATAAATTATTACATTACTGAAAGTAATAATTAATAAATAATTTAATTATTTATACTTTCTATAAATGATCACAAATAAATATTTTACATGCCAGGGGTTATAGAAGGTTCTATTATGAATTTATTATTTCCATTAATATATACACAACCTATGGGTTGATATTTTATTTTTATTCCATTTCATGTAAAAATGACATTAGTAGGAGGGAGTTTCTATTAGAAGACACCATAGAGTTAGGTATTTGTGTTTTACAGTCATTTTTAGGGGGTTGTGTACACCATGTTTTATTTCCAATTGTTGTTGTATTATCAATATTTATTTGTTTGAAATTTAACATTATGTATTGTTTGTTTTTATGATATATGTGAGAACATAGGGGATTATTTTTTGATATATCAATATTATTTTCCCTGTTATATTTTATTTTTTTCTATGAGGAATACTTTTTTATTTTTAATGTTATTTATATTAAAGTAAAAATATATCCCCATGAAATAATCTTATCCCCCAACACTATTTTTATTCCTATGATAATTGGGAATAAAATTTTAGGCCATCAAGTATTTCTATATGGTGGCACAGTCATTTTATGGTGGGACGTTAGAAGAAAATCATTTAAAGTGATTTTTTATTACCATTTTTGTGGTACCTAGGAAATTAATATTCAAGGATATATAAATATTATATTTTATAGTACCTATATAATATGTTTTAATGTCTTTTAATAAAATATTTTTAGTCATGATTGATGAGAATACACATTCCAAAATCCAAGACTTTTAACACATTAGTTCTTTATGAGAAACAATGAACACTAAAATTTAATCTCTATCACTAATATTTTTATAATATTTTTATTCAACTATTTTTTTAGATGATATAGTAAAATTATAAGAAAATAAATAGTGATGTTCCCTTGTTATTCAAAAATACCAAAAATCTCTTCTAGTGAAATAATACTAATTTTCACTTTCTTTGTATGTCTACGATGTTGTATTGGTGTATTTGTTATTTTTTCATATTCAATCCCACTAAAATAATATCCCCTTGGTTAATTAAATAAATAAATAATTCACCAAAAAAATTATTCCTAGTTGCATACAAGCCACACCACCAATATGTACCTTTAAAGTTTAATTTCTACATGGGATGAAAATTATTCCAAACTAAATTTTCTTATCCTCATTTAATAAATTGTAAATCCCAAAAATATCATATTTCTCATCCATAGTTGAACATAACTTCTTTATGATTTTCCCCCTATAATTTATTCTAATTCTTCAAATTCTATATCATCCACTCATCATTGTTATTATTATTTTTAATCAGAAACATGATATATCAATATTTTTTATATATTTTAATAAAGAAACTATTTTTGAATCCAACTTATTATCATCAATACCTTTTATTTATCCTCATACATATCTGTAAATATTATGTTTTCAAATATTTTTAGATGATATTCATATAGAATTGGGAGATTTATAACTTTAAACGGATATTTTAATTGTTCATATATTGATTTGATTGAATTCTCCAAATTAGAATAGATTTTTCTTTTATATTTTTTTATTCATGTAACATTTATTCTGGTATGTTAAATTCCACTTCATGACAAAAAAAAGTGGTTTTATAATCATAGATATTATTACCTTTATAAATAATAACATTTTGATCATGAATCTTTTTCTTTATTAGACTATTATTCTTAGCATCCATTTTTTATTTTTATATGTCGTTTGTTTTATTCCATGATGCATTCCGTGATCTCCATTATCATAAAATATTATTTATCTATTTCTTATTCTATATAATCCACTTTATTACTTATATCTTCACTAGAGTATCCATTAATTTTTTTTTATTTCATGAAATCGTGTACACCTTTTTCCTTTGACTATTTAATTTCTACTTTTCATTCTTCATTAAAATATGAAACATCTTATTTATTTGGTAAATTTTATATGTTTCTAAATTTTATTTCCCATTTACTCTAGATAAATATCATTAATTATGATAAGTATCAACATTATTTTTACTCATTAATAATCTCTTGGGTTGTTCATCCACTTCCACATAATGTTTCAACTATGATAAATTAGATATGAAAAGTTGAATCTTTTCATAATTGAAATATTTTAAAGAGGGATTAAATTTTTAAAAAGTATAACTCTCTAGAATAGATAAAAAATTTGAGATGTAGGGATATATATCCTTATTTTCTTCTCCCTATAAACCATAGGTATCCAACTAGTGGTGGAAGCTAGTCCACGTAATGGGGTAACTATACACTTGACATCAAGTTTGTCCAATAATAAATTAAATATAAAATAAATCATGCCGCAAAATAATATAATATCTAAATTATGACTATAATAATATATTGAAAAAAAATATTCTAATTGTGAACCATTCCATAATTGTACATCCATAGATTGAAAATAACCTTAATTGAATGGTTATATACATATATACTTTAATATAAAAAAAAATGTAGTCACTTATAAATTTTTTATCTAAGAATGAATATCACTACCCCCTTTATCTCTCAATCAAGCTATCCTTTTTAATCCATCAACCTATGGGTATTTTCCTAACATATATCTCAAACATTAAAATATATATTTCAATCATGGGGCTTGTGAAGGGTGTGAGTACAAAACTCAGTAGGACATCATTATCTATCCTTTCACATAAATAAAATATTATATAAGATTAATAATACTAAATATAAAATTATTTAACATCAAAAATACACTTAATTTTGGTATGTATCCACTAACTAAGTTTTTATTAACCCTGACCTTACCTTATTTGGCTAATAATAGTTCATGTATTCCATATCTACTAGAGAAATTCCATATATAATATAATAGGAATATATATTTTTATTCAATATTATATGGAAAATGTTAATAAATAAATCATGGGAAAGTCTTAACATATATATTCCTTAAAGTAGAAGACAACACATATATGTATATGACTCTTAGTTTGAAATCTAGCATCCAAATGAATGGGAATGTAAAACTAAATCATGTGGAATTCTTTTTTTATATATCCTATTATAAAAGTAATCACAATATGGAAACTATATCCATTTTATCATTCTTGGGAGACCATTTTAACTAGAAGAAATTATAAATATTGAAAATGACCATACATATCCAACCTATAGATAATATAGTAACATTTAGAAAGCATGAGAAACTTACATGTCCTCCTAAATCAGTAATAATGGAATTGAATATGAATGCTATGTATTATATATCATATCCAACCTATCATTATGGTAGTCATAATGGGGAAACATTATCCTTATTCTATTCACCTAAATTCAGATGTGAATCTAAGTACCAAGGATTTATTAACATATCCAACCTAGCAGTAAAATATAATAACATAAGAAAACATGTCCATATGACTCTCCTTGAGTAAAAACACACACAACCCAAATAATCTAAAATTGAAGTAGTGATTCATTATGATAACCCATTATATTCTTACCCACCATTTGGGAATAGGATCATGTTAGATATGGAAAGACCCTTCATATTTTCCAACCGCTATAATAAGTGTTATTTACTTACAAATAACTCATATGCATCACACTATCTCAACCATAGACCCACTAAATTCCTTTTAACCTTCTCCATACTTACACATGAAGTAATATACCATCCAAGTTAAAGTGATAAAAAGAATCCATGAAATGGCCAATCTCTTGATATGAGACCTTATATTGTGACTGATAAAAAAATGATATATAAGACCCTTCAATTTTGAATGAAAAGAAACATAATTTCTACAATAAGGGATAAAAAATATAAAAAATTTCTAGAGGTGGTTCTTATTATAGTATCAAGCCATATAAATACCTTATTTTTTACAAGATCACCCCCATAATGCAATTATGTTCTTTACCATGCATTACCATACACACTGGAGGAAATTTTATAATAAAAGTATTTGGTCCAAACTAGCTTCCATTGATATTATTTCCATACATGAATATTTCAAATAAGTATTCTCTCATAATCAAGTATATATATTCACTATAACATTATTAAAATAAAGCAATAATATTAGTAATCCAAGACATTGAACTAATACTTATTTCACACATACACACCATAACAAAAGCATGTTATCTTTATAAGAAGTACCATAATCTTATGATATAAATATTAAAACATGAACCCAATGACCTATAATTGCATTCAACTATAAATAATTTCAATACTAAAACCCCTTAGATAATATTCATTCTCTATTTAAGTGGTATTACCCACACATTGAATCATCATCCCATCCTTCATGTACTAAGGAAACGTGTAAAACATGCCCATTTTTCTTCCTAGGGTTCAATATATATTTAATAATTCCAATCGGGCTTCCTATAAAAGTTTACAGGTTCATTAAACTCACATGAAAACCTCAATAAAAAAATCATTACATGTATGGATATAGTAAGAAAGGACATGTTTAGGACCACCTACATTTTTATAGATATCCCATCTTTATGAAAACCCCGACTTCTATCCATACTCTCCCCACCCTCTTGGACAATAATGAGACCCTAAATCATAGCATGGATCCATTAAACTAATAATAATACAATTAAGATTAATCAACATAATTAATCTAAATAAACTTTAGTGGATCCCCAAGAAATATACATCATTATATCTAAATTTGACTTGAAACATAAAATAAATAGATTTTATTTAGTCCCTGTCTAGATCAAATAATGAATTTCCAATGTTGATTCAGTATCCAATTTCATCCCAGTTTTTGAAATTAATTGAAATAGGTATGGCAGTAACTTACCTATATAAAAATGGAATGATAAAGATCTATTAAATCCTTTAGAATCATCCATTATCGTCCACAAGTGACAGGTCCAAACATAGTAATATTTTTACAATACATTGATGAATCACTCAATGAAATCCATTATACCAACTACTAATAATTCAGAATAGAAAAGTAAATAAAAAAGAAAGAAAAGTTTTTGTATTAAACTCACAAAATAGAATATACTAACTCATTCATAACCAAAATGAACCATCATGGAAGATAAGTGGGGGAGGAGAGAAAATGGTTTCCCTTTCCATTAAATTTAGATATCCATGCAAAAAACCCATAACATGTTAAAAAATCACAAAATATCACCCCCCCCCCTCCCCCTTCATTTATAGTGTTTAAGAAACTCTACTAGACACTTGGTGAACCCCACTAGTATACCAATTGGATACTAGGATTCTTCTAGTTCGGTTAGTGGGACTATCCTACTATGCATCACACTTTACTTCTAGTGGGATACTACTAAGAATTCAGCGGGCTCCTAAAACACCCCACTAAACTTGAAAACCCAACACACAATGTATATTTTATAATTTACATTTTCAAATAATATATTCTATTTTAAATTAAAAAATTTGACACCCTAACCACATACCAAGGACTCTATATTTGATCTATACATAAATCTTAAAATTCAATATTGCTCAAGATCTACTAGAGTTTTACTATTCATTGATATCACTGATACATTATGGTTTATGTTATTAAAAATTTCCTCAATACCATTTCAAATCACTAATAATTTTGTGATCTCATAATTTTCTAGGTACATCTATCTTTCAGTTTTTTATTGAACATCATTTTTTTGGGTTTTCCTTTTTCTTTAAACCTTATGGGTGAGTCTCGTTTGGAGATGGAGAGCCTTTATTGGGGAAAATAACATAATATGGGGATGTGTGTTGTTTGAATTAATAGAGTCTATGTATAAATGTTTTAAATGTGAATATGAGGGTTTTTCATAAGTTCTGAAGGATTTATAGGTGGTTTAAGTGATTTTATAAATGTTGGGATAATTAATGTCTCTTAAAAATTTACACATCATGTAAATTGGTTACCCAACATGTATATTCCTCTTGGATGATTCCATGAAAAGGGTGCTAGGTGTAAATTGTTTCTTGGTGTGAAACGATGACATGCCATGAATCCAAATTACATTGTGTGTAATGTTTTGGCAGGGGTTAATTCACCCGAGGTGAAGTGAATTTTAGTGTAACTCTTAAATAATGAATACAAGATATAAAAGAGTTTCACATCATTAATTTCTCATGTTCTACAGTTTAAAATTCTCTGTATAGTTAAAATTTTCATTGCTCTCACATTTAACCACTCCTCCCTCTAAACCTAATATGTTCTAGGTGATTTTGGAGACTCTTATTTTATTTTGAACATCATAGACAAGTGATTAATCTGTTGTATGAATTTTATTTGGTGTTCCCATCTCTTCAACTTGTTCCTCATTATTTTTGTGTAATAGTTTTGTTGTAGTGTAATTTGGTGTTTATCTTTATCATGTGTGATTTATATTCCTCTTTTTATATTGTGTTCCTTCCTTCTCATTGGAATTAATCTTGGAAAGAACTTCATTAATCATATGTTTAAGGTAAAGGGTCTAAAACCAAACCCTATGGTTTTTTTAATTGTCTTGTCTTTGAAATATTGTGATTGTTCTAATGAAACATGTTCTTTAATTAATTTATTGATTGAATATTATTAAATCATGAATTTCATTATTTATTAGACCCCTTTTGATTCAATTGATGCAATGACCTGGAATGTGTCTACCCATTTGGTGAGTAAACGCAGAATGATAATTCATTTTATAAAATATTAAATTGTATTTAGAATGAAATTATATTTTATGTGATTGATTGATATAGAATATCTTTGATAATATCTTATGGTATATTGATATGACATTTGAAATTTTGATATATTAATGAAAGTGAATTTGAATGACAAATGGTAATTTTCATAATTAATTATTAAGGATTATGATGTGATATTGTGATATCCATCTGGTTAAACCTTATGCTATTCCTTGTTGTGATTCTTATATAATTTTAGTGGACCGGTATAATGATCAAATGATTATATTGAATTCTTTTTTCAAATGAAAAAATATATATAGCGGACTTAGACCTATTTGATAGTGAAATTCCTATATATACAGTGTTTCCTAGAGGTTAGAAGACTTATATTGTTGGCATGGATTAATGGATGAAGAAATACTTACATATAGAGATATTTTTTAGAGTTCGAAATGATAATTCATAGGTATTATCTCTATTATTTGATTATTCTATGGTTTATGGTTATGGTGGGCATGGTTGTACTACATGCTCTAAGGAATTATGGATGGGTGTTGAAGCATGATGATTTATGTGTTATATTAATTTATTAATTAATAAATTTATTTATTACGTTATTGAGTGAACATATTATCAGGATGGTTTTATTTAGAAATAATGGTTTAAACCTACAGAGTTTTACTCACAACCAATTTGGGCATCTTTTTGGTACCCAAGTCCTAGAACCACTCTCATCATGATCCCTAGTAGAACTCTTATCCAAATCTAATATTGAGCCCACAATGGCATGTGCCTCTCCCCTCCTCCCATCTTGATCTAATCTATAGCCCCAGCAGTAGTGGTGTTCGACTATCTTCCCAATCAACCAAGCGATGATCTCTCTTCTTGATTTCATTTCATTCTTCATCAATATTAAATCATTGGGTTCCAAATCATTGAGGCATTCTATCAGTCATCCAATTTATTTTTATATTTGGTCTAAAACACCACTGAAACATCTTCTTTTGTGGGTATTTAATTTCTTCTGATCATGTGGTTTGATTTAGGGTTTCTTATATTAGTTTCATGTCTGCTTGGGTTAGTTCAAACCATTTTGGTTCGGTTTGGGTTCATTTGTTAAATTTTTTGGATTAATTCATTATTTTTTATTCTACTTCATTTTGGTCCTAGTTAGTTTATTCCAATATTTATTTTTTTATTTTAAATTTTTATAGATTTAGCATTATAAGGTATGGAACATCACCATACATCATGAATTCATAAAAAATTACTATAAAAATTTTTAAATTTTTAATTAATAGTTATGAATGGATTATGATTCATCAATCGTATTTATTAGTATTTGGTATATTCAACCTGATGTGTTATCTTAGGTAATGGATTTTATTGTCTTATAGCATGACATGTCTAAGTGGTCAAATTTAATAAATTTTATATGTTTAACTAATCTAATTATTCTTATTGAATGTCTATGATTTTAAATATTTTATATGAAATTATTATCTTGATATAAAATGTGTTTTTGGGATTTCTGAGCTTTCATATTCAATTATTATTTAAAAATAAAAAAAATATTTTTAATGTTTTTCAGTGATTTTGAAGAAAAATATTTTTAAAAAAAAATATTAAGAAAACACGGTTGTAGAGGATGTGATTATTTACTTATGGATTGATATGGTATGAATTTTATATATCTTTAATTGGTTTTTTATTCAGAATATAAATTATTCAAGTAGACTATATTCTTACATATATACGGAAACAACATCAAAAGAATTCACATAGAGAGTATTTTGTAGATCATTTTACTAGAAAATATATTTCTATACCAACACTTACTTAGTGAAAAAATTATAGGATCGAATAACATGAGGAAGGGTAAATGTGTTTTCGAATTTTTTCAAACAAATTCTAAACTAAACTAACGTGTAACAATAGTACAAAGAAAAATTGAAAGTGATGAAAATAGATGTCAACTATGAAAAGAATGTAATGAAATAGTTTGGAGAAAACAATAAAGATTTATTAATGATAATAGTGAACAATTAATGTTTTGGGGGTGTTAATATTTATATAGACCATTGAAAAATATTTAATTTAATGAAAAAATATATATCATGGAAGTGTAATGGTAAAGATCTGTAGTTCATGTCACCATATAGTCACCTGGGTAATTAAATTTTTCTCTACCATCTCCACAATATAATTATTTTTCAACCATAGTCTGATGTAAACATGATTATTTCATGAAATATTGATGATTATTATCCTTCATGTATCGATACATAGACTCATACCTTAATGAAGATTAAATATTTCTCATCACCAATTAGTATAACTCTATTTCAATTTTAGACTGGTTAATTGTTGTTTGTTATGCTTCATTTTGGTTCCAGTTATTTTAGTAAAATCCTTATATTTCTACTTTAAATTCATACAGCTGCAACATTATTAGGTATTTATTATCCCCCTAAAGGATTAAATTATCCTAAAATTACTACAAAATCAATGTTATGTCTATAAAACTTAGATAACACCTCAAAATAATTCTATTATTTTTTTGAAATAATACTTCTTGTTTAAATATCTACCATGTTTTCTCTAAAATTTTATACTAATAGTTTTAAATCCCTACTCAAAACTCCATAAGATTTGAATCCATCACAAAATGAATATTATTCCATGAAACCCCATAAAATGAATCTAGATGTTATTTATATATCTAAACCCACACATTAATTTTTAAATCAAACAGAAATCATGATCTAACATAACCATTAATAGTAATACATAAAACCACCTCACCTTATAGTAAATAAATCCTCATTACATAACTTATCACTCAATCTGTAATATAAAACCACACTGACTAGTCCCAACCCAAGCTACATTAAACTAAACTAAACTAAGATAATGAAAACCAAACCTACATGAATTGAAATGCTTTAGAATGACCTAATCCAAACTAAAAAAATGGGACATTTCCTAAATCAACCTAACTCAAATGGGTTTAAATGGATCAAAATTAACACTTAACCAAACAGAATGAAATTTACATGAAATGACCCAACATAAAAAAATGGAACTAAAGCAAACTCAAAAAAGTGAAATGTATCATGAATACCTAATTCAACACTAAATAAACTAAATTGAAATGAATTTATCACACTCTAAGAAAACTGAATTATAGTAATCTGACATAACTATAAATGAAAATAAATAAACCAAACCACTCAACCCTTTAAATAATAAAACCTATCCAAGATAACAAACCCTATCTGTATCATAACTGAACCAACTTGTACAAACCAACAGAACTGAATTTAAATTACTTGATCTAAACCACATAGACTTTAGCAGACCTGAACAACACTAATCTGCATCAAACTAAACTAAAATGAAAATAATTGAACTAGATTGAACCTAAATAAAAGAAATTCTACTGTAATAATAAAAATTAAAGGAATTGAACAATCATAAATAAATCTATAATAGGAATGCACTGGACCAAACCGAATAGAAAATCCAACCCAACCAAACTAAATTGGTCAGAACGAAACTAATCATAAAAAAAAGAACTGGCCAAATTTAATAGAACTAATTTGTACCAAATTAAACTAAACCATATCAAACAACACTAAACCAAGCCAAAAATAATTTATTTGAAACAATGTAAATAGAATCAATTTGAACCAAACTAACCCACATTGAATCAAACTATCCCAAATTGAAATAAATTAAATTGAAAAAAAGTTATATGCACTTGCAATAAATATACACAGCCCTAACCAAATAAAACTTGACCAAATCAATAAAAACATACCTAACCTGACTGAACTAAAGTTGAATTTAAATTAAAATAATTAAATTTAATTAACCAAAATAACTAAACTAAACCAAATTAACCTGGACTATACCAAATTGTACGAGATAGTCACTATAGAAAATATCTGAAGGTCCTTTATGCCACATCAATTTATTTACTCAATTTCATATCATTTATGGTTTCATATAAAGTGAAAAAGTATAATTTCCTTAAATATTTTTTCAATTAAACATCAATATTATTTAATTTATTTTAAGAAATTTCTTATAAAATTTTTTATAGAATGGATATAATTTTAATGTATGAAATTCATAGGATCTCAAGGTATTTTTTAAAACAAGTTTTAGAGATTTTTAGATTTTTCATTTAACACTACCATAGTTAGTGTTCACAAACACTTACCTTGTTATAATTGTTTTGCAAGACCTTGGTAGAGTCATAAAGAAGTTGTCTACCGTATAACAGAATGAGGTTTTTAATCAAACTATTATATGTGGTGTGGGGAGAAAATAAAATCTCAAATTTTCTATGGTTCAAATGAGAAGATTGGATGGGATAATTTATTAGATGATCAGTTTTTTATTTATTTATCATCGTGAGAAGGAAGGTATTCCAACCTAAGATTACTTGAATATGATCACACATGATTCATGTAATGAAAATGATGATGTTGATAGGGTGAAAAATTGAATGATTCTACCATGAATCAAGTATATCAACAATGTGGTAAAATGAAAAAGATGGAATTTTTAATCTGACTATTTCATGGGAATACCATGTATGGGATTTCTATAGGACCTTAGAACACGCTGAGAGGGGAGGGTTGAATCAAGGCATTAACTTTTTATTTTAATATGATATATATTATACCCATATTGGTAGGAACACATTAAACCTGTATGATGGAGATGTGCACTAATAAAAACATTCACACATGATAAGAAAACACAACAATTTTACATGGTTCACTACTAAGGGATAGTCCTAGAAGAATATCCTGATAGGTTATTGGTCGTACCTAAATATACTACGTTGTACCTCTCGTACCCCTCGTGGTTTAATTTTCATGATCATAATCACTCTCTTATTTATATAATATTGTTTTAAGTGTTTTTGGATGATAGGCATGATTTCAGGTGGCCAAGGAATTGGGCCAAGAAAGCAAGAAGCAAAAGTGGACTGAAATTCAGTCCACCGGCCAACCGGTGGCTTCACCACCGGCCAGCCAATGGACCCTGGGTAGAAGGCTGAGCCACTGCCTCATCACCGGCCAACCGGTGGCCTCAGCACTGGCCAGCCGGTGGCACCCACAAGAATAGTGTTTGCTACTGCCTCAGCACCGGCCAACCGGCGGCCCCCTCACCGGCCAACCGGTGGCACTGCACCGGTCAGCCGGTGGAGCCAGTCAAACTAGCCGTTGGGCCTTTGACCAGGCTGGTCCACTTGCCTCCCAACGGCTCCGAAGCCCTTTCCAACGGCTCCGAAGACCTCCAAAGGCCATATGAGGGTTCCCCCTCTATAAATAAAGGACAAGGAAGCCCCGGAATAACGTCGGAACCATTACCAAGCCACGGAAGCCCACAGGACACATTTTACATCATTTGGCGAACCTCCGGCGAATTCCTTCAAGGAACCCTCACTTGCTCCAACTCAATTCCACATCCAAGGAGCACCACCAAAGAAGCTTGGGAGCGCTCTTCATCAACTCCTTCAATCCATTGGCGCCCAAGACTTCCCCATTATAGTTTTTCTTTGCTTTATTTATTTTGAGCATCAAATTGGGTTTGTGCCTACAAACCCCATCTCTTTCTCTCATCCTCTTTTTGGGTTCTCACACCACCTTCAAGGTGTGAAGAGGTTGGTCAAGCCTTTCCTTTAAAAGGCTTGAGACATAGGTGAGCTAGCCTTCACATGTAAGAAGGCTAGTGGGTTCTTGCATAACCAATAAAAGCAAGCTGTAATAGGTTCTAGACTAACCTTAAAGTCTAGTGGGTTTCTTGCTAAAACCATTAAAAAGCAAGCGGTAGTAAATCTCTCAACGGTTGAGTTGGGAGCGGAGACGTAGGCTTGGGTTTAAGCCGAACTCCGTTATCAAGTTGTGTGTTTTGCCTCTTTTATTTCCGCTGCACTTTCACTTTGATTTTTAATTTGTAAATTAATTTTTAAAAGGCAATTCACCCCCCCTCTTTCCATCACTTCCATTCTTTCTCCGACCAACAATTGGTATCAGAGGATAATTTGAGTAATACCCTAACCGGTTTCAAATTCAAGATCTTTTTTTGATGGATTCAACCTCTTTCGCCCCCGAAGGCTATTCTTTGGGTCGTGCTCCATTTTTTGATGGAACCGACTATAATTATTGGAAAACTCGCATGACCACTTTTCTTAGAAGTATAGGTTATCCTATTTATAAAATTGTCATGCATGGTTACACTCTTTCCTCTCCCGATGAATCCAAATGGACCCAAGCCGATATTAAAAATTTCGAGCTTGATGGAAAAGCCATGAACGCTCTTCATTGCGGCCTTGATCGTAATGAATTCAATCGAGTTTCCACATGCACCTCCTCACATGAAATCTGGAAACTTTTGGAGGTTACCCATGAGGGGACCAACAAAGTTAAGGATACTCGATTGGATATGTACCGTCAAGATTTCGAATATTTTACCATGCATCCATCTGAAAATATAACCGAAATGTTTACTCGTTTTACTGACGTTTGCAATGGGAGAAAGTCCCTTGGTGATGATGTTTCTGCAGAAACAATGGTCAAGAAGATCCTATGGATCCTACCAAGCTCATGGGCTCCAAAAGTAACGGCAATCCAAGAAGCAAAGGACATAAAGAATATGCCGGTCGAAGAGCTCATCGGATCCCTCATGACCTACGAAATCACCATGAGGAGGCAAGCTGAAAAGGAAGGCAAACCGATCAAAACTCCAAAGAACATCGCCTTCAAAGTTCAACAATAAGAAATCTCCTCCTCCTCCTCGTCTTCCTCATCAAGCGGCGATTCCGAAATGGAGAACCTTGCCCGCAAAATGCACAAGTTCATGAAGAAGCACAAAAAGAAGAAATCCCGCAAGGCTCGAAAGGAAAAACATGACGAAAAATCCGAGCCCGAGGTAACATGCTATGGGTGTGGCAAGAAAGGCCATTACAAGCCCGATTGTCCACTCAACAAGAAAAGGGCCAAGCAAAAGGAAAAGAAGAAGGCTTTCAAGGCCACATGGAGTGATAGCTCCACTTCCTCCTCCTCCTCCTCAAGCGACAATGGTAAAAAATGCCTAATGGCATTTCATGAGGTAACATCTTCCGACTCCTCATCCTCTAGTTCTTCAAATTGTTTCAATAACATGTCTTATGAGGATCTCCAACATGTTAGAGATCAATTGGAGGAAGGTTTTCACGAACTTTCTTCCAAATTTGTCACTTTAAAAAAGAATTTCAAAAAACTCTCTTCCGAAAAGGAACAACTTCTCAAAGAGAAGGAAGAGTCGACCCTTAAAATCCAAAATCTTCCCGATGTTGATTCTATGGAATCAACCATCAAAGATCTAAGGGAATCCCTAGCTAAGTTCACCCAAGGGGAACAAAATTTAACCGAACTCCTCGGTTCCCAACGCATATCTAGAACCACCGAAGGGCTTGGCTATTCCAAGCAAGCTTCCTCTTCCCATGCACCAACTATTTTTGTAAGGGGGAGCTCCCAATTTAAATTTTGTAATTATTGCAAAAAACCCGGGCACTTAATTTATGAGTGCAATTGCAAAAATGCCCGGTATGGAAGGCCCAAATCCATTTCTTTTAATGATGAATTTTATAGGAGAAGACCCGCCACTAGGAAAGTGTGGATTGAAAAATCCCTTTTAGCGAGTCTCTCCGGGCCAAAATTTGTCTCGGTTTCAAAAACATCCCCCCGGTGATTTGTTGTTTTTATTTAGGGGGAGTTAGGATCGTTTAAACCTTTTTGATTTCAAATTCAAATTTTTGATTCAAAACTTTCAATTCAAAATTTTTTCAAAACTTTCATTTCAAATTTTTCGATTCAAAACTTTCAATTCAAACTGTTATTCAATTTTTCATTAAAATCATTCAATTCAAATATTTGATTCAAAACTTTCAATTCAAATTTCAAATATTTAAATTGGTTTAAAATCTCTATCTCGTTTTTCTCCGTTCCCTCAATCAAGTTTTATGCCCCGTGCTATTTTGATAATCACAAAGGGGGATAAATTCTTGGTTGATTGGGGGAAAAATTCTTTTAAAGCATGCCTTTCATTTCAGTATTTTACATTGTTTGTTTTGGTGATTGTGATCATCAAAATAGGGGGAGATTGTTGTACCTCTCGTACCCCTCTTGGTTTAATTTTCATGATCACAATCACTCTCTTATTTATCTAATATTGTTTTAAGTGTTTTTGGATGATAGGCATGATTTCAGGTGTCCAAGGAATTGGGCCAAGAAAGCAAGAAGCAAAAGTGGACTGAAATTCAGTCCACCGGCCAACCGGTGGCTTCACCACCGGCCAGCCGATGGACCCTGGGCAGAAGGCTGAGCCACTGCCTCATCACCGGCCAACCGGTGGCCTCAGCACCGGCCAGCCGGTGGCACCCAGAAGAATAGTGTTTGCTACTGCATCAGCACCGGCCAACCGGTGGCCCCCTCACCGGCCAGCCGGTGGCGCCTGGACAGAAGCCCTCCTCCATTTTGCACACACCAGCCAACCGGTGGCACTTCACCGGTCAGCCGGTGGAGCCAGTCAAACTAGCCGTTGGGCCTTTGACCAGGCTGGTCCACTTGCCTCCCAATGGCTCCGAAGCCCTTTCCAACGGCTCCGAAGACCTCCAAAGGCCATATGAGGGTTCCCCCTCTATAAATAAAGGACAAGGAAGCCCCGAAACAATGTCGGAACCATTACCAAGCCACAGAAGCCCACGGGACACATTTTACATCATTTGGCGAACCTCCGGCGAATTCCTTCAAGGAACCCTCACTTGCTCCAACTCAATTCCACATCCAAGGAGCACCACCAAAGAAGCTTGGGAGCGCTCTTCATCAACTCCTTCAATCCATTGGCGCCCAAGACTTCCCCATTACGGTTTTTCTTTGCTTTATTTATTTTGAGCATCAAATTGGGTTTGTGCCTACAAACCCCATCTCTTTCTCTCATCCTCTTTTTGGGTTCTCACACCACCTTCAAGGTGTGAAGAGGTTGGTCAAGCCTTTCCTTTAAAAGGATTGAGACATAGGTGTGGTAGCCTTCACCTGTAAGAAGGCTAGTGGGTTCTTGCATAACCAATAAAAGCAAGCTGTAATAGGTTCTAGACTAACCTTAAAGTCTAGTGGGTTTCTTGCTAAAACCATTAAAAAGAAAGCGGTAGTAAATCTCTCAACGGTTGAGTTGGGAGCGGAGACGTAGGCTTGGGTTTAAGACGAACTCCGTTATCAAGTTGTGTGTTTTGCCTCTTTTATTTCCGCTGCACTTTCACTTTGATTTTTAATTTGTTAATTAATTTTTAAAAGGCAATTCACCCCCCCTCTTTCCATCACTTCCATTCTTTCTCCGACCAACATACTATTCTTAATTGGATATGGAATATAAAAGTTTTGACATAGTCACTCTGTGCCTAGCACAATGCATTTATATGTTTTTAGGGATATCACACTATATCCCTCAAAATACTTCAATTGTCTTCTGCAAGCTCACTACATAGAGAGAAATATAACTCATTTTATCAACATGAAGGTCGCTTCAATGGTTTGGCATTAAATACTTTGTCCCTAACTTAGCACAAGACTCTTCTTATACCATTGACCTAAGTTGATACTCTTTGAAGGACATGTTCCCTTAAAAATGATGTTTACTACTACCTTTCAAAAATTCCCTTCATAAAGATCACTCCTTCAGGAAGCACCCCTAATTTTATGGAAGGAACTACCATAATGAAGTACTTATTTTTTCATGGAACCACCTTCCATTGAAAAGATCACTAAGTCAATGTGGAATACCCCATCATTATAAATCACTCATTAATCAAAATCATTAGCATCAGTCAATACTAATGTAGTTGTTTCGCGATGCTCAAGATCTAATGGAGTATCAATTTCTCATAGCTCCTATGGCATCAAGAAATCAAAGCGATTCTAGATTTTACTTGTAAAAAATCATTCTGAGTGATGAGGTGTGTCCTCTTATTTATAGGCTAAGACATCCATAATGCTCCACTACCTCCATCATAATTTTTTGAATCTTTCAAAAACAACTTCATAGTGCTCCACCCTTAGTAATTCTCTAATGAAATTCACTATTTTCAATGCTCTTCATGGTCATGGATCCTTCTATAAATACATAGTGAAATCAAGATTCTCCTCTACTTGTAATCGTTTAAAACACTGTCTCTATTACTGATTCTCCTCATCTTCTCAAACATAATCCCAGGCTTCGTGAAATCCATTGCTTTACCATATTTATAAAATGTTGATTCTATAAAAATACATTTTTAATGTTCATCATAATCATGGATCACACCATAAGAATTCATAAATTCTTTGTGAAACATAACTCTTGTATCCCTTCTTTCAAAAACTCAATCATTTTCCATATTTTCATTAGATCTTCAAGAAAATACACTTTTCGTGATGAAATCCCACATCAAAATTTTAGAAACCCAAAATTTGGTAAATAATAGGAAAAAAACCCACCTTTAATAATGTTTTATAATTGAACTATAATATCCCTTTCCATGAAAACTCCCTACTCTTCCTTTTGGGTATTAAAAAAACAAAACCCATACTCTATTTCCAGAAAAAAAATAGCCTTGGTTCCAAAAATTTCTAATACTTCCATCGAATAAATTCTTACCTTTTTAGAGGGATTACTTATAGAGAATGAAGATATTCCCAAAAACAATTATATAGAAAGGAATTTATTTTTGAAACTTGGATTTTCAAAAAAATCATGCTTTCTTGAAAGATTGAAGACTATTCTGGGGGGAAACTTCTGAATAAAATGATTGTATAAAATGTTGAACAACCGATGGAAGCCAAAATCTAATGGAACACCATCTCATATTCTACAAGAAGAAATGTTTCACTTTCCATTGATCACTAGACTCCAGAATATTTTCAGGACTGATGAAATTTCAATAAATATGTGATGGAATGATATCGAGAGAATGAAAGAGAAAGATGAGTTGGTACACCCTATCGATGGACTTTCATGTAAAAAATTTGATGCTCGATATACTGATTACGCAGCTGATATGTATAATGTGATGTTGGGTATTTTATGTGATGGTTTTAATCTATTTAGGATTATGATAAATTTTTATAACACATGGTCAGTTTTCAAACACATTTATGACCTTCCTCTATGGATGTGTATGAAAAAACCTTGCACATTCATTAGTATACTCATATATGGACCAACTGATCCCGAAAATGATATTGATTTATGCATGAAACCTTTAATAAAATAGTTTAAATGTATTTGAAATGTGGATGTGTGTATATATGATTCATGTTCAAAACTAATATTTTAAATGTGTGCTATACTTTTTTGGAAAATCAATTATTTTCCTACTTATCCAATGATGTGTGGATGGATCATGAAAGGAAAACTATCATTTCCCATTTTTTTAAGAATACATGATAAAGAAGACTTAAATATCATCGTAGTTTAATTTTTATGGAAAATTGATGATTATTTCCTATAGACCTTCCATATATGAATACTCTTCTAAGATTTCACAACACTATAGACACTGACAGTCCACCATAGTGTTTGTCTAGAATGGTTGTGCTTAATGAATTGAAATATTTCAATTATCCCTCAGGAAGGGTTAGATGAAATTAAGAAAGAGGAAAATATTTCCACTAAAACAAGTTACAATTGGAAGAAGATATGTATCTTCTTTGAGATTCCTTATTGGTCCGCCAATTTGTTACACCATTTCCTTATACATAATTCACATTGAAAACAATATATGTTAAATGTTCCTTTTAATTCTTCCAAATGGTATAGGAAATACAAAATATGATTTATGATCACGGAGTAACTTGGTGGATTGGGGTATCAGACTAGAATTGTGTCCTCTATGTATCAATGAAAATAAATGGAATGTTATATGTACTTATTATGTGATCAATCCTAGAGAAAAAATATCAATTTCTCTAAGTATAATCTACTATTTAATTTCCTGATATATTTATAAAACATATCAAAATAAGTAAAAAATAAATTTTAAGGTAAAATCTTTGAAGACACATGATTATCACATTCTTCAGCTTGAATTTATTCCAATAAAAATCCACCATCTTTTATCCCATAATCTTATGATGTCAGTTATTTGGTTGTGAAATTTTTTTATAGATCTTTTTATGAAGAATTTTTCAAATTCTTTCCTGTAAAAAAATTTTTCGAGACACACCATTAATTTTTGGTGAGATAGAGAAAATATTTCCTCTATCATTTTTGACATGCATGCTACATCTAACTATCCATATTCCAACTGAAATACTTCTTGCAGGACCTATTTGTTTTTATTGGATGTATCCAACTAAAATAAATATGTACACATTGAAGTCTTATGTCTAGAATAGGAATAATTCTGATGGTTCTATCATGAAATATTACTTGGATCAAGAATGGTTGGATTTTTTTTCAATGTATTTGTATGATCTGACTACAAGATAGAATTGACCAATGAGAAATGAAGAATAACGGTATGAGAAAATTGAACCCATTTTTTCATCACATTCCTAAAAAGGTAGAATTTCTATATCATATATATTGAAAACATTATGTATTGAAGAGGGATATATGACACATCGCACAGTTTTTTTAACTATGATTTTTTCGATGAATACATCATGTCAGTGAATTAATCATACATATCTTATCTCACCTCATGAAATTTTACATATATATTAAACTATTTCTATGTTTTTCATTAGGGAACATACAAAAATGATAAATTAAATGGTTTGTTCTTTATCTTTGAGAATGAGAGACAGTTTTTATAGAAAAAAGTTTTCTTCCTTGTTAAAATTTAAGGTATAAATATTATTATAATAAATTAATAAAATAAATATTTAATTAAGTTTAATATTTATTTATATTTCATGTATTGAGTTTTCCTATTGACATTATCATTGAGGAAATAAAAGCTTTGGATATTAGTCCCAATTATTTGGGTCATGAATGAAAATCAATTGTGATCAGTGGGTACAAATTTATTATCAATAAATGAGTATTGAAAATGAGAACACAACATGAAGGTATTGTGGTAACTCCAACAACAGACTGTTATTCTAGTGCATTAGATACTAGAACTCAATTTCAAAATGTATCTTATTATGAATTCATTGAGAATAAAGTGATATTGGATTATTACTCTCTTGGTTGAGTCACTATTAAAAAGTGAAAGTTGTTTGATTTGATGAAAAGGTATGGAACATTTATTAATAATTTTTGATTTAGAGTTATTTACATGAATCATACTCTCGATATTGATGAACCATATGTATTGACATCAATGGAGACAATATTTTTTTAAGATCATCTTGGACCTGAAGTCAGTGTCACTATTGAAGTAATCCCAAGACATATTTTTTATGATGGTGTTGATGGAATTGAAAACATCCCTACTACCATTGGCCCCAATTCATTTATTACTTATGATGACTCCAACAGTTCAATGTTCAGAGTTGATTGTGAAATTAATGTTGCAGTGGGAAATATATAGAATAATCCATCCATGCTTCCAATTATTTTGGTTTATATAAACTTGGGGTTTTTAGGATAGTACTATTCAGTTTTATTTACTATTTATTACAAATATTTTATATCCCAACTTTTCATTTATATACATTTTAAATATTTATTAGTTTCCGTTTTCTTTCAGTTTCATTTTCTTATATTGAATTAAACTGTATTCAAACCTACCAAACTAAAAAAACTGAAACAATTAAATTGTAACAAAAAATAAGATAAATTGAAATGTTCATATTAAACTAATTGATATGAAAATAAAAAAAATGAAAATATTGGCCTAAAATGGAAAAAAATACCTTACCAAAAATATGAACCAAATGACCTACGACAAATAAAAATTGAAAAATGACATAATCAATGGAAAAAATGAACCAAATGATCTAAGAAAAATAAAAATGAACAAATTACCTTATAAATTAACCAAAATAAACCAAATGACCAAAACAAAATTGAATTTGATCGAAATTCAAAGAAAACTATATCATACCTATGCTAAACAATATAATTTGAACGTATTGTTTTTCTATGACAAGTATTATGTTGTGACATTCTTCTAACTAAATAGAAAATGGTTTTGTTATATCATTATGTATCCTTTATTTGGTTTGAGAAGTGGTATTCCTTAATTAAGTCAGGTCTCATCTTATTTCTTGTTTGGGATACACAATATTCATGGACTTATAAATAATTCCATAATTTTTTCATAAGTGGGAAATGAAAAACATTGAGGAGATATGAATAAAAATAATAGAAGAAAATAATCGATGAATGAGTGAGATATGCACCCATACTTTTTTCCCTATTAGGATTATTTTATTTCAAATATATATATCAATAACATATAATGGAATGTCATTGATTTTTTTTAACATTTCAGCAGGATACACCACTTAGGAAATGGTTATTCTCTGACTAGCCTAGTGGTTTCATTTCATAGGCTTACGATATGAGGGGTGGTACAAGAGCTAGGTGATCTAGTCAGTGTAATCGATCACATCCCATCCCTCCCCTGGATATACCATCTACAATGCCTTGTGATATCGTAGTGTTGTTAGATACAGTAGGGATATTTAGGCCGCCAGTATTTTCACCACCATTAGAATCTGAGCCTCCTTGCCTATATTTCCCTTATCTGATGATGATTATAACTCCTCGTAATTATTATGCATTTGAACAACTATCTATGACATCTTATCCTCATTTTACTTCCTTATATCTGAGCTTCTACTATCACGACCCGTCCTCGGGGGCTCGTGTCGGGACTACACCAATCCCACCTTCCATAGGCCAGGGGCTGGCGACTAGCACCAAAAGGTGTATTCCCTAAAACTAGGAAGGCATTGCATTTATAACCTATAAACTCACGTAACCAATCACACAACAAGATACGAACACAAGAAAACTGTATAACCAAAAGGGTGATGAAAGTAAAAGGGTCCGGAATACAAGCCCAATAGTAAAGGTACAAGTTCAACTAAAATACAATACAACTGAAGAAAGAGAAAGACAGCTATTGGATCATCCTATGAGGTTCCAACATGAAGGGTAGGCATAGATCGCCTCCTCAGCACTCCATTTCTTCTTGTCTCCTCTGCGTACCGACATTCCGTATGGTCCACCTCCGGGTAACGTCCAGTCCTGGTACTCTCATCCTCAGTCAGCGTTGTTCATTGTCTGCACCAAACACAACAAAGTACCATCATATCATGTGTAGGGGAGAGTATAACAATACTCAGTAGGGACCCCGAGACCCTCAAGGTCTCACAAATCCATCGAGGATGAACCTCAAAGCAAGAAGTCAACTGTAAAACCTACTTAGGTATATTCCCATACATATACCTATGTTATTAAGTATACCCATCTCAAACATGTGGAAATACAAGGTCCAACCCAAAAGCCCAAATCTCAACTATTCCACAAAAGAAAAAAACTACAAAGGCAAGTACCACACAGGTACGCCATACAGAATAATATCACCAAGGTATTACCACAAAGGAAAGTACCACACATGTACGAACTTAACTCACACCAGGTATAACTTACGTACAGTAGTAGAGATGAGTAGATATAACTACTGAATAATCTTACTCTATAAATAATCAGAACCACACAGGATCTCTTGGAGCTGACACACACTGGATCGCTAGGAGAAGACCCACACAAGATCGCTAGTAGGTGACCCACACAAGATCGCTAGGAGGTGACCCACACAAGATCGCTAGGTGCTAACCCACACAGGATCTCTAGGAGCTGATCCACACAGGATTGCTAGGAGCTGACCCACACAGGATCTCTAAGAGATGACCCACACAGGATCACTATGAGCTGACCCACACAGGATCTCTAGGAGATTACCCACACAGGATCTCTAGGAGATGACCCACACCGGATCACAAGAGATAACCCACACAGGATCTCTAGGTGCTGACCCACACAGGATCCCTCTTCATTCTTCTCATCACATCCAACTACTGGGTTACCGCACTAAGCCTGCTCATCTCTAGGAAGATCTGCTTCACAACTGACTGGTTGATACTTCAACTACTACAAAGTCCCATGAAGAAGTATATGAAAGGTCTTCCACGTCATAGGGGTCTCAACACAATAGACGGCTCATCAATCGGACACCCAGTCTGTGATTTATTAGACATTTAGTCTCGGGAGGCCAGTTGGATTTGTGCTTGATCCAACCCGATCGTACCACAACTTTTCCCAAAACTCTAGTGGGATATACTCAAAGGGACCGTCTTGATCTATGATTTCCAGTGCCTTTGACAGTTCTTCAAACATAAATCTAGTGCCAAAGTTATGGCCCAAGTAAATTAAAGGTTCGTATTAAGTCTGGGTCTGGTCCGACCCGGTAGGACCGACCCGACCCGACTTGGCTTGGGTCGACCCAGTTTGGGTCGACTCGGACCGACCCGCTGGGTCAACGCTGGCCTGTGGTGCGGCCCAACCAGCTGGGCGGTCCGGCAGGCCGTGAGGGTCGCGAGGGGCTGCGGGTGCTGCGGGGCGGTGGAGGTCGAGGGTCGGCTCAGCCACGGGGGTACCGTGAGGGCGCGAGGCGTCTCGGCCAGGAGAGTAGAGGCCATGGGGTGGCTCAGCCGGGGGGTTCTGCGAGGGCATGGGATGGATCTTCCGGGAGGGTGCAGGTCGCGGGGCGGCTCAGCGAGGCCGCGGGCGGCTTAGGACGGCTCAGTCGGAAGGGAAGAGGCTGCGGGGTGGCTCGGTGAGGCCGCGGGCGGTGCGAGACGGTTCAACCGGGAGGCAGTAGCCATGCCACAGGTGGTGGCTTAGCCGCAGAGGGTGGAGGCTCTCCCACAAGGTGGCTCGGCCGAGGGGTGTCATGAGGGTGTGGGACGGCACGACCAAGAGGGTGGAGGCCGCAGGGTGGCTTGGCGAGGCCGCGAGCGGCGTGGGAGGGCTTGACCGGCATGGTGGAGAAAGCAGGGTGGCTCGGTGAGGCCGCGGGCAGTGCGGGATGGCTCGGCTGGGACGCGGCGGCCCGGCCGTGGGCGGAGGCTCAGCCGAGGAGGGTTGCGACTCGGCCGCGGGGTAGCGGACTGGCCGGGAGGTGGTGGCGTCTTGACTGTGGGGCGGCGGCCCGGCCAAGGGCGGCAGCTTGGATACGAAGGGTGGCGGCCCAGCCACGGATGGCCTGGAGGCTGCAGGCAGTGATGTCGTGGGGCACGGTGGTCATGGGGTGGTGGTGCCCACAAGGTGACGCCGTTGCACCGCCGCCTTCGTCACGGTCAGCGGTGTTGTTGGTCGCCATTCTCGTGCCCCACCGTGGTTCTTAGTTGTTCCTCCATCATGATCAACAATTAACCACAGGGTTTGCGGAGAGGACATGCCATGTTTTTTTGGCCCGCACTCTCTGCATTAGAGCAGTAACAACCAGCTTTAATTCCTTCTTGAATTACGAAAAAATTTCATGAAGGGAAAGAGGGAAGAATTTCAAACAACCACTCTACAACATCCCGAAAATAATAATACACAAATAAACCCTTACCTTGGATAGTTCATTGATGTTGTCATGAGAAGGAAGTTGAAGAAGGCGAAGAGAGTGTTAATATTCATCGCTTCCAAAACCACGCTTCAATGTCGAGCTCTCTCATTGTCCTCTTCCTTTATTTCCAAAGAACGTTCTTCGATGGAGTTCTTCATTGGAGAAGTGAAATCCTCCCAATATTTCTCCTCTCCCTAAATCCACCAAAAATCAGTAGCCAAAATGATATGTTTCCCCAATTTAATTGTTGGCACAATTTCAAATTGGGTTAAATGATTACATAGTTTGGCATAATAAATTTAAGGGGGGTGGTACCATTTAAGTGGGGAAGTTTAAGAGGCTCCACCACTCTTATGAGGGAGTTCAAAGTCTTTTAAACCTCGAGAGGTCCCCACCACCACAACCTCTCCTGGGATGTTAAGCTCGGTGGTCCCCACCTTCATAACCTCTCATGGGAGGTTTTAGTTTAGGTGGTCCCCACCTGTCAAATATCCACATGGGTGGTTTCAAAATAAAATAAAAATAACATGTTACACCATTTTATTTTATTTTATTCCTTCAGGGAAATCCCAACATCTATTCTTAACTCTCGACCCACTACGGTTGAGGTGAAGGTCTCCTGAAGTGAATACCAGCGTTGCGAGTTCAACAGTGTCCTCAGATTTCAATTCTGAGCACCGGTTCAAAAGTTAGAAAAACTCACTCACACGTTTACTGAATATACCCGAACCAAATTTCTGAAATTCATTCTGATCACTCTGGGCCTCGGAATCACGCACCTTCAATTTTCACAGACTCGTAAAAGTTCTATATATTTAAAAAAATTACAAGGAAATTCTGGGTCTTTACATTCTCCCCGCCTCAAGACTCTACGTACCTGTAAGCCACAACTCAATCTAGATAAACAAGTGGGGGTACTGAGCACGCATCTGAGCCTCCCTCTCCCATGTTCTCTCCTAGAGGTTCTCATGCTACCAGTGAACACACAACAGAGGTATCAACCATCCATGAAGGACCCACTCCTATCGATCCTCAATCTCTACTAGAACCTCTGTAAAAGTTGACTCATCATCGATGTCCAACTCGCCATGGTTGATGATGTGATCAGGGTCGTGCACGTATCTCCTCAGTTGGGATATGTAGAAGATTTCATGCACCCAGTGCAACTGAGGTGGAAGAGCTAATTTTTAAGAAACCTCGCCAACTCTACCGAGGACCTAAAAAGGTCCAATGAACCTCAAAGATAACTTTCTTCCTTGGAAAAATCTCTGAAAACCTCGTCATAGTGAGACTTGTAGAAAGACGTGGTTTCCATCCTCAAACTCCAAAGGTCTCCATATCTTGTCGGCATAAGACTTCTGCCAACTCTGTGCAGTCTTAATCTTCTCCTAGATGATATGAACCTTCTCTTTGGTAGATCATACCATCTCTGGTCCCACTAGTGCTGACTCCCTTGGGTCAGTCCAGCCCAAAGGTGATCTGCAAGGTCACCCGTCCAAGGCCTCGAAAGGTGTCATCCCAATGGTGGAATGATAACTGTGGTTATATACAAACTCCACCAATGTAAAGTGATCTGCCCATCAATGACCAAAATCAAGGACACAATCACATAGCATGTCTTTGAGCGTCTGAATGGTCTGCTCAGTCTGACCATTTTTCTTGATGATGGAATTCGGTGCTCAAACAAAGTTGCATCCCAAAATCCTCTTGAAACCCATTCCCTATCCAGGAAGTAAAATGTGCATCATGATCGAGACAATCATCAAGGGTACTCCATGTAGTTATACAATCTCATGCACATAGAGGCGTCCCAAGCTCTCTACTGAACCCTACTCTCTGATCTGTGGTAAGTGGGATGACTTGGTGAGACGAACAACGATCACCCAAATCGAGTCATGAACCCTGGATGTACATGGAATTTCCATCATGAAGTCCATGGATATCCCATCCCACTTCCACAATGGGACCTCTAAAGGCTGAACGAAGCCTGCTGGTACCTGATGCTCCATTTTCACTTGCTAACAAGTGAGGCACCAAGAGACAACCTCTACTATTGCTTTCTTAATTCCCATCCACCATTATTTTCCTCAGAGATCTTGGTACATCTTAGCCACTCTGGGATATACCACTAGAGAAGATTTGTGGAACTCCCTCATCAATTCCTCTTAAAGTGACACTGGTACCATGGTACGTCCTCTGAAGAGGATGACATGATCTCCACCTTCATAAAATCCATCAGGTGCATGTCCTGTGGATATCTGAGCATTTCGTGTCTCGCAGTCAGCGTCCCCACGTTGCGCCTCCCTAACTCGCTGAAAATTGGGGTAGTGACTGCAAGAGACTGAATAAAATCTGCTCCATCTCTATCCACAAAGGATATCTGAAAAGAGGCCAACTGCTCTATCACCTCACCTAGCAGTTGTATACCATATCTCCTACTGAGTGCATCTGCTAAAACGTTCCCCTTACCAAGAGTATAAACTATCTCGAAGTCATAGTCCTGGAGGAACTCAAGCCAATGTCGTTGTCTCAGGTTCAGTTCCTTCTGAGAGAAGATATACCTGAGACTCTTGTGATCACAGTACACTATAAAACGTTCTCCCATCAGATAGTGTTTCTATATCTTCAAGGTGAAGACCACTGCTACTAACTCTAGGTCATGGGTTGCGTAGTTTTTCTCATGTTTTCTTAGCTGTAGAGAACCATATGTGATCACTGCTCTCTCCTGCATCAGGAAATGTCCTTGCTCGGTACCTGATGTGTCACAGTAGACTACGTACCCTACGCCCTCCTCTGGAATCCTCAAGATGGGTGGCACTAGTCATTATCTATCTCAGCTCCTGAAAACTCTACTGGAATCTCTCCGACCACACGAAGGTTTTCCCCTTCTTCATCAACACTGAAACTGGTGCTGAAACTCTGGAGAAATCCGGTACAAATCTCTTGTAATATCCAGCCAAACCTAGGAAACACCACACCTCCATCACACTCCTAGCTGGCTCCCAAGAAAGTACCACCTCAATCTTCACTGGATCCACTACAACTCCAGACTCCGTTATGAAATGTCCCAGAAAGTGAACCTATCAGATCCAGAACTGGAAATTTGATAGCTTACCATAAATTTGGTTCTCTTGAAGTGTTTCCAGTACTACAAATTAATGATAGGCATGATCCTCCTCAGTAGCTGACTAGATCAGAATGTTGTTGATGAATACTTCTACAAAGAGATCAAGGTATGGCTGAACGATCCTATTCATGAGTCCCATGAACACTACTGGAGCATTGATTACACCAAATGGAATAACTAAGAACTCCTAATGGCCATACCGACATCTGAAGGTCATCTTCTGCACATCCTCATCACGTACGCTGAGCTGGTGGTAGCCTGATCTGAGGTATATCTTCGAGAACCACTGTACTCCCTTCAGCTGATCAAAGAGGTCATCAATCCTCAGAAGTTGGTACTTGTTCTTCATGGTCACCTGATTCAGGCACCGATAGTCAACATAAAGCCTCAATCTCCCATCCACCTTCTTGGAAAACAAAATCGGGGCATCCAAGGGTGAAATAATGGGCCGAATGAATCTCTTCCCCTGTAAGTCCTCTAGCTATAACCGCAGCTCATGAAGCTCCGCAGGAGCTATCCGATAAGATGGTGTGGATATCGGTGTCATCTTGGGGTACAAGTCAATGTAAAAGTCCACCTCTATACAAGTAGGTAGACCCATAACATCATCAGGGATGACATCTATGTACTGGTCCACCACTACAGGATAACTCGGACTATCCACATCAACTACTCTGAGGGTAAGGCTAGCCAACTAATGAGTGATCAGATGCACTCTACACTGGGTAAGTCCATCCTGTTCTCCAAAGTCTCCCTTATCACCAGTAAAAATAAACCTAGTCACATCCATGCTTGAACACCACACTTTGCACCTAATATAGTTTAACTAAGCATGGACTATTGATATTGAGTCCATACCCAAGATGACATTGTAAGGTGGAAACGCTGCTACTAGGAGATCTCATCCAAAGCTCTCACCTCCTAGAGTAAGCTCACACTGCCAGAACCAGTGCGTAATCATCAAATCTTCTATTTTAGGAGTCTCTAGCCATAAGGATCGATCCAATGGCTCCATCGGAATCTCTGAGCTCCGAATGAGGGAAATGGAAATAAAAGAATGACTGGTACATGTGTCTATAAGTACTGCAGTTAAGGTGAAGTAGACACAGATTGTACCTCGTATCATCTCTAGAGCACCGTGATCGTAGGCCCCAGCTACCTAGAGATGAGCTCTTCCATGTCCTCCTACCCCCTAAGGATGGGGTGGACCACCTGGTGGTGGTGGTGGTAACATCTCGAACCGTCACCCACCGCCAGCTGCACGGCCAGCTCCTCTTCCACGTCTGCCTGCTCCCGGTGGACCTCCTCTGTCAAACCTCTGTCTCTACCTGGGCGGTCCTTCGACCTTCTTCTGATCATCCGTATGGAGGGTTGGAAAGTCATGAGCCATCTGACCATGTCTTCCACATGTGTAACACTGCTCGCTCCTGGCCTGACTGGCTCCACCTCAGGTGCCCCACACAACCGATCCTAAGTCATGTGGTCATCCACCTGTAGTTGTGGTCCTCTTGGAACTCTGTGAAATCTTTCTACTGCCATCTATAGAAGACTCCGCTACGAGATGATGGGTGGTGGGTCTCGATGTTGGTGACAGCTCAGCAAGAAAACTCTCCACCAAGAGGTCTCTCTATGACACCCCCTCCAGCATCGGGATGCTGAGTGAGATCATCAATGCCCTAATCTCTAGCCTGATCCCCTCCTAGAAGGTATTGGCCCTAAAGAATGGGTCCCATACCATATCTTTTGAGTAACTTGAGAGGTTAGTAAACCTCTATAAATATTGAGCTACAGTCATTCTACCCTGTTGCAAATGAAGAATCTCATGTATGTGCATTTTGCGAAGAGTCGCTTGAACAAAATCTGCCCAAAACAGGCTCTCGAAGTCTGCCTATAGAATTGTCACCTCAACGTAAACCTGAAGCATCAAGCTCCACCATCTTCCTACTGCTTCCTGTAGAATCCTGGGGTCAAGGATCACCCTAAAGTCAACCGGTGTCCCTACCAGTAGGAAGACTCTCACTACAGCATCCAACCAATCCTCAGATGCCAGTGGGTCCATCTCTCCCCTGAACCTGGGTGGCCTCTGTCATTGGAACTCATGAAATGTGCTCAAGTAGCATGCACCGTCTACTTTCAGGGACAGTGGCATCAATGGCCCAATGTTTAACGGTACCATTGGTGCCTCTGTTGGTGCCTCTACTAAAATAGGTCCATACATCGAGGCCTCATCACTTGGTGGGATATTAGTGCGTTATACTCTCGGAACCCTAGTTGGCTGTCTGCGTGGATTCATCCTGAAAAAAATAGGTGTACCATAGTCATTAAGATATTCCTGGTGTTCTAACTCAAAAAGATCACAAAGAAAACTCTTGAAAACACACACGCAATCAGTGTTTTCATGCACTGAGTCGGAAATCAGAAGTCAGGGTCCTAGTGTATGGATACGTCGACCGCCGCACTAACACTAGATTCCATAAACTGATAACGACACTCACTATACGTAATACTATTTCCATTAAAATAAAGATCAGAGTCTTATGTTCTATGGTAGAACTGACTACTCAGATACCAATTTGTCACCACCCGTCCCCCAGGGTCCGTGTCGTGACTACCCCAAGCCCACCTTCCATAAGACAGGGGCTGGTGACTAGCATCGAAAGGCGTATTCTTTAAAACTAGGAAATAATTTCCTTTATAACATGTAAACTCACACAACCAAGCACACAGAAAGATATGAACACAAGAAAACAGTATAACCAAAGGAGATCTGAATGTAAAAGGGTCCGAAATACATTACCAATTATAAAAGTACAAGCACAACTGAAATACAATACAACTGAAGAAAGCGATAGACAGTTACTAGATCATCCTCTAAGGTTCCTACCTGAAGGGTAGGTACAGATCGCCTCCTCAGCACTCCACATCTGCATGTCTCCTCTGCGTATCGACATGTTGTATGGTCCACCTCCAGGCACTGTCCAGTCCTGGTACTCTCATCCTCAGTCAGCGTTGTCTGTCGTCTGCACCAAACACAACGAAGTGTGGGCATAGCCTGTGTAGGGGTGAGTATAACGATACTAAGTACTGACCTGTAGACCCTCAAGGTATCACAAATACACAAAGTATAAACCTCAAACATTAAGTCAATTGTCAACCCTACTTAGTTATATGCCCATACATATACCTAAGTTATTAAGTATACCCATCTCAATCATGATGAAACAAAGGGTCCAAACGAAAATCCCAAAGCCCAACTATTCCACAAAGTAAGGAAAACTACAAAAGAAATTACCACTCTGGTACTCCCCATAGAAGAATACCACCAATGTATTACCACAAATTAAAGTACCACACAGGTATGAACTCAACTCACACCAGGTATAACTTGAGTACAGTAGTATAGATGATTAGATGTAACTAATGAATAATCTTACTCTATAAAGAAGCTAACCCACACAGGATCATTAGGAGATGACCCACATATAATGGATAGGTGCTGACCCACACAGGATAGCTAGGATCTAACCCACACAGTATCTCTAGGAGCTGACCCACACAGGATCGCTAGGAGCTGACCCACACAGAATGGCTAGGAGCTGACCCACACAGGATCGCTAGGAGCTCACCCACACAGGATCGCTAGGAGCTGACCCACACAGGTTCGCTAGGAGCTGACCCACACAAGATCGCTACGTTCTGACCCACACAGAATCACTACAAGATGACCCACACGGGATCTCTAGGAGCTGACCCACACAGGATCCCTAGGTGTTGAGCCACACTGGATCGCTATTCATTCTTCTCATCACAGCTAGCCACTGGGTTCCCGCACTAAGCCAGCTCATCTCTAGGAGGATCCACATCACAAGTCACTATTTGATACTCCAACTGTTACGGAGTCCCATGAAGAAGTATCCCAAAAATTTTCAATGTCATAGGGGTCTCAACGCAATAGACGGCACATCAATTGGATGCCCGTTCTGTGAGTTATTAGCCTTTTAGTCATGGGGTCTTGGTTGGATTTGTGCTCGATCCAACCTGACTGTACCTCAACTTTATCGAAAACTCTAGTGGGGTATACTCAAAGGGACCCTCTCACTCCATGATTTCCAGTGTCGTTGATGGTTCGGTAAACGGACGCCCGGTGCAAAATATATTGCCCATGTAATTTAAAGGTTCACATCAGGAGTGGGTCTGGTCCGACCCGATCGGACCGACCCAACCCGAACTGTCCTGGGTCAACCTGGTTCAGGTCGACAAGGCCCGAACTACTAGGTCAAGCCTGGACCATGGTGCGGCCCGACCTGCTTGGTGGTACGGCAGGCCACAAGGATCGCGAGGGGCCGCGGAGGCCGCAGGGCAGCGGAGGCTGTGGGTGTCACGGGGCGGTAGAGGTCGCGGGTGCCACGGCGCGGCGGAGGATGCGGGTCGGCTTGGCCATGGATAGCGGCTTGGCCACGGGGGTGCCGCAATGGCGCAGGGTAGCTCAGTCGGGAGGGTGGAGTCCACGGGGATGCTCGGGCAGGGGATGTTGCGAGGGCACGAGATGGCTCAGTCGGGAGGGCGGAGGCTATGGGTCGGCTCAGCCGGGGGGTGTTGTGAGTGTGTGGGACGGCTCGACTAAGAGGGTGGAGGCTGTGGGGCGGCTCATCGAGGTCACGAGCGGCGTGGGACGGGTCGTCTGGGAGGCAGCGGCCCGGCCACGGAGGGTGGCAGCTAGGCCACGGGGCGGCGGCCTGGCCGCAAGCGGTAGCTCGGCCACGGAGGGGGGCAGCCCGACCATGGATGGCGCGGAGGTCGCGGGGCAGCGGCGGCTGCAGGGCGGTGCCGTCGTGCTGTTGCCTTCATTGCTGTTGGAGATGGTGTCAGCCTCCGTTCTCGTGCCCCACCGTGGTTTGTAGTCATTCCTCCATCGCGGTCAACAATTAACCACAAGTTTTTCGGAAAGGATGGGCCATGTTTTTTTGGCCCTCACTCTCCACGTTAGAGTAGTAGCAAGCGGCTATAATTTCTTCTTGAATTTAAAAAAATTATCAAGAATGGAAAGAGAGAAGAATTTCAAACAACCATCCTAACACTTCCCACAAATAATCATAAACAAATAAACCCCTAACATGGATTTTTTGATGACTTTGGCACGAGAAGGAAGTCAAAGAAGGCAAAGAGAGTGCCAACGTTCGTCACTTCTGAAACCATGCTTCGATGTCAAGCTCGCTCATCATCATCTTCCATGATTTCTGAATAATGTTCTTCGATGGAGTTCTTCATTGGAGAAGTGAAATCCTCCCAATATTTATCCTCTCCCCAAATCCACAAGAAATCAAAGTATCCAAAATAATATGCATCCCCAAATTAATTGTTTAAACAATTTATGATTGGGTTAATTAATTACATAGGTTGCCATAATAAATTTAAGGGGGTGGAACCATTTAAGTTGGGAAGTTTAAGAGGCTCCCCCATAGTTATGAGTGAGTTCAAGGGGTTTTAAACCTCAGGTGTTCCCCACCACCATAACCTCTCATGGGAGGTTAGGCTCGGTGGTCCCCACATCCATAACCTCTCATGAGAGTTTTTAGTTCAGGTGGTCTCCACATATGAAATATCCACATGGGTGGTTTGAAAATAAAATAAAAATAAAATGTTATACCATTTTATTTTATTTTATTCCTTCTTGAAAAACCCAATATCTATCCTTCAATCATGACCCACTTCGGTCGAGGTGAATGTCTCCTTAAGAGAATATTGGCGTTGTGAGTTCAACAGTGTCCTCAGATTTCAATTCCAAGCACTGGTTCAAAAGTTAGAAAAACCCACTCACATGTTTACTAAAAGTACCCTAAAAAAATTCAGAAATTCATTCCAGGCACTCCGTGCCTCAGAATCACGAGCCGTCAATTTTTGCAGACTCGTAAAATTCCCATATATTTAAAAAATACATGGAAATTCTGGGTCTTTACATCTACATTTCTTCTTCTTCAACTCCTACTCTAACACATTTTGAGCATGTGGAGAATACACTAGGACCCTCTCTATATGTATAGGATGATGTTCCTTCAAATACTAGGGATCCAGATATGCCCACTAATTTGACTTCCTTAGCTATAATTATATAACAATAGTAAATATTTTTACCATAATTTATTTTCTTTATAATATGTACTGATATAATATTTATTTTTCTTCTTTAATAGCTGAATCAATTGATAAGTGGTTTTGGAATAAATGGATTCATGTAGTGTGGAAATATTATATATAATTATTGGTGGATTACAACAAAGACAACCAAGTTATAGGAAAAAAAATTGGGAATGTTGGAGTTTTTAAGAGATTCATTCCATACACTCTAACATTATTCCTGTTAGGCCAGTCCCTTAGAAACACCATACAAATGAAGTAAAGGATAATGCTTGGGAAAAATATGGGTAATCAAATTCGCTATATTTAATTTAATTTTATTATTTTATTTATATAAATTAATATTTTTAATCCAACTTCATTTTAATATTCTTGATGTTGAGGTTGTGAGGCCAGTATGGCTCATGGAATTAGTTGATCTATGAAGAGGCTATAAGAATGAGTTGTATAGTGTATGGAATGATATAATTGGTAAGAATTTAGAGGTCATGCCTGTCATGAATGATTTTCAAGTACAATATTATTGTGAAATGACTACTCATTGGAAGAGTATCGAGTTCAAGGTATTTATCAAATTTTTTGTTTTTAAATGAATATGACCCTAATTTTCATTATTCATTTATTTAGTATTATTGAGAATTATTTTTTAGGAATCATTATAGAGAAGTAAAAAAAATAAGGATCCTATGAAATACCTCCATGCTTTAGGGTAGACTATGATGTCAGACAATGATAGTAAGCAGCTTTGACACTCATTTATAATTTTCCATTAGTACATACACTTTCTTTTGTTTCCTCCATATTTCATTAAATTTCTAATTTGGCAAGATAAATGATTATGTATTTTTTAGTTTATTATTGAATATATTTTGTGTGTAATGAAATTTAAGGATTAGGAAAGGGAACTACAATACTAGGTTCACATCCCTTTAAAATATTTACGGACAGAATCAACAATTACTTAGGCTATGAAAAAAAATTCATTCCAATATAAGTAATGAAAAGTGATAATACCTTAAATAGTGATATATTAAATAAATAACTTTTTTTTGCAACAACCATTAGTTTTTTGAGAAACATTATAATTAATAAACATAAAAATAATTAATCAACTAAATATTTCGAACTAAAATCTCTATCTAGCTTAACCGGTTCCAATCACACCATGTTATCTCATGATAATTAAAGCATGATCTATATGGAGTAGACCAATTGGAATTCATAATCGGTCATATGTTATTGTAAACGACAAAATTGAAAACCTGAATATATAACCATTCCAAACAAAATATACTTAAAACGCTAAATAAAATAGTTTGAAATTGACTTCAAATCCAATGTATTTAGATATATTGAATACCTAATACGGGGAATTCATCCCTTTAATGAAATGAAATACCCATAATGCTATAAATTTTCACTATTATATTGTGAAATCATCTCCTTGAACCCCAAATAGAGTGAATCAATACCAGATAAAATTATTGGAACAGAAAAATTAGGTGATTGGGAGAGATTATACATCATATATGTGAAAGGAAAACAATTTCAATGAACTAGATAAAAGGGAATTAAAAGAGAGGGAATTTAAGAACTCAATATGGTCCCCACTCCCTTTAACAAGAATGAATTGAGGGATCCTGAGGATAGTGGTGTTCAACATAGAACTTAATTCTAAATTATTAAATGATACCTAAAAGTTATCATAATAGTTAGGTGTAGAATGATCTTATTTTTAATTTAATGGAACCTAGCTTCCAAATAATAGTAACAAGATACCCCATTTTGGTCATAGAATAACCCATTACCAATAAAAAGTGGCCTATATTTCTATAGCACATTCATATTGTAGTCGGTGTAGATGCACCAAAGAATGTACAGAGTTTAGACATATTACAATGTTGCATGTCTAGTCACATTGAAACTTCTCCTAATAGATGTATAACCTTTTTTCATCACCCATAAAGTATTTACCCTCATCTTTCATAGATTGATGAGCTATATACAACCAAAATCACCTCTTGAGTCACCCTGACACTACTCTGTCAATCGACCAAGTAACTAAAATGCCTATTGTGCCTCAATATAATAAATGCTTCATACAGTAAGACGAAAAATTCAAATTACAAGTAAATATCTCAACTCAAAAATCACTTTATAGTATCATATTCTAATGAGTATATAAAATTTATTCACATCTATATTTTTTATTTATTTTTCATATAAAAATTAATTTTTTCAATTCATTAATATTGAATATTTCTATGTCTTTTATAAATAAGTGAAATATTTCTAAAATAATATTTATTATAATATATAATATATGGAATTATTTTATATGATACAAAAAATTAATAAATTTATTTTAATTTACCCTAGTTGTATTTATTATTTGTGAATTAGAATATATTTTTTATATTAAAAAACATTAAACACCATCAAAATTCTTATTGGATAAATGACAACCCAAAAAAAATTAAATTTCTATATATCAAATGAACATATATATATATATATATTTGATATATATAATTACAAACTATAAACAAATAAATTCCCATGGTAATAATCCTAGATACACAATACCCATGGTAGATGAACACTCATCCCACACACTAATAATCATTGAAATATTCTATAAAGTAAATCAAGATTCTATATATCCTACCCCTTGAAATCATTATAAATATCTTATTGAGTTCATTATTGTACTTATTTGGTTTGATATAATTCTTTTATTTATGAGGAACATGATATTAACTCTTATTTAGATCTTTAGAATGACACAATTAGAAAAAACCATGAAAAAAAAAATTAGTCGTGATTTGGATCATAGTAATTGAATGTGGGGTTCCAAAGAACAAAAGGACCTCATGTGATAGAGAAAAAAAATTCACGTGTATCATTAAATCAAAAAACTCAAGTAATAAAATTAAAATCTCAAAATTATCTTTTGTGGAATGAAATTCATATTTTTAAATCATACCAAAACATAATTCATTTATCTTATAGTCATGATTATAGTGTCGATAACCCATTCATTCATATTATTTTATATTATAGTAATACATGTTTATCTTATCATTAGTTAAAGTGATATCCAAAAAACTTTATTATTTATTACTATGATGACCTTCTCACTTATATATATGTCATTTCTATTGATGATCCTTTCATTGATAATCATTTATAATTCATCTACCAAATTTTTTTCAACTTTATTTTTAATTGATATCCATTTTATTTTTGTTATAAAATTAATTATTAGTAAACTATTTTTAATTATGGTTTTCTACATTCAATTTCATTGAAGAGTGCATTTTTTAATATTTAAGGATGTGTGCCTTGAGAAATTTTTTTTCTCAAGTAGGAATAAAAAAGATGGTAGCATGGTAAATAAACCAACAAAGTAGTATATTTAAATTTTTTCTTTGTTGATTTCAAATTTTAATATCTATTGTGTAACTTAATAGTCCATCTATATTTGTAACACTATTATTTGGAGGCCCTTGATTCCAAATAAGATGAAAATTTTTGGCCAAATGATCACTAACGTTAGGTTTTGGGAGGTGAGCATCATGGCAGAGTACATTGTCGACTAGGGAAATGTGTTGTCCAAACTAGGTACTGACCCACTTAAGGTGCCATTTCTAGTAGCACCAAGTTGGAAAATGCTAATTTATTGGTAGCACAGGCTAAGGATAAGGTAGAAAAGGCTGAAAATGGGCCTACAAAAAGCGTGAATAGAATCAAAGAGAAAACAATTAAATTATGAAATTTATGGAAGTTTTAGGTCCATTACTTCTACCAAAGATTGTTAAAAATTTTGATTCATATATTTCGATGATGTGTAAGTTATATAGTGAACTAAGAAGTAGTCCAAGTTCTGTTTGAGATGATGATGTTCCTACTGACAGTGATGGCGGGGATGATAGTGGGAAAGATGGAGAGGATGATGGTGAGGAATAGGGAAAGGATAAAGATGAGGACTAGGATGAGAATGAGGTATAGGATAACGAGGATGATAGTTATGGTAATGAGGGACATATTGATCCATTACATTTTTTACTGATGTTTATGACATTCGATGTTTGATGATTTGTTATGAATGAATATATATATTTTTGTTATCTGTGTTATCACCATTTGAATGAATTAATTGGTTTCTAGTGTTATCAGTATTTGTATATAGGTGGGTGATATATGTTTTCAAGTTCTATAGGTTCTATTGGTTCTTTATTTGTAATAGGTTATGTTAGTTTTTTTGCATGTTCTATGGCCAGTTTCTACAGGTTTCTACTAAGAATTGGGGGGATATTCCAATGATTTTGAACCATTTGGATACATATATACCAATCGTTATCAATCAACCATTGGCTAAACAAAATTATGATAACCTTATACAAACTGTTTAGTAAGAACCATTTGTATAAGACTTTCCCAATAGGCTTCTAACCAATGGTTTAGAGAACCATTGGTATAAGATATACCAATTGTTCTCTAGCCTATACCAATTATTTTAAACCATTTGTATAACCTAAAATTCTGGAAGTGTCATAAACTATGGAAAGTTAACATAAAAAAGGGTGATCTTAGATGCTCAGTAAGAGTAAAAAATAGAAATATCAATGATAACTTAATACTATACTAAGAAAAAGGATATGATAAAATTATCCTAATAGTATAAACTCGTTCCCTTTTTATCAAAAAATATAATTTTGAGTCATGGGATAAAAAAAATTCAATTCAAAATACATATATCATAGGAGTGGAAAATCATCATAAACTAATCACATACCATAAGTTCATGTCATAAATGTATGGAACCTTTCTAATTATAGATACCATTTCATATTTCAATATTAACTAACATGGATTTCAAATAATAGTGGATTAGGAATCAACCCATGTCACCCATATCATTATAGATCTGGCATCAAAACATATTTCCCATTGTGAATCAAGCACATATACTTTTAGCTAAACATTATATAACGAGATATAAAATATTAACCAATGAATTAGAGGGATATATAATTTTTCCCCTCCTATCACATAATGAAACTATACATATGTGTTACAAAATAACAAAAAAATACATCATGTCATAATGTTATAACCCATTGGGGTCAGGAACTATATTAGTAATGTAGTGTACTGTAGCAGTGTTGGAACTATAGATCGGTGGTACTGTAGGGGTGGCCGGCACTATAGCGGTGGCAACATTTTAGCAGTTTGGGTACTATAGAATCGCTATTCACTATAAAGCCTTAGGGTAAAAAATTTGGGCCTTTAGGGCCATGTAATGGGTTTTGATGCCCACTGGGCCTATGAGCCATTTAATGGGCTTTAGGCCCACAGTGCCTATGGTCCATGTATTAAATAAATAAGGTTTGATGGGTGTGATATCCCCTTGGGGTATGGACTACCTTTACAGCCTATGCGTGTGGTGTGTGTGTGTGTTCTATGTAATTATACCCCCAAGAACCTAATATATATATATATATAACTCATGTAAGGAAAACAAGTTTTATAGTAATTTCATAAATTCATTATAGCATAACCCATAGAAACTAAATATTTTTCGTAAACCTCACAACATCATAATCATAAACCATCCAGAGAAAGAATAAGGATGGGATCATTTGATCATATCACCAGTAAAATATAATTAACATCTAAGGATTTTATAATATATGAGAACTTATATAAATGAATCACTATATTATTTCAGGATGAGAATCCCATTTTAGCTTTAAAATCACTTATTTAAAATATAGAATTTTACCAAATATTTAGGGTAAGAATTTCATTAAAAATAAATTCAGAAATTATAATGGAAGATTTTAATCATTGATTGGTCATTATAGTGGGAAATTATTCCCATATCATATAAGTTAAAATAATTCATTTCTTTCACACTTTTTAAAATGTAAAAATGTACCACATATGGAAAATGAAAGGAAAATTCCTTTTATTTTATTTTTAAAATAAAATACTAGATATAAATGAAATTTAAAATTCATAATAGAATATCTTAAATATTCTTTAATTTTTTTTAGAAAACATGGAAATGGAAGAAAATGAATTTTTAACCTAAGAGAAAAATAAATTATGTTTTCCTTAAAATAATTATGTAGTTATCATGAGTATATAAAGTGAGTAAAATTAAATGAAAATGTGAATTCGTTATAAATAATTAGAGGATAAAAAACAGAAAGATATGTTTTTTATAAGTATATTATAATTTCCAAAAATGATATTCAATCATAAAAAATCCTGATTAAAAATAGGATTGAAACATAAATCTCAAAAAACATTGATAAAAATTGAATCAAATCCTCATGAAAGAGATAAACTTATATGGATATTTAAATCCAAATATTTTACCTGAAATTAATTATAAATTACATTAAAGGATTATATATACACCAAATAGAAGAAACAAGTGGTGAATTTCACATGTGTCTCACATAAGTAAAAGATAGATGAAAATTCATTACCTCATGTCTTGTATTTCTTTATACATGTTTGAACCTCCATTATAATAAATATATGTTTATTATACAAGTATTATATAACCATAATAATATATATCCTACAATTTATGATTTATTAATGACATCTTATCAAAAATTTGTTAAAAATATTTTAAAAAAACTACTATTACAGGTGATAACAACCTCAAGTTTTTTTGTTTCATGTTTCATTTGTGCAATCTAAGTCCTTTTATAATGATTATGGTTCAATAATATATAGAATTTTAATAATGTTATAAATTTCATATATATTCATTATATATATATATATAATTATATTCATCCATAAAAAGAATATATATAAAATTATTTAAACCATTCATGGTGATGGTAGGTCATATGTACACATGAATGTTGTTTTCATTTTCCAACAAAAAGGAGAGAAAAATAAATAATATTTTATCATTAAAAACTATAAATATATCACAATTATAATATATTATTATTTTTGACATCCTTATAATTTTACTTGTAAAATGGTTATGAAAAATAAATTATACTACTACATGGATATGGTATGCCATACCTACAAAGGAGTGATTTTTCATATTACATAGAATGGAAAAGAGGTGGATATTTGTTCTAAAATTAATTTAATAACATTTAATAATATTTAATATACTTAATTTATTATATTTAAATGCATGCCATGAATTTATTGGGGAATAAAAACAAAGAAAATTTAAAACACTCGGTTAAGTGTTATACCACTTCATTGAGTGAGCTTCATTGGCTTACAACTCAATCCTTGAAAGGATGGTCTTTCTGGAAATACTAAAATCCCTAGGATATGGGTAAGGAAACTAAAAAATTATTATTTTAGAGTTTTTCTAAAATATATGGTTCATGATGTTTTTTGAATTGAGGATAGGTGTAATCCTTTTATAGGGGAGGGAAAGGACACACTTGGAATTACTTATGGGATGATATATTATAAATATAATAATCCTGTCAAGTGGAACCAAGATAACCAAAAATATAATATAATATCTTATAGGTCTAAAATAAACTCTAAAAAATAGATTTATTAATTTGTTAAATAAATTTTAAGCATTATCTTCTAGTTAAACTACTTAATAATTATTTTAACTATAATAGGAGTAACCTATATTTTTATCCTAGAAACAAAATTATGTGACAAAAAAATAAATGGGGTTTGAAGAATAAATATAGATATTATGATTCTAAATTTGAAATAAATTCTATCATATTTCATTTATATTGGCTGTTGAAATTATATTTGAAACATAATCTAATAATGTATGGAAAACAGTTTTTAGAAAAATACATGTTTAAGAGTAAAAATAATATTTCCTTCATATAAAGTAATAAATTTTCTTACATGTATTTTATTTCTTCAATAATAAAATATAGATATTCTTTAGACATTTGGGGTAGCCAAAACCGAATAGAATCTTCCAGAAATTCCATTAATTACAAAGAATAAAAAATAGTTTTTAGTTTGAATAAATTACTACTAATCTTCACAAAAATCAATCTTGGGTTCCTTATTTCAAAATAATGATTTCAAATAAATTATATAAATACTTAAGGATACCTTAGGTAAAAAACAAACATTGAAAATATGATAAATTCTACTGTTAGTTTTATTTTAATGTTTTACCCCATGGGTGTAACTGAATTTTCCCTCTACTAAGGTTATACATATTTAATGTGGTTATTATTTATAATGATAAAAAATTATGTTTCATGTATTATTATTTTTTAATTATTTTTTTTTAAATTATATAATAAATTTTACCAAATTCAATTCATGTAAGTGAAAGAATTATTTTAAAACTAAACCTTCAAAATGTGATAAAAAATCCATTTTCAAAAGAAAAGGTTTTATTTGGTATACAAGTTTTAATATAAAAAATAATTAGAAAATAATTATTACATTGACCTAAAATGTATTATTCATAATAAATTTAAACAAATTATAATTTTAAAACCATATTAAAAAATATAAATTTTTAAATAAGTTAAAAAAATGAATTTTTCCATAATAATTTATATTTTCACTATTCAATGAAAATGAACCTTTTCTAAAAATAATAAAAAAATAACTCTAATATAATTTCAACAGAATGATTTCAAACAATTATTTACTTTTTTAAAATGAATTTTATACAACTATGAGAAGTTATTTTAATACCAAAACACAAAATGAAATGAAAAGTTTTTTTTTCAAAAAAATGCATTTTAAGTATAACAATATAGTCATACCTAATTAAACCTTAAATTTTATTCCAATAAATTTAATTGTATTATTTATTATATAATAGAATTAATTTTACTCTAAATACATTTTAATTAGATATAAAACTTCTAAAAGTATAGAATGAAATATACAATTTAAAAAAATTAGTATTTTTTATATTCATCAAAAAACAATCTATTTAGGAAATTGTTAAAAACTCTATATAACCTGATATTGAAATATTGATTTCAAAAAATAATTTAATTTTATAAAATAGATCTTATAAAAAATTAAAAAATAATATATTCTCTCAAAAAATCAACAAAAATCATTTTTGAACGAAACATTCTTTTAAATAATAATATTAATTTACTATAATAATTGAATGATTATTTACATATGTTTTATAAGGATATTTAAATTTAGTATGACCTTTATATATATTTCATAATGTGGTTATTCAAATTCATACCAGCCAATTCAATTTATATTTTATAATTTTCACATTTATATAATAAATTTTCATGGTTTTTTAAGATGGACAATGAAAGTCTTATAAGATATCTATGTTAATTTCTGTCTTTCAAACAATATTGGGATGTTATAGTCTCCTAATAAAATTTATTCTGAGATCTATGCCACTTGAAATAGTTTGACCTTTTCATTCTGTTATAACATAATAGTATTAACTTCCACTTCAATATAAGGATAATTCCAAGTAATAATTACCGAATTTCATCCCCCCACTATTAACTAAATATTGAGTTTTTTTTTGTCTCATTCACACACACACACATATAATTATTATCACTTTTTCTCATCCAAAAAATTAAATATTAAATTATGTTCACCCTTTTTTGACTGTTATATACAGTTTTATAAGTCCACAAGCATACAAAAATTAATTTATAGGTTGGTAATTATTATTATTCATCTAATACAATTACATCATTCTAGGTTTCTCACACAATTCACGGTAGTCATAAAAATTACCATTGAACATAATTGTCATGTAAGTTCTTAATCCATATATCATCTTCAAAAATTCTAATAGAAACTACAAAACATTCAATAGACCTCCAGTTTATAGATTGGTTTATTTTTTCATGGTATTAACTTCACAACTTCATCCGATATTCATCCTAAGATCTTCCAGATTATGTGATATCCAATGAATAAAAATATCCCCAAAATATGTATAATATCATATTTTTAACTCTCCAAATATCATGGATTGATACTTTTATATTCTTAAATTCTCAAACATATCATGAGGTGAGGTTTTTCCTCATGGAACATATTCCTATTGATATACAGAGTAGATCAAGGAACCAATGTCAAGGAATTATATGTTTCTATGGTAGGAAATCATAATGTGAGTCAATTTTCCTAATTTTTTAATTAAATTTATCATAGTACAATATTTAATTCTTGACATAGACAACAGATCTTTATAATCAATGATATATTCCCATGTATTCTTCACAAAATGATATCTATGATTCCGTGTGTAATAGAAAATCTTTGAAAAATTGAAATTATATTAACTTCTTTCTTATCATGGTAAACATGTCACGGATTATACTGTAAAACACCAAATATTGGAAATTAAAATATCACAATTTTCAAACATCATCTTCTATCATTTCTTTATATATAAATATTATATTGGTACCCTTTTGGATATTGATCCAAATTTATTAATCTTATATCCTAATTAAATACATGGTCTCATGGTGAGGTTTATCAGTTTCTTCAAATTTGAAAAATCCATGTAATCCTTGGTAAAAATCATATGCATTTCCAAAAAATCCCCTCTGAAAAATGAATTAAATTTTTATATTCCATCTATATTCACCGTGTTTAGAATATAAATATGACATGATTAACTTTCCTTCACTCAATTACTTTTATACTTCCCCACCATTTCTAATTATACCACTAACATAAATATATTGACTCATATAGATCACTCTAATGACCCTTAAAAAATTCTCATAGCTCTTAAAAATTAACACTTTTCTGTATTTTTAAACCTGAAGAATAGAGCGACTATTTTGTGACTCTATAAAGGACTCTTTCATTTTGTGACATAACCATTTTCTATGAATTTTAAATAATAACATGATTCATAACCTCACAATGTGACTTTAATATGGTACCTCAAGAATAAAAATGATACATATAATTTTTACTTCACTATTTTAAAAATCAATTCACATAATTTCTCACTCCATTACCTTTATATATAGATATTTCAAGGTTTAACTATGAATTACTCCACTAGTTCGTCCATATGAACATTTTCTCCTAATATTCCATGAAAATACTACAAATTCTCGAATACACTTTTTCTAATTTATTGATTGACAACATGTCTTGTGAGTGCCAGTAAATCCGACATGAAAATCCATTAGTTCCAACAAACTAGTTGTTTCCAAAATGAAACTCTTTATATTAAGGACCTATAGAGATCCAAAACATGTGAGTAGGGATTTAAATGGAAAAGCATGATGCAAATATGAATTTTACAAAGATCTTAATTCTTTCTTACCACATTTTTTATAGATTATAGGATAATCAAGATTATAAAATACATGCTCAATTTTTTATATAGTAGATTGGTATTATAGTATAATTAGAATTATATTAGATAATTAGAAACTGTTATATTATACATTATTATAGTGAAAGAACAATACACATGAAAAAGAATATGGAAATGATGTAAATTACCTTATAAGAAGATATATTGGATAATATTGTTAAGACATTTATACTATGAAAAACCATTTGTAGTGTTTTAAACACAAATATCATGTTAAAACTATTACAGTTTTCTGATATGGGACTATTAAAATGAAATAAGAAAGGATCCTAAGAGATGATGTTTGAGTTATGAAATAATTCAGGAAATAAATTTCACATTGGTTAGGGATAACATTAAACCTATGATGGGGAGCACGCCATTGAGAACATGAGGCTCTGACCCTCGTTTTAATGTGTTTTAGTGAAAATGGGAGATTATAACAAATATTTTTGTGAAATGGGGTTTCATATAGTGGATATTTTATTTTTTTGGATACTAAGACATATGTGTTATTATTAGAGTATTAATTAAATATCAAGGGGTATATCTCAATGTGAGGACCAGTTCTAGAGATAATTACACAAGCTATAAATTTGGGGATGCATGAATATACGAGTGATCAATGAGTGGTATGATACAAACCTTTTATGAAACTAATGAGAGTTCAATATAGGTGTTTGATTTAAACAAAAGTATCTTTAGGATTTTGGTAGTATCACTGAAGTAGTGGATTTTGATGGAACCATATTATATGAGAGGTTTATTTTTTAAAGTGAACTAGTGTATTGATGTTTCAACAAGAATTTTTTTCACATAGTGAAATATTTTGAACTTGAGTTTGATTAAATTATATTGTTTGAGAAATATAAAAATTTTATAATGATTCAAAGTAAATAGATTCTAATGAATTAGTTGTTTTCATAGTTCACATATGGAATTAATATGTTGTGACATTTAAGATTTTTGAGAATGTGGGGTGAGGATTAAATAATTGTTACCATTTAAGATCATGATAAATTATTTAGGAGGCTTATTGTAATGTACCACAATTTGATAATCTCCCATATGGATATATTAGGTTGGTTATATGACCTCAAGTGCACCTCCCCATATGTCTGAGGCTGTCGACTAAAAATTAAGGTGAGATGGATATAGTGGTGATACTATACCCTATGTTACAAAGTTACAACATAGAATAAATAACATGTATTAATAAATATTATAGTGATGGAAATATCAGAAATAATACAACATAAAAATGTAAAGAAAAAGGAGGAACCAAAATCAATAATAGTGAACCATGTAATGACAAGATAAAATTTATCTAAAAGAAAAACTGAAAAAAATATAAATAAAAGAACCAACTGAAACAAGTAAACTCAAATGACCCTATCCTAAAACCCATGTTAGTCTCATATCCAATCTTCATCGCATACAGTAAGCAATAATAATCTATAAGGCGCCTTTACCTTTCCTAAACATACATCCATACAATCTGCTCAGGTACCAATCAATGACCCAAATTGGTTGTGATCAAAACATTGTAGGTTATCATCATTGTGTCTAAACAAAAATAGCCTAATAATAAGTGTATGCAGTAAACCGATAGACATGTGTATTAATTAATAAATTAATACAATACATAAATCAACCTGCTTTGTCACCATGCTTGCATGCCTCTAAGAATGTATTATAACCATGCCAACTATAACCATAAACCATTATAATCAAACAACTGGGGAAAAAACCTATTTATAATGTAACACCCCAAGATTCCACAGTACGCTTTTCCTTGAATAATACAGTAGCGTGTGTTGTACGCAAGTTCGAGTTCTAACACACCACAACCAATCAAACTAGTTGTTATGAATAGTAATACCCAATTTTTGAAATTTTATAAATTTTATCATTCAAAATGGACTTCATTTTTGGATTCAGAATATCGAAATTATCCTAGGGTGAATTTTTTGTTTTTTTCTGAAAACTTTTAATTTTTGATGAATAGAGGAAAATACTAAACATTAATTAAAAACAACTTTTTAATCAAAATATTTTATAGTGATAAATTATACTATTTAGTGGTTTAAAATATAATTAGATTATATTTTTACCATTTAATTAAATGTTGGTCATTGAACGTAATTTCACATTTAAACTAGACATAACCAAGTTTCAATCTTTAGATAGTTATTATTTCTTAAAAAACACGCTTTTTGTTTTGACAACGGGAATTAATTTTATATTAATTTCTTCCACTTCTATGTTTTGAATTTAGAAAAATGGATTCCATATTTATAATCAGGAGTTCCAAATATTGTGAATAGGTAAATTTTATTTTTATACATTTTGAATAATTACTTCGGTAAATATTTTATTTACCATGGTTAAAGGGTAAATCCGGTAAATAAGGGTAAACAATAATATTACAATAATATTAAATTACAATTACACATATACTAACCTTTTTTTATGAAACATTTCCAACCACGGGCATCTTTGGGTCGATTTTGGGACCCCATGGAGCCACTTGTAAGTGATAATGACACTTTATATTAATTAAGTTAAAGTAAATACCAAAATACATAAGTATATATCTTCTAGTAAAACAATTTTTACATAAGGTTACACATAAGATAAATTCGACTATAAATATTCATTATAAATCTAAAAATATTTACTAAATAATTATATTTTATTTATAATTTTTATACATTGAATAATTAAATTTATTTATTCCACAAGGATGATGTAGTATTTTCCTTATTAATGTGAGAATTCAATAAATGGTATTATAAACGTCAAACTAAATATTATTTAAAGGTTTTGATGCCATCCACGAATTTTCTAGGTTTCTATGACATGTTAGGATGGATTAAATAAATTTAGTTCGAATTAATAAAGTTGTTATGACTTCAGAAAAAAAATATATTATTAAATAGTGTCAAAATTGACATAAAAAAGTTTTTAAAACAAATATTATATTATTAATTGATATAATATTCCTAAAAAATATAAGGTTAGTCCAAAGGACTTATATGATGATATTTGTATCATTAATTAACCACTTGGGGTTCACTTGGTAGTTTATAGTAATTTTTTTAACCAAATAATATAAAAATACAAAGAGACATGGTAAATGTCAAACTAATTAACTAAGAGTTAAATCTAAAAGATAAGGATCAAAACCTGTATAAATCCTATTGGTTGAATGGATTTCGACTCATCCCTGCCTTATGCTATAAATAAATTAATTTGGAGCCATTATAAACTGAATGTGAATTTATTAAAAAATAATACTTTGAGTTTTTTCTAAGGTTCCCCTCACCCCTCTTATAAAAGGGCACTTCTCCTTCTCTCAAATTCACACATTAAAAGCCTTTTTGTTCCACCAACCCCTGCTCAAATATCCTCCCAACTTCCCTCACATAGACTTAGAGGACTTAATTTAGTCATAAATACAACCTAAGGATCTTTTTTGACCAAATAAAAAAGAATAACCCGAAGAAGATGTAAATATTTCATCACCTCTTTCAAGATCCTTTCTTCTTCCACATCCTCTTTCTTTGTTGTTTCAATTATAAAATAATAACTCCAGTACCTTTTATATACTATGATGTTATTATAAATATGGTACAACCATATTCATCATTTTATCCATCCTTTGAATGACATGTCACCATACTTGCGTATGTACGACTTATCGTCTCCACGTCGTGGTGTAATTGTTATTCAGTACATTATTATTTGGATGGGTATAATAATGATTATAAATGATTTAAATAATAAATATAACATTATAATGATTCTGTATATATGATATATCATTCAATTATATACAATTTCAATATCAAAAGAATGATATTGTCACTCGTGCGTATGTACAGACTAACGTCTCCACGAACGCGATGAGATTCATTCTCCATCATATCCATTCAAGAATAATTTTCATTTTATGATTAAAAATAATGTTTAAGGACTTGATATAATTTTGGATATTAATAATATACAACCTACCCATAAAAAAATGTCTTATGTAACAAAACACATAAAATAAAACAAGTAAGTTAACACATGAAACGATGATAATACTAAAATATTATTAACAAAGAAATTTTAAAAGATCATATACGATATCATATTAATGTATATGATTATTGTATAATTTAATAAAAATTATTTCACCCTTATAGAGGAGTATAACCTACCCTCGACCGAGGAAAAGTACAAGGTAAGGGTTTATTTCACAATCTCTTCATTATCCGAGGTTGTTTATACGTAATTATCTACTGGGGCTTCTTTATCATCCACATCCATGTTTCTTAAAAATATATTTTAAAACATCTTTACTATTTAATATACTATGAGTTAAAGTCATTTATACCATTTTTTTAATTTTATAAGATGTTTATAAAGGAATCATTCTGTCGTTTTCCAAACAAGGTCCTTTTTAACCATTTTGAAAAGATTAAGGTAAGAATGTTTTTAACTTATACGGTGGGTGCGGCTATATTACGCTGTTAAAACATTATTGAAGCTTCCCTTACAAGCTTATAAAAATATTTTAAAAATAAATGTTTTCTATATAATTATGTGACTCTTAAATGATTTCAAAATATAAAGAGATATTTCTCTAAAAAAGGTTTTGATTTCATCTATGTCAACATCCTTTAATGTATTTTAAGTTTATTTGAAGTCGATTTATTATGATACAAAACTTCCATATTGCATTGAAGGTTTTGTGATATGCTTGACTGTGGATGTGCTATTTGTATACCATTCATTGTTTATGGTTAAAGTATTGACATTTCGTGTGCTAGTTTTAATATGAATGTTTATGTTATATTTCAAATTTTTCATATGAGGAATGTATTGGACTTAGTAAGTGATGGGTGGAGCCCACTATATCTCCTCAATGCATCGATAGGTCTCATGAGACAACTAGATGTGGAATTGGCTGAGGCCTTTCCCAATTTTATATATGGTTTTGGACGAGGCCTTAATCATTTTTAGACGTCTTGTCCGAGGCCTTGACAAAATGTTTCAGAATTTCCGGCATTATACATTCCCTCATTATGAAAATAATATTGATGGTTCATGTGGTCATTCTACTAGTATAATACCCATGATTATGTTTTATTATGGCATTATTTACTCAGCTCATATTCTTTCCATAAAAGTATTCATGTTTATTGTTGGTAAAGGCATGTGGTTTCAATTATTAACCATGCTTAATATTTATGCTATCTTTCGCTATATTGATTACCCTTATAGAGAGTTTGAGCTCCCCCCTTTCATATATTTCATCCTAGGATATGAAGAAGTTAGTTATGAGTTACTTTCAGGCATTATCTAGGAGGCTTGGATGTTTCCAATGGAATAAATTCATGTTGTCAAGTTGTAAAGTTGAACTTATGTATGAATCTTGTTTCTAATGATACTGAACTGATCGGTCTTTCGAGACATGATTTCCTTTTGATCATGCCAATGTTATGTAATAATGCACCGACTCTCGGTAACTAGGGTAGGGGTGTTACATATAAACATTTCAACCCCCTAAAAAAGCTCAATATATATGAATTTCATCATCCACTTGGCCAATCCCATAATATAATCATTTGAGCCTCTAGAAAAAATCCATATATATATATATATATATATGAATTTTTGCATCAAACTAGGACAAGACCATTATTTAAGCATTTTAGCCTCTTTGAAAAGTTCTATATATAATCATTTTTGAATAAAACTAGGACAATCCTACTATATAATCATTAAAACATGAAATTTAAAAACTCATAACTATAATGATATCAAAATATCACATAATAATATTCAATGTTTAATTGTGAAAATTACCATTTTTCTCTCAATCGAACATACTTTTTTATATGAAACAATAAATAGTCATATCAATATCCCATAAGCTATTACCAAAGAGATTCTATATCAAGAAATAACCTGAAATAACATAACATTCTAAACACACAATAATCCATTATCCAATTCATTATCATTGAGGGGTTCACTCACCAAATAGGTTTTTAACAAGCCAGGTCACAACATGAATTGAATAAAAAGAGATCTAATAAATAATCCAAATGTGATCTACCAATATTCAATCAATAAATTAATTAAATCTCACTTTGTATCGATGAAATCTCAATATTTCATATAATAAAAAATTAAATATTCCATATGGTTAGGTTTTATACCCATTTCCTTAAATTAGTGATTAGAATAGTGATTTCATCGAGTAACACCAATAAGAAGGAATACGTAGAATATCGCAAAAAGAACCTAGATTACACAAGACCAAGAACAACACATGATTCCATAGCATTAAATGGATTATACCATTATAATGAGTAATAAGTATAAGGGAGTGGGAAACCATATCAAACTAACCTATCAAAGATCGATCAGTGGATTGGGATGTTCATTATAGAAGAGTAGACTCGGAGATGGATGGAGAACCTAATGTTTTTAGGGAGGATAGGATAGAGATGAGAAAAATGAAGATTATAAGCCCACGAAACACTTAAAACCTCAGTTCTCAATAATTACACAATATGTAACACTTATAAATCATGTAATTCTAATTTAATAGTTACATAAAAATTTATGCCGCCTTAGGTGAATTAACCTCTTCTAGAATATTACACATCGTGTAATGTGAATTCATTGTGTGTAACATTTTCACACCATGAATTGATTCACAGCTTGTACCCTATTTACAACATCACCTTGGTGGTAGATACACATCGTGTAACCCATTTAAATGTTTTTTTAAATTATATATATAAGTATTTCATCTATGATTCAACAAAATTGTTTGAACCACAACATATGCCTAACGAAATTATGTAAAACCCTCATCATCCTATTTAAAACATTTATAATTGTACTCCATTTACTCAAACCACATACATTCACAAAATATTGGTCAGTTTCCCCAATAAAGTCTCTCTATCTATGAAGGATACTCGATCACAAGGTTTAATGTCAACGGAAATCCCCAAAATATGTTGTTTTAAAAAATACAAATAGGTACACACCTAGAAAAGGATGAGAACTTATAACCTCCCCACCATATAATAGCTCATACTTGAGATTCTATAAGAATCGATGTGGGGTATTGGTGAAAAAATTTGGACACTATAATATCATATCAGAATACCTATCCTAGGTCTCCTCCAGAAAAAACCTTTATTTCTATTACACTCAAACCGAAGTTATAACCCAAACCAGGTGATACTTCTCACTACAATCCATAATTCATATTAGACATTCCTCAAAGGACACATATACACAGATACCTACATCCTCGATGTCTACCACATGAGAAGGGTCATGATGATATCTCTAAATATATGACATGTGAACCACATCATGCATGTCACTGTAGTGTTGTGGAAGGTCTAATTAGTATGCCATCGGACCGACCCTCTCCAGTATCTAAAACTTCCCACCAAACCTCGGAAGTAAGTTTCCCTATTCTATGATATGATGTTTCCCCAAAATAGATGACCCCAAAAAGAAAACAAATTAAAAAAACCATACTCCATAGGTTTTCTATAATGGTCACCATATAATTTCTTCATACTCCTCATAGTCACTAACCACCTCCTAATCAACTGAACCTACTCAGACTTCTCCTTCATGAGACTAGCCCCTACAAGAACATAATCACCTGCCTCCAACAACTATAGTGGTGAAGAAAATGGCCTTACATAAAAATCCTATATAGGTTAAATTTGGAAATTTTCCTAGAATATGTTATTATACAAAAAATTCATGAGTTCCATATTATTCTCCCATAAACCACTGAAATTCAAAACATAAGTTTGTAACATATCCTCCAATACCTGAATATTCTATTGATATTGACCAGCATTCTATAGATAACAGGATGTGATAAAAATATTTTGTGATCCTAGAGCCTTATGAAGACCCCTCTTGAATTGAGACATCACATGATTATCTCTATAAAAAATAATACTCCTCATAACACCGTGAAACCAAACTACCTCACTCGCATAAATACTACCCAGATAATCAATGGTGAAGTCACCCTGATAAGAAAAAAAGTGATACCTTCATCAATTGATCCAAAATCACCCATAAACACATTCTTATGATTTTTCTTGGGTATTCCCATCACAAGATCTATAGTGACATTATCCCAATTCCATTATGGAATGGGAAGAGGTTGCAAAAGACCTGCTGGGCTCTGATGCTCAGGTTTTGCCTACTAACTAGTGAAACATATTTCCAAAAAATCAACAACTTATTTCGTCATCTTCTAATATATATAATATCTATGAGATAATGACACCTATTTATCCAACTAGGATGTACCACTCATATATAAGACTGAAAATCTCTCAAAAACTCCTCATGCAAGCCTGTAGGAAACCATACTCTGTTATAGAAAGAAGTGAATCGCCACGAACATGAGACTATAATAATAGTGGATACACACCATATAAAAAATCCCTTAGAGATAATACATATCGATCAGATAATGTTTCTATCATGATCTAGATTATAGGAATATATTTTTTAGATTTCGAATTCATAGATACTTGTCCCTAGAACTTCTAAACATCTTGTTTCATGTCTAAAAATACTATCATCATCATCCACTCATTATAAGACTCATACACTAACTCTATATATGTCTTTTATTTTAATAAAACAACAATGAAGTTTCCCTTTCTAGGTGTATAATCCAACTCAAAGCTAAAAAATTGTAGATACTCAACCCACCTCCTCTTATGAAGGATCACGTCCCATTTAGAATATATGAACTTGAGGCTCTTATGGTTCTTGTATACCAAAAAACTCTCTCCCAAAAGATAGTGTATCTTGAATATTAGTGCATATACTACAATAAATAACAATAGATCATAAGTAGTGTATTTCTTCTCATGTGGGATCATCCATTTGGAACCATAAGCAGCCACTCTATCCTCCTACGTCAGAACAGCTTCATGTCCAACTATGGATGTGTTATATTAAATAGCGTATTCTATACCTAGAATAGGTAAAGTGAGGATAGGTGTTGAGGTAAACCTACATTTTAACTCTAGGGAATCCATCTTAAAATCATTTGACAAAAAACTACATTCCTTTATTATTCAACCCTTACATCAGTACTTTCAAATACGATAATTATTAGATAAATCACTAATAGTTACCTACAAACCCCAAAAAAAACTGAGAATATTCAATAAATTAATGGTTCACACCCAACATACCATTGATGAATCCTTTTCTAGGTTCACTAACACTCTTTTCTCTAAGATAACATGTCCCGTGATGTTCTCTTTGTCAATCTAGAAAATATATTTGGTTATGTTGGCATAAAGTCTCTACTCTATCAATGACTCAAGATGATGTTAAGATGTTGTAATGATTGTATACTGATTGGGAGTACATTAATATGTCATCAAAAAATCACCAAAAAACAATCTATAAAATGGTGAAATGTCTAATTCATCAAGTCCATGAATACCTATATCACCCTCGGTTTTAAGTAAGTAACCCTTTCATTATGATTTTTTAAGTATGTAAAGAATTTGGGTCAGGTGTGGGAGGTTTTAGATGACTTTTTGGAATATTTTTGGGGATTTTATATAGATTAACGGTTTGAGAACAATTAGTAGAAACCATTAAACTTCTATAGGAAATGGTGAAAAGTGAAATAGAGGCTACTAGGAAGGTCCATAGTTAGGCACATCATCATTCCAAACTGTGCATCCACCTAGGTGTAACTGTGCAAAGTGGAATAGATGGAAAAACATGGTAGGTGCATAGTTTGTTTAACCATGGGATCCAACTATGTGGTGGGTGTTTGGGGGGAAATGGTTGGATCCCAGTTAGTGCATGGTTTTCCTAACTATGTGAGTTAACCATACATAGGTATTTTTTAGATCCTTAAATTGTGAATCTCACTCGGGATTACCTTTAATCTAATATTTTTCCTCCTTGATGACCCTAAATTAGTTTTTCTTCATCTTAAATTCTATTGATTCTTTCCCTTATGACCCAGGGGAAATCTATTGGAAACTCTTGGCGAGTTGAAGGCTTAATTGCTTGGTGTGTCTCTATTAATGATCATTTTCTTTATATATACATCTATTTCATCTCTTGAATGCTTAAATCTAGTCTTTTTGGGGTATATATATGATAGTGGATGTTAATAATGAGTAGTATTTTCTATTTTGATAATAGGGACTCATATCTAAGGCGGGTTATGGGAGATTTAACCTAGTTTTGTTGAAGATTTTGCAACATTCTTCGGTTTCACCATAGTTTCTGAGGAAGGTGGATTCAATCTCAAATACACTTTCTAGAACTAGAAAGATTTATTTCAAATTTAATTTTTTCTTGAAATCTATCGTGAAATTATTATTCAATGTTTGATGGAATCCATATTTGGTGATGGTTTGTGGAATTTTGAAAATTGGTTGTTTTGGTGGAAATTAAAAGTAATAACCTGATTTTAAAATGAAAATTTTAAAATGGATGTTTGGTTTTTATGAAAGAAAAAGTGTTTTAAATAAAAGGATAGTTTTACTGAAATGGTTTGGAAAAGGTTGGGTTTTTATGGTTGTTGGATTAAATGGTAATGTGTGATTTGAAATAGATGGATATTGGTCATGAAGTACCAATATCAGAGGGATGGAGTAGATACATGAAGTCCAAAATCAACAATAAAACTAATCTTGAGTGGTTGAGTGTGTGGGTGTGTGGTCATAAAATAGAATGGGGTATGGAAAATGAATTTATGAAATGGTTGGAATGATTTGTTGGGTTTCTTTCCTTGGAAATCTATTTGGTTTGGAAAACTATTTTGGTATGAAATATGTTTTACTTATAAATGTTTGGATTTAATATAAATTGTTTTGAATTTTTTTATAAATTGTTCATAAAAATGTGATAACATGGTAAATCCTAGTGTCATGAGTAGGAAAATCATTTGGGGAAAATTGCTGAGTTTCATTACTCACCCCTTCCTTGGAAATTTGGTAGATTTGTATATATTATTTATTAAGATGTAGGTAATGTGAAATTAGCACATTTCCTCAGTGGTGCTTCATTATACTTGGGATTGGATTGTGGTGTTGGTTCTTGGAGCTTTCTTGAAGTTTTTTAGTTTTTATCCTAGAGTATTTTGATTTTTGTTGATTTTTTCTTCCACTTTGTAGTTGATATTGATCTTGGATTTTTCTTGGTAATATGTTATATTTTGGTTTGGTTTGTTATACTTGTGTTTTATACAATGGTTATCATGCATCATTAGTGGTTTTGGGTTATGGTATACTGGTTGTGGTTCTTTTACTTTCAAAGGAAAAATGGTCCCCTAATTATAAATAATTCCCTTGGAATTTATTTCCAGCCTTTAGCATCATGGGGATGTCCCCTAAGGAAAAGTAATATCCTTCCTCCTTCTTAATCTAATGAGGACAAGTGGGATGTTACAAATGGTATCAATCTTGTTCGGTCTAAAATATTTAGGATAAGTGGTATCATTGGTATATATATTGAAGTTAAAATTGTATTCCAGTTTAGTCCTATAGTTGGGATGGTAGAAAGGAGTAGGATTGTTGGGACATGAAATGTAGAGCATAAAACAATTCAGCTAACCTATTTATGTTGAACTTAAAGTTATCAAAGATTTATGTACATAAGTTGTTTATAGAATCTTGTAAGAGTTGTAATATCATTTTCATGGGTTTATCTAATGACAAGATCTTTTCTTGCATTAACAGAATTGACTTTCCACTAAAATTTCATATTTCATTTTGAGTAATGATTTCACTTATGGTGAAAATATATTGATTTTTGAAAAGTATTGAAAAATTATTTCAAATGTGATATTTTGAATAAGGGATGATAGTGTTATTTTTAAAATGATTTTATTTTCAAAATAATGGTAGACATTTCAAAATTGGTTGAAAATGAAAAGTGTGGAATCTTAGTAAATACATGTTGTGATAGTTGTGATATGGTAAATTTGAAATTGTTAGGTATTCAATTTCTAGAGCATGAGACTTATGGTGTGTTGTTTTGGTTGTAGAAAATTTCACACAGTTGGCATCGTAGAAACCAACCGGAAGAGGTTATTGAGAATGTGGTTTCACTTGAGCCATAGGTTAACCAAAATCTAGTTCAGATTATTATCTAATATTTCCAAGCTATGGATGGAGGGAACCTATGGGATAAACTAAGGAAAGTCGATAATTTCATTCATTTCTATGAGAGAAATCCACCCATCTTTAGCAGTGATTCAGAACAAGATAAGGCAGAGGTGTGGATGAATATAATGAATCAAATCTTTGATTTAATTATCGCACTAGTAGATGTGAAATTAAACTTAGAAATGTATATTTTGGATGATCATACATTCCAATGGTGGGATTTATCAGTTCATGATAAATTGGACCAAGAAATTGCATGGTAGGATTTTGAAGAATATTTCAACAAGAAATTCTATCCTAATATGTTTAGGTTGACAAGAAATATAGGTTTTTTTAGCATGAAGTATGAGAAATTATCAGTGATAGAGTTTGTGGCTAAATTTATGAATTTATTCCACTTTTCACATGGGGTGTCTACTAGTGCATCCTTAAAGGCGTGAATCTTCTAATCAGGGATGAGGTAGGAGATTCTCTTAAATATTTTTTTTCTTTTTATAACAATATATATGGGGATAGTCAATACATAGATAGTGGAAAAATATGTTATCACTATAGATATGGGTGGAGGTAGCATGCTGATACCTATAGGAAATGGTGGAAACTATAAGTCTAGGAATAAGTAGAAGAGGAACACCAATTTCCAAGGTCATGGAATGCATCAGAATTAGATGGATGGATCGGTGAATCTCCCACCAAAATTAAAGAGTAAGAAAGGATGTTTCCAATGATGTTCTTGGGTCCTCATAAAGAAGGATTGTACGAGACCACATAGAGCATGCCACAATTTCAATAAGATGTGGCATCTTTAGCATTATTGTTTTAGTGCTCCAAGGTCGGGTTTTTGGGACACATATCATCTTTCGTAGACATCATATGATTTGATGGGATGAGAGTAGTAAGATACCTATCATTAGAAAATAATGAGAATCCATGGTTATTCTAGGAATACCTTGACTCCTTAGTATTGGAAATCTCAACAAGGAAATAAAGAATAATGTATAGCGAGTAAGAAGTTATATAGAGTTGAGCTAGTTATTGTGGATGAGAAATCTATACCACAGAGGGTGATAGGAATGATTCTTTTGAATTATACCCTTATGAAATTTTTTTCTTGATACAGGTTCATTCCATTCATTTATTTCTTCTCTTGTTTTTGATCTTATGGGTTAAAATGTTGAGATGATTCCTTCTTTTTTGAAACTTAAAACATCTGTTGGTCAAAGATAATGTTGAGCCTTTATGAGTAAAGAATGTTATATAATTTTTGATGGATTTGAGAAGATATGTTATTTATCTATTATTTATATGAATGTATATGACATAATATAGGGTATGTTTTGGTTGACTATGTTCAAAGATCACATTGATTGTTATTCTTGATGGGTTAGTTTTATGATTGATGATGGAATTGAGCATCTCTTTAAAGGAGATCAGAATATAATGGTATGTGAAATGGTCATGTTGGAACCAGAAGTTGGAATGATATCATACCAATTGGTAGATTTGACTTTATTATCAATGTAAATGATCAATAATAGCTATTTTCTACATGTTGTTGATCAGATTTGGGATTTTTTTACAAAAAATTTCTCCAGGTTTTCACCCACAATAGAATTGGAGTTTACGATTGATCTTATTTTAAGGAATATTTATATTTTCTTTATATCTTATTGGATTGAACCAACAGAGTTAGGGTAACTGAATGTGAAGTTGGAAGAACTATAAAACAAAGGTTACATTCGGCCTAGCATGCCTCTCTGGGAAGCATCGGTCTTGTTTGTCAAAAAGGTATATGGAAATCTTCGATTTTGTGTGGATTATCATAAGCTTAACCAAGTTATGATAAATAATTGGTATCCACTTAAACACATTGATGATCTGTTCTATCAACTGATGATATCCTAATGGAACTATAAAATTGACTTGAAATCAGGATATCACTAATTGTTGGTTCAGAAGGTCTATATTACAAGGGAACTTTAAAATGTAGATATGGCCATTATAAATATGTGGTTATGACTTTCAGTAATACTAATACACTAGAAGTATTTATGTAATTTATATATATATTCAATCATGGTGGTGTTTGTAAATGAAATATTGGTGCATTCGTTGATAAGGTCTTAGCATGAGCAACACTTAATGGTAGTTTTGTTAATTTTTTAAGACCATCATATGTACAAAAATTATCAAAGTCTTAATTTTTTATACAAGAGGTATGTTTCCTTGGACATGTAATCTCTGAAATAGGTGTTTTGTAGATCCAAAAAAGATATAAGTTGTTATCTCTTATAAACTTTAAATGAATATCATTGATATACTTAGTTTCCTTGATCTATTAGGTTATTACCGATGTTTTTATCATGATATCGCATGAATCTATTCACCAATAATAGCTTTGATGAGAAAAAAATATTCCATTATAGTGTAATGAATAATGTAAAAAGTATTTTCAGGAGATTAAAGTTATCCTTACATCAACACTGATCATCATTTTTTCAGAACCACGACAAGAGTACGTGGTGTATTTTGATTCTTCGAGATCATGGTTGGGATTTATTCTCATATAGGGAGATCATGTTGTTGGTTATGTCTCGCAGCAATTATGGTTTCATGAGAAAAACTACCCAACACATGATTTGGAATTAGCTTCCATCGTCTATGCTTTGAATACTTGGCATCATTATTTATTTGGTGAGAAATTTACTATGTTTATGGATCATATTAGTTTGGAAAATATTTTCTCACAAATGAATTTAAACTTGAGACAAAGAAGATGGTTGGATCATCACCATATGTTTGACTTTGACATGATGTATACACCGGGTAATGGAAATTCAATGGAAGATGCATTAAAAAGAAATTTTTATGGTTAGTTGGTAAAAGAGTCTTTGGATTAGTGGTGGTTGATTTCAGTGATAGCCTACATGCCCTTGGATTGTGAATACTGAGGTAGTGTAGTGTTTTTCTGTCCAGATTTTTGTGTTCCTAACTTGGTGAATAGGGTTAAAGATGCACAAACATCTGATTCAGAATTGATTCCTATGAGGTCAAAAATAAATAATGAGGAAACCATTGAGGGGTGGAATATGGATGGTATTTATGTTTTGTGGTTTTAAAATTGGATGGTTGTACCTATGCCTTTGCAGGAATAACATCTTCATGCTTACCACCATTCGAGAGGGTCTATTCATCCTAGAATTCAAAAGATGTATAAGGTGTTGAAAGTACAATTTTAGTGTTTGGGAATGAAAATTAAGGTAGCTAAGTTTGTTTCAAGATTCTTCACCTATCATCAGGCAAATTCAGAGCACCAACATCCTACGATTATGTTGTAATATTTACCTATACCGATTTGGAAATGGAAGTAGATAGAGTTGTATTTTGTAATAGGTCTCCCAAGAATGGTTTGAACACACGATGCCATATGGGTGAGCATAGATCAACTCATACTGTTGTAAAATTTAATCTCTTTTTTTAATATCATATAGTAGAGGAGTTTTCTAAAATATATATCTAAGAAGTAGTAAATAGGTTTGGCGTACCAATTTTGATAGTGTTAGATAGATATCTAAGGTTTAAGTATCATTTCTATAAATCCTTACAACAATCCCTTGGGAATCAATCAACCATGATTATATTGTATTATCCCTAGATATATAGAAGAGCCAAAATTATGATACAAAAGTTGGAAGACATGTTTCGGGATTATGTAATGGATTTTTTTTTGGCTCATGGGAGGAGCTTGTACCATTAGTGGAGTTATTATATAACAGCATTTATCATGCCTGGATTCATATGGATTCTTTTGAAGCATTGTATGATTGTAACTATCATTCACCACTTTGTAGGGTGGAAATAGGTGAGACTTCGATGGTTGAGAAAATTATTTTCCAAGAAACAATGGAAAAGATTCATTTGATCAGGAAATAGATGGAGACAACACATAGTCATCATAAATCGTATGTGGGTCATCATCAATGGCTATTTTCATATGAGGTGAGTGATCTTGTTTTCTTGATAATCTCTATAAGGCTTGGTTATCATTATTTTGGAAATCAAGTAATGTTATCTCCTTGATACATAGACCCTTCTGAAATACTTTAACATGTTGTTGAGGTGAAATATAGGTTGTCTTTTCCATCATCATTTAGTATAATGCACAATGTATTTCATGTATCTCAGTTGAAGAAGTCTCAACTTGATCATAACCATGTGATTCAATGGTATCATGTTCACCTAGAGTGAGATTCTTCACTGGTTCATATACTGGTATGGATTTTGGATAGGCAAGTGAATTTATTTCATGGAAAAAGAATCAATATTTTGTGGTTTTTGAGGAAACATGGTAAAATTTAGGAAGAACCTTGGGAATGGTAGAAAGATACTGTTGAGAAACAACTTGAACTCTTTCTATACTATAGGGGTTTTCTAGTTTCTGGGTATGAAAATGTCAATGGTGGGAATAATGTAGCACCCCTAGTTTCAAAAAAGTTACTCTTTCTATGATTTTTACGTAGGTAAAGTGTTTGGGTGATGTTAGGGAGGGTTTAGAATACTTTTGGAATGTTTTGGGGGAATTTATGGAGGTTCATGGTTTGAGAACGATTATTATAAATCATGAAACTCTTACATGAAATCATGAAAAGTGAAACATAATTTACTAAGTAGGCACATGGTTAGGTTCATTGTTTTTCCAAACTGTGCAACCATATATAAGTAACCAATAAAACTGGAACAAAGATAAAAACATTATTGGTGCATGGTTTTCCTAACCATGCAAACCAATTGTGCAGTGGGTGTTTGGGAGGTAGTGGATGGCACACTTTTAGTGAATTGTTTTCCTCACCATGTGAGTAAACCATGTGTAGTTATTTTTTTGATCCTTAAATTGGGGATCTCTCTCTATAATACCTTTAATCCACTAGTTTTTCCTCCTTGACAACCCAAACTTTTTTTTATTCCTCCTAGAGGCTTTTTAGACTTTTCCCTTTGATCTAGGAGTGATATATTGGAAAACCATGGTGCTTTTAAGGCAAGATTGCTTAGTAAGTGTCCATTCTTGATGGTTTTACTTAGATCTACTTTTCTTCCCTCTCTCGAATTCAGAGATGTAGCTCTTTGTGCATAGTTATATGATAGTGGATACCAATATTGATGATATTTAGATATGTTGATGATATAGAATGATATCTAAGGTTTTTTTTCGGATATTCAACTTGGTTTTTTGAAGATTTCATGTCTTTCTTCAGTTTAACCATAGCTTTCGAGGTAGGTGTCTTCACCCTCGATTCCTCTTGATAGAAATAGAAGTCTTTCTTTAAAATTGATTGTTTTTATTGAATTTTTTTGAGAAATTTTTGCTCAATTTTTCATGTAAATCCTATTTTTGATGGTTTATGGAATTTTGGAAATTGGTCATTTTAGTGGAAAGTGAAATTAGTAACATGATTTTAAAATAAAAATTTTAAAATGGTTGTTTGGTTTGGATGCATGGAAAAGTGTTTTCAATAAAAGTGTAGTTTTATTAAAATGGATTGGAAAAGATTTTTTCTGATTGGTTTTTGGATTAAATGGTTAAGTGTGAGTTGAATGGGATGGATATTGGCCATGAAGTACCACCATCAAAGGGATGGAGTATGGACGTGAACTTCAATCAGAAATGGTCACACCAAGATTATATTATTGAGTGTGTGTGTGTGGTTTTGAAATAAAATGGGTTATTCCAAATGAATTCATGAAATAATTGGATTTATTTGTTGGTTTAATTTCTTTGGAAATGTATTTGGTTTTGGAAAATTATTTTGGTATGAAATCTGTTTTACTTAGAAATGTTGTGTTTTGATATAAACTATTCTGAATTGTTTTATAAATTTTTTATAATAAATGTGCTAAAATTTTCTATCATATTGGCATGATTAGGGAAGTAATTTGGGGAAAACCTATTGAGTTTCTTTACTCACCCCATTCCTTGGCAATTTGGTTCTTTGGAAGATATTGTTTATCAAGATGCATGAAAAGGTAATGTATCACATTTCTTTAGTGGTGCTTCTTTATACTTGGCCTTGGATTGTGGAGTTTATGATTGGATCTTATTGGAAACTACTGATTTTTTGTCCTTGAGTATTTTAAGTTTTTTTATTTTTGTGTTCCTCTTTGTAGTTTATTTTGATATTGGTTTCCAACTGGTACTCTAATATAGTTTGGTTTGGTTTGTTATACTTGAGTTTTATACATTGTTTATCATGAATCATTAGTGGTTTTGGGTTATAGTATGTTGGTTTTGGTTGTTTTATTTTTAAAGGGAAAATTTTCACCCAATTATTAATGAGTGGAATTTATTTCAATCCTTGTGCATCTTGGGGATATCGCCTAGGGCTAAGTAATAATCTTTCACCTTATAAATCCATTTGGGACAGGAATGATGTTACAATACCATTGGTGTATTAGTCAAAACAAATGTAATTACTACAAACTCATTCAATCTATTCCCACTACTAAATGTTTCTTGAGGTGTGTATGATAGAATCGCCCTAAATTAATGGTATCTAGATCTCAAATTGATTGTTGAGATAATAATAACACATTTCAACTGGTCAAATATATCATTGATGCATAGAAGGGGATATCGATTCTTGACTATCATATGGTTCAATCTCTAATAATCCACACATAATTAGAATTTATGGTTAACCTTCATTTAAAAAAGAACAAGAGAACCCCACAAAGAAATACTAGACTGTATGAAATGTTTAACTTATAGATATTTCAAATGGGATCTCAAATCTCAAAGATCTTCTAGTGTGATCTGGTAATTTGGTATATAAATAGGCATTGATCCTAAAAATAACATAATCATGAACTCAGTCTATCACTTGGGTGGTAAGATGTAGAACTCATCATGAAAGAAATCCTGAAAATGGCCTTCCATTGGAGGAAAATTATCATGATTCATTCCACCATCATCTAGAAAAGGCTTGATATCTAAGTCATGATACAATAAAATCTACACTAAATTGGTCATGTATGACCCGTATGAAGATCCCGCTTACCCTGGTGATAATTGTTGTCTCCTTGAAAATAAATAAAGGTTACTATCATCTGGTAATAGATGATATGATCATAGTGTAGAACCATCCAATCTATACCAATAATCAAATTGAATCATGGTATTTACAACCCAAGTGGTTCCCACAAGAAAATATAACAACCAATTTATATATAACAATCCTTTAAAAATTTTACATTCTTTGACTTCACTCCCAATGGTGTATCGAGGGTCATTACATCATCCATTATTTCCTAAACCAAACCCATGCCATTTTCAAAAAGAGAAGATAAAATGGACTCTGATGCTCCCGTATTAAACAAAATACAATCAAGGATTGATGGTGCAAGAATCATATATATGACCATTGAAGTTCCTACATCTACACTATCTAATAAAGTCTAGATAACATACAGCTGAATAGACCCTCTATCATGGGCCCCAATTTGACTCCCCAGAGCTATTACTTCTTATAAGTACTACAACTACTACATTGTGTTACCACATCCCCTACCTTTCCTAGACCATCTAGTGGAGCTTCAACTAATTATCTTTTGAGGACTGTTTGAGTCCTTCCCGGACTCTAGTTCTTGTCCTAATACCTTTCCAATACTCTATTATAATAAGTTAGTAAAAAATATCTAAATATGACCCAACCTGTCACAATAATGGCACTCCAAAGAGGGGTAAAGAGACAGATTCATCTTGTGGAACAACATTACACACTTATAGCACTGCAATGAAACATGGTCCTCAGATATATTCCGACTTCTATAAATTCTATTCCCTCTATTTCCTTCAAGAAAACTATCATTGTGGTTCTTCTTTCCATTAGAAGAAGATCTCCCAGTTCGCTCTACTAAAAGTGACTAACATATACTCAAGGCCTCTCTCATATTCCCATCCATGATGAGTTACAAACTAATCAGATATAAAAATATACTCAATATAAATACATTCACATGTGACCCAATATCATAATTAAGTGCATCTTGAAAAAGTCTCACCATGTAGATCTCATCAACCACTAAAGATAAAGAAAAGTGATGTATATTGGAGAAGCATGTTTCATATTCCATCACTAACATTCCCTCCTATGTCAGATTCATGAACCCATAAGCCTTATCATCCCACATATTCTTGGAATAGATGTTTCTCAAGAAAGTAAACCCTAATTTCTTCCATGATGACTCTAATTCCTACATAGATTTCTCTAGAATAACCTACCAATTCTTGGAAGATCCATGAGGCATATATGTATAAAGATTGACCCTTCTATATGTGGGTGTCTTAATATTCTTGAATATTTTCTAGAATGACAAGATTTAGAACTTGACTACATGGGTAACTCACTCACCAATGATCGTGGGAGAATGTTGTACATGAAACTCTCTCATCAACTTGGAAATTGAAGTCAAGGTACGAAAAATATCCCTTTACATGGATCGCATGACCCTAAAGAATCTATCGTAAAGCTAAACATCCATATGATCCCTAGAATACATAGTAAGCTCTAGTTCAGTGTCATTATGAATGTTCTGGTTTCTACTCTCCTGACACTAAACTCAAAGATGATGAGGAAGCATTTTCCCTATAAGACAAACACACTCCTTATAACACTAGCTAAAGAAAAGGCCATTCTCAATAGGTGACAAAAATAGAGAACCACCAACTCCTGGTCTATCTAAACATTGTTTACAAGTGTTCTATCTTTACATAATGGTTCATTCATTTCAATTTATTAGATATAACATGTATCTCATTCCATAGTTCATTTAGGAAAATTGCATTACATGTAACAAATATGTCTGTATCTTGAACAATGAAAGTCAATATATATCCCTATGTTCTTATTGTGATTTATTCATACACATATTATGAAATATGTGGCTATGAGTATAAATCTCAATTTAAAATAAAATCATGAAACATGTGAATCACCATGGGAGAAATACCATCAACTGTAATAAGTGAGCATCATGAACAACAATCCCATCCATAGGAACTCATATTTCCCAACATATAATAGTTCACTAATCCCATGAACAAGATCATTACCAAGTCTTGACAGATTATATTCTTCCTTATACCATTCCCAAATAGTAAAGTAACAAAAAAGAAAAACCTACCTCTGATACCATTTTTTAAGGACCCCCGATATGGAAATATCTTGTGTGGCCAAATCAGGTTGGTTGCGGGACCTCAAGAATACCTCACCAAAATCCAAAAGCTTCCAACTAGTAGAGGGGGTGGTATGAATATAGTTTTAATTTTATATACCCTTATACAGATTTACAACATATAATAATTAATAGGTATCAATAAATATCATAGTAAAAAAATGAGGAAGTAGTATATCATACAACAAGGAAGTAAAAAGAGGAACCAATAAATAAATAATAGTGGACCATGTAATGATAGGATGAAATGTATCTAAATTTCAAACTTAACACAATAAAAATAAAATAACCATCTTACACAAATAAATTCAAATGAACCTAATCCCATACCCCATGTTAGTCCCATCTCAAAAATCGAGCCTGTACAACTCGTTTTCTTCCACGCAAATAGATTATCTTCTACTGGATTGTGTGATATTGGATCATTTCAAAACCATACCAAGGATGAATCTATTATTAATGAATTATAAAATATGTTAATTCTAATATTCTTATGTATTTCTGTGAATTTTATTCATCAGGGAAAGTAATCATTAATAGTAGGGGAATTTTGTTTCCTAAGGAAATATAAAAGAAAAAGATATCACTGACATGACCTCTCCTCCTCTCGGTGATAAAATTATCCTAACTAGAAAATTATAAGTAAGGGTAGGGGAGGTATCGGTATTATATCTAGATGGGTGGATAGGAGGGGAACCCATTCTGTGAATCTGGGGAAGACCTATGCCAATGGTTTTAAAAAACTGTTGGCATAGATATACCTATCCCAAAGGTTTTTAATAAAATGTTTGGATATCCTTTACTAAAATTGAAAATCCCATTAGTTAGTCCAAACCATTGGGATAAGGCAATGGGTTTTATGTATGATGTGACTAAGAAGGGTTCTTGTTGTGAATAAATAAGTAAAGGATGAAGTATATATTTTATGAACAATTCATTTATGTGTCAATTTTTTCAATTATATTAAACCTATAATATTATTGCAATTATAGTTATTCTATGAAATGAATATTCATCTAATAGGATAATATATATATATGTGTGTGTGATACATATGGGTTACTATAGTTACCATCATATCATGGTTTAGTGGACCTTTGGAAACTAGTGTGAGAAAATGTTTGTGAAGACCATTAGGTTTTTTCTATATATAGAAAATCATTATTTGTTTTGGTAAAGAAAATTGTGTGTTTTTTATAAAAAAACAACTTGGTCTTGATAAACAAAGAAAATAAATGTGGTTTTAGAATATATGTTTCATGGGGTAATAACAACAAAAAGAGTTTTTTGAGAATATCTAAACTATAATTCTGGTTCATAGTGATTTTTCCCTGACTACATACATGGTTTGAAACTAATTGGGGATATTCTTGGGTTAACTCACATTTTCATTATATATTATTTTGAATTATTTGAAAATATTATAACCATGAATTAACTTGGTTGAATCTAATGTTTCATAGACTTATAAGAAGGGGTATTTATTTATATATATCCCATAAAATATTTTTCAAGATTATGTGGTTTCCCATAATGATTATTGTAGGTGAAACTATGGTTTTTTTAGTTAATGGAAGGATCATGTATAAATTCTATTATCACCGAATGTGATGGACAATGGAATGATTTTTATTATGAGAAAACAAGTGAACTTTTATTAGTAATGTGAGACCTTTTGATTATTCTTAATCATTTAACTCATTATAATAGTAACAATATCTACATGGGTGAGTTTCCTAACACAAAAAAATATAAAAAAAATGGATTTTGAGGAAGTCCATAGAGGGAATAATATTTAGCTTCTTACTTTTCAAATATTTTGGAAGAATCACCTCTGGAAAATTATTAAAGGAATAGGAAGATGATTTGGGCATAAAAAATAAGGAAATATAGAACATGTTTATCAAATAAAATTGAAATGTTTGGTTCATGAAATGGATGAGAATAATGGTCTCCCGAATGTATCATCAATGGTTTATTTTTTTTAATGTGAAAAATAATGGGCATTATGAAAATAATAGTCCAAAGGGGAAATTTGAAAAATTATATCATCAATATTATATGAGTAATGGTTTTTTTATTGATGATTAAGAGACTAAAAATTACACATGCAAGGAAGGATTTATTAAGGAATAAGATAGAAAATACTATATAATAATTTAAGAATGAAGTAAAATGATTGGAAAATTTATATATAATAATTTGAGGATCATGATGTAGATTATTTTTTTCAATGGTATTATAGTTATAATAATCCCGAAACATTTAAGGATTGGTCTATTGAAGTTTTTCATTAACGATATTCTATAATATATTGAATGATAATAATGACCTAGAAAAGTGATTCAATTATAAGGTGATATTTTATGGAAAAAATTATTAAGGTAAAGGTGACCCTTAATATGTTCCCAATGTGGAAATAATAATGTATAGTTAAGATAATGAGATTATTAATAGTGTAAATGAAATATTATTTATAACAGTAGAACTGATTGTTAATTTTATGAAAAATTGGCTTATGTGATAATTGATTGTGTTTATATAATTATTGGATTTATGCAATATATTTGAAAAAATGTTTTTTTATTTAAGGAAATAGGAAAGAGTTTTTTTTTTGTCAGCGTGTATATTTTCATGGATGTTTTATGAAATTATGATTACTGCCTTGTTTTAAGAGAATATATGATCAAGGTATTCACATATTTGGAATGTGATATTTAGAGATAATTTATGTTCTTTGATTTATTAGTGGTAAGTTGAATTTTAAAATTTTGTGAGATTATTCATAAATATATTGGATTTTGAATTTGGTTCAACATATTTGTTTAATGGTTATAATGTTAATAAATTATTGAATATTTTTAGTTGAGCTTCTAGTTTCATCATTTAAGGTCACAATTTGATTTATCATGTTTTTTAAATTGTGCTAATAATTTTTGTTTTGTTAAATATCTTGAGAAAGTAAGAATGACTCTTCATTATTTTAAGGATCTTATGTTTCATAAAAAGTGGATTTTAGTTCTTCAGGCTTGAAAAATTCATCTTGAATATTCATTTCTTATAGTATGTGATGAAAAGGGAATTCATTAATGAATAATCAAATGATTAAATTTTTATTATGAGATCAAAATAAATCAATTATGTATATTTTATCATGTTCTCAATCATGATATTAAAAAATTACCTCCACTTTAAAAAAATTAAATTGAAAAATATTAAACATTTACCTTTATTTCCAATTAATCAATAGTAATTTCACACATCACAAATTTATAGTTTTGTGGCCATTAACATTCTCCTAACTATCTTCTCCATATCTATCTATTATATGTTAGAAGTTAACTTTTTCTTACATGTAAATATTATCACATTCCACTATTTTTCACCTATTTGGGATCCAAATTTGGTATTATTATAAATGGATTTCATATTTCCCTTTCCCACATTTTAGAGGATGTTTAATTAACCATTTTTTTATATAGGATTTCCATAAATAAATTTTCAAAAATCAAACCCTTGATTACCGATCGTAGGTAAATTTTTCAAGAGTGAAATTTATTAAAGAGAGAGGAGAATATAACATCCCAATATTTTTAAAAACAATAACATTATACTCGACAGCATATAAAACACAGAACCCCATGATTCAACCAACCATAAAAAGATTATTATTTAAATATGACTTTTATAACATTATTGTCACACCCCGACCTCATATACTATTTTATTTTACCATTTTATTAGTCTTGGATCTTTTTTGAAGGTTTGTGTTTGATTCCCGATTGAAATATTTGAGTTTTCTGAGTTTTTGGGAAGTTTTACAAGAGGTATCATAGTTACTACATGGTTACTACTAACCATGTGGTAAGGTCATGCGACTCATACTGGTTGGAAAAATCAACCTCATTTCCTATTCGTGACCATGTGGTAGGTCCCAAGTAAATTTATATCATCTCTTTCATTGGAATAAATCTCTTCATGGTTACCACAGAATTTGAAAAACCGTGCGGCCAAACCATGTGAGTCATCCATAATTTTTAAAACCTAATTTTCCAATTCTACCCCTACCTCTATTTTAAACTCATTAGGAAACCCTCCAACTTGTTTGGTATTGGCACACTAGGGGGGTTCTTAAACACCTCCTCCCATGTCCTCCCCTCCTTCATAAATTCTCCTCCTTTGGTTCCAAGGTGATTTCATGGGGTTTTTTGTTCATTTTGTTCATATTTCTCCTATTCTCTCCTTATTCTTTGGTTTTCCATTGGGGTTTAATCCCTTGGATAAACCATAGTGTTATGGTTGGCTAATTGGGTTCTTTTTTCCTGTGGATAGGGTGGGTAGATCATCTGTAAGGCTCGGTTCTTCTTCCCTTTGGAGTTTTATTCCATCCGCACTCGATTTGAGGTAGGTGTTTCAAACTTTTCCTTTCCAAAACACTCCATGATCACTTTTGGGTTTTAAATTAAATATAAAATGTCATTTTCTCCACTAATATATCTTTGTCTTTATCCGAATGGGGATTTGATGTGGGTATAGCTTACTAAAAATAGTTTTCTGAGGCGATTTTTGTGAAATTTCTAAGTTTAAGGAACCTAGGATGTTTGTTTGAAATTAATTTATTCTTCTAAAGTAGAATTGGATCTTTTATGAAATTTTTATCCCTTATGATGTTGTGTTAGTGTTTATTTGTTGTTATCTTGGTGTGGCATGTATAATTTGGTAATGGTATAACTTGATAAGTGTGTTAAAATGTTTTAGAAAGGGTTTGATGGCTTTAAGGGGATTGGTAGTGTTATATTAATGATATGAATGGTTGGCTTTGGTTTTGAAGCAATTTTTTTGTGGTAATGTTTTTTAATGTCTATTTGGATGTTTTTTGTACTGTCGGATGTTGGAACATCTGTGGGGGAACTAGGTGCACGCATGGATGTTCCCTCAAATGAAGATGATTCTTTCAGTTGGTGTTTTCTCTAAACCTTGGTTTCTTAAATGGTTATTTCTTTCCCCTTTTCATGAAATGGTCCTATATCATTTCAAATGGTAAAGTTTTTTTTCAATTGGTTTTGGAAAACATGACTTTAAATGTGTTTCTCATGGTTTATCATGTTTATCCTTGAAACATGTTTTGTTGTTATCTTAAAAAGGGTAAAATTCTGTTTGGAAGACATGAAGTATGTGATTAATGTTTGGAATTGAAGGGCCATTTTGGCCTTGGAAATAAGGAAGTAGTGTTTGTATGTTGTTTTGTAAAATAAATTAGTTTTGTTGAACTAAATCCCCATTTGGCACTTCCAACTTAATAGTGATGTTTGGTGTTGAACTTGGAAAGGAAGGTGTATTGGAAAATGTATGTGCCCGATTGAAGTCCAAAGGTGATTTATAAAATGATTTAAATGTTTATGCGATATGGTGGCCTAGTTGGAACCTTTGTATGATTTGAAGTGTGTGTGTGTGTGTGTGTGTCTGTGTGTGTGTCTGTGTGCGTGTATGGGGTACCTTTATATAAGAGATTTCTCTTTATGGGTTATCTTATATTGGTGTCCATGTTTGGGGTAGGAAAGTGTAGTGACAACAGCTAACTTGAGTGACGTGTGTATTAGCCTCATACTTACATAGCATTATTACTTTTATCTATTCCTATACATATTTTATATGATCAAGTGATGGTAGCTAACTATCCCTGATTATATGGGTTGGTACCCTCCTGTAGTTTCCAAAAGGTGAGGAGGGATGTGCCCCTAGTGAGGCCAGGTTAGGGTAGTTAGTTGGCTTTAGACTTTAGGGGATTCACCATACGTCGTTAGGTGGTTCTGAACTGAGTACATCCAGGGGTATTATAGGGTTGTTTATGATCAACTGTGATTATTATTATTATTATTATATCTTGTTTTACTTTCTCCTATACTTTTTTCCATCTTGCATTGTTTTCCAATTTTATTTCAGTACATCCCTTCTTTTACTTATTATGGACTTTGATTGTAAAATGGAATTTCGTTTTGGGAATGGTATGTGGTGTGTGTGGTATTTTAAAATGGGAAAATTATATTTTTTCTTAAAATTTGAAAAACCCTTTTTTAATAATTTTATTTTAAACTAGTGTTAATGGGCTATTTTTTGAAAAGGAAAAAACATGGATTCAATGGTTTATCTTTATCATTCCTTCTAAGCATCTTGGTTCTCGTGCTTTCCAATCGTTTCAGTTACAGATTCATCTCTTTTTCAGGATCCTGGTTCAACTACTCAGTGATAGGGTAGGATTGCTCTTGTGGTTGGAGGTGACCAAGCGATCACTTGAAGATTGAATGGAATTATTTTTCCATTGTTTTTTGTGGTTTTAATTTAGTTTTGTATAGGTATTCATTCCCACTTGGATTTAATTTGATGTCCGGTACTAGTTTCCATCTTGTGGGGATTGGGAATGCCCTTTGGTCTTTGTCATGGACCGTCTTGGGTAACCAGTTCAGGGTTGACCTAGGATGGTTCGTGACAATTGAAATTTAATTTGAATGTATGAATAAGAATAACCACATTATACAATATATAAAATGGACCTACTCAAAACATATGAGTTGATTAACAATTAGAAACTAAGAACACAATTTTTTTTACTAAAGTCATATTATGCTTCACAAATATGCTTCCTTCATACATGATTTTTATTGATTTTTGTAGTGAAAATATTATTTTTAAATTCTTAAAAATGTTTTTTAAAATATTAGATTCAAATTTTTGTCAACTTTTCTAATTTATCTTATAGAAAATTTTTATTATTTATATAAATAGATTTAGTTTTCTATTAAAAATAAAAACAAAATATTTTTGTTAAAAACATTATTCTTATTTCAAGAATTTAAAAGGTGCATTTGGTATAAAAATGGTTTTTAAGTAAATTTAGTTATGTTATGTTATGAATAATCTTATTTTGTTAATTGGAATCAAATTTATGGTATAATTTTTTATAATAAAAATTTATCCTTAAAAAGGCATTTTTCAAAAAATTTGTTTTTTTATGTTCTACATTACTATGTTAAATTCTTTTCCACAAAATTAATAAGATTTATATTAAAAAATGAAATTAATTTTTAATTTATAATTTCAAAATTATCTTAGGGTTAATTTTTTATAATTTTATAAAATTATTTATTTATCAATTACTAATGAAAAATACATTTTTTACTTAAAATATCTTTTTCGTTTAAAGAATTTGCAAAGGTAAATTTACTTTCAAGAATTTTTTTAAATTTAAATCAGTAATTATTTATTATAAATAAATAAAATTAGGTAAATGGAATCATTTTTTTTGTTGAATATTAATATAAACACTTCCTTTTTCATTCAAAAACAGTTTTTCATCGTGGTTTTCTGGTTTAATTAATATTCTTTTATGCCACTTATATTAGTTGAATTTTTTAAAATAGAATAAATATTTAGAATAATAAAAATTAATTTAAAATAATTTTTTCAACTTAATTTTTTTCAAAATTAATATTTACAATAATAAATACATCTCATCATAGTAAAAGAGGTAAAATTATGTTTAAAGTATGGGTTAAAACATTTAAAAACCATAAAAATTGTATTTAACCTATTGTATGAAGTGGAGTTATACAAATGGTATCCTTAATAAGTTAAATAATTTATTTTAAATTTTTATTTTTAAATTAGTAATTAAAGCTTGACTTTATTTAATATAAGATATACTTTATTAAAATTAAAAACACTTTTTTATTCTTTGAAAATAATGGAACGATTTGAATATTCGATTCATTTTTGAATTTCACCAAAAGTATGGAAACCTTACTTATTTTATTATTTAATTAAATACATTTACGAAAAATAATTTGATAAATTATTTTAAGGTAATATGATTTTTACTCTTAAATCGGGTGTTTTCCTAAAAATAGTTTTCTATTATTTTCTACACTTTTATTAAATGTAATGAAAAAACAAATAGAAATTTAATATTATAACATTTATTTATGATATGTAATCTTAATTTTTTAATCTTGTTAGTGGTACCATTTTATTTTCTCCCATATAATTATGTTTTCATGGTAAAAAAGTTAAGTTATTCTAATTATGGTAAAATTGGGTTAAATGTGGTTTAACTATAAGTTAAGGCATAAAATTTATCTCAAAAAAGAACAAATGGGATTGGTTCATTTTATTTAGACCATATAACTTATTATATTCAAAAAAAATTCCCTGGTGCAACTTTAAATAATTATGATATTTATATTATTTAATATTTTATGTAATTCCAAGTGTGACATTTCAATTCCTTATAATTGGATATCACATGTCCTCTCTTATCAACATATAATAATCCATATGTATTATCAAATCCCTAAAATAATACCTTACTAGAATACTTTTCTATTTACTATAGCTTTTTTCTTTCCAAAATACCATCCTTTAATGGCTTATGGGGTAATAAAAATAATCTTTTTCAATGAAGATGTATAACTATTAACCAAGTGTTTTCAATTTTATTAATTTTATTACCTCCTCCAAATTCATGGTATCCATTATAAAATAATTAATTATTTATATTAAATATTATTGATTTTTATTAAGTTAATAGTTGAACCATTATCCACCTATTTTCCATCCTATTAAAAACGAAAACATAACTCATGCATATATACAACTGATCGTCCCCAAGTAGTGTTGTAACTCATTTTTCCTAATCATATTAACTGTATTATTATAAGGGTACAAATAATGATTATATATAATATATATTATATAGTTATGGTTTTTCATTGATAAAATATTATTTATCATTCAATCATTATATTATTATAAACTAAAAACAACATTCAGGCATACGTATAGCCTCCTATCTTCATGAACAGTGTAAATGTTTTTTCTATATATTCATTTTATGGATGAAAATATATTTATATGTACTTAATATATATTAAATATATATCATCATTAAAATTATGAATATTATTTAAACATATTTAATGTACAAGGAACGTGATTTTTGAACTGAAACATGTATGCAAAACGACGATGCAGTTATCACTGAGAGTAGATATTTTTATAAATATTTTTTTATAAAAGAATGATAAAATTTATTATGTAAATCATAAATTGTGTGGTTCATATGATTATGGTTGTGGAATTAATTTACAAAAAAAATTATTATATAGTATTTTTAAACACCTTTTAATAATACGAGACTTAAGGTGTGGTATTTTCATCACACTTTTACATTTTTAAGACACATGTCATAATCAAAACTTATTTATTTTAAGAGGTGTTTATTCTATACATGAATGTATTTTATTATTATTATCATGAAATTTATGGGGATTTACGTATCCATATATGTTTCTCTCTTTCATGAGGTTCTGTTTTGAAAGTTTCCAAAGGGGTATGGTATTTATGTTTCAATCGAATTATTAATAAAGATATTCTATACTTGAATATCCATTAAGAAAATTATTGGATCCTTATCTGATAGATATATTTCATATTTATTCTTTTCTAGTTATTTATGAATAATACATGTTATCCTTCCATTTTCCTCACTTTATGTAACAAAAAGATATAAATAATATTTTTTTGGATAACCTATATTATTTCTCACTTCGGTTGAAAATACTATTTCTTCCATGTCCATATTATCTGCAAATGTTTTTAAGAAATTTTTTTACATTCGACTATTATTTTTAAAATAAATTTTTAATAATTATTTAATTTTATAAAATTATTTAAAAGGAAACTTCTTCTCATTTTTTGAGTTAGTTACTTTTTGACATTTTTAAAAATTTTAAAATGAATGTTTTATATTTAATTATACAGTATGAACATAATTTCCCTTCATCATGACCACAAAATTATTTAAACCTTTCATTAAAAATGTTCAATTTCTATTTCAATGGAAATTATTTCCTTAATATTTGAGAAATTTTTAGATTTTAAATAAGCAGTTTCAATGTGGAAGGGGTATTTTCCTCATGAAGTATTTCAATGATTATTTTAAAAGAATTTTAAATTATGATAACATAATTTGATATTAATAATGTTTCACTGGGAATATGATCTAATTAAACCATCGTTATTATTTTGTTGGATAGTTTGTGATTTTGATGGTTATATATTTATAAAACTGTGTTATTTTTTCTGTTATGTTATGATGAATTTATGAAATTCTTATAAAACCTTTTTTCATAGAATACGTAATGATATGATGATATGATTTATTATTTTTTATTTTTTAGATCACATATGTATGGTTTCATTATGTTTTGGTTGGTATACTAATTATATATCCCTCTAATGAATTATATATGGTTTTATGTATCATGAGTAATTATGGGAAATAAGTCAATGTGCTTGATACACTATGGGAAACAAGTCAATGTGCTTGCTCCACTATATGAAACAAGTGTATTTATTTTATTAACAATAGGAAAAAGTCATTATTATTGATCCACTATGGGAAATAGGTGATGATTCATGATCTGATATGATTTTGGAAATAGGTTTTTATGCCTAATTCACTATGACTTGATGGTCTTAGTAGATAACCTTGACAAATGAAATAGTTTTAATACGTATGGTTTTACCACACTTTTATAAAATGAACATATGATTAATGATTTATTTATGATTATGTATCAATTTTATGATAAATGTCAGTCGAATAATAAAGTTGTATGCAATTGATCGAGATAATGATCTATGATATAAAAAGTATGTTTTTCAAATGTTAACATCATGTTATCATACCCTTATGCTCATGTTATGATTAAGTGATATTTTGTATCTCCCAAGTTTATCCTTACTGGTAATCTGATATAAATATTTCTTATGTTTCATTTCCCTGATTTATATATAATGTGTTTAGGTATGATGTTTCTAAGGATGGTCTGTTAGTTGTGAACAAAAATATGGGAGATGATTTAGATCTTTTTTAACAAGTTATTTATGTGTCTATGATTCTAAATTAACTAAAACTATATGATTATAGACTATATCATTATCTTATTTAATGAATAATAAACAATTAATATGTAATATCAACGTATCAAATGTATGGGTTTATATAAAGACCCCATTCATGTGAAATTTAAAGGAGCATTAAATCAAGATCCATAATGCAAGAATATTCTCACAAAGAATATAGAAAAACCTTCATGTACATAAACAATTAATGAAAACTAAAATTCCTATAAACTATCCACGTATTGGCTCTAAAAAGTAAAAACAAGACAATAGGATGGATTACCTAATGGATCAACTATGAGACTTTCATAAACTTATTATAACATATATAATGCTTAGTGTTATCTTATGGTATATTGAAACACTGTTTATATTTTATCTCTAGATTAACCCCTATTAGTGAACCATTTATAATCAATGAATATTTTATACTTTAACTTCTGCATAAGAATTCATTATTCAGTGTATCAAGTTTCATGAGAGAGTAAATATGAGAGATTGAATTTGTTCCTACTAACATGAGAATAGGATCTGTATAAATTAATAAACTAATGAAAAGGAAATATGATTTAAATTCATTTCCACCCTAAATAAATAATATAACTTAAGGTTCCTCAAATTTTATAGTCCCCCAACTAGTATTAGATCAAAAAATTTATGATGAAAAGTCTGTTATTAATTGTTTTCAAAAAAACATTAATGGAATCGATAAAGGGCCCTCTATTTTTAAGATGAACAAATTATGACGGTTAGCATAATGATATTTTTTATATTCCTTTGGGATTGTGGAAAGAAGTTATTTGAGTAAATTCTTCCATATATTTGTATTTTGGAGAATAATGAGAGATTTTATTATTTAATGATAGAGAATATTTTCTTTTGATCATTGTTTAATAACATTTACAAGAACATATCTCAATGTTCTACCGCAATCATTATGTGAATTGATATCAAAATTATTCAATATAAAATATAATATGTCAAGGAGAAATAGGTATCATCCCTAAAATATGATGAATACTACCTTATGTCAAAAATAAAGATAAAAATAGTAGGTAGAAGACACCCATGTAAATATAATATCCAATTTTATTGTACCATTTTTATTCTAATGTAAAATATGATTCTGAACCCGTTGGTAAATTTCTACATACTAGAAAATTTAGATCCCAAAATGGATGTTTCCACTTCACCCATGAACAAACTATTATCTCTAATGAAAAATATGACTATAAACAAGTTTTTTAATTTCTAAAAACTATAAAATTTAGATCCCAAAATGGATGTCAGAGAGAATAGTGAGTTTGTGGATGAAGTGGAAATTACATAAATCATCAATCTTAAATATTTTCATGTGGTGGTCCAAAGGAGATCCAATCCTCACATTAAAGGTGGATAAATGGGAAATTATGAATGATGTAAAATAAGAATTAATATAATAAAATTTCATCTATAATAAAAGGATGAATATATTATAGGTGGATTGGATGTAGATTTAATGAATATATGTGAAATGATAAAGTATAAAAGTGATTAAAATTATAAACTTTTATAATTAATAGTAAATAATATATCTTTGGTTAATGTATTAAAAGTAGGTATTATTTTTCTCAAGAAACAACATGAATGTTAGGAAAAATATTAATAGGTAGTAGACTCAAGGATTTAGGGTATTGTTTCCCAATAGATGAAAATATTAAGGGTCGTAAATTTAATTTTAGATCCTTAAAAGGAAAAAATAATGTGAATATCCATCCTAAGGCTTCATCAATAAGTAGAATATGAAATTTTATGAATATAAAATAAATGGATAAAATAAATGAATAAATGAATATATAATATATAATTTAATAGTAGTCTCATTAAAAATATTTAAGAAAATGATCTAATGAAATGGTAGTTTTGAAGTACTACTTTTCTGTCATTTTGGTGCATACTAAGAGCATATGTCTAGAAGAATAATGGCTCAAATAAATTTTTGAGATGGAACCCTTATGATGATACCAGACATCATTGTGTATATATTTTATCTACTTTAAAATAAAATTATATCAATCTTTTTTTATGAAAAATTTATAGTTTAAATGCCTTATACATAAACCATTTACTTCATTTATGTTAATTACCTATTTAATTACTTAAATATTTTTGTCCATGTTGGGTGTTTTGAGGGTGTTTAATTCATAAAGTAAAAAATGGAATCAATGCATTAAATGTGTTAAAAGGGGTCATTGTTCCATCATCTTTAGAGTAATAGTAATGAAAAAAGTATAATTTTTATACATAAATTATAATTTTAAAATATAATCAATAAATCTTGTTATGAATAACAAACTACATTACAATCATTGAGATATTAGGTCATACTTACATGTGTGTAACATTTCTATTTTTCAATGATAATTATGGAAATAAGATAAGTGTTATTTTATCATTATATAATTAAAATTATATCATAAATATCATTTTATTTCCTTAAATAAACACACATATATTATCCATGTGATGTGGTAAAAAATGGATCACATCCCATTGCAAGGCGGTAACTTACTGTACACTGGAACCACGTTATCGTTTTTCCATGGATGGTAGGGTAAGAAATTATATGATACATTACATTTAAATAATGATTAATATGTCATGAATATCATGTACAATCATTAAATAAACCATAATTAATATTCATGAGTGGCTATTATAGAAAATAACTTACATTGGTATATGAGGCGGTAGTCATCCATACACACGAATAATGGTTTAGTTTCCCATTTGACAGATGTAGAGATGGATTTAAGTTATTAAATTAAAAAGATAATATTTTATTATTTTGTAAATAATTATTGTATTATATCAGCATTATTGAATAATTTTTGAAGAAGGTTGGATAAGAAATAAAATAATGATGCTCAGTTAACAATGATTCCACTTTTTTGGAACTCATCTCTAAGTTTGTACCTAAATCCCTCCAAGATTGAATTTATAAAAAAACCAAGGCCTCCATAAAATGGGTAGTAAATTAAGTAATTTATTTATGAAGTTATTTTATGAACCAATTTTTATTTTAAGGATGTATTGGATAGGATAGGGAGTTTCATTTTATAATGGAGGAGGAGTGAAATTCTTGTAAATACACAAAATAATTTAATAATGATAATTCACTCCCAAAAAAATTGCCTCCAAAATTTTTAAATAAATTATTTTTGGAGACCTAATGCTTATCCAGGCCTTTAAAATTCATAATAAACAATTTTTAATCATTTTATCATGTTTACCTCTAAGGTTATTGACTTTTACACTTTTAAATTTTTATAAAGAAAAGTAGTTTTTATACTGTTTTTATTATTCATTATGATCGAAAGTTAAACTAATATTATTATATAATATAAATTATATTTATTAAAAATATGGAATTAATTTTATCAGACTCAATTCATAAAAGTGGCATAATTTAATTTTAAAATAAAACCCACAAGCATGACAAAAATGTGGTTTTCCAAAAAATGATTTTTCAATTAAATAATGATTCCAAATTAGCTCTATGAATAGTGATATTCATTATAATAATTTCAATTCATTAGTATATATATATAATTTAAAATTTAATATTAAATAATTTCCTCTTCGGGGGTATTTTAAATAATCAAAATTGAGAATCATTATGCACTTTAAAGCAGTTTTTAGAAAAAAAATGTGTTTTTAAGACAAAGATTAAACAAATAATAAAATCAAGTATAAAGATGATTTAAATGTAATTAATTATATTAAATAAAAATAAATAATTAATATTTTAATCTTAAATCAATTTAAAATAATAATGTAAAATTTATTTTAATTAATTTATTAAAAATAAATGATAATTTTATTAGAATCGGTATTTTTTACTATATAATGAAAAATTAATAATTTTTGAAAAATCCAAAAATTTCACCCCATTTTAATATTTATATAGCTATTTTAAAAAATATTTTAATTTTATTATATAAAATATCTAAAAGTTCAAAAAAATTATTATAATTTTTTCTCCAAAAATGAAAATAAATTCATTTTTTAAATTATGTTTTTTATTATAAATTGAGGGATTATTTCCTAAGAATTTACAAATAAATTATATTAATTATAACCATTATATATATTTCATAAGTTATTTAATCATTTTCATAATAATTAATTTAATTTCTAGGTTAAAATAATCTTATTGAAATAATAAAAATTTAATAATATATTGTGGTACATTTAAACTGAGTGTTGCATATAGAATATTCTATTAAACATAGTATTATTTTAAAATAATGGGGTATTAAATTATACCCCAATAAATAAATTTCATCCTCACAATTTTAACATGTTATCAGTAATCAATGGATTTAAATTTGAAATTTTTATTATGGAAAAACCCACATTGTAAATAGGGATATGAAAACATTATCTTAAAAATGGAATGCAAAAATACCATGGTCTTCACATCCTTAGTATTCCACATAGGTGGACCTTAGTCAAAATTAAATAAATATAATAAAAGTGTAAATAATTATCGATAGTAATATAGAACACTTATTACCCAAATGTGAATGATAATGAGCTTTTCAACATCTACGAAACCATAAATCTGGGATGAATTAAAAGACCATTGATTCAAAATACATGTGTGTAATAGAATAACATTTTATTCAAGATCCATTTCCTTGATTTGAGGGGTTATATTACTATCTAGATGAATAAAATAAGTAATATACCTAATTAAAAATTATTATTTCATACCTTAATCAAATTTCACCACTATCTCATACTTTACCCTAAATAATGAGAAATCATGATGATTTCTTCATGCCTAAAGAACTATGATAAACTTCTTATTGATCACATAATCCCTCAAGTAATAACAATCCATTACACCTGTTTTTACTGGGAAAAAAATATTTAGAACCATTTTTAAAATATAATACATTAATCTCTAATACCACTAAAGTAACACTCCATGTTCAACATAATCTATTCCATATGTTTTTATCCTTAAAACCCTACTACATTATTCTCCAAAAACAAAATACCATTCTCCCCAAATTATCATTTACATTAATCCTAATGGTTATATATTCTTTAATATAATAAAATGTATCCAAAAATATCATTAATCACCTCAAAATGATTTGATCAACTTTATATTTATTCTTCCAACCATTTGAGAAAAAACAATTTCATTTTGACAATGAAATCGCATATACTATAGGTTGGTGTTGCACCATTATCACCTTTCAGTTATGGATTTATCTCCCTGACCATTCATGATGTGATGAGTTTTTACCCAATATATGGTTTGTCATTTTTCTATAAACCATATTAATAAAATTCATATAATTTTTCCAAAAATATGATGAAAATACTCAGAAAATAATGTTAATCATTAAATAACTTTTTAAACCACTATGGTTTCTTATCCTAGTTATTTGTTTCCTCTAAATGAGATAATATTAATTGAATATTACTACCTTAACATCAATGATCATATTAACCGTAAATATTATCAATAAATTTACAAATTTGTACAAAAAAATTAATGGAATTATTCCTTAAATATCATTTTCACAAAACCAATACCAATCCCAAGGGTTATATTACCATTAATTTTCTCACAAAATGTCTTTAATCACATGAAAACACCATTACATAATACCTAAAAAGTGGTTTCTAAGACATTGGTCATATGATCAACCCTAAAATCATTAAATCCATGATGGTACCCATTACACATAAATTAATCCAATAAAAAGTCATATATGCTTCTAAAAATTAACACAGTCCTTAAATACTTCACTATTAATATAACAAAAACACCATTGATATAAAATAAATATACAACATAATTATTGAATCCCTATACATAATTTATTAAACCCATTTACTTTAATGATTGGTATAACATAGTTCCTACATTGTTCTAGAATTTAATACTTGGATTAGGGCATTGACTTAGATAATTCTCATGTTCCCATTTATTTGAGATATTATTATAAGTTGTTTTTTCCACCTTCTTGACATGTAGGAACTTGAATAATCATTAATTTATGTTCATTACCACATAAACATTCATTAAATTACATCTTCTTATTAGTTTACATTTCATGAACATAAAATATTTTCATGTTGTTAATCATATATCATGATAATGGGTTTTCTATGACAATAATATATTTCTCCTAGTAATCATCCATTTTTATTGCTCATAATCACTGAATTTTCCATCACAATTAGTGCTAACATGATTTCTCCTCATTCCATCCATTAACTAAAACTATAAAGCATAATATGAGAAACAATAATCATAGTGGGAATCCATATAATCATCAAAAATCAATAATTGGATTTCCTAAATCATGACACATTATGTTTCACATAAGTCATTCATGGTCATCACCTATTCAAATACTTCATTATGGTTTATAAAAAGTCTATGAATTTCCAAAACAAATCCTCCAAGAGTATCAAAAAAGGTGTTAAGTAAGACCCATTTTTATATACCAATTAACTCTCAATTCAAGCATGATACCCCTATTTTAAAGTTATTACCTCAAGGCAAAACTTTACAAGATTTATGTCAACATGTAGTATCCATAAAAGGATTTAATTTCATGGAAACTACTTTCTCTATACTTCACCAAGATTCCAGGATATTTTTCTATATATAATCATATCCTTAGACTTATCCTAAGGGTTCTCAATAATGTTTTCGCATCCTTGATCTAAACATTATCTAAAAAATCTCTCTGATACCAACTATATAAACCCAATCCTTTTATACATATTATTATATGATTTTTAATATAATTAACTACTAATTACAACCCAATGATCATGAGTGTCATGACCCGCCTTCTTCAAGATGAGGGATGGGACAGAAACGTTCCACACCCTTCCTTATTCAAGATGATGGATAGATAATGAGAACTGAGTACCGCCTTCAATCAGCCCTGGAGTGGTGACTAGCACCAAGGGTATATAATCTCACAAAAAATGGAAGGTAGTAACCTTTTTAATGAAAACATGATCACGATATAAGATGGTAAAAATCCCAAAAAAACACCAAAAAACAATATAAACAAAACCAAAATCCAACCCATGCAGGATTTAAACATAAAATGTGAAAGAAGTATGACCAAAGCACCAAAGAAAGTACCAAAAGAAAGAGACTAAGCCACAGCCCTGCAACTATCCTGACACCTGATATCTAGAATAGTCCTCAAAGCCCTCCTAAAAACCTGAAAATTGTTTTATAATGCAGGGTGATCATACAAGTATACTAAGTAGGGGGACCAAAGTCACTCGTGAACAAGTGGGAGAAGAATACTAATTCCCCTGTAAAAAGAAAAAAACCCAATCATACCTACCAAAGAAAAATATTAACCATCCCAACCTCATCAGGGGATGATCACCAAATAACGCAATTCAAGTAAGGTAATAATATAATCACATCAATGATTAGGGTACCACACACCACTTTTCCAACTTCTTAACTACTCATTACAAATGGATAACGACATGATGCTACTAACATTCACTAAATACAGTCCCAATATACATCTTCCCACACACACCTAGGCCAAAAACCACACATACCATGCCTGTAGACACCTAGGTCACAACAACCACACATATCGCCCGAAAAAACCTTGTCCTCATCCTAAATACACTTTAGAAACAAACCTGGAATGCATACACCAGGGAACCTCATCCACAACACAACCTACCTGAATGATATTTGGCTAATAGTAAACCTCAATCCACTATAGTTTACCTAGATACACACGAGCAGTAAAAACCTAGAAGGTGGAGTGAGGAATAATGTTCGTAATTGGCCATCCATCCTCCCACTGGGATGTTGGGAAAGACACCCTCCCCCCTAAAATGGGGGTGTTCGATACGTGGTTCTCAACAAGAGTGGGGTACATATTAAAAATAAAAAGGCACCACAATTTGTAAATATAGGTAAACAATCACTCATCCCACCATATGGGGATTCAAACCAACAATTGGCCCACAAAAAACCACCATTGTTGCTAACCTTATATGCACAACCACACAACAACCACAACCAATGCCTAAACTAAACCCCCTTTTCATTTAATTTCTAGTCCTTATTTATTAAGGAGTTTACTATAATTAATTCCAACACTTCCCAAGAAACCACTATCTGAAACCATTCTGAACACAACAAGCAAGTCAAGTTACAGTCCAACTCCACAAAAAGCACATAAACACATTGTAGTCCCACTGCACAATGTCTCTCAATGGCTACAACACAAAAAAGGTAGTCCCACTGCCTACAAGTTCATCTATTTCAAAATCAATCAATATCTCAACCTAAGATTATGACACACCTCTTATACCACCCCCTACGTAAATTCCACAATAAAACACCACCAAACAACAACCCTACTACACAAACTATCCATACCCCAAACACAAAGTCATTCCCTCTATCCACTCTCGTACCCATAACAAGGCTACCAAAAGCAACTTAACACAACCCCTACGAAGTAAAAAACCCAACCAAACATAGAAAACAACCACACTCTTAATCCAATAATATTTAGATTTATCAAGAGGGGTTCTTTAATTCTACTTTAAATAAAATGGGTGATCACAGAACAGGTTTGATCCTAAGAAATCTATTTATTTAACCAAGTGTACGTGATTAAATGGATTGATATTTTCAATTATTCATATAGTAACAATAGTAAGAATAAGAACATCACCAGTGCAAAAGAAAAGGACACCAATGGTCATTATTTTCAGAAGGCCTTATACCCACAACAATTTATAATATAAAAATAAGGATAATAAAATAAAACAGTGCTCAAAATTCATTCATCTTCAATCCCCTGCCTATTATCATAGTAGGTCCTATTATATTGTTATCATCACCCCCACCCCTCATTTATTACACTTATTAAATAAAGATTTCATTTTTTCTCTCCCAAGAATCATTATTACACCCACCCTTCATGATGCACAATTTAAGAGAGATGAAGGAAAATCCCTACTTGGAACAACATATGGTCAAAGATCCTCCTTGCGCCAAGAACAAGGTATCACATGAGCTGTAAGAAACTCCAAGGAAAAATGAATAGGAGAGGGATATACCATAGGCGCATGACTCTTTTGGGAATAAAATTTATTTTCACACTAAGAGAAAAGAGAAGAGAGGACCTCCACATTTAGAAAGAGCCATGTCCTATATCAATAAAAGGAAACAGTTCCAAAAGCCATTAAAGTCAGATCATGGCCAAGATCACTTGGTTTGACTATTTCAAAGTCCCTAAAGAGTTATAATGTAAAAGTTATAATTAATAACCTTTTAAATTCCTTTAAAAATGATCAAACAAGGATTTAAACTCGATTTACATCAAAAAAAATGTATGAGGGGAAAGAACTAGAAAAAATGGGGAAAATGGAATGAGTCACTAATTGGTGACTCACTAACATTGATCCATCGACGTTTATCCACAAACATTCCCTAACTGATCAACACTGATTCCCTGACTCACCTATACTAACACTCTAACTCACTAACATTGATTCCCTGAGTCACTCACACTGACGCCCTAACTCACCGACACCGACACTCTGAGTCACCGGCACCGACACCCTGAGTCACTAACCCTGACGTCCTAACTCACGGACATCAACACCCTAACTCACCAACACTTTCTCCCTCACTCACTGACACTAATAACTCGAGTCACCAACACCAATTCCTTGAGACACTAACACTAGTAGTACAAAAAAAGACTCATCGACACTGATAGTTTAAAATGACGTGCTGACAAAAAAACTATACTTTTTGAGTAAACTTCTATGAATGAGTCACTGATTTCCCCTGAAAACACCTCAAACACCGGATTTTCCCAAAGTAATGGACCATAGTGGTCTAGGTCGTTACAGTGAGTCCCAATGTATCTAGAAGACAATGATCATAATACATAAATGTTAGGATAAAAAATAAAAACTTTTTACATTATTCTCTATAATGTGATACTAAATACTTTCAATATCCTAAAACTACATAGGATAACCTATGAAATACATAGACAAATTTTTTACCAAAAAATCCCAATTTGGGAATAAACATGATAAGGAAACATAATATGTGAGTCAAAGATAAAACATGATATCATAAAAGATAAGGCACGTGAGTAATCATGGATGAATATAACAAAAAAAATGGTATCATAAGATCATGGTAATATATAAAATGTGTCAGTGAAATAAATGTAATTCAATGAAAACTCCAGTCACAACACCACTTTATGGAAAATATACCATATTAGATTAACTTAACTCCCTAATACCATAAATTAAGTCTTGTGAGAATAAAACATTACCCAATGTATTTGAGGGATATATATTTATGGGACCACCTATTACATTCCTTTCATGTACATCAATATTCATGGAATATATGGGTATCATTCGTAATGAATAAATATAATAATTACCCATAAAAATAAATGGGTTGCATAATCCTGTATCATGGCATGATCCAAAGATATTTCTTAAACAAGTAATTTGAGAAATGGTCAAAAAAATGTATTACCCCATTAAAACATGAGATAATAATCTAGGTACATATGTGATATACATATGTAAATAATTTAGAATAAATCTACAATATCAATGGTTTTCATCACCAATGAAAATTTCTTTAATGAATGCATTGAATATTTTAAGATGATAGTATCCATTTCACTTTAAATCACATATTAAAAATATCAAATTTTAAAAAATGTTATAAAAAACATTTTCACAAAAAATATAACTAGGGGCTAATATAATATAAAATTCATGGAATTTATTGTTTGTGATGGATGGTAAACCGATACATGTCATATCAGATAAAAACATTGAATTTACACTATTGTGAAAAATGTTAAAAAGTGCCTTATTTAGAAAATGAAAAGAATATTCATTTAAAAAAAATTTAAATAGTAAAACATGGGTAAAAATATCTTCACTAAATCAATTTATAGAATATTAAAAAAATATTCTTTAAAAACATTTAGGTAAAATATGGATATCTAAGAAAAATAATTTTCTATCGAAAAGAGAATTACATTTTTCATTTATTAAAATAATTTTTCTCCATATATTTTAGAAAAAAATTGGGAAAATGGTATTATTTCTTGATATGAATTACGAATAACATGAGGAAAATAAAATATAAAGGTTTTATTTGTAAGTTTCAAATAATTTCCTACAATAGAAATTTAAGAATAAACTGTTCTAATTAAAATTATATTGAAATATATACCCTTACTTCTTTGTTAACTTTTGAAACATAACTACCATGAGTGAATTAAATGAATTTTAACTTAAAATATCATTAATTATGAAGTATTCCATATATAATATCACAAGGAAAATTATATTTAGTATAAAAATAAATTATCTACAAAAAAAGAACATGTGTCTCAAATAAAGGATTTATTTAGAGGAAACCCTTACCTTAAGTATTAAATTTTTCATGTATTTATTTTATCTCTATTATAATTAAATTATATCAATTTTTTTATAAAATACTTCTCACGGTTCAATCCCTTTTTATTAAACCATTTACATCATTTATGTTGATAATATATTTCATTACTTTTTTAGTTATGTTTACATCATCTGTATTGAGGACGTTCAATTCAAAAATTGAAAATGGAATTTTTCTATTTATCATGGTCAAGAGGTCATTGCTCCATAACATCTAAAAAAATAATCATTAAATAATTATTATTTTTATAAATAACTTATACTTTTAAAAAATAACTCTGAAATATGGTTTTGAAAATTGAACTATGTTACAGTAATGAAGATTGTAGGTCGTACATATGCATGTGTAAGGTTTTCATTTTACAATAATCATGATGAAAAGATGGTTAGTGTTATTTTAAAATTAAATAATTACCATTATATCAAAAATATAATATTATTTCCATAAATACACTCACATATACCATTCGTGTGGTGAGGTAATAAAAACATATCACATCGCTTTGTGAGGCAGTAGTCGTCAGACTCGTGAATGACGTTGTCAATTTTTCATGGATGGTAAGGTGTGAAATTATATGATATATTAATTTTATAGACGTAATAATATCATCTATAGCATACATTACCATTAAATTCGTAATCATTAATATCCATGAGAGGTGATGATGAAAAATAATTTATATCACTACATGAGGTGGGAGTCCTCCATACACATGAATGATGGTTTCATTTACTATTTTATGGAAGTAGAAATGGATTTAAGTCATGTAATTAAAATAATAAAATCTTATAATATGTTATATACATATATTATTATATCGTCGCGTTTGAGTAATGGTTGAAGTAGGTGGAAGAAGAAATAACACAATGATGCTCGGTTAAAGAACGATGCTTCTTCTTCAAACACCCTCTTTAGGTTTATAACTAAAGCCTTCCTAGATTGGTTTTATTATCAAAACAAGACCTCTATAACATGGGAATTGAAATAGATAATTTATTAGTTTGGGGATTTTCCAAAAAAAATGGTTTCTTTATTTGTGTAATTTATAGGACAAGGGGGTGTCCTTTGTTAGGGGGTAGGAGAAGCATTCTTGTAAATACTTAAATCTATTTAATAATGGGAAGTTAATATCATGCCAAGATCCCAAAAAAAATTCAATATAAATATTTTAAGGGATATAATATTGATAAAAATAACTATAACTAAAAAATATATTTCTTAAACATGTTATCCTATTTACCTATAAGGCTACTCACTTTTGCCCTTTTATTTTTTACCACAGTAGCAATTTTTTTAATTTTTTTACTATTAATTATGACCAAAAGGTAATTTTAACATATTAGAATATATAAATAATTATCATTCCAAATAATCAATCTATTTTATAAAATTAAATTTATATAATTATAATTATTTAATTAAAATTGAACACGCAAGCGCGGTGAAAAAACAATTTTCCTAAAAATCCATTTTTTTAGGGAAAGATGATTCAACATTAAATATATGACTAGTAGACATAATTATATGAATTTCACTTACAAAAAAAATATAATATATATATATAAATTAGACAGTTTCACCTTAGGTGTTATTTTAATAAATAAAAATCAAGAAATATTATGCACCTTAATATAGATTTCAGAGAAATGCATTTTTTAAACCTAATAATTAACTTATACTTAAATCCAATATAAAGATGATTTAAATGTAATTAATTTAATTAAAAATAAAATATTAATAATTATGTTAATTTTAAAATTAATTTAATGACTAAATATAATTTTAAAATTATTAATTTATTAAAAATAAATTATTATTTTATAAAAATTGGCATTTTAACCATTTACTGAAAAGTTAATATTTTCAACAAAATTCCAAAGTTTTACCATATGTTAATATCTATACTATAATTTCAAAAATTATTTTAATTTTATAAAATAAAATTTTCTAACTTTTCTAAATTATTTATAATATTTTCTCATAAAAACCCATAAAAATCATTTTCTGAAATAATGGTTTTTATTAAAAATAGAGTGCCTATTTCCTTAGAATATAAAAATAAATTATATTTATTATAAACTTTATATATATTTCATAAGTTAGTAAATCCTATTTATACCTTTCAATTTAATGTATAGGTTAAAATGATCATATTTAAATAATAATATTTTAATAATATATTGTGGTTCATTTAAACTCAATGTTGGTGTTGAATACATTATTGAAAATAATGATCTCTTGAAATTTTAGGGATTTACATGAACGGAAAAACTAGTGATGGAATATTCACAGTAGGCCTCATGAAGGGAAATAAACCAAATTTGTATGAAAATTAACTAGGCTACTCTAGTTGTGAGAATTTTGAAGAAAACTGATTAGAAAGTACCAACAAGTAAAAATAAGTTTGAAGTTATTCTAATTTAATTGAATAGAATACATATGAGGTATTACATATTAGTTTAATAAAATAATCCACATGTATGGAGGTTAAGGTATTTGGAAGATACCTCCTATAGTAGAGGATGCATGTTGAATTATGGAAGAAAAATTCATCAATGGAGGAATCAAAAATAAGTGTGATTAGTGTGACAATAGAGAAAAAACCAAAGATAGAGAAGATGAATAAATCCATGGAAAGTTTCCATAATTAAATTTTCACAAGTTGTATTGTATGAATAACCATTAGTAGGGATTTTATGGATGTAAAAATGGAAAGTTTCGGTTTATCATGACCAACCACATTACTTAACTTGAGAATGATAGAGTTTCTACTCCACCCATATACTAAATAATTTTATCTATTTTAAGATTTTGTGTTGGATTAATAAAGATATATGATCTATGGGTTTTGATGTAATTAAATTAAAATAAAATTTTATGTGATTAAGATTATTTTGAAATAACTAAAAATTGATACATGAAAATATTTATGTTCCTAATTTCGATCAAGTCTTATTAAAATATAATATTTTATGATGTCCATGATATTACTTAGAAAGTTGTTTCATGTAACGACATTGGATGTATAAAATAATTTTGGAGTTTTATGCTGAATATAATGAAGAATAAATTATATATAGTGTGCTCTTGAAATAAAAAAGTGAAAATACCTATTTTAAAATTCAAAAGCGGTCAATCCACTATTGACGATCAACATATTACTTCATTATATATTTCAATTTTTATATTACCAAAAATAAAAGAAGAGTGGTTAGTATATGAATCAATATTTCTCTATAAAACCCAAAATTATTTGTAAATATATGAATAAATGGTATGAGGTGACTATTTTTACATGATAATAAAAGATATTTTAATATAAATTTCATCACTAAAAATGCTTCCCCAATTCTTACGATTATCTTGTGATGTGGTGTTAATAGTTTAGGAAATTTAGTGTGAGTTGGTGATGAGCACTAAAAGTTAGTTTATTTTTATATGATAAATGATTAAGTAATGTGAACAAAGAAATGATAATGGAGATCAAGTGGAATAAAAAGTTTAATATAAATATTTAGTACCAACTAATTGATCATGTGGTATGTCTTCGATACTTGTGATTTATTGGTAATTTGATGATGATTTTATATTAGTATGATTGATATCAAAGGATGTTTTTATGAATAGTATAAACATATCATGTTTCATGCATTTATTGATATAAGATAGTGACACAAAAAACGTCAATTTTTTTTACTTACACACTTTTTTTATAGAAAAAATTTTTAATTCAGTAATCTCATATGTTTTTTTAGTGATTTATAGAGGAATGGTAATTTTAATCATAGAAAAATTAATGTGTAAAATGTTTATGTAGAGGAAAAAAGTTTCCTGGATCATTAAAAATTTTAAATCCTAAAGTATTCTATTAAAAAGGTATTAGAGATCCTAAAATAAAAAAACATGAATTATGTTTCTTCAAAAAAAATATCACTATCATGAATTAGTGTGGAAGTTAAGATAGGGACTTTTCTTACAACTAATGATACTAATAGTTAGTGATGGAATTAAAGGAATAATTTTTTTTTGAAAAGGTGATGACTTATCCCAAAACGACCAAATAATAAATATTATTAACAGAAAGTTTAGAGGATTTGAAAATAAAGGATCATTTTATAATCTCTTTCATGAAAGAAAATGAGCTCAGTGGGGAGGTTTGCAAACCAAGAAATGTCTTGATCTACTCCCATGTTAGTCAGACCATCTGCAACCATTCTTGCTTGTCAATAAACATGTTTGATTATATAGTTAATATTGATGAGTGAATGATTTTATTCCATCCAACGTGTAGTAATAGACCAAGCAAGATGTGTTACTCTATTCCAGAATGCTTGAATGATGGTCATCGACTCACTTTAAATCTAGAGGTTGTTTCATCCAAAGAGATTAGAAAAAAGAAATTTCATGTATCAAACTCAGCATCTCATCTTCAAGGGTAGTGGCAATGCCACAATTACCCATGAAACATCCAAGAATCTGACCGAAGTTATTCTTGAAGACAAAACCACACCCTTTAGGGCCTGGGTTTCCCTTGGAGGCGCCATTAATATTGATTTTGATCCATCCCGAGAGAGGGGCTCTCTAGAACACCTCCAGAGTGAGATGCGGTGGAGAGAAATTTTCATCAATCTATAGACACTTCATGATTCTAAAGTCATGAATGGTGTTGTGTCAATGTCCCTTTTGCAACAAAGCAATATCATGTATGGAAATAAGGATCTGCATTCGACCTACATTTAGATTGAGTGAGTAATTATTATGAATAATAAAATTATGGTCATACCATATCACATGGTGGAGTTCAGCAATTGAATCCAGGAAAGGGTTCTTAATTTATTGAGAACCTTCTATTTCTTTACATTTCTTTAGTTGAGTTTTTACAGAGTCAAAAAAATAACCATCTACAATTAAAAATGTCAGGAATATAGTTACAAAGATTAGAAGCCATATCAAAAGAAATGAAGAGGTGATTAGCATCTTATCTGTGTTGATTACAGATTTTATACTTAGAGAAAATTTGGATTCCACAAGATTGGAGGCAAATATCATTGGGGACTCTATTGTGAGAGAGATGCCAGATGAGTGTAAATCTTGAAGGTTTTATCAAAGGTTTGTTAAAATGTTTTAGGCTCGTTCTTAGGGTTACAGAAATAATGATTCTAAATTTTTTTTGAGTTAATCATACCATTGTGAGATGGTTCCCAAATTAAGAAGTCATCATTGTAAGTGAAAGAGTAGTTTTCAATGACATTTAGAATAGTATCAAGGAAGTGTTCATGTTGAAATATTAGGATATCTTTGATGGTGTGGTTGATATTTTTAAGAGTTTGATCAGAAGATGTCAAAAAATTAAAGGTGTTTCAGTCCAGTAATCCAACCAGAATTTCATGGAAGAGTTTATAGAGACCATCCATGTGAAATTATTCATAATATTGATGAAGGATTGTTTAATGGAAGGCCAAATGGAAGAACTAATGTAGTTATAATTTCCTACATTATGTTTTTCAAGGAATCTATACATGTAATTGAGGTCATATACGGAATTCATGAAACTAGCATATGTACCATTCCATGAATAGTGTTGGAATCAAAAAATGAAAAATTCCAATTTGTAAGGATTTTATTAAAAATAAATATGATTTTTACTCAAGATCATAAATATTTGAAGAATTTTAGAAAACATATAGATCATGAAACAAGATCACATGTAATGTTGTGATATAAGGATAAAATTTTATTCTATTTCTCTTATAGGGGCATATGCATAAAATTTATTTTGGAAAACTATAAGAATTTTCTGGTTGAAATATAAACTATTTTACATTTTACTATTTAGTTTTTTTTGAGACACAAAAATACACATTTATATGTTTTTGAACCATGTTTTAATAATTTCAATATTTATTCAATTTCATATTAAATATCGTAACATAGATATCATGTTGTGAAGATGAATTGGGAATATATTTTAGATTCTATAGATCTGTTTCCTCCACTATGTAATAATTTTTTTAAACATAATTAGTTCATTTGAAAACTATTGTTAACTAAAAAAAGGATATGAAAATAATAAAAGGTTAGTATTTTAGTGGATTGGGTTGTTCATCACCATAATAAGTGTATATACTATAATAATCCATGTATCGACACATCATAGAAACAATGAATGTAATGTTTTTATGCCATAATTTTTTGATATTTTAAAGTGACCTTATCCTACAATATTTTTTAGATATGTTTATTGGATATCCATAATTCCATGAAGAAGAGTGTTGTACTGTGAATTGGGTGAATTCCTAGATTTTATGAAATGAACTAGTGGTCTCTATAATATCTATCTGTTTTAATTTGAATTTAAAATAGGGTTATATTATTCAGAATATATGTGATTAACTCATTTTATTAGACATTTTTATAACCAAATTATATCATGTCATACACCTTGAATGATCTTGTTGAATTATAGGAAGTAGAATCAATACTAACCATCAGAATAATGGTTTGATGTAGGTGACCCTATAAAACTTATTGTAGAAGTCTGAATATGGTGAACAGAATTATATATTTGAATATGTTAGAAAATAATCAGTGAGACTTATCATATTTATATATCTAATATTAGTATAAGGATATAGAATGGCGATATTATAAATTTTTAAATTGTCTTAAATCCCTCTTTCAGTTATAATTTATATGAATTCTTATGTGAAAATATAATTTTTCAATAATTATTACCCTTGCGCATGTATTTATGAGTTTTCATAAGGATAAATCTCGATTTTAAGGGTTATGTGAGGTTATGATTAGTTTTAAAACCTATTTGTAATGGTTGGGGGATTTTCTAACAGTTTCTTAAGGGTATGGTATTTTTACCTTAGTTTTGTAAAGGTAAAATAAACAATGCATATGTTTAGTTTTAAATCCCTGACCTATGTAAGGGTAATCTTAATTGTTTATGGCCTATGTAAATAAAACACTAGATTTTCATATAGGTTTATAATTTTTTTTATACACTATTAAAGAATAACCCTTAAATTATAATTGTTACATAATAGTAACATAGTTATTGTGTTAGGGTTGCTAATACTTTTCGAAGAATGCATAAGGTTATATTTTTACCCTCACTTGATGACTAGGTGCTAGGTATGGTTAAAACTATGTTACCCTTACACAACTCCCTTTTTTTGGAAAATGTAATTTTTATCATTGTTCTTTTTCATCTTACTCAACATGAACCAAGAATGTGTTTTTTTATCCAAAAATAATGTGAATTGATTATTTTGAATTTTTTAAAACATTGAACTCATGATTATGTATGTTTTGAATGCCCATCATCTAATAAGAGATTATGTGAAAAATAAAATAATGAATTTAAATTGTGGTTTTTAATTATTTGAACGTGTCTATCGGTTGACATCTTCAAAATATATAAATCTTATTGCCTTCATATTTTGGATTTTTTTCATGAGTCGTGTCGGTCCCTAATTCTTTTATTCAAAAATCAGTGAAGTCTTCTTTGATCAATATGAGTTCTTCATCCTATTTCCAATAATAGAAATCATCTATTACTCCATTATTATTGAATAATATTTTTAATGGGAAATTCTAGGTTTCATAATTCATGTTTAATTTGTAAAATTATATTTTATTATCTTTATAGAAATTTTATCAAGGATTCTTAAATTTCTTACCTAGAATTATCAAATAATAATAATTAATTACTACATACTTATCTAAGATTATTATACAATGATAAAATATTATTACTTTTGGTTTAATAATTATTCCTTTTGGTTGAAATGGTTAAAATATTTTATGGATTAAATTAATAATTTTGAAATTATCCAGGGCATAAAAACTATTATCACTTGTAGTTTTTAAATTTTCTTGAAAAGTAAAATATTTTAAATTGATTCATGGAATCCTAGGTGAATTGTTTGAACCTACTAAACTGAATACATTGTTCGAGTGATGAGAAACTTGAAAAACATAACATTTAAATTGATAACATTGATATCGAAGACTCCTTACTATATAGATCATCATTAATTTTGTTTCTATTGTATGTTTATTATTCTTGATAACTCATGCTTGTAATGTGTTTGTATATGAGTGTGGGTGTCACCTTGAGACCTTGATTTCTTAGGACCACATTTTTTGTGTATCCTATTGATAAATGATCATGATATTCCTTATTTTTCCTCAAAATGAAAATATTGCTCGTGGTATTTTATAGCTCTTGGAACCTAGTTCCAGGTTTCAAGATGATTATGTTGTTTTGTTTCAGTTAAACCCCCCCTGGAAGGAGAGTGTAATGATGTGAAGATGGATACATGTTATGGCCTATTTGATAGTATGGATTAGATCACAAACATTCTTATTGATTTAGGAGTAGAATATTCATGGGATGATAATCCTTTAGACTTTGAAAAATTTGGAAAATTCCACACAAGGGTGATGTTTTATCCAATTTTTTCAAACATGTTGTGTTGGAGTTACTATCATCCACAAATAAAATAATACTATTAGGGTGTGTTGGGATGAGTTTATTATAGCAACCACCATCAGGGAGGGACCTACATTGTTTCTTATAATGAGCATTTTCTAGGTGGGTCATGTTGTGTTATTGATAATGACCACCATCAGTGTCGGGTATGCATTTTTTCCTCTATTGTGGTACTTTTTTTGAAAGATATATGTATCCTTATCAGTATCAAAATGAAGTTGGTTGTGTTGGGGTTCAGGGAGGCTTGGATTGCACATGATGGAATAGAACATGTATGTATGTATTTTTATTTGATCATTTATGTATATAATGACATACACAATTATATATTATGTTACCTTGTGTTAAGGATTCATTGGTATTGTCCTTTTTGGTTTATTACTCTTATCTTGTGCAAGAATCTTAGTTTGTGTGTAGATTTCATGACAAGAAACTCAATAAAGGGAAATATCCCTATGACATGTAGTTAAGGAGATAGAGGATTTGAGTTTCAAGAGATATTGGAACATACTACAGACTATTTCTGCATCATTTAATTTTCTTCTATACTTATATACCTTGGTTTGGTTTTGAACATAGAGAGCCCATTTATTTATTTATTATTTTACATGTGTACCATCAGATGTTTTTTTCCAACTTTGTTTTCTTTTATTTGCTATATTATATATTTATTATTCATAAAGGTTTATGATACTCAAGGTATTTTCTCCCCACTGATGGAAATTGGACCCTCATTGTTATTCAATATATTCTGAGATAATGGAAGTCATGCATGGGGTCATGTGGCTCCCTTGTGCAGACCCAGTGGTTTGGGGTAGAGAATTTAAAAATGGTATGTGTGAGACTCGTGTAGGGGAGTTTTCATGTTCTTATACGTCACATGTGTAATGGACCTCCAACATACCATTTAGAGGATTTATATAACTCTTTATGATATTTTTCGAAATTCATGCATCATGACAAGGAATTTAGGATCACAAGACATATATATATCAGTTGTGTGTTTCATACTAGATATCTAATTTAATTCCATCATGTGTGTTATATGCTTTTGATTTACGTTTTTTTTGAGTGATATATTTGTTTCTATATTGTAGTGATATATATATATATATGCTGGTTTTAATTACATGAACCATGTTATTCTATTATGTTGGAAAATATGTCCTTATGACTAATGTGTATGGATGGAGACCTTCTCTAGTGAAAAGAGGGATATACCTTGGGTATGGGAAAACTCCTAGGAGAACCTTTCTATGATTCCACATACTAATTTAGATCTATCATAATAGATTCAGAATGTTCTAAATACTTCCTTTTCATTTCATATAATGCTTGATCGATGTATTCTTGTGGAAATACTTTCAAAGATAACTTAAAATGCTCTCAAAAAGAAGATTCTACTAACTTACCACTAAACATGTAGGAGTATACAGTGGAAAATTCCCCCTCACTTTTTCTTTGGTTTTTTTAGTAGTGTTTCTTAATCCATATTTCTTTTAGTTGGTGTGTTTTAATGGAGGAATATTTCATAACTATGGCCCATAATTCATGAAATTCAACTCCAAAATTCTCCATCCTTCTAGGGAACAAAATGCCTTCAGAATACTAAGGAATGCATTGAAATTATTTGGGGAATATTTGAACTAATTGAGACTTTGAATGCTCAGTAAGTTAAACTGGAAACATCCATGCTTATGAATTTTCCCATTAAATCATATCTTCACAAGTTGTAGTTGGATATGACTTATAGTAAAAGTTTAGTTTTGAGTTACTTTACGTGGATACACCATTGGAAATAAAAGTACACTATAATAAATGATCTGCATGGTGTCCTATAGTCATTACTAATTATGGAAATATATGAGATTTCATGATTTTTGAGATGATGAGCTGTGATGTGAATCATATAATTGACTGGTAGAACATCTTCTCAGCTCACATTGATTACTATTAAATATGGATATATTTTATATCACCCAATGGGGAGATGTTAATTATGATTGTTGGGGGTAACTATGTGTAAGTATAGATGTTCTAGATGTGATATAGAATGGGATCATGGTGTATATTACAATACTGTCTATTTTACAGAGATTTGGGGTAGACCCGTTAACTTTTCCCCTAGTTTTGGATCTCTATCCTGAAATATTTTTGGATGAATTAATATAAAATCTCATTGATAGATGAGTGTAATTTGAGATATATCTTATACTAAGTGATCAATCCATTTCAATATTACCTTATAATATGGTTCCATTCAAGTTAAAGGAGATCAAGGTATATCTCAAGGACATTCAGCAAAAGTGATTCATCAATTTGAGTAACTCACCATAGGGTGAACCTATATTGTTTTCTAAAAAGGTGGATGATATTAATTTACTATTTTTAGATTAAAATATTAAGAATCAGATGATAGTGAAAAAATTATATCCCTTTCATAGGATTGAATATTTCATTGATCAGTTATGAGGAACCTTATGGTTCTCTCATATTAATCTTCAATTATTTTATAACCATTTTTGGGTTAGGGAGGAGTAAATTTAGTAAATATATTTTTAGAGAAGTATGGTCTATATAAGTAAATGGTCATGCCATTCATACTTATGAATTCATGAAAAGTGTTTATGGCTATCATGAATGAGATAATCCTCTAATGTCATTAATTCCTCATCATTGTCTTCATTTAAAACTTCATCATCAACTCACTGACAATAGAATAACATGACAAACTTCTTGAGATAGTCCTTACACTACAACATAAATCGCCTTTAGCGGAGGTTTATAAAGCCGCTGCTAAACCTCCTTTTTTTATAATGCCGACACTTCCCCCCACCACCCAACCCCGACCCCCCTTCTCCCCCCACCCCGGCAAGCCCCAAACCCTATATCAGCTCCCCACCCGTGTCGCGGGTGACCTCGCCACCCATAATCATACACTGCCGCCCATAATCGCGCCTCACCACCCATCGCCATCGATCCCCCGAAAGCCCTAGCTCGGCTCCTAGGTATGGTTTAAAATAAGTTCTATGTTTCTCCATGAAATTGAATTAGACACATGATGAAATTTATTTTAAATTATTCATAATTGATCAGTGTAATTATTTATTATTTTTCTCACCTCAATTTGATATGTCATGGGAATCCAATGAGACTATGTATTATATATATATATATATATATATATATATTTGAAATTCTCTTATGGATTTTGAAAATTCTAGAGGGTCACTCCCTATAGAAACATTGAACTTACATGATGAATTATGTTATCATAATAGATTTTAATTCCTAGAATGGTTATAAGTCAAGACTATTTAATTGGGGATATTGAGAATGTTATGTTCTTTAGTGATGGACTAGGGGCCATGGAGTCAGTTCAGATCATGTTAATTGATACCTAATGAGTTCCCCAAGATGTTATGTTTATTTTTAGTACATTTTAGTGTATCTAATTTTCTGAATTATTTTTATCCCCTTGTTGACTATTTTGAGAAACCAATGAGTTTCTGATATTATGTTATGTTATGTTACAGATACCGTGGTTCAAGATATTGATTGTATTTTCCATTTAATTCGCCTTTGGTTTATTTTCATAATACATTATATAATGGTTTGGAAATTGTGGTGTTAAATTAAAATCCTATTGGTTTTTGTATCAATGGTATTTTTTTAATTTTTTATCAAAAGTGGGGTGATTAGAAGACTTGGATTTTTAACCATAATTTTAAAGAAACTCTTTCTCATGTTTCATAATTTAAAATGAAAGTGAGTTTTCCAACATATGTTTTAAACTATAAATGATGGGAGTTTTATAATCATGAAATGAATTATGTCGTGGTTTAATTTTTACATGGAGGTCAAAAATCTATATTAATATTTTAGTTCAAACTAGAATATATTAAATGTTTTATAAAAGTAATTTCAAAGATTCCATAGGGAGATCCCACATGGAATGTTTAGTTCACACCATACATACACATCTAGGTGTATATAGATCTTAGGTTTCTCTTTTAGGTTCATAGTTATTTTTTATTCATTGATTCTTATTTTGGACCATTTATGGATGAGTGGTATATATTTAGTGGATATGGTTCATTAGTGGTAATGCAGGAGCTATTCGGGTTCCATTTATTTTTTCCCTTGGTATGTTGTATTTTCCATTTTTCCCAAGTGTAAGTTATACTTCTATTATATTTAACTCATTTTTATTTTTCTGGAAGAATTTTTGTTTAATAATTATCTATTTTATTATTCATCTATTTCATTTAAAGTTTTTTCATTTGCAAGGAATTCCAATTCTTGGAATTTTAATTATTATTTTTTAATGTATTCATCTTTTGATTATTATTACTTCTAAGGGTTATACCATTCTCAGGTTCATGGTCTTGATACCACTAAGTTTTTTTATATCCTATAGGTATCGATAATTCCATTTATCCCTTATAGAAAATTGGTATATTTAATATATCAACACATCCAGGGCAGGTTCATTAAAAATGGTCTCAGAACATTGGATTCCCAAAAGGGGCCCAAGTTCTAAATGAAATATATTTTTATATGGGTTCATTAGGGTTTTATTGAGTTATTTTTATTATTGGGACTCTATAAGTAGTTTATTAGCAAGTTCTTGATCACCACCTATTATGATGGAACTTCAACCACTATGGTTTGTCGAGATTTGAATATTGAATTTAGAAATTCATATTGATTACTGATTATGTTGTATAGATCCTAATTTTAATTTTATTGGGTTTCATAGTGGTTTCCTTGGATTTATAGTGAAAATGGAAATGGGATCAATGGAATCAATTTTGTATACACAACCTAAAAATGGGACAGTGACTTAACTCAATCTCTTAGATATGTTTTAAAAATTAATGCATGAATAACTTCCATCCCATCAAACCATGTGGTCGGTTCTGGCATAAATTTTCATCCCATTTGGATTTTTTACTTATACCCCTTCATTATATGGTTATTGGAATCATTTCATAGAAAAGGGAAATGATCTGATGTGTTCCTTGTGATTTTTGAGGGGGATTTCATTTTGATTGGATTTATCGCGTGCCTTTTTTATGTGTAATTTTTCTTAGATATTATAGTTTTTCAAAAAGGAGTATATAATGAAAGATGTATTTCGATTGAAATGATAAATCCATAATTTTTTATAATATATATTTTTTTATTGTGAATTCTATTTGTAATTGGATGATTTCATTATGAAATATAAAATATATATTAGTTTTAAAATTGGTCGGTGATTTATTTATAAAATCATATTTGACCCTTTTGGACTGTAAATCTAATAATGGTCAATTTAAAAGTGAAAAAAGTGTTGTTTATATTTTAAAATGGGTGATGTTTGAAATAATTAAATTCTATTAAAAAGATATATTTTGTTGTTCACAATAATAAAGTTATTACTTCTGAAAAATATTTATGGATTATTTTATTTTTTTTACCCTTTATGGGAGTTTAAATGATAGTGGTTTTTTCCAATTTTTAATAGTGGGTGAATGAAGTTGAATTTATAGTTGTAGGTAAAACTGAATGTTTTTCAATTTTCAAAAAAAAATTGGGAACTTAAATTTTTGGTACTGTTATTAAAATGAATCTTTTATTTTAGAATGATTTGGGACTCCTCTCTATGAGTGTATTGAATTTTTAAAGGAAGGTCTAAAAAATCTATTTTGATGGGGTGTGTATTGATTTTCTCCTCAATTTACTTGGGTACTATTGATTTTTTATACAAGACCATGTTGGGTTCTGATTTTGAGTTATTTAATGTATTCCTCATCTAATGGTCCCATGTAAAGGATGTGTATTGATCTCTTGGGATTTCCTTATATTTTTCTTAGATATTTACCAAACTCTAAATGGAGTGTAAATAATTATTTTTTTTTCTTTTAAATGTTGTATTATTTTTTATATATCTTTTTTGGGTATATTTACCCATATAACTTGGTTGGTTTGGTGAATTGATGAGGTATGATCTTTTTGGATTTTGCGGTGATGGTATTTATGGCGGGATTTGGGATCAATTGGTTTATGTAAATTATGGAATTTTGGTGGATTTTGTTTTATATGTTCAATGGGTGATCTTTTAGTTAATCTTTCATGAGCTGTGGTAGTTGGGATGTTCAATACACACTATACTATGTTTTCGTAATCGTACATTATCATATGTGTTTGGTAATTTTAGATTACATGTACTTATATCATGACATGTGATCAAGTCTCATGAATCCATCAAGGTCAATTTATAATTCACATGGGCCACATGATCTCTTACTAGTAACACCCTGAAAGGAGTTTACAAATGGATTCTTCATCTTTCCATTTCTACAATCCACAATAACATCCAATTCAAACCATGTATTCTAATCAATTTACATTGTCATAGTAAGACTACACTATCATGCCAAGACAGTCTACACTAGGACCAAGAGAAATAAAGAAGACAACCCAACCATTATATATCAAAGAAGACATGGATTTTTCATATACTTTTTATTCCAATACTCACTAATGGGTCACATAATACATTCTATACTAACCTATCTAATTAGATACTATAAAGAAATAATCATAGGGCCAACTATAATTTCTTTTTGACAGAGGTCCACATTATATTTCAACCCCCATTGATGTTCTGTAATCCACCCCAGATTTGAAAATTTTAATCACACGTAGGGTCACAACATGTTTCTACCCATAACACTTCACCATTATACACCACATGTTCTAAAATTATCAACCCCAGACCATACCCAACTCTTTGAATCGTAATTCGTGGCCAATAATTTAAGGTAAGAGTTTGTTTCTATTTCATATTCCTATCTTCTATTCAATTATTATATGATTTATCAATCCCTTACCTTAGTGATATCAAATTAATGGCATCATTTGTTTGACCATCTGTTTTGGTGGAGCACGACATACAATAAACTATAAGGATGGGATCCTTGTTCTCATTTCTTTTATGGAACTTTTTAATTTGCATGATTTGGTTTTCTAGTGGGTGATTTACCATATGTATTTATATATGATAACCTTATGTAACATATTTATATATTTTTTTAAGTAGTATATATGAATCTTTTTCCATATTTAGTAGTGACTATGTGTTTTAAATTTTTTTAATATTGTGTACGCACATTGTGATATACATGGATAAAAGTTGGATCACATTACTGAGGTATGCACCTCAGTATGTTAAGGGTTTGAAGGAGTTTTCATATTTCTCAATTTCCAATAGATCCGTTGAAGGAAGAATAAGATATTCATTCCCTAAATGTAAACATAGAATATGGTTGAAGAGAGATGAATTTTATAAACATTTAATACTAATGCAATTCCCTGTTCAATATTTATGTTGGATTTGGCTTAGAGAATCGAATGTTACAGAAAGGCCGAGCACTGATGTTAATCCACAGAATGATCTCCCAACTTCAAATAAATTGGAAAATGAAATGCAAAAGCTCATATATGATGCATTCAACACTACAAGACACCACTATCAATATCAAAACAAAATAGAACAACCAGGTGAGGGTGCTACAAATAGCAACGTGACAGGTGATGTTTTCGAGACTATAACACAACTAGATCAAGATTATAACATATCATTGGATCCACCTCTTGATTATATGAAGACAAATGTAAGAGAAACCTATACTGAGTAAAATACATTTCATGATTTATTTGATGATGGAAATCAAGAGTTTTATAGTGGATGTTTGAAATATTAAAATCTTTCTTTTCTGTTGAAGTTATACCATATAAAATATTAATGTGTAACTATAAATAAGGCAATGTCCATGATATTGGAATTGTTGTGTAATTCGTTTCTAGAAGCAAAAATCCCTGAGTCTTTTTAAGATATGAAAAAAGTTGTTAACAGGCTTGGTCTGAATTATACAAAAATACATGTGTGTCCAAATGATTGTATTCTTTATTGGAGAGAGGATTCAAGTATACAGAATTGAAAAAAGTGTTCTTCTTCTAGATGGTATTCAATGGGTGATGATGGAAGTCTGAATCAACAGACTTTCATGAAGTAAAAGAAAATTAACAAACCTGCAAAGGGTTTGCATTACTTTCCTTTAAAGCCTCGATTGCAAATATTATTCATGTCATCAAAAACTACCGAACACATGAAGTAGAATTATGTAGATAATTACAATGATGGATTAATGAGACATCCATGAGATTCACAATCGTGGAATAAATTTGACTCATTACATCCAGATTTCTCTATTGATCCTAGGAATGTTCAATTGGGATTGGCTACTGATGGATTCAACCCATTTGGGACTTTGAGTACCAATAATAGTATTTTACCAGTTGTTTTGATCCCTTAAAATCTGCCTCTATAGATGTGTATGCAACAAACATATTTTATCATTCTGATGATTATTCCTTGAAAAAAAATTCTTTTAAATGATATTGATGTATACTTACAACATTTTATTGAAGAATTACAGGTTTTATAAAGCAACGGTGTAGAGACATTTGATGCTTCTTCTAAAACAATGTTCAAAATGAATGTTGCTTTAATTTGGACCATTAGTGACTTCCATGGGCTTGGGAATTTATCTGGTTGGAACATTTACACGGGTTTGGATTTTCCTATTTGTAACATTGATTTTGATCCCAAACGGCTACCTAACTGTAGAAGATGGTGCTCTTGTGCCATCATATATTTCTCGATGCATCTCATAGATTTCAGCCAAACATATCAAAATTTAACAGCTTCATTAATCGTAGACCCCCTCTAAAGTAGTTAACTCGTTCTGAAATATTGACACAACTTGAAAATGTTGAAACGGAATTTGGGAAGGCTTATCATTTGAATGATATCAGGAAATGGGTTCGAAGTGCATCATCAAGTGAAATCAAAATGCAATAATAGATAAAAAGAGTATATTATTCAAAATTACATATTGGGAATTTAATTTGTTGTGGCATAATCTTGATATGGTGCATATTGAGAGGAATTTCTGTGATAATTTGATTTTCACATTACTTAATGAGCATGTAAAGTCAAAGGATCATCTCAATGCATTCAAAGACTTACAAGTAATGAACATAAAATGTGATCTCTGTCCAGATGAGAATGAAAAGTATGCTCCAAAAAGTTTTGCAATGAAAAATAGGGACAAAGATACATTCCTTCAATTTTTAAAGAATGTGAAGGTCTCTGATGGGTATTCAAGTAACATCTTGAGGTGTATTGACTTGAATAATCATAAGTTACATGGATTGAAAAGTCACGATTCATATATTTGGTTACAAAAATTACTATCATTTGCATTGCATACATTATTACCTAAAAAAGTTACTGTTGTTGTACTCCAATTATTCACATTTTCAGACAACTATGTGAGAAATATCTATATCCATTTCAGCTTGACAACCTTCGGGAGAGGTTTTTATCGACCCTTTGTGCAATGGAGATGATCTTTTCTCCGTCAATTTTTGCTATCATGATGCATTTAACTGTGCATTTGGTTGAGGAAGCTAAATTAAGAGGCCATGTTCATTATCGATGGATGTATCCAATTGAGAGGTACTTTATTTCTATTTTTTCAGTTAAGTAAACAATTTTTGGCACTTAATTAAATTCATAATTATGTTTATTTTATTTCATAGATATCTTGGTCATTTTAAATCATACGTGAGAAATAAAGCCCAACCAAAAGGATCTATTTTTTGAAGGATATTTGGATGAAGAGTGTCTTACCTTTTGTTCTAGATGCTTGGATGATATTGAGACAAGATTTAATTGAGTTGGACGTGTTGGAAACACATCAACTCAATCTCAAATACATCAGAAATCAAAAATATTTCTTGTTGTTGGCCGATCAGTTGGGAGGACCTCAAATGTGACACTGAGATAATTAGAAATATTACAAGCACATAGATATGTGCAAATGAATAGTGAAATTGTAGATCCATTTATTGAATATTTGAGGATATAAACAAAGAGACAAATGAGAGGCTGAACACAAAATGGGAATGATATAATAAAAACTGTTAATAAAGAGCTTGTAGAATGGTTTGCACAGAGTGTAAGTTCACAATAAATATGAATAATAGTTTGACACATATATTTTATAAATATAATAAAGTATATTTCTTTTTTTAGATAATGAATACTGATACTCGAGCATATTTTTCATAAGATTTTATGTTTCTTTCTCTAGCTTCTCTAAAACAAGTTAGAAATTTCAACGCTTACAATGTAAATGACTTTATATTTCATACAGTCGATCGAGAAGAGGTTTTGAAAACACGGAATAGTGGTATATTTACATTTGTTGAAGTGGGATGCTATGGAAATCTGATTGATATTATTGAATTAAACTACCACAGGCATTTTTCAGTTGTTTTATTCAAATTCAATTGGGTAGATATTATTAGAGTTGTTAAAAGAGATTCCTTGCAATTTACTTCTGTGAACCTCTCTCGCTCGATGGATATTGGTGATCATGAATTGCATGATCCATATATCATATAATCACAAGAAAAAAATGGTATATTATGTGAATGATATTGTGGATGAATGGTGGAGTTTAGTTTCTCACGTAATAGAAAGAGATTTTTATGATATGGGTGATGAAGTTGAAGATTTGACCTCTAAAATTGAATATCATCAACAACAAGAAGCAGAATTATTTGTCCATCGTGATATTTAAAATATTTTTCTAGCAAGGATGAATGAACTGGATTAAGTAATGGAGTAGGAAACTGACATGATTGAAGGGGAGAATGATTGTATGTATAGTTATTTATTCATTCAGCAACCACTTATTTTATTTGTGAAGTCATTCATTATCATTGTTATGTATATTGTTTCTGTTAGTACTGGGCATCTATTATCATTTTTAAATTTTTTCTGCATTTTTCATTGAAATATATTTTCTGAACATAATTTTATTTTATTAAATGAGAGGAATTCCAAGGAGGAAGCGATACACTATTTCATCCACTACTGTGATAGATGACGATTCATCTTTCTCCCTCCCAACAGCATATGAGCCACCAGTTGTATTCCCCCTAAACCATCTCCCACTACACCATCTCTCACACCCTCTGTGAGCATCCATTTAGAAGCCGATTCATCGACTCCCCCTTAAACTGCCTCAGCAGCGGGGCAACGGGGCACCACTTTTAGTTCATCACGGGCATACTGGAGGGTAACTCTTATAGGTAAAAATTTTAATATAAATAAATTTATTTCACTTTTTTTATACTAATTGTTTGTTCATTAAAGATGAAAAATGACACTTTGGAGAAAAATAAAAAATGTGCATATGTGTGTAATATTAATGGAGAGAAGATATTTGTCCCATTTGATTCACATGGGGTACCAATGGATGACGTCTTGGGATTACTTGGCCACATTCTCGGCCAGTTGGCATCGGAGCACATTTTTTCCTTCCTATTTATTATGATTATTGGAGAAAAATGCCTCCAATTTGGAAAAATAAAGTTTATTATTCTCAAATAAAGGTAATTTTAATACATTATGGTGTAATTGAATGTCATGTTATTAAAATGCTCAAAATTAATTTCTGTATACTTATGTTTTTTCACTTTACATTTGCTGATGTGATAGCACAAAAGTGGACTTTGAAAAATCATGGTAAGAAATGTAAAGTATTCAAATGGAGATTGTGGAGTGATGACAATAATACTTCATTGACCGTCCAATAAATGAATGAGAATCTACCCAATGGGGTACCCAAATAATAGTTGAAAGTTTTTGGTTGACAAACACCGTGATGAGAAGCAGATGGTAATTAAATATATATTATTATATTAACCTTATTTAACATTTATACATGTATATGAAGAGGAGATGACATTGAATACATTACTATTAAATTTCATTTTATTTATTTTAGGATATCTCAAGAAAAAATGCATCATGCCTGGCTAAGCATGTCGTCCCTCACACTGTGGGGTCCAAAAACTTTTCTAGAAGTCGATCAACTTGAGTAATCTTTTAATTAGTTTAAATATTTATAAGAAAATATTATTTGTTTAATATATTAAATTTTTAATTTATCTTTGTTTAATGTAGTCACATAGTTTAGGGAACGAAGCATCCCAAACTGAATTTTGGTTGGATGTTCACAAAAAATCTGATGGAAGTTTTATAAATGAGTATGCCAAAGAAGTAGGGGTATGAACTCATTTTTTCATTATAAAAACTTGTTATCTATTTTTAATACGTTAATATATATTGATTTTTAATTTATAGGAAAAAATTAATGAACTATGGGATGCCAATATTGAGTAGTCCTACTCAGTCTCCCAGGATGACACAGTTGCTAATGTCCTTGGGAAGGAGCATCCTGGTAGAGTGAGCGGGATGGGTTTGTGACCTATACCATCTGAGGTCTTTGGTAGGCCATTGGGGATTGCAGCTGCATCTACTCCTGGTTGTATTCAGTCCATACCCAGAGATGCTTAGAGAGATATTATTTCTCTACGAAAAATAGTTCAAGACCATGGGGCTTAGATATCTTCTTTGTAGAAAGCATTGACAGATATACGTCAGCAGATGAGTAGATATGCCCTTCGTGGTATTATATCAACTAGTGGTGAGCAGGTAAATCAAAAAAAATTAAAAATCATTTAGTTTGCAAACTTTTATTGGTTTTAAGTTTAAATATAAATATGCAACACTATTTAATTTTTCAATATAATGTTATTATAGGTGGTAGAAGGAAGTGGAGATAGAGGTGGAGAGGGTGACGATATGTGTTCATCATCAGATAGTGATTAATAGTATTTTTTATATGTTCTAAAAATATTTTAATAGTCAGTTTGTATATGTATCATGTGTGGCACATAGTTTCCACCAAACATTCTCATGAACTAACATTTTCTTGATTTCTCATGTTTCATTTTATGTATTTTACGGATTTCTGATGTTTCTTTTTATGTATTGATTTCTTAATTGTCGTATGCACTGTATATATCGACTCTTTATTGTGATGATTCATTTTTTATGATTAATTTTTCCTAAATTCATTTTTTCATTATAATAAATTATCCTACATTTTCTAGCCCAATGTATTTAGCACTAAATTTCCATTTATGACATTTAAAAATATTGAACATCAAAATTTTCTACTTTCCCCGGTATTCATGATACTCTTGGTCTTTTCTACTTTCCATGAGACTCATTTCTATCCATTCTTCCTTATTTGGATATGAGATTCTAGCACATCATTAATGAATGAATATTCTCATTTGGTAAATTGTGTGCTAACAGTTATTTTTTCCTCTATTCTAAGACACATATATATCAAGGTAAATGATTCATGATCATCTCTAACTGTGTTCTAATCATTCCCCACCTAGTATCCTTCTTCAACCAAGCCGCATGGTTTTTTGGGGAGAACCACATGGTTTCCCATGACCATGTTACTATCATGCAACCATTTAAAGGCCTCTATAAATCTTAAAACCCAAAAAAACAACCTCAAAATTCACCCAATAAAATAATATCTCAGAAATAATTAAAGAAGGGAAGAATTTAAGGCTTAAGGCCCTTGGAAAATGTCAAGTCATTATAATCTCCCCCTATGAGGATTTATCATCCTTGAGTAGTGCCTCTATAATTCACACTCAAAAAAATAGGGCTATTGAGCTTGTGCATCATATTATCACTTATAATACTCTTCATGCGTACATTCATACTTCCATATGACTCTTACAATTGACATCGGCTTTCTTTAAAACATTTTCTCACTACAGTCCATGATTCACACCGAGCGCTCCACAAATGTTGGGTAAGGCTCCAACTGAAATTCTTCATAGTTAATCACATAATTTTGATCTATAATGTACAACTAAATTCAAGAGACATGTAAAACATCACGCATAACTTGATATTGTAGAGGAAATTCCAAATATAATTACACTATAAACTTCGGTGTTGACATCCTTTGCTTCTGTAATAATTGATTCCCTAATTGAGGCATCTCCCATAATAAAACTCAAACACCAACAATTAATTCCATGTGTTTCCTCCTACCATTTTCATATGATCACTATTTTAAATGAGAAGTGATTAAATTCTTCTTGATCTAGTAAAATCTCACAAATGCCTCTAAAATCACAAACAACCCACAATTACTTCCTCCCATACTAATGCTAGCATATTAGTGAATGAAACATCCAGCCATAAAGAGCATCAAAATGTTTCATTTGAATGGAATTCTAGTTTTATTTATACATCAACTCAACCAAGGATTAGATATCAACCCAAGTTCCTGTAAAGTATAATAATATGAAAATCATTGTGTAATGTAATTTTGGTTATAATTGGATTCCCAAATAATAAAATCTAGATTTTTTACTACTATGTTGATATGAATGGTTATGTCAGGGTTGAAACTGGTATAGATGGAATAAGTTTAACCTAGGATTGCCATTTTTTTCATGAATTATGACATACATGCTTGTTTATAATTTTCTTTAAAGGTCTAATGGAAATGTGATATGTTTATCTGCATTCCTTTACCCATTAAACGATGCATTTGTTTGTTCTTAATTAAGCATCTCTTTTCATATTGATAGTAGTATTTATTATATTGTTCATTTGGTATTCTTGTAATGGTTTTTTTCAGGGAACTGGTATAGGGGTTTCAGAAACTGGTTCTTTTTTTTAAATCTATTTTTTAGCGGCGGTTTTAACCGCTGCTAACTGTAACAGGTACATTTAGCATCGGTTTTAACCGCTGATAAATGTCAGTATTTTTCTAATAGTTGGGGTTTTAACCGCCTTTATGGTCTTAAATTTAGTGGCGGTTCTAACTGCCACTACAGTGTCCCATATTTCGTACTTTTTTCACAGCGGTTATAATGTTTTTTGCATCAGTTTTTCTGGTTAGGCCATTACTTTTTTTAGAGGCGGTTTTGACCGCCGCTAAAAAAAGTAATCCCCTTCTTGGAAAAAATGATTCCAAAACATTATAACCACCGTTAAAATGCACCAACTATGATGGTTCCCATAAACCACTACTAAACTACTTTATCTGCCACCCATAGTTTCTCGACACAAAATTTAGCAGCGGTTTTTGGAAACCACCACAGAAGCATATAGAGGTGGTCTAAACCACCACCATATCCAAAAATAACTGCCACAAAATTGCAATTTTTTGTAGTATTATTATAATTTGATCACATCATATTTATGTAAATCTGTCAAATTGTAACTTCTAGATTCATTATATGAGGTTCTTTGGTAATGTGGTTTTCGAGTCAAGTATATCTATGGACCTGAAGAAATTTGAGGTAGTGATTCCCTTTTCACATCCTCAGAATGTGTACCAGATCCATATATTTTTGAATTTAGAGGTATCATATCGATGTACTATCTTATAATTCTCTATATTAACAACACTCTTGATTGTTTTTAAATGGAAGGGAGTGAAGTTCCAATTTTCAGAATATTATAAAGAGTATTTTTATAATTTGAACAGGAGATTGAATATATACCTAGTATTGATTCTTCTAAATCCTGGGATCATTTATCATATATATTGTGACATAAAAAGAGTTTGTTTTAGAACTATGATGATGTAAAATTAGTTTTAAGTAGCTTATGGTTCACATTCATTATAACCCTATAGTACAACTACAATACAAATGACTTAAAGCTAATAATAATTTTCTACTCTCGGAAGTGTTAGTGAGATAATCTCTTTAAATAGATGTTTTTTGTCAATACAGACCATAATATCCTCCAATTTATCTTCATGAAGTGGGACTTCAATTTAAGGTAGAGTCACTGGTTAGAGTACCTAATGACATGTATATTTAGGATGGATTGTGTAGTATATAAAGCTACTGTTATAGCATATTATCTAACCCATGAGACAAAGGTTTTTCAAGAGCACGGTGAATGACCAATAGAGGATCATTGGTTCTAGAATAGCTTGTTAGATGACTCAAGGTTGGATAATTCTGAACATTTGAGATCGATGACTTGTGATCTGTTAATTTTAATATATATTTTATAATAAAAATTTAAGGCGATTTTGGAATATAACCTTGAGTGTGATATGATGTGTGACTGGATAGTAGGTCAGGACCCAATGCCTGGGTGGTCAATGGATGGTGATAATATGATCTAGGTATATGGGAGAGTTGTAGTCCCTGATTCTATCAGAGAAGAGGTGAAGAGATACTTCGATACCTCCAAGTGTGATTTGTAACCTAAGGTGATAATTATGTGCCATAACTTTAGGTGTTAAACCTAGTGTCCTTGGAATAAGAGGGGCATTACTATATTTGTTTCTAGATGAATTACATGAAAAGAGATTAAGGTTTAGCACCAGCATCTTGTTAGACTACCCTATCTAATTTTTGAACCCATGTGGAAGTGTGAGGATGTAATAATAGACTTATTGATGGGGTTACATATGACCCTGAAGAGTTATGATGCTCTTTGGGTGATTATCGATCATTTAATTAAATTTTATCATTTATTACCAATTTGTGAGACTCTCTTATTTTATGTGCTGGGAGAGTTATATATCCATGAGATATTACACTATTATGCATTTCCCTTGATCATTGTATCTATCAATGAAATGTGTTTTTACATAATGGTTTTGGAAGGTCTTGCAGAATGGATTGTAGACTCGGTTGAGATTGAGAAAAGTGTACCTTCCCTTGACATATGGAAAATTAGAGAAGAAAATCCACATATTATGGGATATGATTTGAGATTTCATTCTAGACTTTGGTAAATTATTATATGAGAACCTATCCAATGTGTAGTTCACTTAGAGGAAAAATTTCCAACCTTACCTTTAGATTTCGTCATTTGAGCATCTCTATAGACCATCATTCTGCTCACTATTGTTTTGGAATGAGACTGGTGATGTAGCAGTTTCTAGGAAAAATTTGGTGTAGGAGACCTCATTGAGGATGAAGATAATCATGAAGTTGTTTGTGACTACTCAGAGTAGGCATCGATCATATGTAGACTAAATGAGATGACCATTGGTGTTCACTATTGGAAATTGTGTTTTATTACATGTGTCGCCTTGGTTAGGGAATCACCATTAGTAGAAGTGGAACTATGGTTTGTGGGGACATATGAGATAATTAAGTGTATAAGAGTAGTGGATTATCTATAACGAACTATACATTTTTAAATTAAATTTCTCTATTAATTAATAAATGTCTTATTAAGTATTGAGGATATATAAAACAAATTCACTATATTTTAATTGTTATTTTGGAAAATTAAAAAAATATACCCCTAATTTTATTTTAATGCTTAAAATATAGATATGAATCAAAAAAATTGATTATATAATAATTAAATAGTTTCCATAATGATTATTATACATTAAGAGTTATGAAAAAATATATAATTAACATAGAAGGAAGAAGTTATTTCCTCAGCCAGTAGGACTATACCCTATGAATCCCATTTATCGAAGATTCTAAGGAAGATGACATCAATGATATTTTCTCTCAACCAACACCAAGGTGAGATTCAACAAATAAATCATGAGATAAACCTCATATGGGGGAATTTCAATATCATAAAGATCACTACCCCAACCATCTTCATTGAACCACCCAAAGAATGTACCACCATTGCACATCATACCCTTAGGGCATACAATGGTGTAATAAGTTGTTAAGTGTCTAGAACATTATAGAATGAATTTTAATATTTTATTTTTTTAAAAAAACTAATGATTACATTTTTCCCATTCATAATTAATTTTTATATATTATTATATAATATGTCTGATAACAATTTGGTTTTGATAGAATAAACCCATTATTTTTTGGGAACTTTTTAGTCTCAATTAAAATACTCTTTCTGATGAATTCAATAATTTTAAAACAAACTCTATTTTATATAAATATTCTTATTAAATAATATTTATTTAAATATAAATGATATGTAAATATCATTAATTCCAATGTATGTTTTATAAGGGATAAAAATTTTTCAGCGTCATAAAAACTAGTATATTCTAGTAAATAATGATTTTTATTTAAAAGTTTAAATTATAATATTTAGAGAATTATGTTTATAAAATAAATATATTATTTTTTAATTCACCACGTGGAAATTATCCCACTGTGAATTTTTCATAATGTTCTAATACTATCTAATTTTTGAGTAAAAATTAAATATGTTATAAACATATGATAAGTATTATAAAATCATAATATCCTAAAAGTGGATTAATAAATACTATAAAGAGAATAAAAGAAAAAAAAATGATTCCACATATAAAATAATGTTTTTATGTTATTTTATTAACATTACAAATATTTAAGGAATCCTACATAAACTAAATTACATTGTAAGGTTTTAAAAATAATTCTTTATGAAAATGACTCACTTACAAATCAACAATGGTATTAATTTAAAGATTTTGGTTCATAGACTAATAAAATATTCAAAACCAATCCACTTTTTTAGAATCCATGTGTAGAAACAAAGGAGGGTTGTGGTTTTGATTATTTTATTACATAGACTCCAAATCCAATGTGTTGAAATTAATAAATAATTCCTCCTTCTATTTCTATAAATACCCAACCAAACTCCAATTTATTTTAACTCACAACCCCTTCATCAAAATATACTCTTCCTCTCTAAAATCCCACACTATATGTTTAAATTCTCGTAAGAATCCCCTCTCATGAATTTAGAATAACCTTTCAATGTAATGGATTCCCTTCCTCTTCTATTTTATTCGCTACTTAATTTATATATGGCCTATTTATTTCAAATTTTTCATGTTTTAATACACTTTTACACATACATATATTATCATTATGATTACCATGTAATTAGATACTTCTTTAACTCTCATTAAACCTTTCCTTTTACCATTATGTATTCTTGTTATGTTGTAGAAATTATCCCATTATTTTCCATGCCCAACTTTTGTGACGTAAATAACCATCCCCATTTCAACTCAAGGGTATTAAAATAGATGTAACTATAATTCTTTGATCAAGGACACCTGTGTATGTTACCCACACTCCTTAATTATGGTATTAAATTTGATGAAAAAAATTATTATCTTGTATAATATAAGGGGTGCCCAAATGCATGTACATAATAAGAATCTGAAAGGTGTGCCCAAAATTATATAGGCCTACAATGCATTGTGTAATGTTTTTTTCTCCTGATGTAGCATGTATAGAACACAAGCGGTTATCTTAAGAATACTATGTTATGATGTATCATCAGTTCTCCAAGAATAATGCTTATGATTTCATGTTTTATGTAGTATCCAAATTCATATTATTCCATGATGTTATAACCTTATATCATTCTTTATTGTATATGTTTATGATTATCACCCTATTATGTCACCTTTATAGGCCTCTTAACTCACTTATATTACATTCTTCGTGTTATTATTTGATTATATCCTTACTGAGGTATATATCTTACCCCTTTCTTATGTACATTCCTAGGTTATCTCATGTAGTATTAAAAGATCGATGGAATTTAAGGGCATGTTAAAAATATTTCAAATAATGTTATTATGTCATTATTTCATTTTATTGTTCTATGTATGCCTCTATATCTTTTTAGGTTTTTTAAAGAGATACCTTATGTAATAAATCATGAAATTAGAGTAAGTTCTGCTAATTTTTTTGGATTGGAATTAGAAAACATTTGTGAAAACTATATGGATAACACCAAAATTAGGATAATATCCCTAAATTTTAGTAATATATAGTGAGGTTTTTTGAGAAAATAAATCCTCATATTGATATTGGAAAGTGGATAAAAATACGGAATATATGTAACTATGGTAAATAACTCCAAAATAGATCATTGGGTATTAAATCATGTACCTAGTGCATGATAAATAGTCCTAATACTGCACATTTGGCCAGACACTCACAGGGATATTTTCCTTGGTTGATAATTTTCTTTTTACAACACATTTTAAAAGGAATAGAAATTCCTATGAAATTTAAGGTTAGGAAATAGGTCATAGATAAAATAGATCTAAACATATAAATTCATTGGTTAAGGAATAAATGAAATTTTTCGGTTATTCCTTCAATGTATATAGATTCCCATTTTATATTCTTAATAATTTGAAAATTATCAATCCTTGATCTATTTTGGAAGAAGTAAATTATTATAACCCAAACCAATTATTGAAAGGAAGTTTTATCATCCATTAATGAAAATAAAATTTTCTATGTGACTATGGTTCTACACATTGTTTCATATCACACAATCTGATTAGAAATATTGAAATACCACCTCAAAACATGGAAGTCGAGTTACAGGTGAAAATGAAATATCGACCAATTTTTTAATCTGAAGTATGTATCTTATCCCTTATCAATGTATATTGGATGAATTTCCTAAATACCCTTTTGATACCCCATTTATTATAATTTTATGTTTTTCTAGGTATGTATTGACTTTACTTATATAGATCCATCATAAATTGTTGAGAAAAATAAATCGCCCTTTATATCATGAATCACTATATGATACAGTACATGTGAAAGGAGGAGGATTAATCTCTTTTGGAATCTTCATATAAAGAATGGATATTATTTTCTTATCAGAAATCATATCTATCTCAAATTATTGAGACTAAGGAAAAGGTATTCCTTGATGAAATTCCCATTGTAAGTTAATATAGTAATGTGGTTCCTGAAAAATTTCATGGTCTTCCTCCAAACTGAGATGTTGAGTTATCAATCAAAATTATACTCAAATATTTCATAATATCCAAGAAAACTCAATGAATAACCATTTATGAACATGAATAAATTACGAAGAAACTATAGGAAAATCTATATAAACATTTTATACACCCATGTTTTTCACAATGGGTTCCATCAGGCCTTTTTGTCATGATGAAGGAAGGGTAAATTCACCTCTAAATTGATTATAATAAGATAAAAAAGATCATGATATAGAACAAGTATCCACTTAATTAAATTGATAACTTCTTAAATCATCTATTATAACCCCTATACTACTCTAAAGTGGATCTTTGATAGGGATATTATCAAGTAATGGTTATGAAGGTGGATATCCATAAGACTATTTTTTTACAGATGGTATGACACTAAAAGATCATGGAAAATCTATTTCCACTGACTAATGATCCATTTATCTTTATGGACATAATGAATAGAGTATTTAGGTATTGCCTTAAAAAAATTTAATTATAAATAATATTCTTATCTACTCCAAATGTATATTATAACATGAGGATCATTTAAATATTGTACTGAAGACCTTGAATAAGGAAAATTTATATATGAAGTAGAGTAAATGAGAGTTTTGAAATGATTATGTGACATTACTAGGGAATGTTATCACAAGTAAATGAATATATACATCTTCATTGAAGATATAGGAAACTGAAATATGTCCCCAACCAGCATCTCTGATGGAGAACCATAGTTTCCTTGGATTATATGGGTAAAATCAACGACTTTTTTGACACAAATAATTATTATCAAGCCCACTGACAAGATAACTCATAAGGTGGTGATTATTATATATACAGAATAATGTGGGGAGGGATTTATAGATTTAAATAAGAATCTAATCACTGAAAATGTTCTCCCATTACTAACCATTGGGGTGGGATTTTTGATATATAATGATATGACAAAAAAGGTCTTGGGTTGTTTGCTCAAAAAAATGAAAAATTGATATCCATTGTGTCACGACCCCCTCCCACCAAAGATGCCCCTTCTGAGCTGGAAATGGTGAAAGGGAGATAATGACCCCCGAGTCCCACCTCCAGTAGGCCCTACAGTGGCGACTAGCACCAAGGGTATGAGTTTTCACAAATATGGGAGGCATTACCCTTTATTATTTAATATCGGGAAATAGGATGAGTCAAAAACAAAAAGGAAAAGGAACAAGTAAATAAAAATAAACCCAAACCAATCCCACATGTATGTTTAAACAATTCTGAAACAAAGTACAAGTACAAGAAAACTCAAAAAGTGCAATACCAAAAGAAACAAGAGTACAGAAACTGCAACAACTCTAACTGTCCTGACTAGTGGGATCCCAAACGGCCCTGGTAGTCCTCCTGGAAACCTAAAAGTAAATGTAGGATGAGCATAAAAGTATACTCTTGTAGGGAAACCTAAAGCACTCGTGCACAGGTGGGGAGACATCCTAATGTCCCGTGAGAACAATAGAAGAAACCAAAACCTAGCAAGGAATTATATACACCCAACCTCACCAGCCACGCTCACCAAAAACATAGAACAACAGGTAGTAGTATATAAGAACAAGAGTATTTGGTACCCCGCACCATTTCCCCCCCCCCCCCCACTAGATAGCTGCTCTTCCTAATGGAGAACATCCTGACGCTACCACACTCTTCCTGCCCGCACACACCTAGGCCTCAAAAGCCACACATCCCACCCGCACACACCTGGGCCTCACAAACCACAATCACATCCCTACCCGAACACACCTGGGCCTCATCCTAAATATTCTTGGGAACAGTAAACCTGGTCGAAGAGTCTTGGGCTAAAATCACACCAATCAAAACCTACCCGAAGAGTCTTAGGTGTAAGGTCTCCTCAAGCCATAACATCATATGGAATAAGAAGCATGAAAGAGAAAGTAACTAAGGTGAAAACTCCCTATCCCATGAAATGGAAGTGTTCGACACTAGGTGCTCAACATGGTTTGGGTGCGACAAAACACAAATATACAGATACATATATGTATACCAAACACACCGCCCAACCTATGTCCTCTAAACAGAGAAACTGAGCACGTGCCTCGGCACTGCTACTACGAAGTGTGCATACAAAAAACAATCCCAACCCCATTTTGGTATTCATGTTTCAATAGTATTAGTTTATTAGTTCCTTTATTAGTGGGAAATTATCAATCCAGGTCAAGTGTTTTGTAGAAAAACCCTGCCAACCACAAATCAAGTTAGATAGAACACAAGAAACAAAAAACCAACCTTTTTATCATCAATAAATCCCCATTAATTGTTCTTGCGTTTAATTCATTGTTGTTCCCCACAGTTGATTTATCAACTTTCCACTTTCTTTTAATATCACAACCCATTACTACAGCCCTGCTGCCACTATAACTACATCTCCACAATCGTATCACAAAACAAGGCTCGGGCCACATCATTGCCCCATTAATATCATTTACAGCAGCCTTTCTGCCCATCGTATTCGTAATAACCCAAGATTCACCCCCTTTTTACACACCATATTACCAAACCAACACCCACCTATTCATTATTCCATTTTGTTCAACCGGGGTGATCATAAAAGGGTTCTAGATATTCATTTCATCAGCTAACTTTACGTGATTAACCAATTTCCATATTCCACAAAGTTTCCATCCACATAATCATCTAGAAAGATAGGGAAACATTTAATTGCACAAGAAAAGGCCCCCAACGACCGTGATTTTCAGTAGGCATAAGCCTATTCAATTCACAACATAACAATAGGATAAACAATGATAAACATAACAACTTCCCCATCCCCGTTCTTTAATCCAGTTATTATCTTCATTAAACGGGTTCAACTATGTCTCGTGAAAGCAAGAGGACACCCATCCCGCATGATGAAAAAATTAGAGAGACGAAGGTAAAATCCCTACCTCAACAGGTTCTGATCACAACGCTCCCCCAGATCAACTTTAGAAGATGCCCGTCAGTGTCCATCGCTTCTGTCAAAACCCGGAAAAACCTCCTCGGGTGGAAGCTGGGAAGGAAAGGACGAAGGGAAAACAACAGATCCAAGATCAGAATTTATGCCTCATTGTTATGATCTCGTGGCCGCTGACGGATCATAAATCAGAGCTCGGACAAAGAAATTATGGAATAAAGGAGCTTTGGAGTCTCTCAGGAGGGCTCTGCTCGAAGGAATGGGGAGGAGAGGAATGATATGAAAAGGAGGAGAGGCCCCCTCCTTTTATAGGTGAGAAAAACTAAATACATGGCATGTACTTCCTAGTACATGGAGTGTACTCGGCCATTCCACACAGTCGCCATGCGGCTTCCAACATGACATTCAACGCGGCACACGGCCGTTGACTAGTCAACACACGGTTTGAGGGTAACGCGTACGCGGGGAAAAACTACACGGCGTATAGGATGGGATACACAATGTGTACTTATTTATTTCACGCTTCAAGGAAACGGATTCAACATGGAACACGGCCATTGACTGGTCAACACACAGTTTCAGGGTAACGCATACGCGGGGAGAAACTACATGGCGTGTAGGATGGGCTACACGGTGTGTACTTATTTATTTCACATGGCAAGGACACAGCTTCAACATGGGGTATACTCGGCAAGGTGGTAAACGGCGTGAACTCACACTACACGACTTGTAGTCACAAAATTCTGAAAAGTGTGGGAAAAGTCCATTCTACCCTCCAGAACACTTCATGACCGTCTTTTCGACAAATGAATGGGCCAAAGAGTTCTGGGCCATTACACCAGATACCTCTTAAAATATTCTCATCCCCGAGAATTCAAAACCAACCCAAAGGAACCCAACAACATACCTCTTAGGGATCTCATTATAATAGGAACCCAACCAACAAACCTAATCATAGGTGTTAGGAATTCCTTCTCCTATGTCAAGATATTATCCGCTTTAAGCGGAACTGACTCGCCTACATGGGTTCAATCGCATCCTCATTAATGCGTCTCGATTAAGGATCAGGTTTTTCCATTTCCCCACACATCCGGACATGTTACACACTTCCAGAGAACAAGGAAACAAAATGTCTCACAACCGACAAGCCAAGAATTCCATATATCAAAGGTACAGAGTATAACATGAAAACAAAGCTCAGAAGAACAAAGAAAAACACAAGTCAAAACAACTCCGGGTACTAAGAGTGCATCTAAGCCTCCTGCTCCCAAGTTCTCTCCTTGAGGCCTCCATGCCTCCACAACACACGATCCAAGGCAATGGTTCGTCCACGAAGCACCTTCTCTTCACGATCATCAATTCTGACTGGTCGTTCCTCGAAGGTCGCGTTGTCTCCCAAATCTAACTATCCCCAGTCGATAACGTGAGAGTCATCGCATAAGTACCGAAGAAGCTGGGAGACGTGGAAGACTTCGTGAACCTTCTCTAACTGAGGTGGAAGGGCCAGCTGATATGCCACCTCGCCAACTCACCTCAGCACCTGGATAGGTCCGATAAACCTAGGGGGGATCTTACTCCCCTTCCCAAACCTATGTTGCCCCCGTCAAGGGGAAACCATCAAGAACACATGATCTCCCACCTCAAACTCCTAGGGGCTCCTCCAACGATTAGCCTAAGACTTCTATCGATCCTGAACCGCTTTCATCCTCTCACGCACAAGATAAACTTTCTTTGTGGTGCTCTGTACTACCTATGGCCCAAGAGCACCTGTCTCACCAACCTCTGCCCAGCAAATGGGGGAACGACATGGTCTTCCATACAAAGACTCAAATAGTGCCATGACAATAGTAGAGTGGAAGCTGTTATTGTAGGAAAACTCTACTAAAGGCAAGTGTCGCACCCATGATCCTCTGAGATCCGGAACGTATGCTCGCAGAAAGTCCTCCAACGTCTGGATAGTCCGCTCTGTCTGCCCATCGGTCTGGGGGTGGAAATCAGTGCTGAGGCATAGCTCTATTCCAAAAGCATGTTGTAACCCCCTCTAGACTCATGAGGTAAACCGAGTTTCCTGATCTGAGACGATAGTCTTCGGAACTCCATGAAAACGTACCACCTCGTCTACATACCTATGTGCTAAGGTACTCACGGGGCTCGACTCCTTAATTGCTATGAAGTGAGCTGATTTCATCTATCGATCCACCACTACCAAGATAACATCATAACCACCCTGAGCTCTAGGTAATCTTGTGACGAAGCCCATTGAGATGTCATCCCACTTCCACTCGGGGACATCTAAATGGTACAACAAACCACTGGGAACATGGTGTTCAGCCTTTACTTGCTGACACACTAGGAACTTAGCGACAAACTCTGCCACTGCCCGTTTCACCCTGGGCCACCGAAACTGTTCCCTTAGGCCTCGGTACATTTTTGAAACTTCAAGATATACCACCAAGGCTGATCCATGGAACTCACGGAGAACTCCCTCACGCATCGCCTCCAGAACAAACAACCTTCCATGAAAAAAGCATCTGATGCCGGCTATCCTCTGACCATACTTTTGGAGCATTTCCCTGATTGATACGATCCTGCATTACTTTTGCCTCGGAGTCTCCCCACTGAGACTCTTTCGCCTACTACAACAAGGAGGATTGCACCGTCATCTGAAACAAACAACCTCTAACAACCTCTACCCTTGTATCCAAGTACAAGGCAGCCAACTCTCCCATCGCTTTCCAAGCATCAGCGGATTCTCGAACCACTTCCATATGCGACTTCTTGCTCAGGGAATCAGCCAAAACGTTTCCATTACCTTCATTGTAAGAGAACTCTAAGTCGTAGTCTTGGAGAAACTCGACCCATCTCCACTACCGTAAGTTCAGGTCATGCTGGGAGAAGATATAACATAAGCTCTTGTGATCTGAGAAGACCACAAAGCGCTCCCCAAAGAGGTAATGTCGCCATAACTTCAGTGCGAACACTACTAATGAAAGCTCTAGGTCATGGGTGGCATAGTTACTCTTGTGAGGTAGCAACTGCCTAGAACCATAACAGATCACACCCTTCTTCTGCATCAGTATGCACCCCAAACCAAGGCCAGAAGCATAACAAAACACCTCATACAACAACCCTTCCTCTAGAAACCTGATTACTATAGCACTGACCAATTTCTCCTTCAGGTAGTCCAAATATTTTTGGCACTGCTCGCTCTATAGGAAGACCTGGTCCTTCCTAGTCAAAGCTGTCAATAGAGAAGCAACTCGAGAGAAGTCTGAAATGAACCTCCGATAATAACCTTCCAACCCCAGGAAACTATGAACTTCTGCCATTCTCTTGGGTACCGCCCAAGAAACAACTACCTCCACCTTCAATGGGTCCACTAACACTCCATGCTGAGACACTATGTGACCAAGGAAGTGTACTTCTTGCGTCAAGAACTTACACTTCGACAATTTCCCATAAAGCTAGTGGTGTCGAAGGACTTCAAAGACTTCCCAGAGATGATCAACGTGCTCCTCCTCTGATCTTTAGTAGATCCGGATGTCATCGATAAATACAATTATGAACCGTTCCAGAAACTCTCGGAAGACAAAGTTCATAAGTCCCATGAACACAACTGATGCATTCGTAACTCCAAAAGGCATCACTACGAACTCGAAGTGCCCATACCTGCACCTGGAAGCTGTCTTCAAGATGCCATTTTACTTTAACCTCAGCTAATGATATCCAGATCGTAGATCAATCTTATAAAACCAACCTCCTCCCCTCAGCTGTTCGAAGAGATCATCTATCCTTAAAAGGGGGTAACTGTTCTTGACTGTTACCTGATTCAACCTTCAATACTCTTTGCATAGCCTGAGACCACCATCTGCCTTCTTCATGAACAAAACCAGAGCACCCCATGGAGAAATGTTGGGTCGAACAAAAACCTTCTCCATCAGATCATCAATCTGAATCTGCAACTCCCGCAACTCCGAAGGTGCCATCCGATAAGGGGCTATCGAAATCGGATGGGCACTAGGCTGTAAGTCTATCCCGAACTCAATGTCACGTCGGGGGGGGGGGTAGATTCGTAACCTTCTTAGGAAAAACATCGAGGAACTCCCCAACACCCTCTGGGACATCCATCATCTCTATATCAGCTGAAACCACTGATAACCCACCTAACAAAGAAAAAAGAGGCTTCACATTCCAGCTTCCCACCTGATATCTCCCCTCACCAACAAAATCTACACGTTGTCCATCCACATCAGAGAACACAACTCTTCTTCAGAATTAGTCGATAATGGAACAAATAGAAAACATCCAGTCGATGCCTTGGATGAAATCATATGGTTGTATCTATAGCAAAAGAATATCCCCACTAGATCGATGTGGTCCAAACGTCAACCCACATTCCCGGCAAACACAAGATATGCTGGTCTGACCTCCAACTCGTGTACTCAACACCAGGGGTATGAAAAGTCTCCCTACGTCTAGACCCAAAGCATGGACTAGACTGGGTAAAACAAAGGAGTTTGAAGCTCTTGAATTGAAAAAAGCATAAATGAGAGTTCTGAACAAACAAATCGTACCTCGCACCACCTCTAGTCCTGCTGGAGCTGTCAACTCTATTGCGTGAAACTGTCCACGCCCAGCTCCTCTGCCTCTCTGATGTCGACCACCTCCCCGACCACACCCTGGTTAAGGTCCCTGAGGAGGACCCTAAGGTCGGCCTCCTCTTGCAAAGTCTGCCCTCAGAGGATCAGGGTCCTGCTGCTGCTGGAAGGGCCTCATCGGCAACTGGTGCTGCTAAGGCGGGCACTGAACCTTCCCACCTCCACCGTACTGAGGTCGGGTCAGGAACCGACTCCGAATGTGCCTGAAAACTCCGCAAGAGAAACACTTCGGTCCTGGGCTCGTGAAAAAGGGACGAGGACCCAAATATATGAACTGGAACTGTTGGGGCCTACTCCAAACTGGCCTGAATCTGGAAGGTCCTGTCGTAGGAGACCTGGTGCTGACTGCCTTCCCCTTCGACGAACCCAGTTGGATCCCCTCTCGTGGGGAACCTCCCTATGAGTACATCCGCTCTAAAACCTATGCCTTCTTCTGTACTACCAAGTATGTCGGAAGGGTAAAGGGGGTGACATCATAATAGAGCAAAGGACGAAGCGCCTCCTCACAACATCTCACCCGAGACTCCTCATCTGGAAAGAGATCTGGAGCAAAGCATAGGAGACCCTTGAACTTGATCCCCAATTCTTGTACTGACATACTCCCCTACTAGAGGGAGATTAACTCCTACCGCTTCTCTGCCTTGATCATGGAAGAAAGGAATTCCTCTCGGAACTCATTCTCAATGTCAGCCCACAAAACCTCTGCCTCTGACCTCTCCCCGAGGTAGAGCGTCCACCACTGACGTGTCGCACCTCTCAGCTGACTGACTACTAGGGGAACCCAGTACACCCTCAGAGTACGGATCAAAGTAAAACTGATCCCTAGCTCCACAAGCCACCCCTCCATCTCCATATCCGAAGTACTACCCTTGTACTTCTTTAGGGTTTGTCACTGGAAATAACGGAGACTCTTCTGCCACTGATCATCTTACTTCTCTCGGTCATTCATCAACTGATCGACCACCTGAATCTACTGGGCCTCGACTGTCTGAGTCACCCGGGGATGACGTCCAGGTTCCATAGCTATACGGTAAACAAAGATCACCTAAGGCCAAGTAGTACGGAAATTCCTCAAGGTTTCATTTTATCACTTTATTTCAATTTCTTTCCCAGAACACCCAAATCAAGTAAAACACAAACATGATGATGCATCTACCATCCATAGGGTCTCTACCCTACAATCAATATAGTATCACTTGGTCGTTCGGTAGGCTCAGAGTCCTTCCATCGGATCACGGGGGGGCCCTAAAATCCTGTGTCCTAGCCGGTCTTCCCTGGTCTATGTCACGCACCAAGATCACCTAACACTATTTCCCTACCATCCCATGAAATCCTTACTATTTCTAACTCCAAAATTCATCCTATCTCTCAACCATCACCTCTAATATCATTCTTCCACGACCCCCTCCCACCAAAGATGCCCCTTCTGAGCTGGAAATGGTGAAAGGGAGATAATGACCCCCCGAGTCCCACCTCCAGTAGGCCCCGGAATGGAGACTAGCACCAAGGGTATGAGTTTTTACAAATATGGGAGGCATTACCCTTTATTATTTAAGATCGAGAAATAGGATGAGTCAAACACCAAAAAAAGGAACAAGTAAATTAAAATAAACCCAAACCAATCCCACATGCATGTTTAAACAATTCTGAAACAAAGTACAAGTACAAGAAAACTCAAAAGTGCAATACCAAAAGAAAAAAGAGTACAACAACTACAACAAGTCCAATTGTCCCAACTAGTAGGGTCCCACACGGCCCTAGTAGTCCTCCTGGAAACCTGAAAGTAAACGTAGGGTGAGCATACAAGTATACTCAGTAGGGAAACCTAAAGCTCTCATGCACAGGTGGGGAGACATCATAATGTCCCATGAGAACAACAGAAGAAACAAAAACCTAGAAAGGAATTCTATCCACCCAACCTCACAAGCCACCCTCACCAAAAACACAAAAAAAAACAGGTAGTAGTATATAAGAACAAGAGTATTGGGTATCTCGCACCATTTCCCCCCACTAGTTGGATGCTCTTCCTAACGGCGAACGTCCTAACGCTACCACACACTTCCTGCCCACACGCACCTAGGCCTCAAAAGCCACACATCCCTCCAGCACACACCTGGGCCTCACAAACCATATATCCTGTCTGCACACACCTAGGCCTCACAAACCACAATCACATCCCCGCCCGAACACACCTGTGCCTCATCCCGAAGATTCTTGGGAACAATAAACCTGCTCGAAAAGTCTTGGGCTAAAATCACACCAATCAAAACCTACCCGAAGAGTCTTAGGTGTAAGGTCGCCTCAAGCCATCACAGCCTATGGAAGGAGTAGGAAAGAGCTAGTAACTAAGGGGAAAACACCCTCTCCCGTGAAATGGGAGTGTTCGGAACTAGGTGCTCAAAATGGGTAGGGTGCGACAAAACACAAAGATACAGATACATATATGTATACCAAACACACAGCCCAACCTATGGCCTCTAAACAGAGAAACTGAGCACGTTCCTCGACACTGCTACTACGAAGCATGAATACAACAAACAATCCCAACCCCATTTAGGTTTTCATGTTTCAACGGTATTAGTTTATTATTTCCTTAACTACTGGGAAATTATCAAACTAGATCAAGCATTTTTTAGAAAAACCATGCCAACCACAAATCAAATTAGATAGAAAAGAAGCAACAAAAAACCAACCTTTTTATCATTAATCAATCCCCATTGATTGTTCCCACATTTAATTCATTATCGTTCCCCACAGTTCATTTATCAACTTTCCACTTTCTTTTAATATCACAACCCATTACTGCAGCCTTGCTGCCACTATTACCACATCTCCACAACCGTATCACAAAACAAGGCTCATGCCACATCATTTCCCCTTTAATATCATTTACCACAGCCCCGCTGCCCATCCTATTCATAATAACTAAGGATTCACCCCCCCCCCCCCCCTTTCACACACCACGTAACCAAACCAACACCCACATGTTCATTATTCCATTTTGTTCAATTGGGTTGATCACACAAGGGTTCCAGATATTCATTTAATCGGTCAACTTTACGTGATTAACCAATTTCCATATTCCACAAAGTTTCCATCCACAAAACGGTCTATAAAGATAGGGAAACATTTAATTGCGCAAGAAAAGGCCCCCAACGACCATGATTTTCAGTATGCATAATCCTATTCAATTCATAACATAACAATAGGATAAACAATGATAAACATAACAACTTCCCCATCCCTGTTCTTTAAGCGAGTTATTATCTTCATTAAACTGGTTCAACTATGTCTTGTGAAAGCAAGAGGACATCAATCCCGCATGATGCACAAATTAGAGAGATGGAGGTAAAATCCTTACCTCAACAGGTTCTGATCACAATGCTCCCCCAGATCAACTTTAGAAGACGTCTGTTGGCATCTGTCGCTTCTGTCAAAACCCGGAAAAACCTCCTAGGGTGGAATTTGGGAAGGAAAGGATGAAGGGAAAACAGCATATCCAAGCTCAGAAGTTCTGCGTCATTTTTACGATCTCGTGGCCGCTGACGGATCATAAATCAGAGCTCGGACGAAGAAGTTATGGAAGAAAGGAGCTTTGAAGTCTCTCGGGAGGGCTCTACTCGAAGGAATGGGGAGGAGAGGAATGATCTGAAAATAAGTAGAGGCCCCCTCCTTTTATAGGAAAGAAAAACTAAATTATATGGCATGTACTTCCTAGTACACGGCATGTACTCGGCCATTCCACACGGTCGGCACGTGGCTTCCAACACGGCATTCAACGCGGCACATGGTCGTTGACTAGTCAACACACGGTTTGAGGGTAATGCGTATGCGGGGAGAAACTAAACGGCATGTAGGATGGGATACATGGCGTGTACTTATTTATTTCACACCAAAAGAAAATGGGTTCATCATGGCACACGGCAGTTGACTGGTCAATACACTGTTTGGGGGTAACGCATACGCGGGGAGAAACTACACGGCGTTTAGGATGGGCTACACGACGTGTACTTATTTATTTCATGCGGCAAGGACATAGATTAAACACGGGGTATACTCAGCAAGGTGGTACATGGCGTGTACTCACACTGCACGGCATGTAGTCACAAAATTCTGAAAAGTGTGGGAAAAGTCCATTCTACCCTCCAGAACACTTCATGAGCTTCTTTTCGACAATGGAATGGGCTGGAGAGGTCCGGGCCATTACACTATGAATCTTGAAAATTAATGATCCATGTGAAGAACTACCTGAAAAATATCTATAATTGGATCAATTGATCTTTACATGGATGATATTGTGACATTATCTATATAGGGAAAAGTGTGACAAATATACAAACTATAAAATCCCCCTGTATATATTCACACTAATAGAGATCAACATGAACCAAAAATTATGGCTAGATATTATCAATGATTATGAGTATTCAATGAATTAACATCCTTTCAAGGAGAATAAAGTGGAAAATCCTCTATGTAGAAAGTATGCAGCGACTCTGATCCTACTATCCTGGAGCCAGTGCCTGCTACTAAAACAATAGCATAGCATACAAGGAATTATGTCCCGAGGGAATGAATATTTTAGTAGCCTTGGAAAACTAGATACATAAATGAGTCTCACGTTACATTGTAATACACCAATTATAACAAAATTGAGAATAAATTTATTATATCTAGAATATCCCTACATATCAATCATAGAAAACTTCATAGAATCTTGGGGAAAGGAAACAAAATAAGGGTGAGCTCAAATGCTTAGTAAGGGTTAAATAAACTATAATATATCATGTATCAATGAGTATTATCAAAATGGAAATGAAAATAACTGAGAAAACATCTCATTTAAATAATTTTTCAAAGCATAAGTAATATGGAAAGGAAAATAACTAAAAACCAATTCCATTCAATCAATAAACTGAAAATGAAATGAATCAAGAGATAATATGATAGATAAAATATTCTAGATAATAATAACTAAACTCTTAATGAAGTAAAATATTAAATATTTGATGTCATGTATCAGCCACATAATATATCTACCATTAGGATCTTTCACAAGATTATTTAAACTGCAGGTAGAAACCCATTTAATGTTATCTTGACTGATTTGTGTCATGATACCTACTGATGCATCGAGGGGTTATATAATAATAGTCTCCACCCTTCACTACAATTACAAATCATTCCTCCTTTATCAAATAATTTGTTTAATTAGTGAATAAGGTTTATTATCGTCAAATATTCTTATTGAGTACAAGATATAAATTTATCATCATATTCATAATGAATCAAGTGACTTTAAATATAAAACACTGAATGTAAAAATGGTGTATGGTTTAATAAATAAGTATATACATGATAAATAATATGGATATTTAGTGCGAATTCAATGTCTAATTATCTCATTAAAGTGAATATTTTAATGGGAAGTTAATGAGAACAAAATGTAATAAAAATGTGAATTCCAATACTATCCTTCGTAAAAATAATCATAAACCATTCAGAGGAAGAACAATGGTGGTATCAATACAATATATAATAATTGAATTCAAATTAAATGTTTTTTTCATTGATGAATATAAATACCATAAAAATATCTTTAAAAAATTCTTGATGAAAATATCTTTTTCATTTTGAAAATACAATTCTTTGAAAATTACTTTTAAAAAAATATTTTAGGAAAAAAATTGAAAATAATATTCATTGAAAATAACAATTTAAACATATAAATTAATATTTCAATCATTTGAGTGGGAATGATGGATGGAAATTTCTTTTATGTTACACATGTTGAAATAATGTTTCTTTTCGCATTCTTGATAAAATCCAAATGGGAATTATTTGAAAATGAAATAAATACTTAATTAAAAAAATGGAAAGAGAAAAAATGGGTGAAAATACCTTTTCTAAATCATTTTTTAAATGTTAAAACTTTTTTGAAAAAATATTTAAAAAACATGGTTTCGGAAGAAAATGGTTTTTTTAAAGAGAAATGAAATAATATTTTATTGAAAACATTTTATAAACCAAATTATGTAAAACTATTGTAATAATGGTAATATTACTTGAAAATATCATGAATAACCCTAGGAGAATAAAATAAAATGGTTTATTAAAAAATGATAAAATAATTTTCCTCGATTGAAATTAAAGTGTAAAAAACAAAAATAAAATGTAATTGTGAAGTAAACCCTTAGAAAATAGAATAACATTGATGTTAGAATCAACCAATGAATTAATTATGTGTATCAACTATAAATACACATAAAACAAGTTGAAATATGTAACGTCCTATCCCATATCACCACTAAGACGGTGGATGGAACAGTGGGTCACATGACGTCAAGCACATTTCCCGGAATTCTATAGGATATTGACTAGTAGCATGTCTCTAGGGTGTGTTTGTGGGGAGATTATTCCCTCATATATTATAGTTTCATAACAGTATATAGATATAAATAGAAGAAAATAGTGTAAGTAGTAATAATAAATGAATACATATAGTAGTGAAAGAATAATAATATCAATTTAATATAAGTGAAAATACCCATTTATATAAAGTATTCATGTCCATAATATGATACATAGAATAAAATAGTAAGCCTACAACATGATTTATAATAAAATACTCAAGTAAATAAAATAACTAGAAATCCCAAAGACGATATCTATGAGCATCCTGAGCTCCATCCTCGTCTTGTGCTCCTATATCCTAGGTTTATCAAACAACACAAGTAATCAAACTAGGTCCTTAAAACAAGGACTCCTTGGGTACCCATTGGAATGGAATCCTAAGCAGGGTGAGAGATATAAATCTCATAAGTTCATCACCCCCAGTGTCTAGCATAATCTAGATAGTTCAATATAAATTAAGAAGTGTGCCATATGTCATATAAATATATAGTGATAAAAATTTAAATAATAGAAACTTGGTCTAGGTTCTTAAACGGACACTCATCCCATACCACCTACTTTATCCCAAGCCAAAAGTCTGAATATTTGGTACCTTTGAAATTCATAACACATAAAACATGTGCCAATGTAACCAAGGAAACTAACAAATGCATTCCACCAATAATTCACTCTGGTTTGGGGTCTCATATCCTTTTCAACACATGACAAAGAAAAATTATAAACAATAGGTATCAAAACATAGAACAACAGACTCATAATAATGATAAAAATATTCATATCATAAGATCAAACAGTTAATAATTTGAATCTATCAAATCCAGTGGTGGAGTCACAAGCCCATCCAAGCAGACCTATAATGTATCCCAAGTATCGCATGGGAACATCAGATAATCCAATACCATCAAGTATGTCTAAGGTGATCCATACTATAACACTCCAAGTTTTTTTTAAATAAATTTAAATACATGAAACTTTTATATAGTAATAACTAGACTTTGAACATAATTTTTTAGCTTTTATTATTTGAATTTCAAAAAAATGGTCATCTACAGTTGTGATTAGTAAGTTATTTAGAGTCTGATAGAACCAAATTTATATTCTGGTGAATAGTAATAGACCCTTATGAATAGTCATATGCTGCTAAGTAATAGTAAATTTAATTATTATTTTATTTTCTTAAGGATTTAAGGTAATAACATCTTGGTTAGTTTTTCAATGTGATATAAAAGCATTTATATTTTTAAAATTGTTATTTTTGAATAAATTATGATTTTATTTTAAAATTAAAATAAGAATATTTATAAAATTATTTTCAAATAATGGAGTTCATTTTTTAATTCGACATCTCGAAAAATTTTAAGGGTGAATTTTTGGGATTTTTCTGAAATTCTTGAATTTTTGTGAATAGTGAAATATGGTAAAATACCGTATATTCAAATTACTTGTTAAATACACTATTTTTACATCATGGATAATGTAAGACCACTTGGTTCATACTCACATGAAATTATTACTATTTGGGTTCACATGAATCAATATTATTCATATTCTTGAGCAAAAATATGAAATTAATGATAAAAAATAATGTAAAACCCCTCCTCTCCTCCACTATAAATACCACCCCCATTCCCATATTCCTCTCACACCTCTCAAGTCTTGAGAATTTTTTATGTTCTTCAAAATTCTCTCCCCAAGGTCTCACTTAAAGGCCAAAACCAAAGGCCTTAAAGAGGATCTCAGGGAGAAGATATCAAGAGGTAAGAGTCATCTTTCTTTTTCATGTGTTTTTTTCAATTCATTTCTTTTCTTATAATATATTTCCCTATACTTATCTAGGAGGTATGAAATCTAAAAAATCATATAAATTCTGTATTGTATCATGTTCATGTAAAATATTCATAATCTTCCTTCCTCTCTTCTCCTTCTTGTTCTAAAAATACAAGCACCATCAACGATGTGCCAATTTACCAAAATCGTGGATGATGTATTTGTAATAACCATTACATCCTTCAAAGCTGATCATAAAATATTATTAATGGTTGAAACTAAATTTAAATTTTCTTTTGTAACCTATTTTTTGTTCTTGAATGAACTTCTATTCATGACCTTAAATTATATAATGAAACAAGTTCATTATTATCGATAAACCACCAAAAATGATCTAAACAAACATCATTAATGTTTTATCTAACGATCGATTATCATATATGATAACAAAATTATTTATGGTATCATTGTAAATTTTGGAAACATATTAATACTATTTCATTCCACTTTTGTAATTTCATTTCGAAAGATAAAAAAATCAAATACAAACCGGCCATAGAAATCATGTAAATAACGCACCTAAAAACAATGGAAGAAACAAAATACTAGCAATTAAATGGTGAAATGACGTAATGAAAGGATCATATATGATATAATAAAGATGAATATGTTTCTCTAAGATATTAACAACACTATTTTAACCATTATACAAGATGTTTAAATGAGTTTTAAGTAAGACAAACCCGAGGTAAACGAATTCATAACTCGATTTCCATTCATTGGGTTAACATTCTACTTCATTATTTTTGTGGTATTAGAATTTTAGGTGAGATGAATTTTTTTTATATTATGTTTAATTATATTTATTTACAGTGTATATAAATATTACATTCACTCTATTAAGTTTCAATTTATTTATATGATATCTATAAGGGACTTTTCTTTTAAAATTCTATTTTACAAATTTCAAAAGGAATATTTTTATGAAATTATTCATGTTGTATGACTGTGTTATAGTTCTTGGGCATTATGGTAGGAATATTATATTAGTAAATATTTCCACAATAAAAAATAATCAAGGGTATTCTACTAGTCAAATAAACACATGAACTATGAATTTCTGGCTTCATAATGAGGAAAATGCATATGTCAGACATTCTAAAACATACCATCAAGGCCTCATCCAAGACATCTAAAATGATTAAGGCCTAGGACAAAACCATATCTAAAAATGGTCAAAACCTCATCCAAGTCTATATATATGTATCATGAGACCTACCAATGCATAGAGGGGAAATATAGGGCCCCACCCATCACAAAATAGGTCCAATTAATTCCTCATATGAATGGGGATAAACATAAATAATATATAAATTCATATTGAAACAAACATATGAAACATAAATAACTTTCCCAAAACATTAAGCATAAACACTAACCATTAGAAATAAAATGGTGAATGGTTTTCAGATATCACAACCACATTCGAACTAATAATAAACCATTCAATTAAATATGGTAGATTATATCATAAAGATTAATCCCAATAATACGTAATAATCAATAGGAGTGTTGAAACATATGAAGATACTCTTATGAAATTGTCGAGTAATTATTGAGATAATATTCTTTTACTTTGTAAAGAAGAGTTCTTTGGGAAATATCTTTGTATAAAACCATAAGTAAAGTAAGGTGGTATTTTCATAATAAAATAAGTTATTTTATAGACATAATGGTTTCTAAAAATAGATTATATAGTGCCCTTGAAAATAGGTAAGAATTTGAGAAATTCCCTTAAATAGGGATTGTATTTCAAAAAGAATTTATGAAAGATCATTTTAAAACATTTAAATCCCCATAAATGAAGGTATTATTCTGGTAGGAACCCATATATAGTAATTTAAAATATAAATTATGAGGATTACATATGAATTAATAATAATTTAATTAAGGTATGTAGATAATAAAAGTAACTCGATTGAAAATGGAGGTTTGGGTGGAAAACCCTTACATTTAAGTCAGAAGGTGTTCCTTGTTTGATCTTAAAGACATGAATAATAAAATTTAGGTTCATAAATTAATGATTTAATAACCTAATATAAATTTAATTGATTTATTATAAACTTTTTAAGTTTATTTGTGACCTTTTGACAGGTTAAGAGATTTAATTTCATTGTTTAGGAGTGTTTTATTCCTTGGTTTTCATGACAGGTTTACTTATCTTCATGTATGGATAAACATGTTGAATTAGAATGGTTTTCTAGAATAGAAGTTGTATGTTATTAGTGAAAAAACATAAGATTACATGGTTATAAAATTAATTTGGTTATTGGGATTGAGGATGAATAATTATATAAAATTTTAATGACAATTGTTTGGGTTAATTGGCAGTTCTTGATCACAACGAACTCATTTTGATTTATAAATTAATATCATTTTTACAAAAGGATTATAAAGAATTAAATAAGTTATAATATATATATTTATATTATAGTCTGGTTCAACCATAAAAATGGTTTCATGATCAGAATTGAAGATGGTAATAAAAATTGAAAACCTGTCATCCTTGAATGTGATAAATTAACACATCTCGGATGATGTTTTCATTTCCAGTATAAAAGAAGGGTAAAAGAGACATGATGAATTATTACTTTATCATTACAAGATTCCAGTACATGTAAGGTACTTAATTCATCACAAAATATTGATGAAATTATTTTAGGTGATGAAAAGAAAATAAAGGAACTTGAAATAAGAAATGAAAAGAGGAATTTACCTATAGAAGTAATCTTCCTTGAGAGCCCCTTTAGGGAAGAGGTTTTGGTCTTTTTATGAGTTAAAGGAATACTGGATGTGGGGGAGGATATTGGGAGGATATTTGAGTATAATTTAGACAAGTCACAAGGCTTGTGAAGAGTTAATAGAATATGGAGTTAGGGAGGTTTATAGTTGTCACGACCCCCTCCCACCAAAGATTCCCCTCCTGAGCTGGCAATGGTGAAAGGGAGATAATGACCCCCGAGTCCCACCTCCAGTAGGCCCCGGGTTGGCGACTAGCACCAAGGGTATGAGTTTTCACAAATATGGGAGGCATTACCCTTTTTTATTATTTTGGATCGGGAAATAGGACAAGTCAACCACCAAAAAGGGAAAAGAACAAGTGTATATAAATAAACCCAAACCAAGCCCACATGCATGTTTAAACAATTTTTATAACAAGGTACAAGTACAAGGAATCTCAAAAGTACAATGCCAAAGAAAACAAGAAAAAAACAACTGCAACAACTCCAACTGCCCGACTAGTAGGGTCCCGCACGGCCCTGGTAGTCCTCCTGGAAACCTGAAAGTAAACGTAGGGTGAGCATACAAGTATACTCAGTAGGGAAACCTAAAGCTCTCGTGCACAAGTGGGGAGACACCCAAAGGTCCCGTGAGAAAACAGAAGAACCAGAAACTAAAAAGGAAAAACTATCCACCCAGCCTCACTGGTCACACTCACCAAGTAACACAAAAAAGTTTAGTATATATATAGAACAAAAGTATTGGGTACCCCGCACCATTTCCCACTTAATTAACTGCTGCTCTTCCTAACGGCAAACGTCCTGACGCTACCACACTCTTCCCACCCGCACACACCTGGGCCAAACCACGCATCCCGCCCGCACACACCTGGGCCTCACAACCACGCATCTCGCCCGCACACACCTGGTCCACAACCACTAACCCGCCCGCAGACACCTGGGCCTCATCCCGAAGGTTCTTGGGAACGGTAAGCCTGCCCGAAGAGTCTTGGGCTAAAGGTCGCCTCAAGCCATCACAGCCTCTAAGACCTACCCTAAGAGTCTTGGGTGTAAGGTCACCTCAAGCCATCATATCCTATGGAAGAAGGAGCAGGAAGGAGCTAGCAACTAAGGGGGAACACCATCTCCCATAAAATGGGAGTGTTCGGAACTAGGTGCTTGACATGGGTGTGGTGCGACAAAACACAAAGATACAATTATATATATACATATACCAAACACACTGCCCAACCTATGGCTTCTTAAAAAGAGGAACTGAGCATGTGCCTCGGCATAGCTACCACGAAGCATGCATCAACAACCAAACAATCATCCCCCAACCCCATTTAGGTTTTCATGTTTCATGCAATGGTTTAACAAATTATTACTACTGGGCAACTATCATCCAGACAAAACCTTTCACAAACATATCCCTTCTATCCACAACCAAGGTTAGGTAAAACGCAAGCAACCACATGCCATTTCATTTACAAAAGATTATCACAACCATACAACATTCCATCATTCATTTATTTCAAAGTTCCACACATAAAACTCTTTCCACACACAAAACATTTCCGCATTTTAAAACACCTTTTTACTTCAAAACACTTTTCATAATCAAAACACTTTTCATAAATAAAGGCATTTTCCACAACCAACCACTTCCCATTTCAACCCCATCGTTTACAAAGCATTTCACACCTCCACGTTTCCACCATCAACCAGTCCAATAAGATCACCACCCAAACGTCGCAGCCCTGCTGCTCACCCAAACCACAACATCCCACAAAACACCCCCAACACATGCCACGTAACCAAGCCAACACCCACATGTTCATTATTCCATTTTGGTTCAACCGGGGTGATCACACAAGGGTTCTAGATTTTCATTTAAAAAGTCAACTTTACGTGATTAACCAATTTTCACATTTCATGAAGTTTCCATCCATAAGAAAATACAGAAGGAGAGGGCAACATTTAATTGTGTAAGCAAAGGCCCCCAACGACTGTGATTTTTAGTAGGTAGAAGCTCATTCAATTCACAAATATAATATCACAGGATATAAAAAGTAAGGTAACAACAATCACTAACTTCCCAACCCCATTCTTTAACCAGTTATTATCTTTATTTAAAGGTTCAACCATTTCTCATGAAAACAAAAGGATACCCGCCACACATGATACACAAATTAGAGAGACAAAGGTGAGATCCCTACCTCAAAAGGTCCCGATCACGCCGCTTCCGACGACGTCCTTCGGTATCCTCCGCCTTCGCCAAACCCGACAAACGCCTCCTAGGATGGAAGCTGGAGAAGGAATGCCGGAAGGAAAGGTGACAAGTCCGGGTTTAGAAACTTCGTCTCATTGCTACGATCCTGTGGCCGCTGACAGATCGTAATTCGGAGCTCGGACAAAGAAGTTAGAGGAGGAAGACTTCTTGATCATCCAAGAGTGTCGTCGTGCGGAGAAGAAGTGATTGGTATGGAAATAATCCATGACCCTTTCTTATATAGCCAACGAATAGGTAAAATTGTATGCAGCGTGTATTGATGAATACACGGTGTGACTGTACACCCGTTACGTGTTTTGACTGGTCAACACACGACACGTCACACGGTTTCCACGCGTTTTAAAAAAGGACGTTAATTTTATTAATATGTGTGTTTCGTTGACCCGAGACATAACTCATAAAATGGTATCCATCACTGGTCTTAAAATGACCGTCTTAATTACAGGATTACATTGCCGCTGACGGTTCGTCATTCCGACACCATATGAAGAAGTTATAGACTTTTTAAGTTTTGATCACCCAAAATAATAATATTATTATTTTATTATTATTATAATTACTTATTTATTTATTTTTATAACTCCAAATCAATTGTGATTTGGTCTCTTTCACGTTGGAAACAAACACTCCCTCCTTTTACATTTATTTCTCTTTTAATTTTATTCCCATTAATACCTTATAATCATTATTATAATATATAATAATAATGACTTACAAAAGAACCTCCTCAATCCCACGCCACCACAAAAGTGGCGCCTCCTTGGCTCCATGTCAACCACGCCCCACCCCTTATTGATTTCCTTTTAAATTTAACTTATTTGTTTTATTGCATTAATTTTTAAATCTTTATTTCCTTTAACTCTTTCTCTCTCCAATCTCCTTTAATGTTATTATTAATAAAATTAATAATAACACCCATCATTAATGTTCTAATTTAATCCCATGAAATTAGATTACTATAATTATTCTCATATTAAACTAAAATCATTCCATGCGACTCAAAACCATTTCATTTAATTGAATTAAATGTCAAAACAAAATTAATATAACTTACATATTCAACCCCTTTTTAATACATTTAATTTCATTAACCTCTCACACATAGTTTTACGTCATCATTGTTATTTATTGTTTTTCAATAATAATAACAATTCATCAACTTATTTTATTAACTCATCACCATTATTATTTTTAATAACAATAATATTTATGCTCATCGCATTGACAACATTAAACCACCGCGTTGGATATCTGAATCCAACCATGCCACATCAATGTCGCGTAACATCTGTCAATTTAATTATTTAATTCTATTTATTTTTATTTCACACTGATTAAATTGAAACCACTTTTATTAAATTAAAGTCATTCAATTTAATAAACCCAACATATTTTACACCACCATTATTATTATTATTTAACATAATAATAATAACGAACTCACCTTTAATTTTATTAACGCACCACCATGCTTCCATTGTGCATCTTCATTTATTTGTTTTCAATAAATATCATAACTCATTTTATTAATTTCTCATTAATATTATGAATAATATTAATAACACAACACCTATTATTATTATTCTAATTTAATTCCAACAATTTCTCAATTAATATTAAACTAAACGCCTTATTTTTAAAATTCTTATTCAGAATTAAAACCCCTTTTAATTTAATTAATCACGCACTTTATATCACCATCTTTATAATTTAATATAATAAACTGAAAAATCATATTTTAATTTTTTTTATAAATTCTTCTTCGTTTTTATCATTAATAATTATCATTGGTACGCGCGTCGTGTTGACCACATCGATTTCAACAAAGGAATGGACCGGAGAGGTCCGGGCCATTACACCAGATACCTCTCAAAACATTCTCGTCCTCGAGAATTAAAACCAACCCATAAAAGGGGGAAAGGTCCGAACAACCACCCCTCAAGATACCTCTCAGGCCTCTTGTCATAACAAGAAATAACCGACAACCCTAATTATGTGAGTTAGGAATTCCCTCTCCTATGTCGAGATATTATCCGCTTTAGGCGGCACTGACTCGCCTGCACGGGTTTAATCGCATCTGCATTAATGCGTCTTGATTAAGGACTGAGCCTTCCCACTTCCATATATTAGGATTTTCCAACTTACACTGCACCCAACAACGTACAACCCACACACTTCCCGGACACATGGCTTGAGGAATTCCTTCTCCCATGTCGAGATATTATCCGCTTTAGGCGGCACTGACTCGCCTGCACGGGTTAAATCGCATCCACATTAATGCGTCTCGATTAGGGATTAGGTCTTCCCCTCCCCACATGATAGGGATCTTCACGTACATTTAAAGAAAAGCGGGAAACAACATAGCATTAAAACTCACATAAACAAGGTCCAGGCCCAGAGAATGAGCAAAAGAGTTCCAACAAAGGAGTGTGATGATCTTGAATTTAAACAAAACATAAATGAGAGAATTTAAGTAAAACCGGAAACATCTCTCTCGATCTCTGGCCTTGCTAGGGTTGCCACTTCTATTGCGTGAAACTGTCTGTGTCCCACTCCTCTGCTGTTCTGTTGATGTCCAGGTGCCATAGTTGTTCGGTAACCAGGGAACGCCTAAGCCCAAGTAGTAATGAAAAACTAAAAGTTTTAATTATCATTTTATTTTAATTTCTTTCCCAGAACACCCAAATCAAGTAAAACACAAACATGATGATGTATGTACCTTCCCTAGGGTCTCTACCCTGCAATCAATATAGTCTCACTTGGTCGTTCGGTAGGCTCAGATTCCTTGCATCGGATCACGGGGGGCCCTAAAATCTCGTGTCCTAGCCGGTCTTCCCTGGCCTATGTCACGCACCAAGATTAACGAACATTGTTGCTCTACCATCCCATGCAATCCTCAGTGTGCCTAACTCCAGACTCCATCCTATCTCTCAACCATCAGCCTCTGATACCATTCTGTCACGACCCCCTCCCACCAAAGATGCCCCTCCTGAGCTGGCAATGGTGAAAGGGAGATAATGACCCCCGAGTCCCGCCTCCAGTAGGCCCTGGGTTGGTGACTAGCACCAAGGGTACGAGTTTTCACAAATATGGGAGGCATTACCCTTTTTTATTATTTTGGATCGGGAAATAGGACAAGTCAACCACCAAAAAGGGAAAAGAACAAGTGTATATAAATAAACCCAAACCAAGCCCACATGCATGTTTAAACAATTTTTATAACAAGGTACAAGTACAAGGAAGCTCAAAAGTACAATGACAAAGAAAACAAGAAAACAACAACTGCAACAACTCCAACTGCCCGACTAGTAGGGTCCCGCACGGCCCTGGTAGTCCTCCTGGAAACCTGAAAGTAAACGTAGGGTGAGCATACAAGTATACTCAGTAGGGAAACCTAAAGCTCTCATGCACAAGTGGGGAGACACCCTAAGGTCCCGTGAGAAAACAGAAGAACCAGAAACTAACAAGGAAAAACTATCCACCCAGCCTCACTGGTCACACTCACCAAGTAACACAAAAAAGTTTAGTATATATATAGAACAAAAGTATTGGGTACCCCGCACCATTTCCCACTTAATTAACTGCTGCTCTTCCTAACGGCAAACGCCCTGACGCTACCACACTCTTCCCGCCCACACACACCTAGGCCAAACCACGCATCCCGCCCACACACACCTGGGCCTCACAACCACGCATCTCGCCCGCACACACCTGGGCCACAACCACTAACCCGCCCACAGACACCTGGGCCTCATCCCGAAGGTTCTTGGGAACGGTAAGCCTGCCCGAAGAGTCTTGGTCTAAAGGTCGCCTCAAGCCATCACAGCCTCCGAGACCTACCCGAAGAGTCTTGGGTGTAAGGTCACCTCAATCCATCATAGCCTATGGAAGAAGGAGCAGGAAGGAGCTAGTAACTAAGGGGGAACACCCTCTCCCATAAAATGGGAGTGTTCGGCACTAGGTGCTTGACATGGGTGTGGTGCGACAAAACACAAAGATACAATTATATATATACATATACCAAACACACAGCCCAACCTATGGCTTCTTAAAAAGAGGAACTGAGCATGTGCCTCGGCACTACTACCACGAAGCATGCATCAACAACCAAACAATCATCCCCCAACCCCATTTAGGTTTTCATGTTTCATGCAATGGTTTAACAAATTATTACTACTGGGCAACTATCATTTAGACAAAACCTTTCACAAACATATCCCTACCATCCACAACCAATGTTAGTTAAAACACAAGCAACCACATGCCATTTCATTTACAAAAGATTATCACAACCATAAAACATTCCATCATTCATTTATTTCAAAGTTCCACACATAAAACCCTTTCCACACACAAAACATTTCCGCATTTGAAAACACCTTTTTACTTCAAAACACTTTTCATAATCAAAACACTTTTCATAAATAAAGGAATTTTCCACAACCAACCACTTCCCATTTCAACCCCATCGTTTACAAAACATTTCACACCTCCACGTTTCCACCATCAACCAGTCCAATAAGATCACCACCCAAACGTCGCAGCCCTGCTGCTCACCCAAACCACAACAGCCCACAAAACACCCCCAACACATGCCACGTAACCAAGCCAACACCCACATGTTCATTATTCCATTTTGGTTCAACCGGGGTGATCACACAAGGGTTCTAGATTTTCATTTAAAAAGTCAACTTTATGTGATTAACCAATTTTCACATTTCATGAAGTTTCCATCCATAGGAAAATACAGAAGGAGAGGGCAACATTTAATTGCGTAAGCAAAGGCCCCCAACGACTGTGATTTTCAGTAGGTAGAAGCTCATTCAATTCACAAATATAATATCACAGGATATAAAAAGTAAGGTAACAACAATCAGTAACTTCCCAACCCCATTCTTTAACCAGTTATTATCTTTATTTAAAGGTTCAACCATTTATCATGAAAACAAAAGGATACCCACCACACATGATACACAAATTAGAGAGACAAAGGTGAGATCCCTACCTCAAAAGGTCTCGATCACGCCGCTTCCGACGACGTCCTTCGGTGTCCTCCGCCTTCGCCAAACCCGACAAACGCCTCCTAGGATGGAAGCTGGAGAAGGAAGGCCGGAAGGAAAGGTGACAAGTCCGGGTTTAGAAGCTTCGTCTCATCGCTACGATCCTGTGGCCGCTGACGGATCGTAATTCGGAGCTCGGAAAAAGAATTTAGAGGAGGAAGACTTCTTGATCATCCAAGAGTGTCGTCGTGCGGAGAAGAAGCGATTGGTCTGGAAATAATCCGCGACCCTTTCTTATATAGCCAACGAATAGGTAAAACGGTATTCAGCGTGTATTGATGAATACACGGTGTGACTGTACACCCGTTACGTGTTTTGACTGGTCAACACAAGACACGTCACGCGGTTTCCACGCGTTTTAAAAAAGGACGTTAATTTTATTAATATGTGTGTTTCGTTGACCCGAGACATAACTCATAAAAAGGTATCCATCACTGGTCTTAAAATGACCGTCTTAATTATAGGATTACACTGCCACTGACGGTTCGTCATTCCGACACCATATGAAGAAGTTATAGACTTTTTAAGTTTTGATCACCCAAAATAATAATATTATTATTTTATTATTATTATAATTACTTATTTATTTATTTTTATAACTCCAAATCAATCGTGATTTGGTCTCTTTCACGTTGGAAACAAACACTCCCTCCTTTTACATTTATTTCTCTTTTAATTTTATTCCCATTAATACCTTATAATCATTATTATAATATATAATAATAATGACTTACAAAAGAACCTCCTCAATCCCACGCCACCACAAAAGTGGCGCCTCCTTGGCTCCATGTCAACCACGCCCCACCCCTTATTGATTTCCTTTTTAATTTAACTTATTTGTTTTATTGCATTAATTTTTAAATCTTTATTTCCTTTAACTCTTTCTCTCTCCAATCTCCTTTAATGTTATTATTAATAAAATTAATAATAACACCCATCATTAATGTTCTAATTTAATCCCATGAAATTAGATTACTATAATTATTCTCATATTAAACTGAAATCATTCCATGCGACTCAAAACCATTTCATTTAATTGAATTAAATGTCAAAACAAAATTAATATAACTTACATATTCAACCCCTTTTTAATACATTTAATTTCATTAACCTCTCACACATAGTTTTACGTCATCATTGTTATTTATTGTTTTTCAATAATAATAACAAGTCATCAACTTATTTTATTAACTCATCACCATTATTATTTTTAATAACAATAATATTTATGCTCATCGCATTGACTACATTAAACCACCGCGTTGGATATCTGAATCCAACCATGCCACATCAATGTCGCGTAACATCCATCAATTTAAATATTTAATTCTATTTATTTTTATTTCACACTAATTAAATTGAAACCACTTTTATTAAATTAAAGTCATTCAATTTAATAAACCCAACATATTTTTACACCACCATTATTATTATTATTTAAAATAATAATAATAACGATCTCACCTTTAATTTTATTAACGCACCACCATGCTTCCATTATGCATCTTCATTTATTTGTTTGCAATAAATATCATAACTCATTTTATTAATTTCTCATTAATATTATGAATAATATTAATAACACAACACCTATTATTATTATTCTAATTTAATTCCAACAATTTCTCAATTAATATTAAACTAAACGCCTTATTTTTTAAATTCTTATTTAGAATTAAAACCCCTTTTAATTTAATTAATCATGCACTTTATATCACCATCTTTATTATTTAATATAATAAACTGACAAATCATCTTTTAATTTTTTTTATAAATTCTTCTTCGTTTTTATCATTAATAATTATCATTGGTACGCGCGCCGTGTTGACCACATCGATTTCAACAAAGGAATGGACCGGAGAGGTCCGGGCCATTACAATAGTGGAGGAGAGGAGGGTGTTCCCATTATTTTAATCATTATTTTATTATTTTGCCAAAGACAACCAATAGTATTGATTTTTGTGACCAAAAATAGTAATATGTGAAAATTATTTCAAACCAAGTGTTCTTATATCATCCATTATTCTAGGAATAGTTAATTTAACTAATTATATATATATACAATAAATTACTGTATTTTACTATTCATCAAAAATACGAGTTTATCAAAAAAATCCAAAAAATTCACCCTAATCATTTTTCAATGTTTAGAATTCAAAAATGAAATAAATTTTTTGAAAATAAATTTCTAAATATTATTAATTTAATTACTAATTAAAATCATAATTTATTCAAAAAATAACAATTTTAAAACTATAATTCATTTTATATTACATTGAAAATTTAATCAAGATCTCATTATCTTATAACCTTAAGAAAATAAAATAATTATATGATTTACTATTATTAAGGGTCATATTAATATTCATATTACTATTTATAAGGGTATGTTACTATTCAACAAAAATTAAGTTTGTCTTATTAGACTCTAAATATATTACTGAAAACAATCGTGTATGCCATTTTTCAAAATTCAAATCACAACATTGGAAAAATTATGTTTACTCTCTATGTTATAACTAAGTTTCATTTTGTAGAGACTCGTTGTTTCATGCATTCAATATTAAATTTATTTACAAAAATCTTAGGGTGTTACATTATCCCCTCCTTACAAAAAAAAATTTTCCTCAAAATTACTAGAATGTTACCTCACAAAAAGATTTGGGTAATTCTTCACCATAAGGTCCTCAGGATCCCATGTCGCCTCTTTAATTTTATGATTTTTCCAAAGTATCTTTACCAGTAAAGTCATCTGATTCCTTAATAATTGTTCTTTAGTGCCTATAATCTAGATAGGCTCTCACAGTAAGATAGTTTAGGTTCCAATACTATACCTTTAGAAGTGAGAAAATGTGTTGGGTTTGGCATGTACTTTCCTAGAAATGAGACATGGAACACATTGTGTACTTTAGACATGTTAGGTGGAAATGAAAAATGATATTCAGTATCTCTAATTCTCTCCAAAATTTCAAATGGGCCTATGTACCTAGGTATCATATTCCCTTTCTTCTCAAATCTTATAACACTCTTCCATGGAGATACTTTAAGGAAAGCATGATCTCCCACTTGAAACTCCAAATCCTTCCTTCGAATATCAATATAGATTTTTTCTTCTTCTTTGAGATGCTTTGATATGGCCTTGAATAGTCTTTACCTTCATTGTTGTTTCCTCTACAAGATCTAGGCCCACAATCTTCCTTTCTCTAACTTCATCCCAACAAGTTGGTGTACGGAATCTCTTTCAGTACAATCCTTCATATGGTGCCATTTTAATACTTTAATGAAAACTATTATTGTAGGAAAACTCCACTAGAGGTAGATATTTTTCCTACATTCCTTGAAAGTCAAGTGAATATTATCTCAACATGTCTTATAAGTTTTGTATTATCATTTCTGATTTCCTATCAGTTTGTGGGTGATAAGAAATACTCGATCAAAGCTCAGTATCCAAATATTTCTAAAGACCTTTCCATAATTTTGGTTTAAATAATAGATCACGATCAGAAACAATTGAGATAGGTTCTCCATGAATTCTCACAACTTCATTGATATAGATTATTTATAGGCACTCTAGTGGAAAATCCTCCTTTATAGTGAGAAAATGTGCAGATTTTGTAAGTTGATCTACAATTACCCGTATTACACCATTCATTCTTGTAGTATTGGGTAATCTAGTGACAAATTCCATAGTGATGTTGTCCCATTTCCATGTAGGAATAGGTATAAGTTTCTTAGCTCCTCTAGGATGTTATTATTCGGTCTTCACTTATTGAAAGACTAAACATCTTGATACATAATCAGCAATTTCCCTCTCCATGTTGTCCCACTAGAAATGTTATTTCAAATATCTATATATTTTAATGCTACCAAGGTGTATAGAAAAATTTGAGCTATGAGCATCATCCAATAACTCCCTTTTAAAATTGGGTGGAGAGGGAACACGTATCCTCTTCCCAAATTTCAGAATTCCATCTTCACATATGAAATCAGCCATTTTCCCATCATTCACATCATTGATTTTCTTTTGAAGATTCTTGAAATCCAACTATAAAGCTTTAATTATTTCCAATAAATATGGGTGGGAAAACATTTTAAAATGTAGTGATGTTTCACCTTCTTTGACAATTCCCATATTCATCCTCACTAAATCCATTTAAAAAGGATCCTTTTCAATCCTCAATTTTTTGATAACTCCATGATCCTTCATTCTCAATGCATCAGCTACCTTCTTTGCCTTTCCTGGGTGGTAGTGTACGGAACAATCATAATCCTTGAATATTTTGATCCATCACCTTTTCCTCATGTTGAGTTCTTTCTATGAGAATATATATTTTAGACTCTTATGATCTGTATATATCTCACATTTTTCTCCATAGGGATAATTTCTCAACATTTTCTAAGAAACGATTACCGCTGCTAACTCAAGATCATGAGTAGGATATTCTTGTTCATGAATTTTTAACTACCTTGATTCATAAGAGATAATTATATCATTCAACATAAGGAAAAAACCAAGTCCTTTCATTTATTCATAACTATAGATCACAAACCCATCATTCCCTAATGGTAGATTTAGGATCAGAGAATTTACTAATCTCATATTCAATTCTTTGAAAAAAAATCTCTCATTCTTTTGTACTTACGAACTTAACCCCTTTAGGTGTATGTTTGGTCATTGGGTTGGTAAACCAGTTGAATTTATGAACAAAATGATAATAATAACCTACTAACCCAATAAAACTATGTACCTCAGTTATGTTCATTGGAGTAGCCCATTCTTGCACAACATCTGTCTTCATAGGATCAATAGATATTCTATCCTTAGAGACAATGTGGCCAAGAAAGGAAACTGATTGAAACCAAAATTTACACTTGCTAAACATCCCATATAATTAATTTCTTCTCAGTGTTCAAAATAGTGCACAAGTGATTTTCATGATCCTCATAGCTTTTGGAGTATACCAAGAAATCATCAATAAATATCAACACAAATTCATCAATATATTCCTTGAAAACTCTATTCATTATATCAATTAAAACCTAGGGTTCATTAGTCAGTCCAAAAGGCACTACTATAAACTCATAATGTCCATTCCTAGTTTAAAATGTTTTCTTTGGAATATCATCCTTCCTCACACACAACTGATGATATCCATATCGAAGATCAATATTTTAAAAATATGGGCTTCATGAAGTTAATCAAATAAATCATAAATTCGGGTTAGGGGATATATATTCTCAATTTTTATATCATTGACATCCCTGTAGTCAATGCACAATCTCATAGATCCATCTTTATTTTTAATGAAAAGAATATGAGATCCCCATGGAGAGAAACTAGGGAGAATAAGTCCTTTATCACTCAATTCCTATAATTATTTATTCAGTTCCACTAATTCCCTAGTGTACATTCTATAAGGGGTCTTTGATATAGGCCTATAATTAGGAATTAATTCAATGGAAAACTCAATTTCTCGCTCTGGAGGATGTCCCGGTAAATCCTCTAGAAACCATCAGCATATTCTTGAATAATAGGTATGTCCTCTACTTGAAAATTCATTTACTCACCCATAGTTATTGAGTTCCCTTCCTCCCCAATAATTTAATTCAATACAGGTAATGGGGTGGATATAGATGAGAATCAGATGGTGATGTTTCTTCTCTAAATATATGGGATTCAATATCATCTACAAAAATTGTAACCTCATTCTTCTTGTAATAAATTTTTGCATCATGGTTCAAAAGACAATCCATACTGAGGATTATATCAAATTCAATCATGGGTATGATAATAAAATCAATATATAAAGTACATTTATATGCCATAATGGGGATTTCCTGACACAATTTTATTGCAATGATACTTCCCTTAGAAGTTTTTAATGGGAACTCCCTTACTAAATCAAATTAGAGATATCTAATTTTCTTGGAAAACCGGGAAGATATGAAAGAATTTGATGATCCAGAATCAAATATATCATTGGCTAAATTTGAGGAAATGATTAAAGTACCTGCCACCAAGTCATGAGGAACATAAATATCAGCTGTTTTGATCACATAAGCTTATCCCTTCTCCCTTGGCCTTTTCTGAGGAATGTTTCCTTGATGATTTATAAAATCATTAGAATAGTGTTCCATCTCCCTTAAATTATAGAATTGAACATTAATATATTCTTTCTTCCCCTTGAAAACACCGGCATGATGGCCTTTCTTTCCACATTTGTAGAACACCTTTTTCCCTTTTAAACAGGAACCATGGTGTTTCCTTCAACAATTATCAAAGGGTTGAAAGTCAACTCTTCCCTTCTTCCCCATTTCCTTATTTTTGTTTCCGGAGTTTTCAACAATCCTCTTCTTCACTTACTTTCCTTTAAAGTCATAAGACTTAAAGAACTCCTTTTCTGTCTTGATAGCACATGAGACTATATCTTCATATGATGAAAAGGTTTGGCTGACCATTGCTCACTGGAGGAATGTATTTACGCCATCAAAGAATCAATCAATATTTCATCTTGGATTACATATATATTCCACAACATTCCTTGATAACCTTTTGAGGTTAGATTCATACTTTGCATATGATAACCCTACTTTTTATTACATACTTAAACATGGTTTATTAAATAAACTCTTCACTTGATACAACATGGAAGATAGAGATGTAAAGAGTATTTGGGTCTTAAGACCATTACATAACAACTTAAAACATGAAACACAACATCTTAATTGAAAACTTCTTTTACATGACCACTACATTCCCTCGTACTTAGCATTGCATGGGATAACCTGAGAACATGCATAAGAAAAGGGTGATCTATAAAGCCCAGTAAGGGAATAAACATGGAATAACAAGAGGAATAAAATACATGTTAGACAATAGGAATATCAATGGAGCACAATATAAACATGAACATAAAGTCATGATAAAGCTTGAAAATCATAACATGGAGATGTGGCAACAACACTTAACATGGAACTAGCGTGGGCCAAGGCTTATTGCACATGGAGCATGACTAAATCTTCATTTCACATGAATCATGAGTAAGCCCTCATTTCACTTGAATTATCATGAGTCAACACTCATTTCACATTAAGTATCATTATACTATACTTTACCCAATGCATTGAAGCGCTATCAGGGCGCACCCTTCATAATCATTTCATTTCATGCATAAGTGTGCCACATGGATTCATTAAAAATTGTCATTTATTCCATGATAAAGGAGTGTATAATTCATACATGAAACTTTTTAAACTATAATTAAATGTGCATAAAGTTTAATACCCTTGATAGAGAAGTGGGTATGGTATTCACTACACAATGACTTCGGCTTGGAAAATTGTGGTGCAATTTTGGCAGTGTAACAGTGTGACATAAGAACTCATAAAAATGGTTGATGAGAGATAAAGGAGTCTATCATCATATTTACATGAAATGGATATTAAGGGGTTCATGTCCCAATAATTGTAGTGGAATTTAGATTCATCATACAAAATAATTACCTGAATGTAAATGAGGAGAGAGAAATTCCTTACGGAATTTCGGCATGGTTACAGGTATACATGGAAGGCATTAATGAGGGAGAAAGGGGATCTATAAATATTAAAACATAAATATGGAAGTATGGGGTAGGTTATAAATCATACCAAAACATTTTTAATTGAAAATAAAAGGGCATAACAATATAAGGAAACTTTCACATAAATAAGGAAAGTGAGAATCCCTTACTTGGAAGTGTGATCCCAAAGGCTCGGGAGGGGCTTGAGTGAGGATTATTGGGATATTTGGGTGCCTTGGGAGGATTCTAGAGATATGAGGGAAGAGGTTTTAATAACTTCATATTATTTTAGTGAAGAGTAAGTGGGAGCTTGGGTGGGTTTATATCAGAAAGGATGGGGAATTCTTTATTATTTAGGATTGGGACACCACACATTAAACTAATCGAAACCAAAATCCAGACCTTCATTTTTTCCCATTATTTTTTCCAAAGGGGAGTGGAAAAAATATTTTATAAGTAAAATGGACTACCATATTAAAATAATTGGGTTTCTTATGTGGAGTTGAGTCACACACTCAAAGAAAACAATTTAAAAAGACAAAATGTTTAATAAGTCTTGGAGGGTCCACTAAGGCTTTGTAAAATAAATCAATCAAACCTAAAATCACATTATTTTAATGGTAAAACATATATTGGCCGAACATAATGTTTATAGTATTTTATTACATCACTATTTGTTCATTATTATGTCATAAAACACATTATATATTTAAACAGTATTAAATTTTTACCCAAAAATTTGACTGTATCAGAAAATTATGAAAAATTCACCATTGGATAATTCTAACATCCTGATTCAAAAAATAATATTCATTTTATCTAAATGATTTTTTAAATATGTGAATTTTTACTTTTAAAATAAATAGTGACATTTATCAAAAATCCATGGGTTTTGACAAAGACAACTTTCAAACCTTAATAAAAAATTACAATTGCATTTATAAAAATTATATGATCATTTATACTTAATTAAAGTAATTTAATAATAATAATAATTTATTAAAATATTATTTAATTCAAAAATCCATTCATATATCAAAATAGATTCCTTAGTTAAAAATTAACTAAAAAATAATATTTGTGCTTTAAAAACTATATACAATGTAACAATAATATAATGATTTTATATTCTTTATTATATACAAAAATAATGAACATAATCATAGTGATATGGTCTTGTTACATAACCCCTTATAACACCTGCTTAATACCATAGGGTAAGGTGTGCGATGGTGACAGACTCTTGGGGTGGCTCGGATAACATTGCTCGAGTGGTAATCTCTATCAACTTCCACTTCTCTCATAGGTGGTTCCACTCGAGCTTAACATATTCAAGATCAGCTTCGGAATGGTCAAGAGAAAATCCCTATGATGCCACCTCCTTTCCGAGTTCTGATAAATGAGCTTCGCATGTGGAAATTCAACTAGATGAGGCTATCGCTTCCTTTGTCTGAGTAAATTGGATTTGTTAAAGCCCTATATTTATACTAATCATGTGATCACTATTCAATAGCTATATTAGAAGCAGTCACAATTATTAATGGTATTTTAAAATCCAAAACCTAGAACCAAATAAGTTCATACATTTTATATAACCATAAGAATACATTTAAATAGACCAAGAGGAATTTTCATTAATAAATTTTTGGTTCATTACAATCTTCCCCCTTAAAAAATTTTACCCTCGAAATTTCCTTTTCCCACACTAAAACAGATGTGGGTAACTCTACTTCATCACTTCCTCTGATTTCCACGTCACTTCTTCAAACTTGTGGTTTCACCACAACCCTTGACTAGGGGCATTGTCTTATTTCATATAACGTTTTCTCTACAATATAAGATCTTCACTAGTTTCTCCTCTTAAGAAAGATCATCCTCTAACTGTACTACCTCTGAAGAGAGTCCATATGAAGGGTATGTCATGTACTTCCTCAAGAGGGATACTTGAAAGACTTCATGTACTTTGGCCATGGTAGGTGGAAGTGCTAGTCGATAGGCCATAGCCCCAACATGATCAAGAATCTCCAAGGGTCTGATGTACCTAGGACTTCACTTTTCTTTCATTCCAAACATCATGACCTTCTTCCATGGAGATATGCATAGAAATACCAGGTCTCTAACTTTAAACTCAAGGTCACGTCGACGGTTATCCGTATAACTCTTCTGTTAACTCTGGGTTTCCTTGATATGCTGCTGAATGGTTTTCAAATTCTCCACCATTTCTTCAACCATTTCTATTCCTAGAAGTTTATGCTCACTGACTTCATCCCAACATGCAGGTGTTCTGCACCTATTCCCATATAGGTCATCATAAGGTGCCATTCGGATGCTTGAGTGGAAACAGTTATTATAGGAGATTTCCACCAGATGAAGATGTTTATCCCAACCACCTTTAAAGTCCATTGAACATGATCTTACCATATCTTCTAGTTTCTAAATAGTTCTCATAGATTGTCCATCATTTTGAGGGTGAATGTTCATACTAAAATTTAGTTCAATATCTAGAGCATGTTTAAGACTCTTCCAAAACATAGAGGTGAATCTTGGATATTGATCGGATACAATAGATAGTGGTAATCCATGAAACCTTTCCACTTCCCTTATGTATATCCATTCTAGTTGATCCAATAAGAAATCCTCTCAAATTTTAATGATGTGTGCAGACTTTGAAAGATGATCCACAACAGCCCAGATTGCATTGTTGGATTTGGATGTCTTCAGAAGTCCGGTGACAAAGTCCATGGTGATGTTCTCCCATTTCCATGCTAGTATGGGAAATGGTTTCATTGTCCCCTTAGACTTCTGCCTCTCTGCCTTCACTTTCTGACACACTAGACACTTTGATGTATAATTAGTGATCTCTTTCTTCATATTATCCCACCAATAATGCTCTCAGAGATCTCGATACATCTTTGTGTTTCTTGGGTGAATAGAGAAATTTGAACTATGTGCAGCATCCAAAAGATCCTTCTTCTACTCCGGACATGATGGAACAATAGTCTTTTCCCAAATCTCACAATTCCTTCTTCATTAACATCGAAATCTGAGTATTTCCCTTTTATGATATCTTCAAATTTATTATGAATTCTCACATCATCCTTTTCAACATCCTTTAAATTTTTCCAAAGAGACGGTTGAGCAATAATTTGTGAAAGAATTGATAAATGTCTCGTCTTTATGATTCCTATGTCTATGTTCATCAAATCTAAGAAGATTGGATCCTTCTAAATTATCATCAATGATAGAATCACTGGGTCCTTTCTACTTAGAGCATTTTCCACCTTGTTTGCTTTCCTAGGGTGGTAATGGATTGAGCAGTCTTAGTCTTTGATCAGATCTAACCATCTTCGTAGGTGCATGTTCAACTCTTTCTGTGTGAATATATACTTGATGCATTTGTGGTCCGTAAATATTTCACACTTCTCTCAAAAGAGATAATGTCGCAAAATTTTTAAAGTGAAGATCACCGTAGCCAACTCCAGATCATGCGTTGGATAATTTTTCTGATGAATATTCAATTTCCAGGAAGCATAGACAATGACTAGGTCATTTTTGATCAACACATAGCCCAAGACCTTCTTCAAAGCATCACTGAATACCACAAAAAGTTCTCCACTTGTGGGTAAAGTGAGCACGGGCATAGTGATAAGCCTCCATTTCAAGTCCTTGAAGCTATCTTCGCATTCATCACTCCAAGAAAACATTAATCCCTTGAGAGTTTTCTTGGTAAGAGGGTTAGATAATCATGAGAAATTTCTTACAAATCGTCGATAATATCCAGCTAACCCCAAGAGGCTATGGATATTAGTTACCGATGTTGGCCTCATCCATCCCTCTATTGGAGTTGTCTTGGAGGGATCCATTGATATCTCATTTCTTGTGATGATATGGCCCAAGAATGAGACCTACTTCAACCAGAATTCACACTTGTGGTACTCTTCATAGAGATTCTCCTTTGGAAAGGTGTCTAGTATAGTTATTAGATTCTTCTCATGATCCTCATTAGTTTTAGAGTATATTAGAATATCATATATAAATACTACCAAAACATTTATGAGGTAATCTATAAAGACTCTATTTATCAAGTCCATGAAGATTGGTGGAGAATTAGTGAGTCTGAAAGGAATTACTATGAATTCAAAGTGCCGGTATCTTGTAAGAAAAGCAGTATTTGGAATATCTTCCTTATTCAACCTTACTTGATAATATCCCAACTGCAAATCTACCTCGGAGAAGTGTTGTGCTCCATGCAGTTGATCAAACAATTCATCAGTTCATGGGAGAGTATACTTGTTCTTTATCATGATTATGTTAATCTTGTGATAATTGATGTAAAGGTGCATTAACACATCCTTCTTCTTGATGAAGAGGACTATTGAACCCCATGGTGAAGCACTTGGGCATATAAACCCTTTATCCAGATTCCCTTGTAGTTGTTTCTTCAGCTCCTCAACCTCCACAACATTTATTCTATATGGAGTCTTGGATATTGGCAACACCCTAGGTATAAGATCAATTAAGAATTCAACATCTCCTCTATGAGGAATTACATGGAATTCCTCAGGAAACACTTCAACAAATTCCCTCACAATAGGCATGCATTCAAGGATGGTGGCCTCCTTAGACTCAATAATATGATCCAGATACATGTGCTCAAAGGGCAGTAATATCCACTCTTGAGATAATGGGGATAAAGAAGATTCATCTTCCAACTTTCACATGTACAGAATCGGGGGTGATTATCCACATGGAGAGTGATTTCCCTCTAATGGAAATTTACGTTGCCTCTATATAAGGAAAGAAAATTCATGTCTAGAATTGCATCAAATTCCACCGGAGGGAGTATGATGAAGTTCGTCAGGAATTTCAATACGCCGATTATGATAAGAGAGGATTTATATTCCTGGGATGCAATGATTTTCCCATTTTCCATACTCACCGACATCTTTACTTACATAATTTTTGGTGGTGTTGGGATTGTTCTACTAAACTATTGGGATATAAAAGAATGCATAGAACCTGAATCAAAAAGTATGTTCTCTATTCTTGAATGAATAACTAGAATACCTATAACCGCTTCATTTTTGAGGTTGACGTCAGTGGTAATGATGGAAAAATATTTCCCTTCCTGCCTTGGAGGTTGTTTGTTGCCTTCGAAAACCCTTGGCTTAGGGAACTGATTTGCAAGATGCCCTAGTTCTTTGCAGTTTAAGCAATGAACAATGCATTGAGAGTCGAACGGAGCATTCCTATCCTATGTCACAGCCGTGGGTTTTTCTTGTCGGCAATTAATATCTAGGTTTTGTTCTCTTTCACACCTAAATAATTTCCTCATCCTCTTCAAGCAATTTTTGGGGTGCTTCTTTCTCCACCTTTGGAAAATGCGGTATTGGATCTTCTTAGTACTGTTGGATTTAGCCATCGGACCGCTTGAATTGAAATTCACCTTATGCTTCTTCTCCCCATGATACCCCTGAGATTCTCCAATCTCTATTATGACCTTGAGGGCACATCTGACAATTTTCTCATAAATGTCGAAGTCACGGATTGCCAGGGATTTCCACAGGCTAGGTTTCATCCCACCAAAGAAGCGGCCAACCTTGTATTTAGAGGTAACGACAAAGCCAGAGGTATATCATGCAAGCCTCGTAAAGTTTTTCTCTTAAGATCTGATGGATTCATCATCTTTTTTATTGAGGTCAAGGAAGTCCCTTTTCATCTTATGTCAGAGGGTTCACAGGAAATATTTATCAAAAAACATCTTCCGGAAATCCTTCCATTCCAACGCCTTAATCTCCTCCCCAGGCTTCATATTTTTTATCAATGTCCACCATTGATCATCTTCACCCTCCATACGATAAGTATCCCAGAGAACCTTCTCTTGTTTTGAACATTGATGGATGTAGAAGATCTTTTCAATGGGTCTGATCCATTGTTCGTTGATTGAGGGATCATATGATCCATTAAAAGTAGGAGGTGTTTGTCTCATAAAGCTTTCGATAGTGACTTGTTCTTTCTTAGGGGGTTTGAAAATTCCTCTTGACCCATGTTTTTATTCAAATCGTGAGTTAACTAAGATATAATTGTGAGAAAGTTCGTGATTCTCGATCCATTCAGATTGGGTATCTCACTAGCACAGTCATCACATTGATCTTCCCATCGGTTGTTAGCCCGAGTCCTCCTATTACCGGAAATTTGCTGGAACTAAAGGAATGTTATGGGTAAAACATAAAGGGTAACCCAAGGACAAAATATATGACTTATAAATAGATTTTATTTTCTTAACTTGTGAATCTATAGGCTCCAATATATGTTATCCAGGATCAAATTTCTAACATATATTCTAAGGGGAATTTTTTTTAATTCCCTTAATAATGGTTCATACTAAGATTGTGAATTTACCAATGAATATCCCCCAGGAGTGTCGTAACCAGGAGTGTAGAAAGGCCAATTTTGATGTACCAGGATACCCCAGGTCAAGCTTGAAACTCCTTGTCAGGGTTTTCACCCCTAGGTACATTTGTGCCAGAGCCGCCTCTACCTGCTCGTATTCATACAGGGATGTATTTTCTTGATAAACCACTTACTCAATACTCATAAAAACTTAGGTATTTTATTATTATGATAGTCTTGTCTCTAAGGCTTCACTGTGTTTTTCTAATCCTAATCCCAAAAATAACTAAACATATCCTTTGATACTAACTATGATAGCCATGTTTTTATTACATACATAAACATGATTTATTATATAAACTCTTCACTTGATACAATAAGGAATATCAAGAGGTATAGTGTCTTTAGGGCTTAATAACATTACATAACAACTTAAAACATTAGACATAATATCTTTATTGAAAACTTCCTTTACATGACCACTACATTTCCTCAAACAAAGAATTGCATGGGATAACCTAAAAACATGCATAAGAAAAGGGTGAGCTATAAAGCCCAGTAAGGGAATAAACATGGAATAACATGAGTAATAAAATACATTTTAGGCAATAATCATATCAATGGAGCGCAAGATAAACATGAACATAAAGTCATGATAATTCATTAAAATCATAACATGCAGATGTGACAACAACACTTAACATGGAATTTGCGTGGGCCAAGGCTCATTGCATATGGATCATGAGTAAATCCTCATTACATAAGAATAATGAGTAAACCCTCATTTAACTTGAATTAGAATGAGTCAAAACTCGTTACACATGAAGTATCATGATACTATACTTCACCCAGTGCATTGGAGCGCTATCAGGGTGCACCCTTCATAATCATTTCATTTCATTCATAAGTGTGCCACATGGATCATAAAACATGGATTAATTAAAAATAATTTTTTTTCCATGATAAAGGAGTGTGGAATTAATACATTAAACTCTTTAAACCATAATTAAATGTACATAAATGTGAATACCCTTGATAGAGAAGTAGGTATGGTATTCACTACACAATGACTTTGGCTTGGAAAATCGTGGTGCAATTTCGGCAACGTAATGGAATGACATAAGAACTCATAAAAATGGTTTATGAGAGAGAAAAGAGTGTATCATAATATTTAAATGAAATGGACAGTAAGTGGGTCATGCTACAAAAATTTTAATGGAATTTATATTCATGATACAAAATAATTACATGAATGTAAATGAGGAGTGAGAAATTCCATATGGAATTTCAGCATGGTAATGGGTATACATGGAAGGAATTAATAAGAGAGAAAGGGGATCTATCATTATTGAAACATGAATATGGAAGAATGGGATAGGTTCAAAATCATACCCAAACATTTATAATTGAAAATAAAAAGGTATAAAAATATAAGGAAACTTGCACATAAATAATGAAAGTGAGAATCCCTTACTTGGAAGTGTGATTCCAATGGATTGGGAGAGGCTTAAGATAGGATTATTAAAATCTTGGGGAACCTTGGGAGGATTATAGAGAGAGTATGGAAGAGTTTGAACAAACTCCAAAGGATTTTAGTGAAGAGGAAGTGGGAGCATGGGTGGGATTATATAGGAAGGGAGAGGGAATTCTTTATTATTTAGGTTTTTGACAACACACATTAAACTAATCAAAACCAAAAACCGTCCCATGGTTATTTACCCTGGTTTTTTCAAAAGGGGAGTGTAAAAAAAAATTTATAAGTCTAATGGCCAAAAATTTTAAAATAATAGGTTTGATTATGTGGAGATGAGTCACACTCTCAAGGAAAACAATTTAAAAAGACAAAATGTATTATAAGTCTTGGAGGGTCCACTAAGGATTTGTTAAATAAATCAAACCGACCTAAAATCACATTATTTTAATGATAAAACATATATAGGCCAACCATAATTTTTATAGTATTTTATTACATCACTATTGGGTCATTATGATGTCATAAAACGCATTTTATATTTAAACGGTATTTAATTTTTACCCAAAAATTCGACTATTTCAGAAAATTATGAAAAATTCACCATTGGATAATTTTGACGTCCTGATTCCAAAAATAATATTCATTTTATCTAAATATGTGAATTTTTACTTTTAAAAAAACTGACATTCATTGAAAATTCATGGGTTTTGACAAAGACAACTTTCAAACCTTAAAAAAATTACAACTACATTCATAAAAATATATGATTATTTATACTTAATAAAATTAATTTAATAATAATAATAATATTTTATTAAAATATTATTTAATTCAAAAATCCATTAATTTGTCAAAATAGATTCCTTGGTTGAAAATTAACTAAAAAATAATATTTGTGCTTTAAAAACTATTTACTATATAACAATAATAAAATGAATATATATTATTTATTATATAAAAAAATAATGCACATAATCATAGTGTTAAGGTCTTGTTACATAACCCCTTATAACACTCGCGTAAGACCATAGGGTAAGGTGTGTAATGGTGACAGACTCTTGGGGTGGCTCAGATAAGATTTCTCGAGTGGTAATCACTATCAACTTCCACTTCTCTCGTAGGTGGTTCTGATCGAGCTTAACGTATTCAGGCTCATATTGGGCTTGGTCAAGAGCGAAGCCCAATGACGCCACCTCCTTTCTGAGCTCTGATAAATGGGATTCAGATTGAGAAACTCTACTATATGAGGTCATCATTTCCTTTGTCTGAGTAAATTGGATTTGTTAAAGCCCTATATTTATACTAATCATGTGATCAGTGTTCAACAGCTATATTAGCAATGGTCACAATTCTTAACGGTATTTTAAAATCCAAAACATAGAACCAAATAAGTGCATACATTTTATATAACCATAAGAAGACATTTAAATAGACCAAGATGAATTTTCGTTAATAAATTTTTGGGTCATTACAATGAAACATTCTCATCTTCTTTTTTCCTTAAATTTAGAAATTGTCTTTCCATATCTAATCGCTGTTTACAAGGAAAGTTTTTCTCAAAAAAAGTTCCTTGAATTCACTCCATTCTAGGTTCTCTATCTCTTCCTCCTCCTTTGTGTATTCAATTAGTTACCACCATTGATCAGAATCTCCCGATAGATGGTAAACTGTTATGAAAACTTTCTTCCTTTCATTACTTCCCAAGGTGAGAAATATATTCTCTAAGGAACTTATCAACTACTCTGCTGCAAATGTGTTTGTAGTCCCATTAAATAATGGTGTCTATTATCACATAAAGTGATCTAACATAGCTCCTCCACGTTGTGGATCTGTATTCTCCATACAGGTAAGGTTAATGTTCATAACCTGAGTAATTTGTCCCAGTATAGTTATAAGTTGTTATGCACCCATCACAGCTCTAGATCCAACATTATTATCTTACACAGGAGGGAAATCCCTACATGGAATACGTGTGTTCATGCAGTTTCCATTCCTTCCACTTGGAACCATTTCTAAATAATTTCAAACATTAGATTAAGTTATGAATCATAATGAACAATCTCCACTTAGAAAAAATAGTTAACATAAATTGAAACCATATGCATAGTTAATCCCATAATCACAAACATGGTTTCATTGAGGAAAAATTTACATTTAAATCATTCATAATGTCTTGTAAGGAAAATGTGAATTATTCTAAGAATATCCCCTAGGAGTGTTAAACCAGGTGTGCAGTAAGGCGTGTAGTTAGGTACCAAGATACCCCAGGTTGAGTCTGAAACTCATTGTCAGAGTTTTCACTCCTATGTACATCTGTTCCAAAACCATGTCCACTTGTAGTATCCAGATAAGAATGTATTTTATAGAAAGATTTACATAATTTATTCCCTACCAAAAATTCCAGAATGTTCTTATATGTTTATCTTAAAAGTCTGTCTTGGGGTTTTGTTCCCTAATATACATTTTCTAAATCTAGTTTCAATGTTTTCTACTAAACATCCTTTGATACCAACTCTAAATACCCAACCCCAGTTTTCTTGAGCTGGTGCCTTACTAAATTACATTGGCATAATTATAATTAAGTTGTATCCTGAAGGAATAAATAGTTAAGTAGATTTGGAAATCCAAATACAAAAATAAGTTCAACATTACAACTTGAAAATAAATACAACATATAATATTTATTGGGAATATCCACAATAATAAGTTTATCCATGGATGTCATTCATAATAAACTTCTTCATGTCTTGGGAAAATGAATCATGAGAAAGGGGTGAGATCAAGCACTCATTAAGGGTAAATAAAATAGAAGAGGATATCATAAACATAAACATTAAGCATGGGGAATAATTGAAAACACGTGCTGTTAAAAATAATAAACCTGAACACATTATGGTCGGAATATGATTTGAGTAAATATTTCCACAATAAAACATAATAATGGGTATTCTACTAGTAGAATAACCACATGAACTATGAATTTATAGCTTTATAATGAGGGAAATTCATATTCCATAAATTCTAAAATATACCATCAAGTCCTTTTCCAAGTAATCTAAAAATGATTAAGGCCTCGGCCAAAAGCATATCTAAAAATGGGTAAGGCCTCGACCAAGTCCATATCTATGTCTCATGAGACCTACTGATGCATCGAGGGGCTAAAGAGGGCCCCACCCATCACATAATTAGTCTAATTAATTTATTATATGAAGAGGGATAAATATAGACAATATATATTCATATTTAAACTAACATATGAAGCATAAATAACTTTCCCCGAACATTAGGCATAAACACTAACCAATCAGAGTAAAATGGTGAATGGTTTTAAGATAGCACATACAGAGTCAAACTAATCAGAAACCATTAAATTAAATATGTTATATTATATCATAGATATTAATCCCAATAATACATAATAATCAATAATATTGTTGTAACAGATGAAGATACTCTTATGAAATCATCGAGTAATTCCTGAGATAAATACTCTTTTACTTTAAAAAGAAGATTTCTTTTGGAAAAATATTTTTATAGAACCAGAAGTGAATTGAGATGGTATTTTCATAATAAAATATTTTATTTTAGAAAAAATAATGTTTTCTAAAAACAAATTATAGAGTGCCCTTGAAAATTGGAAAGAATTTGAGAAATTCCCTTGAATCGGGATTGTATTTCAGGAAGAATTTTTGAAAGATCCTTTTAAAACATATAACTCTCCATAAATGAATATATGATTCTATTTGGAACACATATATAGAAAATTAACATAGAAATTATGAGGAGTGAAAATGAATTAATAATAATTTAATTGAGGAAAGTAGATAATAAAATTAACCCGAATGAAAATGGAGGTTTGGGTGGAAAACCCTTACATTAAGTCTGAAGGTGTTCCTCAATTGATCTTAATGACCTGAATTATCAAATTTAGGTTCATAAATTATTTATTACATAACCTCCTATGCAATTAATTTATTTATTATAACCTTTTTTGGTTCATTCATGGATTTTTTATGGTTTAAGGGATTTAATTTTATTGTTTGTGATTGTTTTCTTCCTTGATTTTCATGACCGATTTACTTATATTCATATATGGATAAACATGTAGTATGATAATAGTTTTACCGAATAGAATTTTTATGTTATTAGTGAAAAATTATAAGACAACATGTTTACAAAATTCATTTGGTTATTGGGATTGAAGATGAATCATTATATAAAACATTAATGACAATTGTTTGGGTTAATTAGTGGTTCTTGATCCCAACAAACTCGTTTTTATTTATAAATTAATATCATGTGTACAAAATGATTCAAGAACCTTTAATAAGTTATAATACATTTATTATAGTCTGGTTTAACCCTTAAAATGGTTTCATGACCAGAATTGGAGATGGTAATAGAAATTGAAAATTTTCCATCCTTGAATGTGATAAATTAACACATCTTAAATGGTGTTTTCATGTCTAGTACAAAAGAACAGAAAAGGAGACATGATGATGAATTCTTCATTTATCATAAAAAATTTAAAGTACATATAAGTTACTTGATTAATCACAGCATTTATATTAAATTAGGTGAGGAGATAAAAATAAAAGAAAGTAACTTGAAATAAAAGAAATGAAAAGAGGAATTTACCTCTTGAAGTAATCTTCCTTGAGAGCCTCTTTAGGGAATACCTTTTGGTCTTTTATGAGTCCAAGGGATCCTAGACGTGGGGGATGATCTTGGGAGTATATTTGAGCATAATTTTGACAAGTAAAAAAGTATTGAGAGGATTTAATAGAAGAGGGAGTGAGGGGGAGGTTTATAGTGGAGGGGAGGAGGATTTTCCCATTATTTTACTCATTATTTTATTAGTTTTTCAAAGACAACCAATACCGTTGATTATTTTGAACAAGAATAGTAATATGTTCATGTGAGTTAGAACTAATTGTGCTTACATCATCCATGATTCTAGGAATATTGAATTTAACTAATAATGTATATATACGATAAATTGTCATATTTTCCTACTCATCAAAAATTCGAGTATTTCAGAAAAAACCCAAAATTCACCTAATAATGTTTCAACGTGTAGAATTAAAAAATGAACTCTATTTTTTGAAAATAATTTTCTAAATATTATTAATTTAATTTTATATAAAATCATAATTTATTCAAAAAATAACAATTTTCAAACTATAATTCATTTTATGTCACCTTGAAAAATTAATCAAGATCTCATTTTCTTATAACCTAAAGACAATAAAATGATAACATGATTTAATATTCATAAGGTTCATATTAAAATCCATATTACTATTCATAATTTTATGTTACTATTCACTAAATATTATGTTTTCCTCATCAAACTCTAAATATCTTACTAAATGCAACCGTGTATGTCATTTTTTCAAAATTCAAATCACAAAGGTGGAAAAATTATGTTTAATGGATAGGTTTTAACAAAGTGGTGTTTTGTATAGACCTAGAGTTTCATGCATTCAATATTAAATTTATTTAAAAAATATTTGGGTGTCATATTATCCCCACCTTACAAAAAAAATTCCTCGAAATTACCAAAATGTTACATCACAAAAACGATTTGGGTATTTATTCATCATATGATCCTCATGATCCCATGTTTCATCTTTGATTTTATGATTTTTCCAAATTATATTTACCAGTCGAGTCCTCCAGTTCCTCAAAAAAATTTCATTAGTGTCCAGAATCTGGATAGGCTCTTCACATTGATATGGGATAGGTTCCAATTCTATACCTTCAGAACTAAGGACATGCATTGGTTCTGGAATGTAAATTCCCAATAATGAGACATGGAATACATTGTGTAATTTATATAGTCTAGGTGGAAAAGAAAAATGATATGCAACATCTCCAATTTTCTCCATAATTTCAAAAGGCCATATGTACCTAGGGCTCAGTTTCCCTTTCTATCAAAATCTTATAACACCCTTCCATGGAGATACTTTCAAGAAAACATGATCTCAAACTTCAATCTCCAAATCCTTCATTAAATTATTATCATAGCTTTTTTTATGTTTTGAGATTATTTGATATGGCCTTGAATAGTCTTTACCTTCATTGTTGTTTCCTCTACAAGCTATGTGCCCACAAGCTTCCTTTCTCCAACTTCATCCCAACATGTTGGTGTATGTCATCTCTTTCCATAAAATGCTTCATATGGAGCCATTTGAATACTAAAATAGAATCAATTATTGTATCAAAACTCCACTAAAGGTAAATATTTATCCCACATACCTTGAAAGTCAAGTGAACACGATCTCAACTTTTCCTCTAAGGCGTGGATCGTTCTTTCTGATTTCTTGTCGATTTGTGGGTGATAAGCAGTATTCAATCGAAACTCAGTATCCAAATATTTATTAAGGCATTTACATAATTTAAATGAAAATCAGGGATCATGATCAGAAACAATTGAGATAGGTTCTCCATGATGTCTCACAACTTCATTGGTATAGAGTCTTTCTGGGCACTCCAGTGGAAAATTCTCCATTATAGTGAGAAAATATGTAGATTTTGTAAGTCGATACAAAATTACCCATATTGCATCACTCTATTGCATTATTGGGTAATCTAGTGACAAATTCCATGGTGATGTCATTCCATTTCCATGTAGGAATAGGTAGAGGTTGTATGACTCCTCTAGGATGTTGTCGTTCGGCCTTCACTTATTGATAGACTAAACATCTTGATACAAAATCAACAATTTCCTTCTTCTTGTTATTCCACCAGAAAGGTGATTTCAAATCTCTATACATTTTAGTGCTACCAAGGTGTATAGTGGAATTTAGTTATGAGAATCATCCAATAAATATTTTTTCATATCGGGTAGAGAGGGAACACATAGACTCTTCAAAAATTTCAGAATTCCATCTTCACAAATGAAGTCTTCCAACATTCCATCTTTCACATCATTAATTTTCTTTTGAAGATTCTCATCATCAGACTATGAAGTTTTAATTCTTTCCAATAAAGTTGGTTGGGTAACCATTTGATAAATTAGTGATGTTTCACCATATTTGACAATTCCCATATCCATCCTCACTAGATCCATGTACAAAGGATCCTTAACAATCCTCATTTTGTTGAGAACTCCATGATCCTTCATGTTCAATGCTTATTCTACCATGTTTTCCTTTCCCGGGTGGTAGTGTATGGAATAATTATAATCCTTGAGTAGTTCGAGCCATCACATTTTCTACATGTAGAGTTCTTTTTGTGATAAGATATATTTAAGACTCTTATGATCTATATATATCTCACATTTTTCTCCATAGAGATAATGTCTCGATATCTTCCGAGCAAATATTACCACTGCTAACTCAATATCATGAGTATGATAGTTTTTTTCGTGAATTTTTAACTTCCTTGATGCATAGGAAATGACTCTATCATTCTGCATAAGGACACAACAAAGTCCTTTCTTTGATGCGTAACAATAGATCACAAACCCATCATTCCCCGATGGTAAAGTTAGGATTGAAGAATTAACTAATCTCATCTTAAATTATTCCAAACAATCCTCACATTCGTTTTTACATGATAACTTAACCCCTTTATATGTAGTCTTGGTCATTGGGTTGGAAAAACGGGTGATGTTCTGAATGAAATGTCGATAATAAACTACTAAACCAACAAAACTATGTACCTCAGTTATGTTCGTTGGAGTGGGCCATTCTTTCGTAATCTTTCTCTTCACAGGATCAATAGATATTCCATCCTTAGAGACAATGTGGCCAATAATGGAAACGGATTGAAGCCAAAATTCACACTTTCTAAACTTACCATAAAATTCATTTTTTCTAAGAGTCTTCATAATAGTGCACAAGTGATTCTCATGATACTCATATCTATTTGATTATACCAAGATATCATTAATAAATACCACCATAAAGTCATCAAGATATTCCTTGAAGAATCTATTGATTAGATCCATGAAAACATAGGGTACATTAGCCAGTCCAAAAGACATTACTGTAAACTCATAATGTCCATGCCTAGTATGAAATGTTGTCTTTTGAATATCTTCCTTCCTCAGATGCAACTCGTGATATCCAAATCAAAGATCAATCATCAAGAAATATTGGGCTCCATTAAGTTGATCAAATAAATCATCAATGTGAGGTTGGGGATACTTGTTCTCTATTGTTATAGAATTGATATCCTTGTATCAAATGAACAACCTCATAGATCCATCGTTCTTCTTAACAAAAAGAATAGGGGCTCCCCAGGGATAGACAGTAGGGAGTAAAAACCCTTTATCACTCAATACCTATATTTATTTCTTCAGTTCCACTAATTCTAGAGTGGAAATTCTATTAGGGGTCTTTCATTTGGGCCTTGAATCAAGAATTAAGTCAATGGAAAACTCAATTTCCCACTCTGGAGGATGTTCAGGTAAATCCTTTCAAAACACATCAATATATTCTTACACAATAGGTACGTTCACTATTTGAACATTACTTTCTTCACCAATAGTTATTGAATTCCATTCCTCCTCAATAATTGAATTCAGTAGAGCTACTGAGGGTAGATCTAGATGAGAATTAGATGGTGATTTTTTTTCTCTAAAGATAAGGGATTCCAAAGCATCCTCAAAAATTGTTACATCTTTATTCTTGAAATAAATTTTCGTATCATGGTTCAAAAGAAAATTTTTATTGAGGAGTATATCAAAGTCAATCATGGGTATGATAATAAAATAAGCAGATAAAGTATGTTTATATTCCATAATTGGGAATTCCTGACACAATTTTTTTGTAATGATACTTCCCTTGGGATTTTTTAATGATAACTCCCTTACTAAATAAAATAAGAAATATATAATTTTCTTGGAAAACTGGGAAGATATAAAAGAATGTGATGATCTAGAATCAAATAAATCATTGGTAAAGTTTGATGAAATGATTAAAGTACCTTCCACCACGTCATTAGGAACTTAAATATCAGTAGTTGTGATCGCATAAGCTTATACATGCTCCCTTGGCCTTTTGAGGCACGTTTCCTTAACACTTTAGACAATAATTAGCATAGTGTCCCATGTACATACAATTATGGAATTTAACAATAATAGATTTTTTCTTCCCCTTACAAACACTCGAATGATGGTCTTTATGTCCACACTTGTAGCACAACTTTTATTCTTTCAAACAGGTACCAGGGTGTTTCCTTCCACAATTATCACAGGGTGGAAATTTAACTCTTCCATTATTCACCATTTCCTTATTTCCTTTTCCATTGTTTTTAGTAACCCTCTTATTCTCTTTCTTTACTTTAAATTCATAAGACTTGGATAACTTCTTTTCTATCTTGAAAGTACATGAGACTATATCTTTGTATGATGAGAAAGTTTGGCAAACCAGTGCTCGACAGAGGAATGGATTTATGCCATCAAATAATCTAACCATCTTGCTCATTAGATTACGTATATAGTCCAAAACATTCCTCGATGAACTTGGGAAGTTAGCTTCATAATTTTCAACATTCTCATATTCCTTTTTCCTTAAATTAAGAAAATTTCTTTCCATATCTACTCATTGTTCACAATGAAAGTATTTCTCGAAGAAAAGTACTTTAAATTCACTCTATTCCATGTTTTCTATCTCTTCCTCATCCTTTGTGTTTTGAATTAGTGACCACCACTCATCAGAATCACCCTATAGATGATAAACTGCCATGATATCCTTCACCCATTCATTACTTACCAAGGCATGAAATATCTTCTCTAATAAACTTATCCACTGCTCCTCTAGGAATTTGTTTGAAGACCTATTAAATGATGGAGGTTATTCTCACATAAAGTGATGTAACATAGATCCTCCAGGTTGTGGATTCGGATTCTCCGTACGGGTAAGGTTATATTTCATAACCTGAGTAATTTTTTCTAGTATAGTTATATATTTTTCCATATTAGTCATAGCTTTATATTCAACATCATTACCTTGCACAGGAGGGAAATCCCTATATGGGATACGCGCGTTCATGTGGTTTCCATTCCTTCCACTAGCTGCCACTTCTAAATAATGTAATACACTAGATTATGTTATAAATAATAGTGTACTATCTCAACTTAGAAAAAATACTTAACATAAATTGATATCTTATTCATGGATAATCCCATAATCAAAAAACATGGTTTCTTTGAGGAAAAAATTATATTCAAATCCTTCATAATTTATTTTAAATAAAATTTGAAGTATCCTAAGAATATACCCCAGGAGTATCAAACTAGGTGCATAGTAAGGCCCCTTGTCATGTACCAAGACACCTTGGGTCAAGCTTGAAACTCCTTTCTGAGTTTTCACTCATAGGTATAACTGTGCCAGAACCATTTCCACTTGAATTAACTTGATAGGGATGTATTTTCTAAAACGATTCACATAATATATTCCTTACAAAAAATTCCAGGATGTTGTTATATGTTTATCCTAAAATACTATCTTAGGTTTTTTCTCCCTAATATACATTTTCTAAATCTATTTTCCAAGTTTTCTACTGAACTTCCTTTGATACCAACTATAAATACTTGACCCCAATTACATGGAGCTAGTGCCTTACTACATTACATTAGAATAATTACAAGAAAGACATACTTTGAAGGAATAAATAGTTTAGTAGATTTGTAAATCTAGATACATACATAAGTTTAACATTACAACTTGAAAAGACATGCAACATATAAGTATTATTGGGAACATCCACAACTATAATTGTGTCCCTGTATGTCATTCATAATAAACTAATTCATGTCCTGGTAAAATCAAACATAAGAAAGGGGTGATCTTAAATGAACATTAAGGATAAACAAAATAGTGGAAGATATCATAAATATAAAAATTAGGCATGGTGAATAATTGAAAATGCATGCCTTTAAAAATAATAAACTGGAACACATTATGGCAGGAATATGAGCTGAGTAAATATTTCCAAAATAAAACATAATCATGGGTGTTCTACTAGTCAAATAACCACATGAAATATGAATTTATAGCTTCATAATGAGGGAAATTCATATTCTAGACATCTTAAAACATACCATCAAGGCCTTATCCAAGACATCTTAAAATTATTAAGGCCTCAGCCAAAACCATTTCTAAAAAGGGGAAAAGCCTCGACAAAGTCCATATTTATGTCTCATGAAACCTACCGATGTATCGAGGGGCTATAGAGGAACCCACCCATCACATAATTGGTCCAATTCATTCCTTATATGAACTGTTATAAACATAAACAATATATACATTCATATTGAAACTGATATATGAAACATAAATAACTTTCCCTGAACATTAAGCATAAACACTAACCATTCAGAGTAAAATGGTGAATGGTTTTAAGATAGAACATACACTTTCAAACTAATAATAAAACATTAAATTAAATATGGTAGATGATATCATAAATACTCATCATAGTAATACATAATAATCAATAGGAGTGTTGAAATAGAGGAAGATACTCTTATGAAATCATCGAGTAATTCTTGAGATAAATACTCTTTTACTTTGAAAAGAAGAGTTATTTTTGGAAAAATATTTGTACAAAACTAGAAGTGAAGTAATATGGTATTTTCATAATAAAATAAGTGATTTGATAAAAATAATGGTTTCTAAAAAAATATTATAGATTTCCCTTGAAAATATATAAGAATTTGAGAAATTCCCTTGAATCGGGATTCTATTTCAGGAAAAAATTTGAAAGATCCTTTTAAAACATATAAATCCCCATAAATGAAGGTATGATTCTAGTTAGAACATATATATAGAAAATTTACAGAGAAATTATTATGAGTACATATGATTTAAGAATAATTTAATTGATGTAAGTAGATAATAAAAGTAACCCGAATGAAAATGGAGATTTGGGTGGAAAACTCTTACATAAAGTCTGAAGGTGTTCCTCACTAGATCTTAACAACCTGAATAATAAAATTCAGGTTCATAAATTAATGATTCCAGAACCTACTATAAATTTTATTGATTTATTATAACCTTTTTAGGTTCATTCATGGCCTTTTGATGGGTTAAGAGATTCAATTTCATTGTTTGGGAGTGTTTCTTCCTTGGTTTTCATTACCAGTTAGCTTATATTCATGTAAGGATAACCATGTTGAATGAGAATGGTTTTCCAGAATAGAAGTTATATGTTATTAGTGAACAACCAGAAGATTACATGGTTTTAAAATTCATTTGGTTATTGGGATTGAAGATGAATCATTATATAAAACTTTAATGACAGTTGTTTGGGTTAATTGACACTTCTTGATCACAATGAACTCATTTTGATTAATTAATTAATATCATGAAAAAAAATGATTAAAAACCTTAAATATGTTATAATACATATATTATATTTTTTTCAAGCATTAAAGTGGTTTCATGACGAAAATTGAAGATGGTAATAGAAATTGAAAACTCATCGTCCTTGAATGTGATAAATTAACAAATCTCGAATGGTTTTTTCTTTTCTAGTATAAAAGAAGGGGAAAGATTACATGATGAAGAATTATTAATTTATCATAAAACAATTCAAGTACACGTAAGGTACTAGATTCATCAAAACATTTGGATGAAAGGATGTGAGGAAAGAAAAGGAAAATCAAGAAACTTGAAATAAAAGAAATGAAAAGAGGAATTTACCTCTTGAAGTAATCTTCCTTGAGAGCCTCTTTAGGGAATAGGTTTTGGTATTTTTATGAGACCAAGATCTGATGAACATGGGGAAAGATCATGGTAAGATATTTTAGTATAATTTAGATATGGAAAAAGTCTTGATAGGAGTGAAGATAATAGGAATTTAGGGGGGGTTTATAGTGGAGGAGAAGAGGGTTTTCCCAATTTTTTACTCATTAGTTTATTATTTTTTCAAATACAACCAATAGTATTGATTATTGTGAAAAATAATAATAATATGTTCATGTTGGTTTGAACCAAGTGTGATTACATCATCCATGATTCAAGTAATAGTGAATTTAACTAATAATCTATATATACGGTAAACTACCATATTTTATTATTCATCAAAAATTCAAGTATTTTAGAAAAGTCCCAAAAATAAACCCTAGCCATTTTTTTACATGTAGAATTAAAAAATGAACACCATTTTTTTAAAATATTTTTTTAAATATTATTAATTAAATTTTTAAATAAATTCATAATTTATTTGAAAAATTACAATTTTAAAACTATAATTCATTTTATATCACCTTGAAAAATTAATAAAGCTCTCACTATCTTATAAAATTAAGATAATAAAATAATAATATTTTTTTCTATTCATAAAGGTCATATTACTATTCATATTATTTTTCATAAGGGTATGTTACTATTCACTAAAAATTAAGTTTGTCTTATCTGTCTCTAAATATCTTACTGAATGTAACTGTGTATGTCATTTTTTCAAAATTGAAATCACAAAGGTGGAAAAATTATGTTCAATGGATCGGTTATCACAAATTGGTGTTTTTTAAAGACTCATTGTTTCATGCATTCAATATTAAATTTATTTACAAAATCTTGGGGTGTTACAATTTCAATACATGGGTTCATTTTTTCTCGATCTGATTTCTTCTATAAAAATCTATATATCAATTGAAAATAAATGTATGAAGAAATGGATACCATTTTTATTTTCTAAATACAATTCTCATAACTGATTTTAATCAAAATCTTTCTTTTGAATGTATAACTCCCCCTTCATAATTAAATCAGAAATCTCCTTCTCTTTTTCTCTTAACCCACCTGAGATTCAAAACTTCATTGTCTCCTCTACTCTTGAACCACTGGGAATAAAATCATTCAAAGAGAAAAAGACAATTAATTCAAATCTTGACCCACCTGAGAAAGACATTTGAAAACAAATCAATGTTCATCTATATATTCCTTTGGCAATTCATATTTTCACCAAACAAATTTTCATTCCCACTCAACCCGATTATAACTATCCAGAATATGATGTTTTCTAAATACAATTAGCTTGGGTATGATCATTTCTAGATATGATCAATTTCCTCCTGAGTCTGTGTACTATCATCATGGGTACGAAATTTTTTTGGCATGTCCGATGGATAATTGGATGCTATAGTAAATTAGTACCACCTATTCAATTGGCACCACCTTTTCAATCAGTAGCATTTTTTTCTTCACTTCTACCTAGATACATTTATTTTCAAAACAACCGGTACTCCCTCTTTCTACCTTTATTCCAACAGGATTGCATCACAAGTTATTCATTCATCTTATTATTAATATGAAATAAAAATTGGAAAATAATCACTACATATATTTAATCGTAGCTATAGAGACTCTAATTCAAAAAAAAATCCCTTTCAATCACATATGTTTCAAAGTAAATCTAATGTCATTTATTTCCAAAAAGATACATTATCCATCTGATCGATCCTATCATTAAAAAATAATGATCAATTCCTCATTACGATAGGTATAGTTAATCTGATTGTTTAGAAAACACGCGACCAATTATTTTGAAAACATGGATCCAATTCTTTTGAAAACATGGATCTGATTTTTTGGAAACAATATTCAATATGATTTTTCCAATATAAAAAGTGAGTTGATTTCCAAAAACATTCCTTGAAAACAAAAGAAAACACTGGAAGACAATAAACTTCCTCATCATCTTGGTCATAACTGTAAAGAGGGAGGTTGAGAAGAGGTACGTCATGTGCTATGGGGTTCAGCCATGGTGGGGCATCACGCGAGCTGGAGGAACCCAGGGAGGGTTATATCATGTGAGGTAAGAAGGGGGAGAAGGAAACCCTCCCTTTTTTCATAAACATAAAACAAATAATAATAAAAATAATAATAATAACCATCATCATCATCATCATCATTATAATGTTATTATTAATATTATTAAATCATTTCCTTATTTTTATCACTTTACATTTCCTCTAATTTAATAAATTTTTATTTAAATATATTTTATTTATTTGAAAAGAACACATCACATTCTTCTAACTCTTAGAAATATGTTTCGATGCTTAGTTTTAAAAACATCTCATCCATTAAATTAAAAGTTAAAATTCCTTTTTATTTTTTTCTGGTTCAAAAACATGGGATGTTACAACCTCCCCACCTTAGAAATTCTCATCCCCGAGAAGCCTTTGGGAACAATGAAAAAAACACCCAAATTACTAGGGTAGTAATATCTCGTTCAAGTGGTCGTGTTTCATTTCCAAATTCCCAATGCACCTTCAAGATTTATGTAAGAACACAACACTTATGCTATAAAAACTCAATTCAATGCTTGATTTTCTATCTAAACCACTGAAATGGTGTTTAAATGAGCTTGTTTAGTTAGATACATGATCACATCTTCATCTCATTGAACATCAGTTCAAAGGTACTCCCCACTTTAGAATTACATTAGAAACAGGGTCAATTCCAAGTCATGGTACCTCCTCTATCAAAATTTCCTTAAAAAACATTCCTCTTAAGTGTTTTAATGATGATATTAAGTTGATTTTATTGAAAAGGAATGGTTGAATCCCAATTGACCCGGTAGAAACTGGACACGCACACTTTCCTAGAAAGATGTAATCGACCCTTAAGTCGTACTCAACTTAACCTGGTGACATTCTTTAAAATGGTTCTTCACCAACCGTATTCATTGAAAAAGTGAAAACATGAGTCAGCCACATTGAGCTGACCATTCCCATGATGCTCATCATAAATGGCCCATGCTTGAAAAACCGAACTACAATGCCTTCTCCAAAGGCACCTTTCATTTACAATGAACACGCTCACCAAATTCTATATATGAATTTCGGTGATGTTCCTTGGTCAAAAAAATCACCTGACCATTCAAATGTTGTGCCCCATCATGAACAAGGGTTTCATCCTAATACATCCTACTCAAATCATCACACAATCTTAAACAACAACTCTGATCCCAACAACATGTTCGGGATAACCTATAATTCAAATAATTGGAGTTCAAGGAGATAACCCATAGTTTTCCACACTACTTGTTTTCAACAAAAACAGTACAAGAAAAAACGTTCACATCAAAACACTAATTGAGCCCAGACCAGCCTCCACCTAGTGTTCATGTCAAAGGTAAGCAGTTGGGGTCTAAGATCCAAACCAAGGAGTTCTTACACAAGAACCCAAATTTCACTTAGAACTACCATGCTTTGATAAGAACCATGTGTCTAGCATGTACCACCAATAAAGACTATCCAAAAAGCCTAATGGATTAAGACATTATAGGGGAACAAGATTGATGATCTCTCAGTGCGTATAAGACAACATCAAGATATGGGATATGCTCATCACTAAGCAGAATGCACTAATAAGGTTGAAATGGTTTCCAATTATTCAAACCTGGCTATTGGAAAAATAATAATAGTCAAACCAAAACTAGTCAACGTCAATGAAGAAACTCAACTTCACCTTCTAATGCATCATCATTAACCAAACCACGATGCCTTTACCACCGAGGAACCAAATGATCGTTTAAGGTTTACCACCAAAGTTCATCATGACCCACGGTGCTTCTCAAGGGTTGCATACACCTCCAAACCTATCCACATCGTTCTTCCAAGAAAGGAACAACATTATTTAAAACCTGCAATCCTGTAGGGAAACCAATAAAAACATACCATTTTTAAATGGTCCTCTTTTTTTGTGTTCCTTCTACCTAAAAGGGAACATTTAACAGAACTGAAATGATGATCCCCACCTTAGGAGTGTCCTAGCCATTGAATGAAGAGATTGTCCAGCCTTTCATAAGTATGCTTGATCCAAATTCAGCTTAAACATACATGTGACACTCCTCCAAGACATGCTCATGTATTTCAATAATTTGACATGAAAGACAAACCAAATAGACCAATGTGTCAAAGAACCTGAGTCCTTTGGAGTCATCCCATGAATGGGGATGAACTTGGTTTTTTTAACACCCAGATCACCCTAATCTGGAGATGACTCGAGTACATACGTAATAGCTCAAGGCATAAGATTTCACCAATCTCAATCAGTTAATTATACCACTCATCACTCAATGGGCACCATGAATGTGAACACATAGTACCCCTAGGTTACAAGATAAAGATCTAACATCCATGATATTATCCATTGGATTTTCTCCCTATGCATTCAAGTATCATATGGCTCATATAAGAGATGTATTACCAAGTCATATTGGTCCTTATGACCTTTAACCTGGACAGTTTCAAACCAAATCGTCAATCACTAAAAAGAAGAAAGGGTCAAGAAACCTATGAAGCAGTTGACCATGCCTAAGGCATGTATATCCAACTAAAACTAAGAACTACTCGATGATCGTGCCCATAAAAAGGCCAAGAAGTACATTAAACCATAGCTAAACAGGGGTGTCATGTAAAATAAATGGGGTTCCTACTAGGGAAAATAGCACTCAAACAGCACCATACAACAAAAGATCATAGGATTTAGAAAAGGCATTTATGTTTTAAGGGTGCAACCTACCGTGGGCCAGCCCCTTACGAAAGAAGAAAGCATTGACCCATAATGAGGTCCTGCCTATGAAATTCACTAGGCTCAAAAATCGATCATTAAGTCCATTGTTAAAGATAATAAAGCCTATAAAAGATGCTTATGGTTCTATTTCAAGGAAACTCAAGGAGAAACTAAAAATACCCTTACACAAGGGTTTCAAGAAAAGTACACCTCTTAGGGTTCCATTTCCAAGCCCTTTAAATTTATTCACATTTAAAATTTAAACATTTAAATATTTGAAACAAACCTTCAAGTGTCATTTTAAAACAAAAACACTAGGCACTTGATTTTTAACCATCATCTCAGAGAAAAACAGAAAACCCTCAACAAACATCCTTTAAAAATCATTTTACATTTCTTCAAATTAAGTCATAATTAGAGAATTTATCAAAAAAATTCCTTTATGTTATTAAAGATAAGGTGACCTGCGAGGGTCCCACTGAGCCGACCTGGGTTCTCTAGAAATCAACCAAATAGTAGTTTCTAAATTTAAGGTTTAAAAACATCTAAATGGGTTGTCACATAAGAAACTTTCCTCAACTGGCCTACTTGGGTACAGTTAGCCAGAATCTATTTTTTTGTATTTTCAAATTACACTTTTAAAGGGTAAGTGTGAACCATGACAACTTCACCTAATAAAAACCATTAAAATGAAAGAAAACCCAGATAAAGACTACAAGAAACGCCCCTTCCCAGCAATTACATCATTATATCAAACCTATACCAATGTAAGGCCACTCAGCAAATTGTCCCTTGCAGGGTTGCACGGGCCTGGTACCGATGACAAAAGTCATACCCTCTCATTCTGCCAAATCCAAATGTCCAAGCTCTGGTGAATGTTTCCTTCTCTGAAACCTCATCTAGAGCGGATCCTTGTAGATTTTCGAGAAGCTTTCACATACCAGAATCACAAAATCACAAAAAGACCAAGCATGATGATGCAAACCATGAGGAGTTGTGTACGGGCAGACTTAAAATATAAAAATCAAAGTCAAAAGGACCGCCTTTATGACCTCGAACGCAACAACCTCCTCCGAACCTTCAAGAACATCACCGGGAGCCAAAGGAGACATAGCCACCACAAGACGTCGGCAGACGATCACCCTCACATCCCAAAGCACCAAGAAGACCACAACTCAGATCCACCTCGGAGAGAGTGATGAAATCCTGAAGCAAGAGCAGAGGAACGCACAGCCAAAGCCCTCAATGTATCTCATCTCCACGGACCAGAAAAGTTCAAATTGAAAATTACAAACCATAAGGAGGTCACACCATGTCAAGCCTCCTGAACACCCTACCGCTCATAAGCACATCCCAAAACCTCTTTGGAAGCCATCACACCCAACCTACCGGGAAAGGAGCAATGGACCGGAAGCCAGAGCAGCGTAAGAGTGGACAAGACCTCCAGAGCCAGTCATGATGAACCCAGAACCATAAACCCCTCAAAAACACCAATGAAAATTCCAAGATCCAGCCACAGTTTCAGTCAATCATCATAAACAAGATCACACAGGAAAATCCAGAAATGATAAACCAACACATGACCGCGCTTGGAAATCATCGTCAACAAACAATGTGCAAGCATTAGATAACGTCCGAAGCACCGCTGATTGGCTCGGAACACATCCCGTTCACTCCACGCGATTTCAGACCGTAACTCAGAGGTCACAAAACCTCAAGAAGAAATAACGAAGAAAGGGGTACCTTCAGAATTGCAAACCGAAGTGGCTCAGAATAGTCCAGCGAATCCTTGACAGTGAGCACTGAAGAATGTTCGTCCGAAGCCCTCGTCGGAAAACGATGAGACGACACCTCACTGAAGGGCATGCCGGAAGACGTCCGCGCCAAATCCACTTAGAGATTTCACAACAACCACTGTAGGCAAGGGACTCCCACATCACGGATTCGAAACCAAAAATCACAGATCTCGGTTGGCATCTTCATATCAGCAAGATGGCCTTGATATACGTATTCACAACAAAGAAGAACAGATCTTCTTCACACCGGCGAACAAGAAGGCGACAAAACGGTTCGGAAATCTTCTTGGGGAGTCGATACCAGAACGAAAACCTCCACATGGCTTGAGAAACTGCAGTGAAAACGGACCACGCCAGAACATATCGGAAGAAGGAGGAGGGGGAGGTGACGCCGGAAAATCCCTCTGGTTCAACGCTGAAGACAGCGATCGAGCCTCCCCCTCTGAAACGATGTCGAGCGAAACCCTAGATCCGCGAGAGGAGGGATCACCGCCGCTAAGAGGCATACCTAACATAGATATTCCATGAATTTTCATAAAACATCTTGATTTAAAGTTGAGTATTTAATAATTTATCAACTCATTTAAAATTATAACATGCTCATATATAAAACTTTAGTTATATGGGTGGTCATTTCCCAATTCATAAAGCACCCATAAACTTCATAAATTTAAAATTTACTCCCATTTATAGAACCCAAAACATTTATCCCATTCCATCAATTAAATATCTAAACAAATTGAAGCATGTCATTACATGCAACTACCAAGGAGTAGGCATGTGATGGGAATATAAGAACTACATATAAATAGGCAGGCATGATAATAAATTACCTAAATAGGTATAAATCTAAAAATTTGTTAAAATTCCCAACGTATCATATAACATTCATTATAATAAACTCAACAGCATGGCATGGTACTCAAGGCACTCCATACAAAACAGAAAGGAGCCTACATTTGTAACTACATGGCCTGGAATATGCATGGAATGTGAATATTTATGTGCCTCTAATGATGCATGTAATGATTCATCCTTATCATAGTAGGTCAAGGGTAAAATCCATAGTTCCATAAATCCTAAGTAGTGGAAATTACACTGATCACTCAAGGTGAAATAATATTCAATTATAACAACAACAACATGAACATCAATCCCAGCCCTAGCCACGTGGCCATTTCCCTATACATGGGGTGATTAGTACCATGAATGGAAATTGGCCAAGCACTGACACATTTCTAGTCTCTTGTATACCAGCCCAAAATAGTAAGACAAATAAAAATACCTCTGATACCACTTTGTAACATCTCGACCCATCTCACCACTAAGATGATAGTCAGACCGGTGGGTCACTTTACCTCAATCGCATCTCCCCAAATACCAGAGGTTGTTGACTAGTAATGAGGGCCTAGGGTGTGTGTGTGGGGAGACTATTCCCTCATAGATTAGAGTTTCACTACATTATACAGATATAAATAGTATAAAACAATGGATGTAGTAATAATAAATGAAAGACAGATAGGAGTGGAAGAATAATAATGTTAATTCAATATAAGTGGAAAACCCCATTTAGACAATGTATGTATGTCCATATAAAGATACATGAGATAAAACAGTAAGCCTGAAAAATGATTTACAATATAGAACTCAAGTAAAGAAAAGAACTAAAAATCCCAAAGATGATCTCCATGATCATTCTGAACTCCAACTCAGTCATGTTCTTCAACTCCTTGGTTCTAGAAAATATCACAAGCAATAAACTTAGTTTCTAAAAAAAAGAAGGAATGATCAGGTACCCCCGGTGTAATAGCATCCCAAGAAGGGTGTGTGATATAAATCTTAGTAGGCCAGCACCACCGGTGTCTAGCCTAATCCATACAGTGCAATATAAATTAATAAGTGTACCATATATAATATAAATATAGAGTGATGATAATTTAAATAATAGAAACTTGTTTCGGGTTCCTAAATAGACACATGTACCATACCACCTACTTTGTCCTAATCCAAAATTCTAAATAGGTGGTGCATGTACAAGTCATAACACATATAACATGTTCCACAGTAACCAAGGCGATTAAGAAAATAATTCCCCCAAACTTTGACTCTGGTATGGGGTATCATATCCATTTCAACACATAATAAATAAATAGTATAAGCAATAAGAATCAAGAGATAGCACAAGAGACTCATAAAAATGATAAAAGGTTTATCTCATAAGAGTAAACAATCAATCATTCAAATTCATCAAGTCTGGTGGTGGAGTCTTGTGCCCATCCAATCCGATCTATAAAGATTCCAAAGTTCCACAACATTCGATAATCCAATACCATCGATTCCGTTAAAGGTTATCCATATGGAGTCCCTTGTATCACTGGAGTCATGGTAAACTCTGAGATAGTCCTAGGTATCTCACAGAGGGGACTGAGTATCCCTCATGGAAGGACATAGACATCATTTCAATAGGTTCATCCATGGTTTCCCCATAGGGAACCCCTATAACCCAGGAGTGTAAGAAACAAACTAGGAATCCATTTCCTAGTAAACCAAAGCATCTCCCCCAGTGCATTGGGTCATAACCCAAATGAGAACGGTGAGTCCATCCATAAGTCCTTAATATGGAACCAACTTTCTCTCCAGGATCATCTCAAGTGAACCACATCATACAAGTAAAATAATTGATAATTAATCATATGTCGTCAATTAAAATTTCAATTCATAGGCAAAAAAATAAATCCATCAATCCATTGTTGGAGTCTCATGAACGTCCAAGGCAATCTAAAATGAATGCCAAATATTGGAATGGGAACATCCGATATAATCTAATACCATAGATCCCATCGAAGGTGACCCTTATGGTGTCCCAACTATCATTTTGAGGCATGATAAACTTTGAGAACATCTTAGGTATCACACATACGGGATCAAGTATCCCCCAAGGCATGGCATAGCCATCCAATGATTCCATCCATGGTTTCTCCCCTAGGGAACCAGTATCACTCAGGACTATAATAAATGCTCAGAAATCCCTTTCCTTGAAAGTCAAGTCATCTTCCCCAACATGTTGGGTCGTATCTCATCTAGCATTAAATTTCATCTATAAACCCTTAATACAGAGCGCATGTTCTCTCCTGGCCCGTATCAAGTAAGTCATATCAAACAAATCACATAACAAAAGGTAGGGTTCAATCATACTACATATATGTCAACCTTTTAAACCATTAAATTATTATAATATATTCTTATTAAATTTACCAGTGGTGTGGTTGTACCACCCTATTCTAATCTATTTTGAACTAACCATATAACATAGGCAAGGTATACAAGCCATATTAGATAAGTAATTCAACTATTACTATACTTGGAATTTAGTTAACAAAATATGTAAAGTCACCTATCAAGGTTCAAAGGGAACATAGAGGGTATCATAAGGAAAAGGGGAATTTATGTACTTGGGAAAACTCATTTATAAGTCAAGCCAAACCCTTAGATGGAGCTTGGTTCAATAGTCATTTAGGTAGGATTGTGTCAATCATGCACTTAGGAGGTGAAATGTTCAATGTAACATTTTAGTAAATAAAATTTCCATTTAATAACATAAATGAAGTCCATGTACAAAAATGACACATATCTAAACAATAGATAATGGCTTGGAGAAAGAACAAAGGAATAATCCCAACAAGCTAGAAATCATAAATTATCACTATTAGTTTTTTGAAGACAGTGCACCTCAACAGAGGGGTTTTATTATTAAATCATGACATTATTTTATCAAACAATTAATTTATTCATATTTAAAAATTTATTCTAGAATCATATTAAATCAAGATAGAAAAACATAAATTATCACTGTGAGTTTTTAAAGACAGCGCACCTCTGTTGGGGGGGTTTTATTATAAAAACCATGACTTTGCTTATCAAACAAATCATGTATCATAACTAATCATTTATTCTAAAAACTACACATCATTAATTAAATTCTAATAAATGTGATAAGTAAATAAATTAATGCATTATTAAATTTAATGTAAATTTAATGGGATCCTACCTCAAGAAGTAGACTCGACCAAACATTTTAGAACTTGACATTTTCTGCAGTGAGCACTCAAAGCTACTACTACCCACTTTGAGCATATGCACGTTCAGATATATATAAGGACACATATCCCCTATACACATATTTTTATGGCCATGAATTTGTGAAAGGGGTCCTTACATATATGTTTATGTGCATAAACTCATCTCCACTCACACATATATGAATTTTTATTTTATACGTATGTACAACCTACCCCATATACACATATTCACTGACATAGATGAATATACGTTTAGTGGGGGAACTTACATATAAATATGCCTACCTTCACATATGTAGTGATTCCTCTTTGACTTTAGTGGCTCAAAACTACACATTAAGGTATAATGCCTTATATATAAAATTACTAGGGACTCAAAACACTTAAGGACCCTAAAAGAAAGGTGTGAAAAAACTCAGTGGAAGATAAAACTTACCTCAGATAGTGGAGGAAAACTTAAGCGAACAAAATCATATTCACCTTCTGGGGGAGTTGTTGAAATACAAGAAATGGAGTCCCAAGATACCCTTTGTATAACCTAACACTGAAAGAAACAACTAAAACCAGATTACCCCTTCACTTATGGTTTGACGGAACTAAAATAGGGTGATGGGGGACCAAAAATGACCAACCAAGGTAGGGTGAGGGATTAACTTGATGAATCGAATGCAAAACCAGTGATCATCGCACTAGAGGAGGTCACAAGGAGGGAGATCGTGAGGAGGGAGGTCCTTCTCTATGAGGTTCGACCATGGGAGGTGTCACACAAGTTACATGAACTTATGGAGGGGGATGTCGCATCATGTTAGGAGATGGAGGAGGAAACCCCCTATTGTTTTCTTAAACCTAAAACAAATAATATTAAAATTAATTATTATTATTATTATTGTTATTATGTTATTATTATTATTATTATCATAATAATAATAATAATAATATTTTTATTATTATTAAATCATTTCTTGTTTTTATCACTTTAAATTTCCTCTCATTTAATAAATTTTTATTTAAATTAATTTAACTTATTTAATTTATTTAAAAAAGAATACATCGTAGAGTTCTAATTCTCAGAAATACGTTTTGATGTTTGGTTTTAAAAACATTCATTCTAGTAAATGAAAACTTCAAATTATTTTACATTTTCATCCAGTTAAAAAACAATGAATATTTCAAAATACATCAATATATAGTAAAATTTTATTTCACACATAATATTAATATATTAGCAATAATGAGGAGGTGATATTATCCAATTAAAAGGAATTGAGTTATGAAATGCTTTACCACTTGGTAACTCTTACTTCAAATCCCCTTAGATAAATCATTCAAATTGAAACTTAAAATTACATAAATACTGAATTATTCAAATATATTACCTGTCAAAGTGATATTATATACATATCATAAAGGAAATTAGGTGCATAACCTTTCAATATTCCTCATTGAAATGAAATTGAGACGTAATCCCTTACCACTTGGTAATATTTAATTTAAATCTAGTTTTCATGAAATAATTCAAAATGAATATTTATATAACATTAATAGTGAATTATTAATGACATTACATGTGAAATAGGTGGTATATACACAATATAAAAGAAATTTGAAGCATAACAATACAATATTCTATAATTAAATGAAATTGAGATGAAAACACTTACATGATAATTCATGTTGGTTGAAAATGATTTAAAATATTGTATAGTTGTTTTAAACATGTTATTAAATTATTATAGAACTAAATTAATATTTATAATATCATATATTATCCTTTTATAACATCTTATTATCAGTTCGTTAATAATCTTTCATTATTTTCACGGTTTCTTGTGTTAATTGCCTTATTTTTTCATGCATGTTTTATTATGAAAGTTCAGGTTAATGTGCATATTATATAGTTATATCATACCCATAATAATAATAATGACATAACTATAATATTTTTACATCAATTTTACTTTTAAAACCAATCATTAGTGATGTTTATGATCATGGAGACAGTAGATCAAACGTACGCATGAGTAACGATTCCATTTCTCAATGGTCATTAAGGAACGAAGGTATGTAATATTTATCTTTCCAAAATTATCATAATATTATTATTAAAATTTAATTTATTTAAATATACATATATATATCATCCATGTGGTGTGGTGATGAAAAAAGAGTCACATCACTTCATGAATGCGGTTGTCCACACGTACAGAAACGATGTTATCATCTATAGTATTAAAAAATAAAATGATATATGATCTTTTAAAAATTATGAATATGATACTAATTTATAATTATTTCATGTATATCACATATAATCATTTACATTATACCATATAACCATCCATGTAAATCATCAGTGAAAGATGAATCACATTGATACGCGAGGATGTAGTCTGATGTACCCTCGAGCGACATTATCGTATCTCCTAGGGAATGGAATGAAACAAGATATATATTACATAATGAATAAAATTACATAAATATGTTATAAATATCATATATACACATTATATCTATCATCATACACAACCTTTATAGGTTCAAATTGAAAAATTAACGACATTATTTCGTGTGGTGGTAGTCCTCCGTATACACGAATGATGATTTCATGACCCATTTAAAAGAAGTGGATATGGTTTAAGGTCATTCCATTATAAAAAAACATCTCATTATGTGTAAAATAATTATTTTATTATATCATAAATGTATAATAAAAATTTAATAAGGAGTAGAAAAAATTAAAATTAATGATTCTTGTTGAAGAACGTTGCCTCTTCTTCGGGTACCCTCCTTACGTTTGAAATAAAGCCTCCATATGTTAGATTTATACTCAAAATTATATTCTATTATGAAGGTAAGGAATTCTGGAATGGATTTGGGTGGGTATTTTCTAATGAAAAAAAAATGTTTGATAGTGTGAATAAGGGATAGGAGTGAGTCCCCTTTTATAATTCAGTAGGAGTGGCATTCTTGTAAATACCCAATGGTATTCACAATTGAGTGGTATCTCTTACCTCATGTGGCTGAAAATAGATCAATAATTGAGGTTATGGTTTATTTGGTCAATACATACCACCAAAACACAAAAATAAATATATTTTTATCATGTTATTCTTTAGTCTTTAAGATTTCCCAATTTTATCCTTTTATTTTTTACCATGTTAACTTGTATCTTTGTATTTACCAATGTAATTTATCCTTTAATATGACAATTAAAATGATAATTATTAGATAATTTATACCTAATGATAATAAATATTAATATAAATTTATTAAATGAAAATAATATGTCTTTGTAAACTTATTTTTAATACAAATGCATGTAATGTACAAACACTATTTTAACCTTAATCATAGTAATTAATTTTAACTGTATGCATTAATCATTATGGTTAAAAATTATGTGTAACTTATTAGATAATATAAATTATTCTAATTCTAAATAAAGAATCAATTTTTAAAAATTCAATTCACATAATCTGTAAAGTTTAATTTAAAATTAATCCCACATACATGACAATAAAGTGGGATTTTAAAGTGAAAATGATCTAATGTTAACTATGTTTCTATATCAAAATTAAATATGAAGATTATTAAAATGACCCAAATTGAATTAAATGATATAAAATTAAACAAATTTTAATTTATAAACAATTCAAAATATAATTATACCTTATAAATAATTTAAGCGAAATGACAGTTTTTAAATAATATTTAGTATTTTCCACTATATATCAAAACAAGAAACTTCATAGAAAAGTAATAAAACTTCACCATAAGATAATTTTTTTATTTATATTTCAAAGAATATTTTTATTTTTTAAAATTAATTTTCTAAAATTAGTATAATTTAATTTCAAATTATGTGTTCCAAGAACTATTATACCGACTTTAAGAAAAAAAATGATTTTTCAGAAAACATTTCACTTTTTTTAAAAGATTCTTATTTTATTTATAATAAATAGATATCTAATAAAATTGTGTAAAATATATATTTCAATAAGTTATTTAATTATATTCTTACCCACCATTCTAAAAACTAGGTGATAATATTTATATTAAATAATAATAATAATATATTGTTGTTCAAAGAAACTCATTGTGCCGTGTAATGAAAGATAAGATTAGTTTCATGTGTAATGAAAGATAAAAATAATGGGGTTTTTAACAAAAGATAAAATCAATATTTCATGTCACCTAGGCTATCACATATAGTGTTTGTATTTTATAAATTAGGGGTTTTACATTCTCCCCACAATAAATAAATTATATCCTTGTAATTTAATCATGATCTTAGTAATAAAAGGTTAATATATGGAAATACCATCATTGAGAAACCCACATTGAAATAGGCTTAATAAAAAATACTCATAATAATAGAGAAAATTATGTACTAAGATTATCTGGAATAACACATAACTATGATTTAAATAAGGAGAACATCAGTGGCATGTGAAGATATGGAAAAATAATGGAAGCATAAATAATTATAGAGAGTGATTTAGGTCATTGATCACATGCAAGTGAATGATCAATATAATATTAAGGGCCTCAAAAACATAAATCTATGAATATTCAAAATACCATCTGATTCATCAGATATTAATGTAATATGAAAACATAAAAATATATATATTTGGTGTTTGGGGGTACAATTACATTAAACACACACACACACCACACACATAGACCATAATGGTAGGCCATAGCCCCCCAATGATAGTCCACCCATAGAGTATTATTTATTAAGTACATGGTCGGAAGGCCCAATGGGAATGAATCCCATTACATATCCCAAAGGCCCACAAACTAGCCCAAAGACCGAGTGTAGTGTTATTTTGCATCATACTGTCTATGTCACCAAGACTGTGTCATGCCTACCTCACCACTTGCATGCGTCATGCCTGCATCGCCACCTATCTGTATCATGTGTACATCACCGCCTACCTATGTCATCCCTATATCACCGCCTGCCTGCGTAAATTTTCCCCTGCCTGAATTTGAACCCAGTTCTAATGCAAGATTTTGGGGACCCTTTTCCACTTGGGTAATCTCCCAAATGCATATGAAAACATTTATGTTTCTATATAATTTTCCTAAAGTTTAGTAATTCATTTACTATCGAGGAACATAAGTAAATTTACTTACTTGATAAGTTTCAATTTCATAAGAAAATTTCATACTTTGTTTGTGCATCAATCTGTTTTCAATTCATCACTTACGTTATGAAATGAATATTCTAAAAATGATTTTTTTTATGCATGAAGCACTAAAATTCACCATTAATGGGTCATAAGACCCATAAAACAGGTCCTTATACCTATCTCTAACTGTTTTCAAAAACCAATATGGTTATTACAAGTTATCCAACATAATAAATTAATCTATAAACCTCATCAGTAGTACTATTGGTTCATCAATAATATTTATTCAACAAATTTTTTTAACTAAAAATAATGACATATTAACAAGGACATCACGTAGTCTAATGGTAGGCATGAAACCCATATCATCATTCAGTCATGGGATCAAGTCTCACACCCATGTTGGACATGATGGGTTATTACCTGGCATAAAGTTATTCCTTTTTTTAAAATATAGTAATATAATTCCTATAATGTTCACACAAAAAATATGATGGACATCCTTGAAATGAATAAAATCATTAAATAACAATTTTCTTATGGTTTTCAATACAACTTATTTTCTTACAAAGTATAATAATATTAGTTTGATATTATTATAATGCCATTATTAAACATATAAATCTTAAAGGTTAATAAAAATATTCAATATTTTTTATATAAAATGTAAATACATCATTCGTAAAATAATTATTTCTTTAAAACATATACTAGACCAATTTCCTTAAATTTATCCCAAAAATATCTATAATCTTGGAAGTCTCACATCTCATAAAACCTTAAAAAGTGGTGTCTAAGAATTTTAACATATGATCAATCTTAAAATCATTAACCCATGATGGTATCCAAAACTCTTAAGTTAACGAAGACATAAAAAAATAAAAAGAATTACAAAATCCTCATATGATTCATCATTCTTATAATAAAAATAACATTGGTAAAAATACTTCGAAAATTAAACTATTTTAATACCAAAATATAAATGCTTATTCCATTTTATTTCTATATAGTTCCTTTATAAGGACTCGGCCTTTAAATATTAAATAATATTGAATTAAATGAATAATTCACATTGAGGATCTTTTCAGGTTTGGAGTTTTAGAGAATTAGGACATAACTATTACATATCAACTTGAATATTATAAAGTACACACTTCTACTATAGCTGATTTTTTTCAAATACTTAAATAAAACAAGAGTTCTTTTTTTGAAATAAATCTTCTTGAATACTTCCTTTCTCTTACCCTTCCTTATAACCTGTGAAAAAACATTTCAAAAACATGGTATGAGCATAAAAATCATAGTAAGGGTTATAACAAAATGAAAGTAAACATTAACCCATCAAAAATACAAATCAATGAAACAAAATTTTTCAATCATAACATACCTTCTGAAATCATAATATTTATGAATAACACATAGTAATAAAAATTCATAAAGGTAACTTAAGGCATACATAACATAATTACATTGTAGCTATCACAGCTACATAGGGAGTCACATTTGGAATACCCATCACAGTATATTCCCTAAATCTCTTCGGAGAAACATTCACGTTTACCTCCTTCATGTTACCCAATGAATTGGAGAGCTATATCGGGCTCACCCGCCCTAGGTTTATCACGAAACAAGTCGTATATGTAACAATATCCAAGAACCATAACATAATCATAACACATAACATAAGCATAAAGGAAAGATAACATTCCCACATTGAAATAACAATACAATATTTTAAGATATTGAAATAATAAATCCATTCTAAAAACCATATTCCATACCAAAATACATATAAATAGTATATGGTATTTATTTTTCTTTTGAAAACATTACCGCTTCTTAAGGAATCCATAGATCAAATAATACTCGTGGTGGCGGAAAAAGGGTCATTGTCACCACTTACGTTAAAAAAAGAAACATTCCCTTTTTTCGTTTAGTAAAACGCTTTGTAGAGAAAGGATTCCCTTTGAATGAAATGAAAATTCAAAAGGGTTTTATACACCATATAAAATAAAGTCGTTTAGAAATCAAAATATTCCTCAATGAAAGGAGATTGAGACGAAGTCCCGTACAAAGACGGTATTCTTAGATTAAGGATAAATCAATTACCTAACTATGTGTGACAAATATAAATACACCCAATATAAGTGGATATTAAGTGTAAAACAATAAGAGTTCATCCAATCATGTTCATATAATGACATAATCCATAAGTATAGGTATAACCCAAATAACTAAAATTGGGTTAAGAAGTTCCCTTACAGAAATTCGACAGCCTAACGGCATCAGTTTAAAATTCAGAAAATGAGTTGATGAGAGATAAAAAGGGTATCTCATCACTTGGACATAAAATTTACAACAATAAGGATATATAATAACATATCCCAACATAAAAATATGTAAATTAAGAAACCTAACAAAAAGAAGTCTTTTAAAAAGAGGAGGGTGAAAGGTTCCCTTACTGATTTGGGTAACTTTAGAAACGTATAGCCCCTGACAGAAGAATCATACAATGAAGATTTAAATACCCATAATTTAAATTATATTACACAAAGAATAAAATCATCGTCATTACACACACCACACAAAAGGAAATAGTGGCAAATGTGGCATGAATCTCACGGGAATAAAAGTGAGATAAAAACCCTTTACCTCGTAGTAATAAATCGAGTCGTATGACCAAAAGATAATAAGCACAAAATGAATCAAATAATACCATGAATATAAATATAATCACAATAATATATATGAAATGTAATTACACAATACACCACATGCAATAAATAAGTGGTGAACAATGGAAATCTCAAGGAATTAAAAACGAGATAAGAAATCATTTACCTCAAGTCCGACTTGTCGTGTTCGTTTCTTTATATTACTGAATAATAAAACTTAGTCAATTTATAATTTCTTAAGGACACCCTTTAAATTTTAATTTTCAATTCATATAACATACTAAAATTTTATAATAATTAGTTAATTATGTGATTTCATATCATATGTTTTGTCGATGTTCGGTACATGAGTCAAAAATGAACTTGTTTGAAGAAAATTGTCCATGTAGTTATAAGTAAATCATCTCCGAAATGGTTTTAATGATTTTAAATATCATATATATCTAGTATATATTTATTTAATAATATTCCATAATGTTTGGAGATAATAAATTAAATGTACCATTCATGGAGACGGTAGGCCGTACGTACGCATGAATGCTACTTTCATTTTGTGTCATATTAATGGACTTTAAAACTAAATGAGACATAGATATATTATAATTAAAGTATAATATATATATTATATAGGTAACATATTTTCATTAATTACATTCTTTATAAATTCCATGTTTGTCATGAATGAGTCACATCACTTGAGGGGGCGGTTGTCCACACTTCCTCATATGAAATTATCGCATTCGCACAACATGCAAAGCATAAAGGTATGTTTTAAATATAAAATACAGAATCATATATAGGAAATAAATATAATATATATGATATATAAATATAGTTCCATCATAATGGCCACCATGAGAGGTTTTAAAAGAAGATTGAACAATCATCATTTCGTGAGGCAGTAATTCACCACCCACAGAAACAGTATGTTCTTTAACCATTAGACGGAGGTGTGTGTAAGTGTACGTAAAATCCTTATCATAACAACATCATAGTATATTTAGGATACTGGTTTTATTATGGGATCAAATAATAATAAGATAGTGGTGAGTGAAGAAGGAAAATAAAAAAAGAAACTCGAGAGAAGACATTACCTCTAAATTGGGTAACTCTTTTGATTTGAGCCAAAGGCTCCCTTGTAAAGACTTCTTCCCAAAGTGATGCTTCTAGGAGTAATATAGGTATGTGGAGAGAAAATATGAGTAGATTTTGGACGATCCAAGGGCATTAGAGGTGTTGGTAAGGGGGTAGAGGTGGGGGCCTTTTATAAGAGGGAGGAGGGTCACTTTTGGAAATTCTTGAAATGTTACTTTATTATAAAATGATTTTTGTATTTTAAAGGTCCCACAATGATATATATTGAGTATAAGGTGATACGGGTTCGAAATACACCCATCCATTAGGTTTTTGACAAGTGTTTGTCTTATATTTTACCTTATCTTTTCATTTTATTTAAATCGTTCATTAATGAGGTAATCATGGTGTCATAAATAAATTTATTTATTTAATGTCTAAAAATTATAAAAAAATACCATGATGTAGGAAATATTTTTATATTTCCAATGAATATTTATAGTCTAAGATATAATTTATTTAAACAAAATTATAATTGTTTTACTTAAGATATACAAACCTTTGTTATATTTCTCTTCTTTTTTTAAAAATAATGTCATAAATGTCACTATCACACCCATGTGACTCCATGGGCCCTCAAGTTTGGTAAAAAGCTTCCCATGGTCGGCCATGACTCAAAAAAGATGATTTGGACACATGTTGGGGTCATTTTATATTATTATGATATTATTTTATTACCCTTAACTACATGATTACTAATTAATCACGAAAATTAATGATAATTGTCGTTGTTACTATTCATAAAGTCCAAAAACAAAAGAGTATTAATTACATAATTTGGACCTTCTGATTCAAAATATGTAATCCATTTTACCAAATTCCAAACATAGAAATTTCCGTAATTAATTTAAAAATAATTCTCATTGTCAAAACCAAAGACGGGTTTTTAAGAAGTAAAATTTATCAAAAGATTGACTGGTTTTTACATCCAATTGAAAAGTGAAATTACTTCCAATGAACAACATTAAATTAAGTGATAAAAACATAATTCAATACACTTTAAACCCCATTAAAAGGAAAATCTAACTATATAATTAAATTTGGTGAAAAGGTAGTTTTGAATTAAAATGTTGTATTTTTCACTATTCATAAAAAATGAACATTATCAGAAAAATACCAAAAATTCACCATAAGCTATATTTGATATTAAAATTTTAAAAATGATGTCCATTTTCCCAAATTAAAAACATAGAAGTTTCATTAATAAATTATATTGTTAATTCCCGCTGTCAAAACAAATAGCGTGTTTTTAAGAAACAATATCTATCAAAAGATTGACACTTGTTTATGTCCATTTTCAAAGTGAAATTAATAATAATGACCACAATTAGATTAAATGGTAAAAATATATTCTAATTAAACTTTAAAACCAATTAAAAATTTAATGTATCCATATAAATAAATTATATTAAAATGAGGTTTTGAATTAAAATAATGCATTTTTTACTATTCATTAAAAAATGAACATTATCGGAAAAATAACAAAAAATTACATAAAGTAAATTTTGATGTCCTTATTCTAAAGAAGGATCTTATTTTTTCAAATATAACATATAAAATTGTCAAAAATTAGATTTAAAAGGGGTTCTCCATCGAAAGGCGGTTAATCGACCCTTTAAAGAATATTAGAATATTTATGCTTAAAATTGGATTCATTCGCATTTTAAGCCTCTAACATTTATTGGTTAAATGTAAAAATATTTAACAAACATATATAATCACTTTTTAGTTAGTTCTATTCATTCCCGCCATTACAACAGCTAGTCATTTACTACCATGTAACATAATATTATTATATTATTAGTGTGCAATGTAGGATTTCCAAGAAACATGTTGCTGTGTATCAGGTACGCTATCAAACATAGCAACCCCTTTAAAGTAAAATTAATATTTAATTCTCAAATATTATTAAATACGAAAATTTCATATTCATTATTTACCTGGGATGTTACATCCTTCCCCCCTTTTGGGAATTGTGTCCTCACAATTTTAAAATTGGGCTCGGAAACTTCATTGAAAGCCCCACATTGAAAAAGTAGTCAATAAAACTATCACTTTAAAAGAATGAAAAAAAAATACAACGGTTACCCGCGATAACCCAAATTAGGATTTCATTTAGGGAAAACATGGATATGGAAGAAAAAAACAAAGTGTCAATTTTTGATGGAGAGTGATAGAAAACATGTCTAGGAGAAAGTTAACCACCATAAAATCACAAACTTGTGAATGGTTAAACAGTATTTGATTCCCAAGTAGGAAAACTTAACAGATAACGTTTTTGTTTTAAGTTAATTTTCATTAATGAATTTATTAATGGGATTAACTAAAACATATGGAAACATACTTACTTTTCATGTAGACTTTCATCTCTTACTAGATTTCTTAAACAAACTCATATTTTCTTGAAAGATGAGTATATAGGATGACTTGTTCACATTAAGAGTTCTATAATCAACTTATTGAGAATCACCTAACCCACAAAATATGAACTATATATTTCCCAAGTCTTTATACCTTAACCAAAACCAAAATTGTAAGTACAAGATCAAATAATCCCCAAAAGGATAGTCCTTTATAAAAAGAAATACTACTCTTAATATCCAAAATTCAAAAAAAAAACCCAAGGTTCAAGAAAGACCATTAAATAAACAGTTATCAATTAAATTATTCAAATTAATCCAAACAAATATTGAAACCCAAATCTCTGAAGTATTTAATCACTATCTTCCAAGATAAATCTTAACATTTATCTCCAAATAACATCAGCTACTCTTAAAGTATCATATTGAAAAGTAATTAACCTAATTACTTATCCTCCATGATAGGTCAATAATTTCCTTAGATAACCCAAAATCAACTTATTCTTGATTTATAAAATCATCTGACTAAAAAGAATTTTTCATACTAACCAGGGACTTCATGTAGTCCAGTGGTAGGCGATAAATACCAGTTGCACTTTGGTTGTGTGTTCGATTCCCACAGCTTCATCTGATGCGACGGGCTGTCACACGGTCTGTGTATTGTCCTTTTTCAAAAACTATATAATTTTATAACATTCCCAAAAAGAGATAAATTCATCAAAAATAACCATAACATATTTTAACCCCAAAGGTTATCTAATAACTTTTGTTTTGCATCCCAAAATGTATTAATCGGTAATTGCCTCAAATTAAAGGATCATATAAACCCAAATGGTTCTTTATAACTATATCCACAAAAGAAAAGATAATTATTCCATGAATAAAATTTTCATATATCAAACATCAGGGTTACACATACTATAAAAAGTCTTCTAATGTAATCTCATCATCAAAATAGCCTTAATACTTTTAAGAATTTCACCATCCTAAAATCTACCATAACTCTTGAATCCCTTATATGTTGACTTCTTACTTATTCAACATTCTTCATGATCCATTAACCATTCCTTTCCAACTTATTATGAAATAATTCTTTCTAAAAAACAAAATCATGAGTCATATCCTAAGATTCAATAATAGGAAAACATATGTTAAGAAATAATCCATACCTTTCATTGGTGATTGTCAGTTTCTTCATACTTAATTGGAATGGAATTAGGTATTGGTAAACAAATATTTGTACGATCTTGGTGATCCCATTCCTGAAACTTCTTTGTAGGACATATGTTTTCATAATGACCATGCACACCACATTTAAAACATTAAATTGATCCCTCAGAAAGAACTTCTTTCCCTTTCCTAGAGTCAACTAGATGCTTCATTTTTCCATGGAAGGTTCTTGCTTTATGACCTTCATTTCCATATCTATAGTATATTTATGTCCCTTTGAAGCATTTTCCTAGGTGTTTCTTTCCACATCTTTGACACAAATGTTTTCAAAAACACTTACCTTTATGATTATTACTTGAACTTCCGTAGGGATTTATTTATCGCATGTAAGATGCCTTATAAAAATCACTAAGGTTCAGGTGGTCAATCATGACTCTATATAGTTGGTTGAGAATAACCACAAGATTTCTCATTACAGATCCCATATCATTCAGTTGCTCATTCAGAAAACCGTCACAATTTTCTTCACATACACGGTTACATTGGTGCATGCTAGATCCATCTATTTACTAAAACAAAAAATGTCAGTGTGAGTATATTAGTAAAATCATCATATAATACTAAGATATAATTATTCATGTAATCTAAAACTCATTCACTTTATATAAAAAAACTATGACTCTTTCTGAAATCCTAACCATTATGGTAATGTCAATTATGCTTAAAGAATACCCTAACCTCTAAAGTTATCTAAACCAACCTTTGATACCAACTATAAGGACCCAGCCTTTAAATATTACATAATCTTGAATTAAATGAATAATTCACATTGAGGATCCTTTCAGGTTTAGAGATTTATAGAATTAGGACATAACTATTATATATCAACTTGAATATTACAAAGTATACACTTCTACTATAACCAATTTTTTTCAAATCCTTAAATAAAACGAGAGTTCTTTTCTTGATATAAATCTTGTTGAATACTTCCTTTCTCTTACCCTTCTTTATAACCAGTGAAAAACATTTCAAAAACTTGGTATGATCATAAAAATCTCAGTAAGGGTTATAACATAATGAAAGGAAACATTAGCCCATCAAAAATAAAAATCAATGAAACCAAAATTTTCAATCATAACATACCTTTTGAAATCATAATATTTATGAATAACTCATAGTAATCACAATTCATACAGTTAACTTAAGGCATACATAACATACTTACATTGTAGCTATCATAGCTACATAGGGAGTCACATTTGGAATGCCCATCATAGTGTATTCCCTAAATCTCTTCAGAGAAACATTCACGTTTACCTCCTTCACGTTACCCAAAGAATTGGAGATATATCTCGGGCTCACCCGCCCTAGGTTTATCATGGAACCACCTGTATACGTATCAATGGTCAAGAACCATAACATAATCATAACACATAACTTAAGCATAAAGGAAAGATAACATTTCCACATTGAAATAACAATATAAAATTTTAAGATATTGAAATAATAAATCCATTCTAAAACCCATTTTCCATACCAAAATACGTAGAAATAGTATATGGTATTTATTTTTCTTTTGAAAACATTATGGCTCGTAAAGGAATCCATAGATCAAATAATACTCGCAGCGGCGCAAAAAGGGTCGTTGTCACCACTTACATTAAAAAAAGAAACATTCCTTTTTGTCATTTAGTAAAACGCTTCTTAGATAAAATATTCCCTTCTAATGAAATGAAAATTCAAAAGGGTTTTATACACCATATAAAATAAAGCCATGTAGAAATCAAAAGATGCCTCAATGAAAGGAGATTGAGATAAAGTCCCGTGCAAAGACGGTATCCTTAGATTAAGGAAAAATAAATTACATAATTATGTGTGAAAAATATAAATACACCAAATATAAGTGGATATTAAGTGTTAAACAATCGTAGGTCATCCACACATGTTCATAGCACAACATAATCAAGAAGTAGAGGTTTAACCCAAAGAATTGAAATTGGGTTAAGAAGTTCCCTTACAGAAATTCGACAACCTAACGGTGTCACTTTAAAATTTAGAAAATGATTTGATGAGAGATAAAAAGGGTATCTCATCACTTGGACATAAAATTTAAATCAATAAGGATATATAATAACATATCCCAACATATAAATATGTAAACTAAGATACCTAACAAAAAGAAGTCTTTTAAAAAGAGGAAGGTGAAAGGTTCCCTTACCGATTTGGGTAACTTTCGAAACGTACACCCTATGACAGAAGAATCATACAATGAAGATGTAAATACCCATAAATTAAATTATATTACACAAAGAATAAAATCATGGTCAGTACACACACCACACAAAAGGAAATAGTGGCAAATGTAGCATGAATCTCACGGGAATAAAAGTGAGATAAAAACCCCTTACCTCGTAGTAATAAATTGAGTCGTATGACCAAAAGATAATAAGCACAAAATAAATAAAATAATACCATGAATATAAATATAATCATGATAATGTATATCAAATTTCAGTACACAATACACCACATGCAATAAATAAGTGGCGAACAATGGAAATCTCATGGAATTAAAAGCGAGATAAGAAATCCCTTACCTCAAGTCTGACTTGTCTTGTTCGTTTCTTTATATTCCTGAATAATAAACCTTGGTCAATTTATAATTGGTTAAGGAATTCCTTTAAAGTTTATTATTCAATTCATATCACATATTATCATGTTATAATAATTAGTTAATTATGTGAGTTCATATCATATGTTTTGTCGATGTTCGGTACATGAGTCAAAAATGAACTTGTTTGAAGAGAATTGTCCATGTAGTTATAATTACATCATATCCAGAATGGTGTTCATGATTTTAAATATCATATATATCCAGTATATATGTATTTAATAATATTCCATAATGTATGGAGATAAGAAATGAAATGTACCATTCATGGAGACGGTAGGCCGTACGTACGCATTAACTCTACTTTCTTTTTTTTTGTCATATTAATGGAATTTAAAACTAAATGATACATAGATATATTATAATTAAAGTATAATATATATGTTATATAGGTAACATAAGTTCATTAATTACATTCTTTATAAATTCCATGTTTGGCATGAATGAGTCACATCACTTGAGGGGCGGTTGTCCACACTTCCTCATATAAAATTATCGCATTTGCACAACATGAAAAGCATAAAGGTATATTTTAAATATAAAATACATAAGAATACAGAAGAAATAAATATAATATATATCATATATAAATATAGTTCCATCATAATGTCCACTATGATAGGTGTTAAAATAATATTTAACAATCATCGTTTCGTGAGGCAGTAATTACCACCCACAGAAACAGTATGTTCTTTAACCATTAGACGGAGGTGTGTGTAAGTGTAGGTAGAATCCTTATCATAAAAACATCCTAGTATATTGACTAAACTGGTGTTATTATGGGATAAAATAATAAGAAGATAGTGGTGAGTTAAGAAGGAAAATAAAATAAAGAAACTCAACAGAAGGCATTACCTCTAAATTGGGTAACTCTTTTTGATTTGAGCCAAAGGCTTCCTTGGAAAGACTTCTGCCCAAAGTGAGGCTTCTAGGAGTAAGTGAGCGATGTGGATAGATAATATTAGTTGATTTTGGACGAGACAAGGGCTTGATAGGTGGTGGTAAGGGGGTAGAGGTGGGGGCCTTTTATAAGAGGGAGGAGGGTCACTTTTGGAAAGTCTTGAAATATTACTTTATTATAAAATGATTTTAGGATTTTAAAGGTCCCAAAATTATAAATGTTTTGGATAAGGTTATAAGGGTTCGAAATACACCCATCTAATAGGTTTTCAATAAGTGTAAGTCTTATATTTTACCTTATCATTTCATTTTATATAAATCATTCATTAATGAGGTAATCATGGTGTCATAAATAAATTTATTTATTTAATGTATAACAATTATACAAAAATACCATGATGTAGGAAATATTTTAGGATTTCAAATTACTATTTATATTCTAAGATTTAATTTATGTAGACAAAATTAAAATTGTTTTACTTAGGATATACAAACCTTTGTTATATTTCTCTTCTTTTTTTTAAAAATAATGTCATAAATGTAACTATCACACCCATGTGACTCCATGGGCCCTAAAGTTTGGTAAAAAGCTTCCCATGGTCGTCCATGACACATAGAAGAAGATTTGGACACATTTTGGGGTCATTTTACATTATTATGATATTTTTTTATTACCCTTAACTACCCGATTACTAATTAATCACGATAATTAAAGATAATTGTTGTCGTTACTTTTCATAATGTCCAAAAACAAAAGAGTCTTAATTAAATAATTTTCACCTTATGATTACAAATATGGAATTTATTTTTCCAAATTCCAAACACAAAAATGCAGAAATTAATTTAAAAATAATTCTCGTTGTCAAAACCAAAGACGGGTTTTTAAGAAGTAAAATTTATCCAAAGATTGACTTATTTTTACATCTAATTGAAAAGTAAAATTACTTACATTGAACAACATTGAATTAAGTGATAAAAACCTAATTTAGTTATGCTTTAATTCCAATTTAAAGGAAAATCTAACTATATAATTAAATTGGATGAAAATGCGCTTTTGAATTAAAATACTGTATTTTTCACTATTCATAAAAAATGAATATTATCAGAAAAATTCCAAAAATTCACCCTAAGCTATATTTGATATTCCAAATTTAAAAATGATGTCCATTTTACCAAATTAAAAACATAGAAGTTTCATTAATAAATTATATAGTTAATTCCTACTGTCAAAACCAATAGCGTGTTTTTAAGAAACAATATCTATCAAAAGATTGACACTTGTTTATGTCCATTTTCAAAGTGAAATTAATTATAATGACCACCATTGGATTAAATAGTAAAATTATATTATAATTAAACTTTAAAACCAATTAAAAAGTTAATCTAACCATAGAGATAAATTAGATTAAAAGGAGGTTTTGAATTAAAATATAGCATTTTTCACTATTCATTAAAAAATGAACATTATCGGAAAAATAAAAAAAATTACATAAAGTAAATTTTTATGTCTTGATTCTAAAGAAGGATTTTATTTTGTCAAATATAACATATAAAATTGTCAAAAAGTATATTTAAAAGGGGTTCTCCATCAAAAGGCGGTTAATCGACCTTTTAAAGAATATTAGAATATTTGTGCTTAAAACTGGATTCATTCGCATTTTAAGCCTCTAACATTTATTGGATAAATGTAAAAATAATTAACAAACATATATAATCACTTTTTAGTTATTTATATTCATTCCCTCCATTACAACAGCTCAGCGTTTACTACAATTTAAAATAATATTATTATATTATTAGTATGCAACGTAAGATTTCAAAGAAACATGTTGTTGCGTATCTAGTATGCTATCAAACATAAAATCACCTTTAACGTAAAATTAATATTTAATTCTAAAATATTATTAAATATAAAAATGTCATATTCATTATTAGCCTGGGATGTTACATCCTTCCTTGGTATAGGGTTTGACCAAGTTCAATCATTGTCATCGTCTATTCAAATCGTTCATAATGGTTTTAACAAAATGTGAATTATCCTAAGAATATCCTCTAATAGTGTCAAACTAGGTGTTTAGTAAGACATTTTTCATGCACCAGGTGATAATAAAGTCAATATCAATGTTCCCTCTTCAGATTTGTTACCCCAAGGTACATATATTCTAGAACCACATCCACTTGTAGTATCCAAACAAGTATGTATTTTCAGGAAAAACCTCATAATATCTACCTAAAAAACATTAGGATTTTATTCTATACTTATCATAAATTTATATCATATGGTTCTATTCCCTAATATTTTTTTCTTAAATTAAGTTCTCAAGATTTGTACTAAACTTCTTTTGATACAACTGTAGTGACCCCGACCCCAGTATCCTGAAGTCGGTTCATACTACCATTACATAAGCATAAGATACAAGGAATCACATCCTAAAAGACAAACTAGTTTAGTAGTCTTGGTAAACTAGATTGATACATGAGTCTCACATTACATTAGAATACAAAAATTACAACACATTTTTTGTTGTGAATAACTTTAATCGATATAGCTTACCCCTACATATCAGTCATAGTAAACTTCATTGAATCATAGGGAAAGGAAACAATATAATGGTGAGCTGAAATGATCAGTAAGGGTTGGGTAAAGTAGAATATTCCATGAATCAATTATCATAATCAACATGGAAAATTAAATCACTAAGAACACATGACATTAAATAAATTTATCAGGCAACAATAAATATTGAAAGCTAAATAACTAAAAACACAAAAAATTTATTAAATAAACTATAAATTAAATGAATCCATATATAATATCCTATGGAAAATATATTGGATAGTAATAACTAAAAACTCAATGAATTAAACGCTTAGATAATAGATTTCATGTCTCAGGTACATGATACCTCTACCATGAAATCCTTTCACAAGATGGTTTAAACTATAGATAAAAACCCATTTAAATATAGCTTAACTAATTTATCTCAAGAGACCTATCGATGAATTGAGGGGATATATAATATTAGGCCCCACCCATCACTATAGGTCTAAATCATTCATCATATATCAAATAATTTATTTAATTAATAAACATTCTTTCTTATCATTAAATATTTTTATTAAGTAAAGGATATAGATTTATCAGTATTTCCATAGTCAATCAAGTAAATTTCAATGTAAAACATTTTATGTAGAAATGATATAAAATTTAAGAAATAAGAATATCCATGATAAATAAAATTAATATTTATGATAAATTCAATTCCCAATTATCATAGGAATTTGAATATTTCAAGGGGAAGTTAATTACTCCAAAATTAAATAAGGATTTGAATGTTAATGTTATCCTTGGTAAAAATAATCATAAACCATACAGAAGAAGGATAAGGATCATATTAATAAAACATATACCCATTGGAGTAAAAGTAATATTTTTTTCATTTATGAATACAAATACCATGAAATTATCTTTAAAATCATTCATGAGGAAAATAACCTTTTCATTTTGAATTTTTTTTTGAAAATCCTTTTTTTTAAACTATTTTTAAAAAACTAAAATTCTAAAAAACATTTTTAAAATTATATTCATTTAAAATAAAATTTCATATTTATAAAATAATATTGAAAAAAAATTATTGTTCACGAGGGTTTTGAAATTTCGTTCATGAAATACACGTCAAAAAAAATCTTTTCACTTTTTTAGTTAAACCCAAATTTTCATTTTTTGTAAAAAAAAGATAAAGACCCCTTTGAAAGAAAATTATAGAGTAAAAATGGGTGAAAAATCCTTTGATAAATAATTTTAAAAATTTAGAAAAAAAAAATTAAAACATTTTTAGAAACAATAGTTTGGCATAAATGTATTTTCAATAGAAGAGGTAAATGAAATTGGATTTTTTATAAAAAACACTTTATAATACATTTTAAGTACCAAAGAGTGGAAAATAGTATTATTACATGAAAAAATAATTAATAACCAAAATATAATAATATTTATGGGTTTAATGAAAAATTATCCTATAATTTCCTTTAATAGAAATTCAAGTGTAAACAACACTGAATAAAATTAGATTTATGAAGTAAACCCTAGAAATATCCTAACATTGAAGAGAGAATAAACCAATGGATCGATTTTTTTTAAACTATAAATCCGCATAAATTTTTTTAAATAAAATAATATATATTCAAAAGTAGTTACATGTATAATAATATAATTTTAATGACTATGAAAAACTAATATAACCCAAAGAAATGAATTTGAATTATGAAATTGTTTACCACTTGGTAACTCTTAATTCAAATACCCTTACATGAAATAATTCAATTTTAAACATAAAAACACATGAATATTGAATTATTCATGATATTACATGTAAAATGGGTAGTATATACACCACATAATGGAAATTAAGTGCATAACATTTCAATATGCCTCAATGAAATGAAATTAAGACGAAATCCCTTACCATTTGGTATATTTTAAGTAAAATCCCCTTATCATGAAATAATTAAAATTAAAACATAAAATACCATGAATAATGAATTATTTATGAAATTACATGTCAAAGGGGTAGTATATATATAATATAATATAAATTATGTGTATAACCATACAATATGCCTTAATGAAATTAAATTGAGAGGAAAACCCTTACCTTATACTTCATTTTGGTTAAACATGATTTAACCTCATATATAGTAGATTTAAACATTTTATTAACTTAATACAGTTCCATATTGATATTTATAATATCATATATTATCCTTTTATAACATATTATTAACTATTTGTTAATAATTATTCATTATTTTCTTTGTTCCGGGTGTTAATTGCCTTGTTTTCTCATAAATGTTTTCTTATGAATGTTTGGGTTCTTGCATATATTATATTATTATATAATATCCAGAATAATAATCATGAAATAATTATCATATTTTTACAGGAATTTTACTTTTAAAATAAATAATTAATGATGGTTATGAAAAATGATGTATGTTACGATCATGGAGGCGGTAAACAGTACATACGCATGAGTAAAATTTCCATTTTTCAATGATCATTATGGAAAGAAGGTAAGTAATAATTTGTCATTATTTAATGATATTAAAATCATAAATATCATTTTATTTCTTTAAATTTACTTATATATATCATCCATGTGGTTTGCTGATGAAATGATAGTTACATCGCTTTATAAAGGCGGTAGTCCACAGGTGCATGAATGATGACATCATCTTTAAGTGTAAAAAATTAAAATTATAGATTACACATTAATAATAATGAATATTCTATAAATATAATAACTATTTAATTTATATTATTTATAATAATTTATATTCTATCTTATCACCTTTTATATAAAGCATTAGTGAAAGAGGAATTGCAATGCTTCGCGAGGCGTTAGTCTACCATACACACGAGCAACATTATTGTATCTTCTACAGAATGGAAAGTAACATGATATATATGATATAAATAATATATATTTATATCCAATGTTATAACTATATATTTTATAAATATCATATATATAATTTTTATACATCAACATACCAAACCTTGAGAGGTAGAAATGGAAAAACGGATGACATAGATTCGTGAGGCGGTAGTCCGCCTTACACATGAAGAATGATTTCATAAGACATTTAATGGAATTTGAGATGGTTTTAGGTGGTTACTTTATTATAAAAACATCCCATTATATGGAGGATAATGATGTTATAATATTATCTCATTATAAAAAATGGAGGAGGAAAAAGAAGTAAAATAAAGATGCACATTGAAGAACATTACCTCTTCTTCACGTATCCTCCTTGGTTTTGTAGTAAATACTTACTATGTTTGATTTCATCACAAAAATTTCTTATATTATTATGGTGGAAGATTGGAAAGTTCTTTGGGTAGTTTCTTTCCAAAAAAGGTTGTTTTAAGGTGTGAATATGAGAGGGCAGTGAGTGCCCATTTATAATTGAGGTGGAGTGGCATTCTTGTAAATACCCAAAAGTATTCACTATTGGAAGGTATCCCTTAGATCATGTGGCTCAAAAATATTTCAATGAGTTTAAGTGGTAGATACAAACCTAAAACACACAAAATAAATACATTTTTATCAGTTTATTCCATAGTCTTTAAGTTTACTGAATTTTACCCTTTTAGTTTTTACCACGGTAACTTGTATTTTTATATGCCTAGGTAATTTGTCCTTTAAGAATAAAATTAAAATGATATTTATTTTATAATTTAGAACTAAAAATTATAAATATTTAATAAAATTTATGAAATAATAATCTTATGTTTTTGTAAAAGTATTTTTAATACAAATGCATTTAATGCGCAGACAACATGTTAACCTTAATCGTGATAATTAATTTTAACTATTTACACTAATAATTATGTTAAAAAATTAAGTTTACCTTATTAGATAATATAAATTATTTTGATTCCAAATTTTTTATCCATTTTTCTAAATTCCATTCACATAATATCTAGAATTTAGTTTAAAATTAATCAAGTAGACGTAATGAGAAAGTTGGTTTATAAAGTGAAAATGTTAAACATTTTATAATGTTTTTATTTCAAAATTCAATATTATGATTATTAAAATGACCTAAATTTATTAATTTTTATAATATTTAAAAAAATTTACTTTAAAATCAATTAAAAATTTAATTTTACCTTATTAATAATTTAAACAAAAAGGTGTATTTCAATTCAAATTCAGTATTTGTCACAATTCATCAAAATATTAAACTTCTCAAAAAAGTTCCAAAAATTCACCCTAAGATAATTTTGATATTCATATTTCAAAAATTATTTTTATTTTATAAAATTATTTTTCTAAAAGTGGTCAATTTTAATTTCAAATTATATGTATCGAGCAAAATAAAACTGTCTTTAAGAAAAAATAATGTTTTTTAAAAAAAATTACTTTTTATTTTAAATGATTCTTATTATATTAATAATAAAATGATATATAGTAAAAGTTTTTAAAAATTATATTTTCATAAGTTATTTAATCATATTCTGTCCCACTATTCCAATGGCTATGTGATAATTTTCATATTAAGTAATAATATTAATAATGAATTATTTTTGAAGAAACTCATTGTTGAGTGAAATGAAAGCTAAATTCAGTGTTACATGCATCTCAAGATAAACATAGTGGACAATGTAACACAAGATAAAATCAATGTTTCATGTCACATGTGCTATCAAATAAAGTGTCCTTATTTTATTATTTTTGGGTGTTATAAAGGATCTTGTGACCCTATCCAAGATGGTGATGGAAAGGGATAAAATATTCTTGGAAATGAAATGGATATAAATGGGAGTAATAAATGGAATATTATCCTTCCTTTCCCAAAAAACTTCTTAACCATCCATTCATGAGAGGATCATGGAAGCCTAAAAAGATGGTGGGAAGTTATAGATGATGTTAGAAAATATTCCAGAGTTTTCTTTTTCTAATGATGGAGTTGTATTATTTAGAACTCTGATATGTGTACTATAAAAAATATAAATGAAGAGGGGACATTAATATGATGGCAATAGATCATCCTTCCCTATACGTTTATGATGTACAATGATGTATTGGAATATGAAGAAAAAATAATAATTTTATAACATGAAAATAAAGATTGTATAATTAATATCATGAGGCTTGGTATGCTAAAATGTAAATTCTAAATAATATAATTATAAGGGTCTAATTCATATATTACCCATAGTAGTATGTAAATTGGAAAACATAACCATTGATTTCATTATAAGAGTCCATAGTAAATCTAAATTTAATAACACCATTGAGTGGTAGTCGATCACCTTAAAAATCTAGTGACTTTTATTTCTGTCGAGTATTTCTCTCTTGGGAATCATTATAATATATAAATAATAGATGTTTTAAAAATTCATAGAGTACCACTCTCCATTTTATTTGATGATAATATTAGTTTTACCTTGAGGTTTTACCTTGAGGTTGAGGATAATAATTCATTAAGTGTTTGAAACATGCCTGAGCTATATTACATCTTATCATTATCAAACAGATAGTCACTTTGAAATAACTATTCAAACACTAGAGGATATGATAAGATCTTATTCAATATATTCTCAATGTCACTGTGATCAGTACCATCCCTATTTGGGTTCTATTATAATAATAGTTTTTATTATAGATTTCAAATGTCACATTTTTTGGCTCTATATGGGAAGAATTGTTCGACTCCAACATACTAAGATGTAGTCAAAGGGAGGAAGCTGATTGGGCATGATATTATTCAAAATATGGTATATAAGGTTTAAAACATTTAACATTTTATGAAATCTACAAAAAAACTATTGAAAATCTATGAAGAAGGTATTCTAAGAGACATTGAGTTTTAGATCATATGTAAGGTGTTACTTTTTAAATTATTGTGGAAGAAATTAATTGGGTTTAGAAAGAAGGTAAATCTTATTCCTCGATACAATAGACACATTGAGATATTTGATCACATCAAAGTTTTGAAATATTTATTATAACTACCACCTAACCTATCTCAAGTATTTGATGTATTGCATGTATCCCTCTTAATTAAGTACATAACAACCCCCCTCACATGTACTAAATTTAGAGGTGTTACCTTTGGAGAACAATATTCAATACAAGGATAATCCGTTGAAAATCATATATCATAAAAAAATATGAAGTAAAACCACACACTGGGTCAAAGTAATGTGAAGGAACTAAAAGATTGAGGTGGAAACATTGGAACAAGAAGAGGTGATGAAATAGATGTACCCTCATTTTTTACAGAGTATGAAATGAAATTTTGAGGGTGAAATTTCTAAAGGGAGGATAATGAAATGAACCAAGATTTTATAATTGAACTTCCCTTCTAAATAAATAAATTTATTATTAAGTTATTTATTTATAGGAAGCACATAAACTATATTTCATTAGTATTTTTAGACTATTATAAAATATATTCATAATATTGTTGTTCAGGATTAAAATACCACTAAGAATCATAAAAGTTAATAATTTAGTAGTTCTATAGTGATTTCTATGAAGAGTATATATTAAGGGTTATAATAAATTTTAATTGAAAAACAATGAATAATAGAATACCTTGAAAATTAGTATCGTACCCTATAAATCTAATTTATTTAAGCATTTGAGGGAGATGGAATCATTGAACTTTACCCTTGACCAATCCAAAGATAAGATTTTATTATTAAAACTTGAGTGAAACCATTTACTATAGAATTTAAATCTCATAAAGATCACTACCCCTACTATATTCACTAAACCACCCCAATAATATACCACAATCGAACACCTTACCCATATAGTGTATACAAGTTTAATAAGGGGTTATGTATCTTAACCCAAGTAGATTGAATTGTTATATTTATTTTTAATAAAAAAATTATTATATTTATCCCTTTAATTTTTAATTTATATATATGAGTATATAATATGTTTGATAAAAATTATATTTTTATATGAATAAACCAAAATTGTATTTTTGGGAAATAATTTGTTTCATTTAAAACACTCTTTTGATAAATTCATTATTTTTTGAAATAAATGGGCTTTCCATTAAATATAATTATTAAATAATATTAATTTGAAAAAATGATAATAAATTTTAAGGAATTATAATGTATTTTTTATAAGGTTTATTAAGACATTAGCATCGTAGAAACTAGTGTTTTCCAATATATAAGAATTTTACATTACAACATTAAATTTTCATTTGTTGAAAATTATTTTTATAATATAATACTTATTTTTTAATATAAGATTTTGATTTTAACCAAAATTTAATACTTATTAATTTTCAATGAAAACCTAATATTTAGGTAAAAATTAAATATGATGTAAATATATACAATGTATTATGATCTAATAATTTCCCAAAAGTGATATATTAAATACTATAAAGGGTATAGAAAACAAAAAATGGATTTTACCTATAAAATAATGTGATTTTGAAGTTATTTAATTAATTTTAAAAACCTATAATGAATACTACAAAACCTTTATTATATTTTTAAAGGTTTTCCAAATAATTATTTATGAACATGACACACTTCCACAGTAGTAAGAGTATTAATTTGAGGAATTTGGTTATTAGAATAATAAAATATTTGAAAACACTCCTCCATTATAGGAATCCTTGGTGATTAGTTTGATCCAAATAATATGTATATGTGTCTTGAGTGATGATGTTCTTGAAAAAAAAGATTTTTATGATAAAAGTAATGATTTTGGATGTTCCTCACCATATAGGTCCTTGTTTATAACCTTTTCTTGATATATTGATTTTTCTTAATAACCCAAGCATGTTATTTTTATCAGGCAAATTTATGTATGGACTAGAGACCTATCTTTCTTATGACTATATGTCTATGTTTATACTATTGATAATTTTTTTAATATCCCTTACAATTAACTTCCATGATATATATTTTTTATGGTATTGAGTATCAATATAATGTTTTCACTAGGTATCAAGATAATAAAGATTATTTGTATTGGTTGGATGGTGTTTGGAAGGGGAGTGTGATGTTGGGATTATGGATATAGACTATGGCTCATTTGATGGTATGGTTCAAATCAAAAAAATGCATGTTGATTCCAGAATATAGAAAAGATATGGAGAGAATCTTTTGGCTTTTGACGAAGTGATAGAATTCTATGCAGGGGTGATGTGTTATCCAATTTTTCAAACATATAGGGTGGTACATACCACCATCTGAGGATAGTGACCACTTTCGGGGTGGGGAAAATAGAGTTTTAGATAACGATCATTGTAAGGGATGGGAATACGATGTTCTTTATAACAACCACTATTAAATTGGAGAGTTTGTCATTATTTATAATAACTACTGTCAGGGTGGGGCATGTGGTGTTTCCCATAATACAGTACTTATTTTTAATAATATGTATATCCATACTGACATTATGTTGAAAGATGTGGAGTTGGGGTTTTTGGTGTCATGGTTAGACAATGATTACTCCACACATATGTGGCTGTATATATATTTGATCCTTTAATTTTATTCGGACATAAATAATTATATATTATGTGAACTTATGTTAATGAAACATTGGTGGTGTCTTATGGGGTTTATAACTCACAACCTCAACCTATATCTTGGTGTGTATATAGATTTCCTTACATGGGATTTATTGAAGTGAAATGGCCCTATGATGGGAAGTTGGGGAGATTGAGTCTTGAAATCAGAGGTGATTCCAGAATAGAATTCATACTATTTATTTTTTATTTTCCTTTTTCCATACTTATATACTTTTGATTGGGACTCCACACTAGGAGCCTATTTATTTTTAGTGTTTAAGGAACATGTACCATTAGATACTTTTTTCTGTAATATTTTTTACTCTGAGTAGTTAAAATTTATTGATATTATTAAATCAAGGATATGATATTGAGGGTATATTTTACCCACTAGAAGTCTTCAGAACCTCACTGTTATTCAGTAGCCTCTTGTATACGAGGAGGTGCACATGAGTTCATGATGTTATCCAACTCAGACCTAGTGATTCGAGTTAAGATACTTGAATAAAAACAAGGATAAGTATGGTTGTTATAAATTGAAGGAAACATGATAGTTCCAATTTTTAATTATCCATATATTGAAGTATGATTTATTGCTAGTGTGACACTCTAGAAGTCAAAGTTTCAACCCTCTGCTGAGGTTTTGATCTCAACTAGAATTGAAGAAGGAGATCACAATAATGTAAATTAAATGGAGCATAAAATCAGGATCCATGATGAAAGAGAATTCTCATTAAAAATAGATACATAAATTATATCCTTAAATTTTTGAATAACTCTCTCAAGTCAATAAACTATCCAAGGATTGTGTCTAAGAATTTTGTAAAAGAAAAGAAGAGGCATTTCACCTTATATTATAAGAGTGCATTTCCTAAACATTTTGAAACACATATAATGTGTAGTGTCATATTCTATTATATTGAAACACAGTTTTTGTATGCTCATTTGAATATATCATAGTGATGAACTAAGTAATATAATTATCTCTTATATAATTTACCTTTTGTATCTTTACTAATTACTCAATTTGAACAGTGTAATAATAGATTAATAAAGAGATACTAAATGTATTCTTACTAAAATGAGAATAATATCCATATCACAAAAAGTATAAATAAAAAATAAAATGATTCAAATTAGTGTGAACTCAGATTAACCTCCCCCTCCCTTTTATGTTGCATCAGGTCATCTTGTCCCAACACATTTAAATACATATAACTATTAAAATAAAAAGTGATTATCTCTCATAAATCACACATAAATACAATTCAATTCACTTAGAAGGAACTTCCTAAGTATTGATTCATCGTACCTATTCCAATACATATAATTATATATGATCAAAATAATATTTTAAACATATACATACATGCATATTTAACCTTTTGATTCGTGGACTCATTTTACCCCAACAGATGCTACCAAAACATTCATATCCAAATCTTACTCTTATGGATTGATATGTAAGACTTGTGATTCCACTCTAGTAAACAAATTGTTAAACTATTTAGTGATGAAAATTATATTATTTCATAATAATATAATTATAAAAAAAATAAGAAAATAAGATTCAATATTATAATTATAACTAGTGTGGAAGAATGAGTAAAAATATAAGGATACGCTATAATCATGAATTATAGAGGATAATAATCTTAAAAATTAAAAATATATATCATGAATTTTTATTCTAGAAATGAAAATAAGTGATAGAGTAGACATGTTATAAGGACTAAGTGAAGGATATGACTGATTTTAGAAATTAGAATGAAGTGTATAAATAAGGGATAATCTCATTATTTATAGGGTATGGTAAGCATTAGATTGTAATAGTTGGGAATATGACCCTTTCAATTATTATATTACCATTATATAAAAAAATACAACAAAATTATTAAAATTAATTTAGTAAAAATATAGTTAATAAGAATAATAATTATATATTTTTCAATGAGACGTAATATAATTACCCATATGTCCTATATTAAAAAATCATTTATTAAAATAGATTTTTCAAACTTTTACTTCCAAAAGGTGGATTTTTAAAAAAATTATGATATTTTAATTATTAAATATATAATATAAAGAAAAACACTTATCAAAATTACTTCAAATTTATAATCAACATGTTGAAATTAGCTAATTTTGATTTTTTGTAAATCATCTCAGAAAGTAAAATTTTGGAAGAATTGTAAAAAAACAATATGTGTATATAGTAATATTTTTGACAAAATTAAAATTTAAAAAGGGTGTAATAAATATTAAAATATATTTTTCAACTAAAAAAATCGATTAATTAAATTAATGTATTTTAAAATAATATAATTAATTTTCCAAACTAATAAATAAATGTTAAAACACTAATATATATTTTAATATTTTAAAAACCGTTCATTATTAATAAATGACATTCCAATAAAAAACATAATATATTTTATTTATTTTTGGTTCTTAAACCTTTTAACTATAAAAACAAGACCCAAAATGTAAAATAATCTCATTTAAACCCTTGAGTGGGAGAATGATTTTCAATTATCCATAAACTAAAGTCCAAGGCCATTGTTCAGAAATTAATAATGAATTATCCTTAATTATAAATAAATACCCACTCTGCTTCACATTTCAATCCACTCCAAATCTATATCATCCAAAAATTTAATTTATATTGACTTTTCCTTCAAAATAAATAATTCTTGTCATAATTATTTATAGAATATAGTTTAAACAAATACAAAAAAAAATATTTATTTCATTAAATGAGAAAATTGTGTTTAATAAAATAAATATATCCATTAGAGTTGAAAATATCACAATATGTAAATAAACATAAAAAAATAAAATTATAATAATTGTGAAAATTTGGATCATTTTGATCCCCTATAATAATCACAGTGATGAATAACACTATTAAAAAATACATATCATTCATAATCCAAGAACATTTTAGAAAAGTAAAATTTAGAACCTTGGGGTAATTTAGTTGAATGGTGAAAGAAGGAAGGAAGATTTATTTACAATAAGCAACATGACTGTTAGAATAGTGTCTTGATCATTGGAATAGTAACATGACTATAAGGAATAATAGCCTGGCCATTAAGAATAGTAACATGATTGTTGGAAAAGTAAAATGACCTCAAATGAGTAAAATTTCTGATAAATAACATTTTTCATGATTAATTTAAGAAAATATAAATATTATAATGAAGTAAAATAAATATAAATAATGAAAACTCAAAGAAATTATAATCACATTTCTAATAAAAAATAACATATTTCATAAAAATCATAATAATGTTTTAAATAATTTAAATTAAATATGATATAAATTTATTTTGATAAAATGAATTTAATTTTTAGAATTATCATCTCAAAATTATCTTAGGTATATTTTTTTAATTTCCTGAAATACATTAATTTTAAAGAGAACAATAAAAATAACATTTTTATATAACTTGTTTGTTTAAATTACATCATTAAATATGTAATTATGACATAATAAATACTATAATTTAATAATCTTGGAAAAAATATTTTATTAAATATAATTATTTATAAAATTTAGTTTCTGAACCTAAAAATTATATTCCAATGTCTAAATTCCAAAGTATTAAATTTAAAATAATAATTTTTTCCACATTATTTTTTATTAAACTAATAAATTATGTTTATAAATGGTTTTAAAGTAATAAATACATTTATTTTAAACAAAACATAACTATTAGTGTCCATTTAACTATTATAAGTTTTACCTTGAAAATTATATTTTTTTCAATAATATATACTAAAACACCCCTCTCCTCAACTATAAATACCCCCGTACCCTCCCCCTATAAACCCACTTCGAATCTACTTACAAAATCCAAATCTTTACCCAATTACCACCACTTATTATGCTTATAATTCTTGTTTATGTTCTGTGGTTATCAAACTCCATGATTTAATAAAGTTAAGGGTCATAAAAAAGGAACAACTTTATGAAATTGGTAATGTCCTTTCATCTTTTCATTTCATTTTAATTTTCTAATCCCCTATCCTCATATTATTTTCTAATCCAAACCGTATAAAAACTAATAAAAATTATGTTAAAATTTTCTTGATTATTTCAATGTATATTTGAAATTATTATTTATAATATAAAAATATAATATATATCTCATACATCCTTTTTTGATAATGTCCTGTCAACTGTCAATTAACAACCCATGCAGTCATTTCCAACTCTATACTTATCACAAAAATTATTAATGATTATAATAAATTATTTATAATATATCAACTTATAAATTAATTTATTTGAAATCATATATATTAAATCTTAATAATTTATAATAAGTAATAAATAGTGATCATTAAATCGAATAATGATGATAAATTTTACGGAATATATGGTACCAAATAATTTCAATTTTAAGAATGTATTTTAAGGAATAAATATTGAATGATTATAATTGAAATTTTTTGAATAAAATAAATATAATTCACTTCTATTTTTAGGTTTTAATAAAACCAAATTCTTTGTACTAGAGGTATAAAAGTGATGAAATAAATCAGGATCTATTGTAAGGGGATTCTTTCACCCAACTCGTTATTTTTTGGGTCATATTCTCTTTCACGGTATTTTATATGTGGATATTTCTCAAATGTCAATAAAATATACATTCACTATTATTTCCTGATCTATTTTATAAGTATATATATGTTTCTATTTTATTGAAATTATTTCTAAGAAAACTATAATAATTTTTCAAAAAAAGGCATTGTTTTTTCAAAACCTCTCTTTGAATCCTCTTGAGTTATTTCTTCTTCATAGAAAAATGATATTTCATACCATAATATGAAATCTTGAATTCATTTATAAACTCTAATGGTTATTCTTTAATGTATAATTTATGACACCCTTATAAATCACATTCCATTCTATGGGATTGTTTCATGATTAATATTGTTATATGTTCTCATTCCATGTGGCATGCATGATCATAAGCAATTTATGAGTTGATAGGTGGACCTAAAATTATATATCCCTCTAAATCATTAGCTAATGTGTAATATCTCATGAAATGTTGTGTATTATTCATGAACTTGATTATATAATTTACACAATTATTATGTTATAGTTTATACCCACATGTTATGTGTCAAAATGCCACTAGGTTTTTTCACAACTATGTTTGGTAGTAGACCACTATGATATTATATTTCATTATTATGAATACACCACATTCTCTTCTATTTTCAAATGCTTCCATGATGCTTATTATTACAATCCCATTATTATGATATTATTGTATTGATTATGCTCACCATTTTACTATTGATTTTGGTCTCTTTTCTCTTATATTTTATCCACCCCATTACTATAATTTTATCTCATCCATTTTTTTAAATTATATCCTTAGGTGATTAAATGTACTGAGGAGAACATGATAGGTTTAGCAGGACTATGTAGAAGGGATTAAACAGTTTTTATTTTTTATTATGTATATGTGATATAGAGACTTGATATTCCCATGATTCTAAATGTTTCATTCCTAGAATGTGTTACACTATGTTACATATCTCAAAAATAATGTAATAGTCATGTATGAAAAAGGAGGGTCACGATAGTTGGTATTATAAAATGGTTTTGTAAATTTTAGAATCACGATTAGAAAATGTTAGTGAGAATTCTATGGATAAATATAAATTTTATTTGAATCATCTTGAAGTTTTGGTAAATTATAATATAGTTTTTATTCATATAAATAAATCATTTCTATGGACACTACATGTGTATGTGGATCTAGCAGAGATATGCCTAGGTTTAATAACTATAAAAGGGATTATTAGGTATTAACTTGACTTGTACTTAGTACATGACAAAGAGTCTTTACTATACACCTGGTTTGAAACTCTTGAGAGATATTCTTTAATTAATAAATATATATATAAAAACCATTATGATGAATATATATCCAATGTAATAATTTCATTTAATGTTAGATAAGATTAATGTACATAATTCTAGAATAAATGTTTGAGAATAATGTTTTGTTAAATATAGGGACATTATATTTATGACTTTATAATTGATTAGCATGAAAATAAATTTTTTATTACTACATTATTGACAAATTTATTTTTCAAAACATTTATATTTTATAAAATTATGGTATTTAGGAGGAACTAGAGCTTCCACCCATGTGGGGAACACTTAAATTATTGTCCGAATGAAATTACCAAGGCAATGGGAGGTGGATTTCAAAACATAATGTTGTTAGTTACTAAAATGTCTCAAGTTATATACAATAACCTAAAACTTGTGGAATATTCCCCTTTTACCATGAAGGATAAACTATCCATTTAGTCCTTTATACAGTAATTACCGCCATTGTTTAGAGGATCATTTGATCCACTTGTCGCAAAAAAATGGGTTAACTAAAGGGAAAATATATTTTCTATGTTTTACTATTCATATAATGATAATGTTAGCTTGGTAGTGAATCATTTAATTGAATATGTTATCAATGGTGGGAATTTGTAAGGAATATGAAGCTAAAAATGAAATGTAAGAAATGGAGTGGGATGAAATTTATAAGGTATTTCATAATATTTATTTCCATCAAAATATTCTAAAAATTACAGAGAGAATATTCCTAGATATTTATAAAAATTAGAGTAAATATTTCAAGTATTACAAGGAAAATATGATAGGGTCTATAAGATATGACTCATGTTTTCTTATCAATAATGATAGAGAAATAGATAGATTAGTTAGTGGTTTAAAACCAAATCTTTAAAATTATGTAGCTATCAGAGACTTTGTGAGTTATTAATAAGTGCTATGATGCACTCTAAAAATATATTTGGAGTTTTTAAAATGGTATCTTAGATATGGATATAATAAGGGTGTAATGGAGTTTCATGAAGTGGGATTAAATTTCAAAGGTTTAAATAAGATTCAACCACCCACATGTAATAAAATGTGAACGAAGCATCACATAAATTGACACAAAGGGAAAAGGAAATTATTTATGTGTGGGAAAGAGTATAATAAATATTATGAATATCAAAGAGACATGAAAAATTCATCCAATGTGATAGAGTAAAAGAGGGAACCTCCCAATTCCTAAACCATGGTTCAATGCTTCAAATGTAAGAATTAAGTGAACTATACAATCTATTCCAGTAAGCCACCAGTCTTTTAGGGTAATAAAAATAAACAAGAACCAAAGATGAGAAAGCAATGGAAGTCATATTGCATCACCACTGTTGAGGTGGAGAATTATAAATTAAGTTATAAAAGGTACACTTCTTATTCACTCAATACTTTAAAATGTTTTATTTTATTATGGTTCTATACATTCCTTTATATCCTGCATGTTTTATAGAACTACTAAATCATATCAATGATACCTTGATATATATATATATAAATCCATAAAAAATCCTAGCTATTTCATAATTAAAACCTATTTGTTGTAATCTTCTCTAGTAATCATATGTAGGATGATTCCACTATGGAATATCATAATAATTCCATTGGTGGAATTTATTATTATACTAGGCATTAATTCAATATCATTATATTGATCTCGTGTAAACTATTAAGAAAAGGAAGTATCTTTCTATATTCTAAACCATATTAAGATACTATACTAGTGTGATGAAGATAGGGAATCTCATGTTGAAAACCCCACAATGTTGGGGGTGTTGATACCTATTGATGATGCATATATTTCACAAATGTCTATGTCAAATGAAATAATAAACCTTGAGGAAATTCCTATTGTGATGGAATATAATATTATATTTACTGAAGAGTTTCCTAGAGTCCCACAAGATCTTTCGGTAGAGTTTTCAATTGAACACATTCTAGGAGCCACTCTAATCTATAAAATCTCCTAAAGGAAGATCCCAATCAAACTAATGGAGTTAAAGAATCAGCTTAATAAAATTTGGAAAAAGGGAATAAAGTCCCTAGTGCATCATCGTGGGATGCACTAGATTCCTTTATCATGAAAAAGGTTGAGTCTATGTGGTTTTTCATTTATTACCTAGAGCTCAACAATATCGTTGTAAAGAACAAGTATCCCCTTACAAGGATTGATGACTTGTTCGATTTATTTCAAGGAGCTTAGTATATATCAAAGGTGTATCTTCATTCTCGATATAATCATATAATGGCGAATAAGGAATATATTCATAACTCTTCCATCCATAAAATGTATAGACGCTATGAGTTCATATTTATTCCCTTAAAACTTAATAATTTCTATATAATATTGATGGATTTGATTAATAGAGATTTTAGATACAATTTTGACAACTTTTTTGTAGTATTATTTGAAAATATTCTCATTTACTCCAAGACAAAGGAGGAACATGAAGACCACATAAGGATTATGTAGTAGACATTAAGAAAGGATACATTATATGATACAATCAACAAGTGTGACTTCTAGATACATCACGTCACATTATTAGGGAACATAATCATGAGTGAGTGAATTTAATTAGACCCTTCAATGACAAAGGTAACTTAATAATAAATTAGAACCACTAGTGTAATAGATATCCATAGTATTCTTGGATTATCTTGGTACAGCTGATGATTTTTTATTAATGAGTCATGATTTTTTTCATACTATCTAAGATAACATGGAAAAGGTTGAAGTATTTCTTAATGGATAAATGTGAGGAAAACATTAATAAGATCAATAAGAGACGAATAAATGAACCTAAACTCACACTGCTCTCAAATATAGTAGTTTTTATATATATAATTATTCTTATAATAAATTCATGGGATTTATACTCATGGATAATGATAAAGTGATATACTATACCTCACAAAATTTTATGATCTGTGGTAAAAACTAGCCAACACATGACTTGGAGTTGGATATAGTAATATTTTCATTGATGATTTTGTGGAACTATATCTATGGTGAAAAGTGTGACATATATATTGATCATAGGATTATAATTTATATAATCACATAGAAATAAATCAAAATTAATCATTGAATATTAGTAGAGATTATCATGTTTTATGATTATTCTAATCACTACTATCCTAGAAATGAAAATAAGGTTTTTAATGATATTTGAAAAAATAAAATGTTATACTATACCTGATGTGGATTGAGAAATACCCCATATTTATTGATATGTAATGGATGGATCTAGAAATCATAAAGGAAAGAAATAAATCCTATATTTTCTAGATTATTTCCCAACCATCTATAAAAATGAAGATCAAGACGGCACGAAGGGGTGATTTAGGGCATTAAAAGATGATGATAAGGGTAATTTTCATGAATTCGACATCAAAAAATATTGTATAATTATGTTATCAATATGATTTTTTGGGTCTTTATTACTTGTGATAAAGAAAGTGATATTGGATAATGTACATAAATCATCATTATCCATACATCCTATAATTACAAAGATTTATTTCGATCTTAAAGAGTACTTCTGTTGAGAAATGTGAATAAGTGAATTGATAAGTACACCTAAAAGTGATTGGTATGTTAGAATGATAAATCACATTGATAGAAGTTCAATTTGATGATGTATCCATTTACCATTCCTACATGTAAAAGGGAGAACATAGCTATAGACTTTGTCACCTGTATCCTGATGACATTTAAAGGAATCATTTCAATAGTGGTTGTGGTGGATTGACTCACAATGACTACCCGCATTATTTTAATTAGGGAAGATATATCTCTTCAAAATATTGATAGGATATATAGAAAATTTGGTTAGGATTCATGGGGAAATATAATTAATTGTATCTAACCCTAATCCAATGTTCACCTCTAAATTTTATAGAATTCTTCAATATTATATAAAAATGAATTGAATTTTAGTTTAGTATATTACTCCCAAACTACTATCTAATCTAAAAGGACCATTAAAATAGATACCTAGACATAACTTAAATAGATATTATATCATTTTTTTTAATAATCATTATATTAAATAAACGCACACCTGAGGATCATAATAGTGTAGTGTATTTGGAAATATGGAAACATAAACATTGGTCTATAAGTGAGCTATATCATATCAAAAACACTTTCTACACAAATAGAATCCGACTTAGACATATCATACATAATACATATATTTATAACCGGGATAAAGAAAATATAATAAAGGCTGATCTCAGATGCTCAATAAGGGTAAAAAAGGTAGATAAGTAAGCATAACACAAACATAAGGGTATGTGAAAATGAGCATAACATTTTAAAGACATACCCTTCATATCAAATATCATAATCATGAATCATGGAATAAATATTTTTAGTTCATAAGACATTAATCTTAATGAAATAGAATAATATAAACCATGATATCATAACATTGGCATAAGTAATGGAATTTTTGGCATGCACCTAATCATAGAAAATAATTTCCATATGGGTCAAGGTTCACTGTCATGGACATCATAGTGGAAAATTTTCAATATTGTACCAAGTTCACTGGTCATTCTTTCCCTAACATACTGAACTAGGTTCAATCCTCATTCCATACAAGTCTTTTTGTACCAATCTCCCTCCCCATTTGATCCTCTTCTATCTAATGAGATATTTAAATCTCTACCCAATTCATTAGAGTGAGATATAGTTACCACCCATCAAATATTGTAATCATACATATATATGCCACAAGATAATAAAAATTAAACATATTATAACCCATAAAATGAAATGGTTATAAAAAAAAATTCATCATATCATAGCTATGAAAAAGATATAGGTATGATAATCATTTCATCATAGAATAACCTGTGAAATGTTTTCATAAGAATTTTATCATGGTATAACCCATGGAAGAGAAATGGGTTTCATAAAAATCATTAAATAAAAACATAAAACATTATGATAATTAATATTAATGGTATCTAGGGATCATATTCTCTCTAAGGAATAGGTATAACCAACAGATGTTATCTTATATGGAAAATAATTTCAAAAAATCATTTAAAACATTTCTTGAGTAAAATTTACTTTCCACTTTGAAAAACATTTTTTAAAAACATAAAAAAATTGAAAGATATTTTATTTTAAAATAACTTTGAAAAAATATAATGGAATCTTTTATGCAATTGTTTTCCTTGATGTTGAAAAATTCCATTCATGTCATACATGTTAAAATAATTTTTCGTTTCTCATTTTCAATAAAATATAAATGGGTGAGGTTTTGGATAATTAAATGAATATTCCTTTCAAAAAAACTTTTTAAAAAGTAGGTAATAGATAAAAATTTATTTTAAAAATAATAATATTTTATTAAACCTTTTTTTGAAATAATTTTTAGAAAATATGGTTTTCAAAGAAAATGGATTTCCAACCGAAGAGAGAAATAAAGTCTGATTTTCATAAAAACATTTTCTAAATTTTCTTATGAACCAAAGTTTGGAAAAAATGGAAGCCTTAATTTAAGATATCATGAATAACTTCAAGATAATAAAATTCAGGATAATTATTGAGATTTAATCATGATTTTTCAACATTGGAGACTTAATCATAAATAATCCCGATAAATGATGAGATTGTAATATAAAATCATTACCACTTTGGTAAACTTGAATCATGAACCCCATGAATGAAGAACATAAAATGAAACCTAAAATTAATGTGGATTAATATATTAATGATATTCCATTTCAATGGAGTTGTATATACAGATTATGAAATAATATAGGTTCATAACACAATGTACGTCTCAAAGATAGAATACTGAGGTAAAAAATGCCTTACTATTTGAGTAACTTTTGAATAAAAATACATGTACAAGAATAAAATAAATGGAAAAATTAATTATTGTTAAATTATTTAGACTCATGATATATAATTTTCCAAGAGAAATATATAATCCAAAAAAAAGAAACATGAGGTGAATATGGAATAAGTCTCCCAAAAATAAATCGGAGACTTGAAATCACATTACTGTATGTCTTGAATTCTGTCATATTCATTAAAAAATTATACATAACAAATATAAGTTTATTATACATCTATCACAAAACCATATTCATATATATCATAACATATTTGATTTTATTATCAATATATATTAAATGTTTATTAACAATTCCATGTTAATGTTATGTTTTGGGTAATAACTCCTTTGTAATTTGTATGTGTTTTGACATTTTATTCTTGGTACATTTACATAAATCATGATTTAAACATATCCAGACTTTAAAACGAGACAGAAATATCATATATATTCATTATATATGTATTTAAAGTAATCCATAAAATTTAATGATAATAAATGAAATTTATTTTTCATGGAGAGGGTAGGACATATATTTACGCATGAACGTTGTTTTTCATTTTACTATCGGTTTGAATAAAATAAAATAAAATGATATATTATAATTATAGAATAATTTTTATTTCATAAATATAATATATGTTTATTAAACGCATCCTTAATAAATTATATGTAAAGTGTGAATGAATCACATCACTACTTGAGGTGGTAGTCCACTATACAAATGAATGACGTTATCATTTTCTCAAAAAATGGAAAACATAAAGGAATGTATGATATAAAAATTATAAAAGGATAATAATATTATAAATATCATAAATATTAAATATAAATAGTATTTCCATCATTATTCCAAACCTTAATAGGTGTTATTTGAAAAGTGAATGACATCAGTTCGCAAGGAGGTAGTCCACCGTATACACGAACGATGATTTCATAACCCTTTTAGTGGAAGTGTGTGTGGTTATAGTACATACCCATAAAATAAAAACATATCATTATATGGATGAAATGAGGTTATTATATAATCATTATATAATAATAATTTAAGGGGTTTGAGGAAGAAATAAAATGAAAACGTTTTTTGATGAATGTTACCACATCTTCAGGAATCCTCCTTAGGTTTGCACTAAAAGTATTCCTTGGTTGGCCTTATATCCAAACTAAGGATTCTAGGATTAGATAAGTTAAGTGGTGAAGTGATTTTGGTAGTTATTTTATGAACCAATTGGTTTTTAAAGTGTGGAGGTAGGGGCGAGGGTGGCCTTTTATAAGGGAGGTGAGTGGTGTACTTTTAATTTTTTGAAAGAGTGAATTCCACCCACATTTTTTTCATGTTACCTAGAAAAAATAATGGTAAAATCTTGATAATATATTGGATAAGATGAAATATTTCCATAAAATGGGTTTCTTAAATGTTTTGGGTCATTTTTACGCCTTATATTATATGTTTAACCACTAAGTAAACGTGTAATTACCATAATCACTCAAATTAATTTTAATTATATTCACTAATCACTTTGTAAAAAATTAAATTTCACCATATTAGAAATTAGAAATTATTATTATTACAAATATGGAATCCATTTTTTCAAATTATAATCACATAAGTGTCAGAAATTAATTTAAAATGAATCTCACATACATTAAGAGAATGTTGGTTTTTAAAGTGAAAAATGACCAAAAGTTTAAAAAGTTGTATAATAAAATTCAATATTAAATTTATTAAAATTACCTAAATTGGATTTATTTATTTATTTAAAATTTAACTAGTTACACTTTAAAATAAAATTCAAAATAAAATTTAACATTATAAATAAATTAAAAGAAAAGGTAGTTTTTAATTAAAACATAATATTTTCACTATTTATCAAAAAATAAAAATTTTCAGAGAAACTACAAAAAATAACCCTAATATAATTTTGACATTATGAATTCAAAACTGAATTTTGATTTATTAAATTAATTATCTAATATTTCAAAATAATAATTTTATTATTGTTCACAATATACCTATAACAATTTTTTGAGAAAATAATATATGATGACTTTACTGAAAATTATGTATTTTATTACCAATATGTTTATTTTATGTAAAATAATTATAATAAATATTTAAAAAGTATTTTTTACTATCCATTTAAAAAATTCTGATGGATAGGTTATAATGATTGAGTTTATTTGAATATATTAACACTATGTCATTGTTTTGTTAAAACTCAGTGTCATGTGTTATGCAAGCTAACCGAGTGTTGCATGTAGTGAAGGATAACCCAGGGTTACATGTAATGTAAGATTAAAATGGTGTTTCATGTAATTAAACCAATAAATTAAATTAAATTTATTTAAAAAAAACATAAAAACTCATATTGTTATATTTTACCCCTTTAAAATTAATTTTTACTTGGAAATTCATCACTCTGATACAAACAAGTAAGGATACTTTTGCCACATCATATCAAAAAGTTCCCATTTATCTTCCTCAAACTAGTGGTTTCACCATAAAAATTTAACTAGATGAGTGGTATTATTTCATATAATATTCTTCATATGATCTAGAATCACCATCGGTTGTTCCACATAAGAATGATCTTTCACCAGTGGTATGACTTATGAGTTCATTTGTAATATCCCGAACCTGGGAGACACTAATTGATGCCTCGATATATGTTTCCACATGATCTCAAGAACTCTACCTTATACACCAGAGGTTTTCAACTAGCAGTGAGGGTCTAAAAGTCATGTGGTGAGACTATACCCTCTTACCATAGTAAGACACAACAGAAAATAAATAGAAGATAAGAAACAACATGGAATGACCAATAAACATGCATAAATAAATCTCTCCCAAAACATGGTACAAACCACAACCAATAGTAAATATTTCATATCATTCTACAAAGCCAAGTGAACAAAACCCAAAATGAAGAAAAGAAAAAAAATCCTGAAAATAGTCTTGAATCCAAGTCCTAAACCTCATCCATGTACCTATCAAGCAAGACTCAACTCCTAGGAACATTGCCTTTTCCCTTTTCTTAGACATTATTCATGAAATATTCCTGAGTACCCAACAACGGCCTGAGCAGGGTGTGAGTAAAACTCGATAAGCCACCACCAACGGTTTTTACAAAATATTTAGTCTAAACATATAGTTCATGCAAGTATTAAATAATAAGTAGATAGAATATAGTTCAGGGGCCACCCGTTAACCACATTTATATAGTTATTACTAACCATGGTTTCAAATTTGTTATCCACATCTTCTTTATTCCTTATTTCATCATCAACATATAATCCATGGGTTTCCATTTACACCATTAACACAAAGATTCAAGGAATTAATCATTTTTCATAAGGTATTAACTCAATTCCATATATCACTAGTGGTAACACATCAAAACAAACATAATATCCTCAACTTGAAGCCTCAGTCTGGGTGGTATGAAACTATTACGGGAAGAGAGCTTTGTCCCCTTCCTAACCTCTGCATTGTAGGTGTAGTTTAGAGCATTAGTCTAACTCAACCCGTAGGAGGAACCTCATTTATTTATCCCACACCCAAATCCATCTGCACATGCTTATTCATCCATTTACCAAACACAAACCATATCACAACTAGACACAACCAATACATATAACAATCATAGTCCATCACAATCAACATGGTAATTAATATTATGACACCACTGATTGAACCCTTTATTATTCACATTACATAGCCCATTTAGCCCAATTCCCATTCTCATGCCTAGATCAATAATCATATTCAATAATTCCCTTATATAAACCCATTTTACATATTTATCAATTCCCATATGAAATCCCATTTAACATAATTCTCATTTCACATACCATTACCAATTTAACATATTTACCATTTCATAAGCACTAACTCCCTTAGGCATTTCTAACATAATTCATAGATCATATGTCATTATCTAAATTAACCCACTTTCATTCCATGCCAAACAACCACTTAAGCTATTAGGTACACCACCAATATTCCATTTCCAACTCAAATAAACATATCAATATGTTCATTAGGGTATCTACCATATCACAAATCGACCAAGCATGTATTATACTAATTCCTAGGTCTGGGAAAGTTGGTGCACTCCATGGGTGGCCCTAAATCCGTCAAATAATCTTCAATCAGTCCCATGGGGTCCATGAGGGTTTATATTTACCATTTAGGAACCCATTTTAGCAAATCACCCCAAAGGCATCAAAAAAACAATAAGAGATAACCAAGAACAAAACTGAACATGCAATAATCTATAATGAAACTATGGGATATAACTTGTAGACCGCGTACCTCAAATACATTGAAAAAAACACTCCTAAAATGGTATTAGAACCAGATTCAACCACCTCTCAAATTTTCAAACTAGAATCCACTAGAAAATATGGGTTTTGGAGATTCAGAAGAAACTTTCCCAAAATGCAAACCCTAATCCCGAAGGGAGAATATAGGAGGATATTAGACTTACCTAAATCTTCGATCCAAAATAGACGGTGCTCTAAACAACCAATAAATGAGGTATATTGAACCATGGAATCCCATGAGGGTTCTTATTCATCACTAGGGTTAAAAGGATTAAATGATGGGAGAAAATCAAGGGAAGACTTAAAATACCATAATGGAAATTTTTTATGATTTAAAACTTTTACAGGGGTGCACGTTTTTCAAACCATGAGAAAGACACTATCTGAGGAGAGATGGGTCACATGGTTACCTGGGTAGGCCACACAGTTTGGAAAACTGTGCACCATCTATGTGATATACCATTATCTATAGTTGTAAAATTTTACTGGGTAGGTTGCACGGTTTACTTAACAGTGTGCAAACTGTGCACCCTGCACAGGTTGGACCAATTTTCCTTCCTTTTCTATCCCGATCCCCCCAAAACACCCCCAAGTCCCCCCATACTTTAAAAATATTCATTAAAAAATACAAGAGAATCAAACAAAAATTTTAATATGGAAATACCACCAGGAATATCAGGATCTTACAACCTCCCCACCTTATAAAAGCTCATCCTCAAGCCACTCTTCCTAAGCATTATTGAGTTTCTGAAGAAAAGAGATCAGAACATTGAGCCCATATATTTGATTCCTACTCCAAATTTTCTTCCTGAATGTTTCTATGTTTCCATAAAACTAAAAATATTGGTATTTTCTTTCCCCACAAGACCTACTTGCAACAATCCACAATACATACTGAATGATTTTCAAAGGACGTTTCATCCTCAAGATCAACTTCTTCAATATCAATGACATGGAGTGGATCAGAATAATACTACTATAGTATTGAAATATAAAATACATCATTTATTCCACTATACCTTTGTGTAATATCCAATCAGTAATATACTGGTCGAATCCTCTACATAATCTCAAATGGCCCCATATACTTAGGATCCAACTTTCCCTACCTCTAAATTCGATAGTGACCCAAACTTTCCAACACATAAAGAAACACACTACCACCCACCGTAAACCCAATAGGTCAATGATGTTGATCTAAATATGAATTCTACCTACTTTAATCCATTTTCATGCCCTTCAGAATCAATCAAACCTTTTCTAAAGTCTCCTACATGAGACTCGGTCCCAATAGCTAAAACTCCCAAGCTTTTAACCAACACAATAGAAATCAACATGGCCTCCCATATAGTACATCAAAATGTGCCATCTGAATCGTATCCTAAAAAATGTTGTTGTGGGAAAACATAATAAGAGATAAATTTTTTCCCATGAACCACAGAAATCTAAGGCACAAGATCTCATAATTTCTTCCAACACCTGAATTATACACTCTAACATCACATCCATCTATGGGTGATAATCCATACTCAAAAACACTTGGGTACCAAGAAACTTCTATAATATATTCCAAAAGTGTGATGTGAAATGTGGATCATGATCCAAAACTATATCTCTTGGAACGCCATGAAACCACACTATCTCTCAAACATATAACTCACCCAGCTGATCAATTGTGTAAGTCTCCTATATCATCAAGAAATGTACCACCATAGTCAATCTATCCACCACTACCCAAAATGAATCATTCTTGTGAGGTATCATTAGAAGACCCACTAAAAATTCCATCATTACATCATCCCATTTTTACTCTGGAATGGGAAATTATTGTATCAAAACTTTTGGGTACTGGTACTCGGCCTTCACCAGCTAACAGGTAAGGCATCACACCACAAAAACTGTAACCTCTTTCTTCATTCCCAGCCACCAACACTGCCTAGGAAGATCACAATACATCTTAGTAAAACTGAGATGCACTACCCACTTTTATGCATAAAACTCATGCATCAACTCTTCCCTCATACATTCCAGTACAACCACATATCCACAAATAGTGACAATACCACCATCACCAACAACCCAACTAGAAGGTGACTCCCCACCTTTAACACTTTCATTCATAGAAAAACACTCTAGATCCTCCATCTGATTCTCCTTGACCTGACTCAAAAGTGTGGACTCAACTGCTATTGATGCAAGTTTAATTTTTTTGTGCTCATCCTGCACCTCCAGGTGCATCTCAGCAAAAAAAATTATTATCCTCTACTCAAAGTTTCACTACGGGAAAAACTGTTTTTTACGGCGGGTTATTTGCGACGGGAATAAATCCCATCACAAATAGTCCATCAAAGAGGTTATTTATGATGGGACAATCAACCTCTCACGAATAAACAATTATTTGTGAGGGGAATAAGTTCCCTATCAAAAAAAGTTATGCATGGATTGGCACGGTTTGCACGCCAAACCGTGCGAAAGGGTATTTGAAATGGGTAGGCACCACCTGTCGCAAATACTAGGAGATGGTAAGAACTAGTTGTGATGGGGGATCCCCCGTCTCAACTAGATTGACCCCCCCAAAAGTTTTTTGTGCCCATCCTTCACCTCCAGGTTCATCTCAAAAAAATATTTCATCATCCTCCACTCAAAGATGGATTCCAGAACCACATAATATTGATTCTTTAAACTCAGATCATCAGCAACACTATTTCCTTTTCCTGGCATGTAAACCAACTCAAAGTCAAATTACTACAGGTACTCGACCCACCTCCACTGTTAAAGATTCAAATCCCAATTATAAAATATGTAATTAAGACTTTTATGATCGGTATACATGATAAAATACTCTCCCAAAAAGTAATACCACCAATACTTTAAGGAATAAATCATGGAGGCCAACTCAGTATCATGAGTAGGGTAATTTATTTCATGAGTCCCTAACTGAATTTACCCATATGCTACAACCCAATCATCCTACATCAACATTTCCCCCAATTACAACATCGGATGCATAATAGAACAAGGTGTGCCTCTTACCTAGTTTAGGTAAGATCAGGATTGGTGTTGTAGTCAATCAATTTTTCAACTCTTGAAATTCATTCTTGCATGCCTCTAACCACTCAAAATTAACTCCATTATTATTTAAGCCTGAGATTGGAACTACCAACTGGTATAAATCCCTAATGAACCATTGGTAATAACCATAAAATCATAGAAAACTCTAAAAATTAGAAACATTTTTGTGTTTATCCCAATACATTATAGTATAAACTTTCTCTAGATCCACCAGAACACCTAACTTAGAAATTATGTGACCCAAGAAATTAACTTTATCAATCCATAATTGACATGTTGATACCTTGTCATAAATATTGTGCTCTCTTAGTGTAGTCATGATGATTTTAAAGTGTTTGGCATGATCGCCATGATTTTTAGAGTACACTAAGATGTCATCAAGGAAGATAGCTATGAACTAGTCCAGGTGTGGGTGAAATATTTGGTTCATTAAATCCATGAACATATCCAATGCATTGGTCAACCTAAACGGAATCACCACAAACTCATACAACCTGTACCTACTTAGGAAATTTATTCACAGTATGTCGGAAGGTCTAACCCTCAACTAATGGTATCCTGATATGAAAGAGATCTTAGATAACACGGAAGAACCCCTTTGTTGGCCAAATAGATCATCAATTCTGGGATGCGGGTATCAATTTTTAACTGTCATCTGATTCAAATTTCTATATTCAACACATAACCTCAACGATCTATCTGCCTTATTAGAAAATAGCGTGGGAGATCCCCAAGGTGACGTGCTAGGATGGATAAACCCCTTTCACTCCAACTCTTCCTGTTGAACCTTAAGTTCTTAGAGTTCTGTTGGTTCCATTTGATATGGTGGAATGGAAATCAGTTCTTCCTTAGGTAAAAACTTGATCATAAACTCAACATCTCTATCGGGTGGTATCCCCAATAAGTTCTCAAGTAACACATCCTTAAATTGATCCACAATGGGTTTGAAGACTGATTTCTCCCTTCTTCCTTCATTCAACACAAGACAAGCCACGTGGGTTGTGAGTTATCCCAACTGCCAGAAAAGTGTCCCTTCAAGGCCTGCTCAAACATCTCACTCACCCTAAAGGACATAAGTTACTCCATAGAGAGATGTGAATGTTACCTAAATGTCAATAAAAATTGATGTTTTCTTGATACAAATCCACCCAGTACATACCCAAAATAAGGTCAAACCTAACATCTTAAGAACAAATTGGTTCCATAGAAAATGACATCCACCAACCTCCAAAGAACAACCCTTAGATTGCCTTATATCCTCAACTCACACCCCCTAAAAAGTTTCAATTGACATAAACTCATGTGCACTTTCCATAGTTAGTCCTAAAAAAACTACAAACTATGTGGAAATAAAATAATACACAAAACTTATATCAAATAAAAAACTAGAAAGCGTGGAAGCTACAGGAATAATACCATGAATGGTAGACATTCCAACCTCATCACCTCTAGGTGTAGACCGCAATACATCAAGATGCCCTACCCCTCTACCCTGGATTCTATCCTAAGTAACCTAAACTTTACTACTTTTCTGGTATGAATAATCACTCCTAAGAGTTCCACATCAACCACCCCTACTGGTGTGACCAGTGGAGCTCCAACAACCTCCATGATAAAGGGTGACCGACCCCCTTCCCACACTCAACATCTGCCTCTGACCTCCATCTATTCCTAGCTGTCGATGGTTCTTACAAAGCCTCAATATATGTCCCAACCTTTCAAATGATCGACACTCAACTGGTGGATGAGGACACTGACCCCTTTGTGCCCTGGCCTGCCGCACTAGTAACAAAACACCTTGCCACCACCCTAAGGGGTTTTCCCTCTCTTTTGACTACTATGTGCACTCTCACCATATTGGAAACTCCCAAAACAATGATTCCTACCCTCAGAATCTACTCTGTCGGGATGGATCCACAAGTCCACCACTTGAATATACATTTAGGTTCCTTTCTGAAATCAGGGTATGGTCCACTACCTCTAAAAAACTCTTCAGATATAATATATTCACCTAGGACCTGATATCATGCCTAATCCCATCCGGGAAACATTTATCTATAGTCACCTCATATCCTACCAATGTCAATACAAAGTGGCGCATATCAGTGAAATGAGTATCATAATTAATAAATAGTGCAACCCCTGGGTCAAACTCATAAACTACACCACCTTCTTCTACCTTAATTTCTATGGGTAGTAATGTTCTAGAAACTTTTCCAGAAAATATTTTCATATCATTCTTTCAGTATGCTCGGTCTGAACCATAATGTCCCACCAACACTTCACCCGACCCCACAACATATAAGATTCTAATATGACTCACCTCTCAGAAGAGTCTCCATGTGATCAATAATTGCCTAAATATACTCTATTTAGAACTCAGTTGCCTCTTTCCACCCTCTCTGATAAAAGTTGGAGGGTGTTGTAGCTGAAACTCCCTGGTTAGCTCGAACATACTCGGTGCTGCCCGCACTGGGTCTCATTCCACAATCTTCATAAAATGATCAAAGTTATCACAGAACTTCTCTTCTCTTCTCTGTTATGTTGAACCACTGGATCCTCTTGTTCAACTACTGGGGGAGAATTCTCAGCAATGTCCTCTTATCTCCCAACCATCACATGTCTTCATGGTAGAATTTATCTACAATTCCAAACATGAGCTTTAGAATACAAACCATAAATCTTCCACAAAACATAAAGGAAGGATCACCACTATCCATAAACAAACAATTTCACCTACACTATCCAAATGGTCCTTATCATACATGGAACACTACCCTCGAACATCCCTACCGAGGACGATGGTTAACACATGGTGACTAACTCACACGGTAACAAGCCTTACCTTCTTCCCCATTTCAAAACTACTCCCATACCACGACTTACTTAAATGAAATCTTAATTCACTCACACCCCTTTATTAATAACAAATATTTAATCATTATTTACCATTTTACTTCCCTTTTACCCATTTACATCATTTCATTAGACACCATTTTCATCACTTTCAAGAAATCAAATGCATACTACCCTTTATGTTCCACACACCCATCCCGTCTTTGTGTGACTACCATGATGCACATCACTTATACAATTAGGTACCTAAAATGATGCATGAATGAACAACCTCATTCCATTACATCCACAAGAAAAATATCATAAAACTATCAAATCACAAAATAAGTGCATCACCCAATGGTGAAATATCATAAAATGTTACAACACCCAACAAGAACAACAATTCCCACCATAGGTGACTTGGGTTTTCCCTCATACATAGGTTAAATAATTCCAAGAATGAGCTCATTACCAGGGACCAACACCTTATTAACTTCCTATCTACCTTCCTCAACAGTAAGTCATAAAAAATAACACCTCTGATACCACTTTGTAATGTCCCAAACCTGGGAGCCACACACTGGTTCCCCGAGCAGGGTCGTCACAGGACCTCAAGCACACCTCCCCAAACACTAGAGGTTTCTGACTACAATAGAGTGTCTAAAAGTCATATGGGTAGACTATACCCTTTTACCAAATTAATCCACAGTATAAAAAAAATAGAAGAGTAGAAACAACATGGAATGACCAATGAACATGCATAAATAACTATCTCCCAAAACCGGGTACAAACTACAACCAATAGTAAATATGTCATGTCATATTACATTGTTAAGTGAAAAAACCCAAAAGGAATAAAAATAGTGAAATCTCGAAAATATCCCCCACTCCAAGTCTTGAACCTCATATATGTACCTCTAAAGAATGACTAAACTCCCAAGCACAGGGATTTTTCCCTTTTCCTGACCTACAAGCAATAAATCTACTCGAGTACCAAACGACAGCCCAAGAAGAGTGTGAGTAAAATTTAGTAGGCCACCAGAAATGGTGTCTACAAAATATCCAATCTAAATAGATAGTTTTTTAAAGTATTAAATATATTAGAAGTATATAAAAGATAGTTTGGGGGCCACAAGTTTACAATATTTATGTATTTATTACTAACCATAGTTCCAAATTCAATATTGGAATCTTCTTCATTACTTAGTTTATAATCAACATGTAATCCATGGGTTATCATTTACATCATTCACACAATGATTCAAGGAATTCATCATTTTGCATAAGGGAGTAAGTCAAGTCTCTATCTCACTGGGGATAACACATCACAAAAAACATAATATCCACACCTAGAAACCTTAGTCTGGGTGGTATGAAACTGTTTGGGGAAAAGATATTTGTCCCCTTCCCTAACCAATTCATTGTGGGTGAATTTTAGAGCATCATTCTAACTTCAACTATGGGAGGAGCATCATTCCTTTATCCCACACCCAAATCTATGTACACATGCTTATTCATACATTCACCACACAAAAACCATATCACAGCCAAACACAACCAATACATATAACAATCATAGTCCATTACAATCAACATGGGAATTAATATAATTCCACCACCCATTAACCTCTTTTTTATTCACATTATATAGCCCATTTATCCTAATTCCCATTCTCTTTCCTACCTCACTAAGAATATTCAACAATTCCCTTATATCAACCCATTTCACATATTCATCAATTCCCATATGAAATCCCATTTAACATATTTCTCATTTCACATACTGTTGCCAATTTAATATATTTACCATTTCATATGCACTAACTACCTTAGGCATTTCTAACATAATTCATATGTCATATGTCATGATCTCAATTAACCCAATTATCCCATTTGTATGCCATAACAAACAATCCCTTAATCCATTATCAAGTCTAGGTGCAATACCAATATTCCATTTCCAACTCAACTAAACATATTAACATGTTCATCAAGGTCTCTACCTTATTACACATCAAACTAGCATGTATTTTACCAATTCCTAGGTCAGGTAAAGTCGGCGCACCCCATGGGTGGCCCTAAATTGGTTAATTCATTCTCGATGCGTTCCATGGGGACCACGAGGGTTTCTATTAACCATTTAGGCACCCATTTTACAAAATATCACCAAAGGAATCAAAATCACAACAAGAGATAACCAAGAACAAAACCAAACATGCACAAATCTATAATGAAACTATGGGATGTAACTTGTAGACCACCTACCTAGAATCTATTGATTAATACACTCTTAAACATGGACTTAGATACAGATTCAACCACCAATCAAAGATTCAACCTATATACCACTGAAAAAGAAGGGTTTTAGAGATTCTAGAGAATATTTTACAAGGTTCAAACCCTAATTCAGAAGGGAGAAGAAAGGAGGATATTAGACTTACTTGTAGATTTGATATGAAACCGACGATGCTCCAAATAACCATTAAATGAGGGAGATCAGACCTTGGAAACCCTTTAGGGTTCTTGTTAATAAATAGGTTTCAAAAGAGAAAATTAGGGGATAAAATTGAGGGAAGACTTAAAATCCTATAATAGAAATTTTATAATTTTTACAACTTTTATAGGGGCACATGGTTTACCCATGCGGATTGCCAAACCCTATGAAATACATTATCCGAGAGGATCAGGGTCACACAATTATCTAGGAAGGTAACACGTTTTAAAAAACCATTCACCAACCATATGATATTCCACTATCTAAGGTTTCAAGGTTTTCTTGGGTAGGCCACATGCTTTACTTAACTATGCACCTTGCATAGGTTGGCTCGATTTTCCTTCCTTTTGTGTCCCGAGCCCACCGTAACACCCTCGAGGACCCTCATACTTTTAGAAACAATTCATTAACAAAAATAATATATTGAAACCAAAATTTTAATAGGTACATACCTCCAAAAATTATGGGATCTTACATCATTACATGTGAAGGGTCGGGTATGTACTTTATTAGGATAAATACATGCAACAAATCATAGAATTGAGTGAGGTTTAGTGGAATCTCCAAGAGATATTATAATTTCCCAATATGATCATGAATTTCAAAGGGACCAAAATATGAAGGGATTAGTTTCCATTTATTACTGAATCCCATAACCTTATTTCATGGAGAAATTCTTAGAACCACTTTGTCACCAACATCACTTTCTAGATCACATCAGTGATTATCTGCATTAATTTTCTTATGAATCTAAGATACCATGATGTGATGCTAAATGTATGTAACCATCTATTCTATTTCTTCATATATCTAAAGTCCCAATAACATACTTTTTTATTCTTCTTTCCAGCACATTGGAGCTCTACATTTATTTCTATATAGGGATTCATAAGGATCCATATGAATTATTGAATGAAAGATACTTTTGTAAGAAAATTCAACTAGAGTAAGGTGTTGATTCTAACCACCTTTGAAATAAAAATAATAAAATCTCAACATATTATCTAGGGTTTTAATTTTTCTTTCTAAATGACAATCTATCTTAGGATGATAAGAAGTTCTAAAACTCAACTTAGGTTCAAGATCATGTTGAAGATGTTGTGAGAATATTGAGGTAAAACTCATATCCTGATCAGATACAATGTAATGTGGTAATTTATGAAATCTTACCACTTCCTTAATGTATATCCTAGAAATTTCATCTAGAGATAAGTCTTCTCTAATATCGATGAAGTGCATTGACATAGTAAGTTGATTGACTAAACCCATATAACAGTATTCCCTTTATAAGTTTTGGGGTGTCCAATGATAAAATCCATGGTGATGTTTTCCCATTTTCATTCTAGAATAGGTAATGGATAAAACATACCCTTATAATTTTTTATTTCAGCATTAAATTTCTAACATACGAAGCACTGAGATACAAACTCTTTGATATCTCTCTTCATTGAATCCTAGAATAAGTATTCATTCAAATATCTATACATATTTTTAATTCAAGTATGAATAGACAATGAAGAAAAATGTGCTTCCACTAACAAATCCTCCCACAAATCTAGTATGGACATAATACATCCATGGTTCCTGAACCATATCATTTTTTCATGATCAAGGTTCAACTCAAGAACATTTCTAACCATATATTTTAGTTGCACATATACATTATTCACCACTTTATTATTCACATGGATATATGGTTAAACATTCAATTGAGAAAGATATTATATTCCCCATCCTTTAGGATTTCTAGATATATGCTTTTAAAATCTTAAAATACTGGACGATTTGTGATCCTAATCATGGATATTCTAGTATGTTCCTTTCAAATAAAAGCATCGTCCACCTTCTTTAATTTTATAGTGTGGTAATGTATTAGGTAGTCATAATATTTAATCATCTCTAACCATATTATTTGGTTCATATTAAACACCTTATGTGTGAATGTAAACTTTATTCTTTTATGATCAGTATATATACCACACTTTTCTCTATAATGATAATGCCTCCAAAATTTTAATGAAAAAATTACCACATCTAACTCCAAATCATGATTTGGGTAATTATTCTCTTGAGAAATCAATTTTTATGAGGAATAATCTTTAAAAAAGTAATTATTTATAAGAATGCATCTCAATCCCTTCTTGGATGAATCACTATAGATTGAAACCCTTCTTCACTATAGGGTAATGTAAGAACAGGTGTGCTAACTATTATTCTCTTTAGTTTATTAAAATTTTCCTCTGATTCATCTATCCAGAGTAACTTAGATCCATTTCAAGTTAACGTGGTCATAGGATTAGATAGTCTTCATCAATGATTCCCAAACCATAAATAATATCCAGCTAAACCAAAAAAAAGCTATGGATATCAATCACTATAGTTGGTCTTGGACAACATTTAATAGCCTATGCCTTTGACTGATCTACTAATATACCCTCTCTTGGGATTATATGACCCCAAAATGAAACCTTTTGTATCCAAAATTCACACTTGGTAAATTTTTCATATAGTTTATATTTCTTTAGGATATTTTGTATAATACTCAAGTGATATTCATCCAATTACTTACTCTTTGAGTAGATAAGAATATAATCTATAAAGACTTCCATAAATTGATCAAGATAATATCTGAATACTCTGTTCATTAAATCTAGGAAGATAGTTGTGGAATTAATAAGACCATAAGGCATCACTATATATTTATAGTTCCCATTCCTTGTACATAATTTTGTGTAACGCCTCGACCCCATTTACACAGATTTGGTGCATTATTATATAACATTGGCATGATTACAAGGAATCAAGTCCTGAAGGACCGACCAGTTTAGCAGTCTTGGAAAATAGATTACATACATGAATTTCATCATTACAACTTGAAAATAAAAACAACAGTAATTTATTCCATTAGAAACGTCCAAGACTCCTAGATTATTCCTATAAGTCTCTCATACCTAACTTCTTCATATCATGGGAAAATAAAACATAAGAAAGAGGCGAGCTCAGATTCTCAATAAGGGTAAATAATTTAACGGAATATATAAACTTTTAAGGAAAGATTTGTAATAAAACAATAGCCTTTTTAAACATAAACTTGAACATAATATGGAAAAAATAAATCAAATATTACCATATAAACATGCACATGGATATTCTACTAGTTGAATAATCACATGTAATAACTAATTTCATAATGAGGGAATGTATAGTACCAGACTTTAATTTATGTGTCAAGGCCTCGTGCTAGGACCTATGGGCTAACTATAACTGGACCCAACCCTGGAGAGCCTCTATAACTGGACTCCAGCCCGGAGGGTCTACTGTAACCGGACCCCAACCATAAGAGCTTAATTTTATCGGTCTCCAACCTGGAACATACTAGTCCAATACATTCATCATAATAAAAGGTTGAAATATAACATAAACATTCGTATTAAAACTAGAATACAAAATGTCAATACTTTATCCATAAACCATGAATGGTATAAAAATAAAACATCCACAGTCAAACATATCACAAAACATTCAATACAATATGGAATATTTGTATCATAATAAATCAACTTCAAAAAAGTTTAAAATCCATTAAAGTATGTTGACATAGATGAAAATGATCGGTAAAATTAATTGAGATAAATACCCCTTTTTCATTTAATTGTTTAAAATTATCACAATTTATAAAGGTAGTCATTTAAAAAGGGATTTTTGAATCAAAGTGTCCCATACCACTTTGAAACTTTTTAAAAGAATTATCATTTCAAAACATTCATTTCCATATAAATAAATCCTTAAAATCATTTTGAAAACATGGACATTAATTAAAAGGGTTTAGAAAGATAAATCTTTAAAACATTTAAAATGATGATATAGATAAATAGAACCTCCCATAAAACCTTATAAGATTCATTTTGAAATCATTTTTATAAAATATGGGTATCTATGATAAGTATGTCCCAAAAAATACTTACACATGAACAATCTCGTATAATAATGAGATTGAGGAAATAACCCTTACCTCGTTGTAATCAATCGATTCATATGAGAAATAGTCAATGACCACCAAATAAATCACAAAATATCATTAATATAAAGAGAATCATGATAATATATATCAAATGGCAGTAAACAATACACCACATGCAATAAATAAGTGGTGAACAATGGAAATATCACGCAATTAAAAGTGAGATAAGAAACTCCTTACCACATATCCGACTTGACTCGCTCATATGTTCCTTGTTCTTCATGAATAATAAACATGAGTTAATTTATAATTTATTAAGATCATTTTCAAGTTTATTATTCCTTTTATATCACTTATTACCTTTCTATAACAATTAGTTGATTATTTGAGTTCATATCGGACATTTTTTCAATGTTCAGAACTTGAGTCAAAAATGAACTTGTTATAATTATAAATTGTCCATGTGGTCAAAAGTCCATTACCTATAAAATGATATTAGTCATTTAGATTTAATATATATCATATTTTTCTAGTATATATATGTATTTATAACAGTACATAACATTTGGAGATAAGAAATTAAATGCACCGTTCATGGAGACGGTAAGTTGTACGTACGCATGAATGCTACTTTCATTTATATTTTCTATTTTAATATAATTAAAACATAATGATACATAGGTATATTATAATTCCAGTATAATATCATATATAATATCATTAACTCCATTCTTTATACATCCCACGTAAGTCATCAATGAGTCATTTCACTTTGAGGGGGCGGTAGTCTGTACTTCCCCTTATGAAATTATCGTGTTTTATCCATAATGAAAACCATAAAGGTATGATATAAATGGAAAATAAATAAGAAAAAAAACATAAAAATAATATATATAAATATCATATATAAATACAGTTCCATGTTAATGGCCACCATGAGAGGCGATAGGAGATAATCGAACAATCATCGTTTCGTGAGGCGTTAGTTTTCCAACCACAGAAAGAGTATATTCTTCACCCATTAGATGGAGGTGTGTGTAAGTGTAGTTCAAATACTTCTCATACCAATATCCTAGTATACTGAGGATACTTTTGTGTCATAAAATAAAGGAATAAAAAGAGTTTAGGGGGTTGGAGAAGTAAAATAAAACAAAATAAAAGAAAATAATTCAAGAGAAATCGTTACCTTTAATTTGGGTAACTTATTTTTGTTTGAACCAAAAGGAATTTTTAAAGTGACTTCTACCTAAGGTAAGACTTATAGGTGTAAGATAGGGATATTTAGAGATTATTTGGGTAGGTTTTGGATGAGCCAAGGGGCTTTAGAGGTGTCTGGAATGGGTTAGAAGTGGTGTCCTTTTATAAGGGGGGGGGAGGAGATCTTTAGGAAAGTGTGAAAATATTATTTTATTATATATTGATATTCGGTTTCTAAAGGTCCAAAACTAATTATAGTAGAATATAAAATGACTCATGGTATAAATAAAATCATCCAATAAGAATTTGACAGGTTTTGGATATATATTTAATATTAATAATCCTATTTATTTAAAACATTTATTAATGAGGTAAATAATACATCATTATTGTGTCATAAATAATTTAATTTATTTGATGTATAAAAATCATAAAAAATACAATAATTTAGGAAATATTTTTATCTTTCTAATGAATATTTATAGTCAAAAATATTACTTTTATAACCCCATGTAAAAATTGATTTACTAAAAGATATTTGTTTTTGTCATTTTTTCCTTTACTTTAAGTTAATTAAAATAAAGTGTCATTATCATTCCTAAGTAGCTCCATGGGGTCCCAAAATAGACCCAAGGATGTACATGGTCGGCCATGACTCGTCCAATAAGGATAGGACAAGCGTTAAGGTGATTTGTTTTTATTATAATATTCTTTTTACCTTAAATTACCCTATTTACCATTAATCGCGGTAAATAAAATTCAAAAGTAACTATTTGCCAAAAATTATTTTCTTCTTATTAAATAACATTTTAATTACTGAGGTTAATCGCGTCTCTCTGATTTTTTAAATTCAACTCACAGAAGCGGTAAAATTAAGTTTTATGCAAATTTGCAAATGCTCTTAAGAGGTGGGTAAAAGACGGTAAAAAGTTCAATAAAATTTTTATATAATTAAACTTATAATAAAATGACTCCAATTAATTATATTGAACTTATATAGGTATTATGTATATATTTTGACCTAAAATAAATTTAAATACAATAAATAATTATTTAAATAAAAAGTCGGTTTTAACCAATAACAAAGTATTTTTCACTATTCATCAAAAATTGAAAGTTTTCAGAAAAATACCAAAATTCCACCCTAAGATAATTTTGATATTATGAATTTAAAAACTAAGTCTATTTTACCAAATTAAAAACATATAATTTTAATTTATTAATTTAAAATTAATTCCCGTTGTCAAAACCAAAAAATGTGTTTTTAAGAAATAATAACTAACAAAAGATTGATACTTGTTTATGTTCAATTTCAAAGTGAAATTATTTCCAATGAATAAAATTGGATTAAATGGTAAAAATATAATCTATTTATACTTCCTAACCATGAAAATGTATAATTTAACAGTAAAAATTATTTTGATTAAACAAAAATTTCAGTTAAAATATAGTATTTTTCACTATTCACCCAAATATGAAAGTCATCAGAAAAACACCAAAAATTTATTAAAACTAAATTATTATGTCTCTATTCTAAAGAAGAAGCTTATTTTGTCAAATTTAATATATAAAAGTTTCAAATATTGGATTTAAAAATGGTTCTCCATTAAAAGGCGAAAAAATTACTTTTTTTTTAAAATACTTCTTTTATCTGAAAAAAATGAATTTGTTTTTTTTATTATGTCAAAGAAAATCATAATATGGATTCTAAATTTATAAGGATTATATAAAGTTTAAAATTTATTTAATACTATCCATAACCTCTTTTGAACGACTATTTTGGTATGTCGTGGTGCGCTTGAACTCGGCGTTGCGTGTAGTGCAAGTTATCAAATTACTTTGAAAAAATAACGTACTATGAAATCTTGGGGTGTTATATTTTTTATTTGGTATATCTGATGCGCCTAATTTTATATTACCTTTTCATACTTTTTTTATTATAAAAACATGTTTTCACTAGATACACGTTGTTTTTTCAATATGCTTTATTTTTGTGTTTTGGGTGATTTTTAATGAGATTCTAGCCAAAGTCACAAATCAAGAGTGATCATAATGAAAGTTTAAATATAAATGGCTTCTAATTTTGGACACATGACATTTTCCTTTTCCCAGACATATTTTGGCCAGCCTGAGTACACACCCATGTATCCAACCAGATACAACACGTCGTGTACTCACCATTCACATGTTGTGTATGCCCTTCCAAAAGTGGTTGGTGGATTAAATAGACTCTACACTCTATGTATGTCAGCTCCACAAGCCTTTTAACCTCACTAATTGACAATTAACGCTTCAAATTCAATGGGCGGTGCAGAATATCACCTACCACCAGAGAAATAAATTCCAAATTTTTTTGACCCAAGTACATAGCGTGTACTTTTTTGTACATTTCATAGTTTATCTTTCTATAAATAGAGAGGTAGGTATCCGAGTTTGAGGTTGGAAATCCAAGGTGTAAGTGCTCCTACTCCACCATTCAATCTCCCCCGAATCCAAATTGAGTTTTCTTCTTTTGTTTTCATTTCTGTTTTAGTGTAACTCCCCTTCTACCTTATTTCTTCTCATATCCATGATAGGGGTTGAGTTTATGCTAAACCCACACACCATGACCATGGTCATAAGAGGATAAGTTTCTTATGTTGAAATCGTAATATTATTATAGGCATTGTATAATTTAAATTCTAAAGTGTTTGTTATTATCGTGATTTTAACATTATAATTATTTTAATTAATTTTTTTTTTCCATTTCACCAATTATGTCATATTAGAACAAGAATGAAACAAATGTGGAAACTAAAGGAGTTATATTGGGTAAAACAATGACCATTGTGGGATCATGTTTCTTCATTCTTGATATAAATGATGACAATGATATAAGGTATGTGACGGATGCAGAGACCATGGTGATGGATCCGGTTTGTTTTAGTTTTGTGTAAAGTGTTTGTCTTGAATGGTGTTATTTCTGAAGATCATCTCTAGTTATGGATTTTGGTTCAATTAAAAGTTGATATGGTGATGTATGGGTTTATGGTTTTTACGATGATCTTGGGTTTATTATTTGGTATGACATTTTACGATGGGTTTCACTGGAAGTGGTGAAGTCGAAGGTGATTTGTCTGTCAGGGGCATGGCTTGAGGTAGCTCATCACTCGACCTTCCATGATTCAAGTCAATTTAGTGGTGATTGGTCCAAGTTATTTATATTTTGAATTTCAAATATGGTTTTAGTTTTTTTCTCTTTTGAATTTCAAATTTGGGATGTGTGGGTGTTATGAATTGAATCAGTTGAATGTGAGGTTCCCAAATAACTATAAAGTGGATTTTAAAAAATATAAAAAAATGGATTTGGAGGAGGAATTGAATTCCCATGGTAAAGGTATTTCATAAATAATTTTAATACAAAATAATGACTTTCTAAAAATAATAAAATCAAATTGCAACTCCAACATGTTTTTTTTGTGGTTATGTCACTTCTTCTATTTTAATTTAATTTTCCAAAAGAGTTCCATGTATTCCTCATGTTCCCTTCAATAATTTTTTTCTAGATAGTCATATTAGACCCTCAGACTTTCACTTAAAATTTCTTTTCTTTTCCCTTGAGGTATCGACCCCAATTTTCCGCTTACCACCTAGTTAGTCATATAAGAAGGGGACAACAATTTGAATTTTCTACACCTTGCGATGAGAGCAGTCAAATTAGGGTTCTGTATCCAGGGAGCTGGAAAGTAGTAGTGTGAGTCTAAGTTGAGGTTGTTTTACCCAAAAATTTTCTATTTTCATTTCTTGATTATTTTCTTGGGACCCTTAACCCTGCATTATTTTGGATTATTATTCAACATGATATTGTTATGATCTACATAGAGAGTATTTTTTCAAATGATCTAGTGTTGTTATACCTATATCCAAAAGAGTATTATCTGTACATGGAAGATGGGTTTCAATGTGAGGAATACCCATGTACATCCTTCACCCCACCCATATTTAATTCTACTCTAGAACAATATTCAGGTAATACCGACAGGTTATTATCAATGATGGAAAACATTACAACATGCCAGTGGGACCAAACTGAAAGGTTGTGACAACTTGGTACCATGGTAGAGAAACTTTCTAAGATAATCTATAAAATGGATACTTTGATTGAGTTTCAGACTGTGTGTTTTAACTCTATTTTAACCAAGGAAGCATGTTATGATGTGGGCCCCATTTTTAATTCACTAATAATTACTGAAAAATATTTCGGAAGCGCATGTTTTGAATTTGGTAACATGTCATGTCATGCTAATACTAAATTTGATCAATTATTTCTTTATAAACCCTCAGTTGATCACCCACCTACTGCAGAGTATACCTTCAATTATTTTCAAGTTTTCAATGTATCCATGGATGAACCTTAAGAGGTGGAGGATGTATATGATCCCACCAAAGAAAAATTCCATCATCGACTTCTACTGGATGCAGAGCAAGGATACTGCAAGTTGCTGCCTAGGAAACCTGAAGGTCCAGAAATATGGCTAAAATATAAGGGCTTCGGACATATGTGGAGGTTCATGTAATGGAAGCCACATCCACCTTCAGATTATGGGTAAGTACCCTAACTCAGGTCGAGCCAAAGACCTAAAACATAGGCACTTGTTGGGATTCCACCCAACCACTCTCTTCTCTCCTCTCTTTTTCTTTTATATTTTTAATTATGACATGGCATGTATTTGTCTCCCACACATCATGTACTATTATTTCTTCTAATCACTATAGAATGTCAATAAAATGAGGTTATATGTCATGTGTACCTTTATAAATGGTGTGTACTTTTCTGACTTATGTATATTATAATATAACTTTTTGTATAACTAAATATTAATTATGTTAATAATCAGTAATGAAGACTATGTTAATGGAAAGGTTGCTGGAGTGTATCCAAGTCGTCACTAGTTTGAATCACTCCACACATTCCTTTATTACCAGATTCATGTTTTTTAATCTCATTTTTTAATTAAACATTGTGTGAGATATTTTAAAAATTAAATAAACCATTTAAAAATAAAAGAAAACTGATGGTGGGGATGAATTGGCTGGAAGGGTTATAACCCATGAATCCAAAAAACCTAGTTTTGAGTCCTTATAGCTGGTTCGGTTCCATCCTTTTTCCCTAAAATAATATCACATGTCATTTATTTTGGTAAACCTTGTGTTTCATGTGTCATATTTTCAAAAAATAAAAATAATAAATCACCATAGGATGATGTGGATTGATTGGAAGAGTCGTAACCAAGGATCCAAAATTCCCAGGTTTGAACTTAGCTAATCTCCCTATATTATCGTAATCATCATTAATGAAAATAACACATTGTACATACTTCTTATCATTGTGTAATGCTGAAACAATGTTTTAAAGATTATGTTTGGATTGGCATAGTCACTAGTTTGTATCATTCCCTGAGCACCAGAACGAAGGTTGTAGTTATCTTTTTAAATTTTTTAACACACGATGTTTATTTATCTAATACACTACTTATATAGATTTATTTTTATATGTAAATATATAAATATATTAATTTATTTGTTTATAATTATAAATAAAAATAAATATATAGTTTATAATAATAACCACACCTTAAATAGTAATTTATTAATAAATTTTTTCAAAAACACTTACATAGCATGTACAGTATCCTACACATCATTTTTTGGATATATAGGTCGAGGTACTCTAACTGAACATACCATGTGTAAGGACCTCGGCCCAAGTATCCTGAAGTCAGTGCCTAAATTTATTAAATTGGTACAGATACAAGACTTGAATACCAAAGTATCGATCATTTTATCAGTCTTGGAAGCCATATTACATACATGAACAATACATTACAACTTAATACATAAAATACAATATAAAAATTTCATTGAGAATCCCATTATTCTCCTAGTTTAACCCTATATATCAGTCATAATACACATCTTATAATCCTAGTAAATATAAAAAATAATAAAGGGGTGGTCTCATATGCTTAGTAAGGGTAAGCATACAATGGAATATGTTTTGAATTAATAAGCATAACCCTTAAGACAAGGTGTATAACTGAAACACATGCCATTAAAACATAATCATGATCATAATATGGAAAGAATAAATGAAAATAAAATAATTTCATATAAATAATCACATGGATATTATACTAATCATATAATCATATGGAATATCAATAACTAATCTCAAAATTAGGGAATGCATAATGCCAGACATCATAAACATATCACCAAGGATTCAGCCAAGACACCATACATAAATGGGTAAGACATCATCCAATACCCAAAATATTGTGTATCATGAGACCTACTGATGCATCATGGTAATATATTAGGACCTATATATCACTTACTAAGTCTAATGAATTCCTCATATAGAAATGGTGAAACATAAACAACATAAACATTCATATTGAAAAACCCACATATGAAATGTGAATACATCAACCATAAACCATGAATGGTAAACAAAAATAGAACATCCATAGTCAAACTAATAATAAACCACTCAAAAAAATATGGTATATGGTATCATAATACATCATCCTTAATCAAGCATAAAACCCAACAAAGGATGTTTACATATATAAAAATACTCTAATAAAATCATTAAAATTTTCTTGAGAGAAATACCCCTTTTTACTTTGAAATAATTTCTTTAAAAGGAAACACAATTTAAAAAATCATTAAAAATAATATTCTAAACTTTTAAAGGAAGATTCTAGACATTAAGGTGTCATGATGTTGGAAAAATCTGTTGATGTTGTATAAGTTAAAAAAACATTCCTTCTTTATTTTTGTTGAAAAATTCATAAAGTACCTCATTTGGAAAATGAAAAAAATATTCTTTTAAAACCATTTTATAAAAATTAAAACATTTTTAAAAATACATTAAACAATTTTACTATAATAGTAAAAAAAATATGGAAAACATTTTTAAAAAACATGGACAAAGATGATAAATATTCACCAGCAGAAACTTACGTATAAACAACCCTAAATGATAATGAAATTGTGAAATTAACCCCTACTTTGTGATTTCTTTTAGTTGAATATGATTTAACCTCCTATATAATGGTTTAAATAATTTTATTAATTTATACCAAAACCATATCCATATTTATTATATCATATATAACTTTCTTATATCATTTGGTTAATAATATTCTGATATTGCCTTTGTTTTGGGTGTTAACTACTTCATGTTTTTTCATGTAAGTCGTGTTTCTTATACATAGGATATATATATATATATCATTAATATAAAGAATTATATTAAGTTCATATATATTATATTTACTCATTATATACATTTTTATAATCATTCTTGAATGGTTAAGATGGAAAATGAATCTCATCACGTTGTGGAGACGATAAGACGTATGTACGCACGAGCGATGATATCATTACCTTAATAGTGAAAGGGTAAAAAATTGGATAGAATATTAACTATAAATAATCAATATCATGTCATATTTATTATTTATATCCTTTATATTTATCATTATACCCATCTAAATGAAGTGGTTATGAAAAAAAAATTACACCATCGCGTGCAGATAGCAAGTCGTACGTACGCACGCGTGGTGATTTCAATTTTCATAGGATGGATAAAAGGTGTAATATAGTCGTCCCATAATCATAATAAAATATAATAATATATATCATACTAGAATTATTACTTTATTATGGAAACAACACATGAATAATAAGTATAGGAATAAATGAACTTGAATGAGTTGGTAAAAACAATTACCTCTTCTTCGGAAGATTCCCTTTAGTTATCTTCTTAAAAGATTTATATTTGGTAGTTTTGGAACACCAGGAGCTACATAACGTGGATAAGGATATATTTAAGTTTAATTTTTATGGTTTTATTGATATATAAGGCTCATAGTGGTGTAATAAAGTGAGGGAGGAGGTTCCAATTTATAATTGAGTCGAGGGTGAATTTTGGAAACTCTCAAAATAGTAAATTTCTATAAATTAATTCAGAATTATAAATATCTAAAAACTAAGTTATTAAAAAGTTAATATGATTATGGTTTTAACTCCTTACATCCAATAATTTTTATACAAGTTTAGGTCTCATTCTCAAACTTATCGTTTGGTTTTAACCCTTATTTAAACCCTTTAACTCTTAGTGTGACAACATGTGTTTTACTCTTTTGTGGTTAATATAATTATTATAAAATTCCAAATGAATCTCAAATGAGTCATGGATTAAATCTTCAACTTTATCAAAATCAATTGGATGAATACTATATTTTTCATAATTTTATATCATTTAATAAAATAATATTTATTTTAATATAACCTTAATGACAATTTTGATACTTTTCATTACTTTGACATACAAAAAATTATAGAACAAGATATCTTAAAAAAAAAAATTCTAAAATATCACTAACACGTAAAATGTATCAATAAAATTAATGTATGTCATTAATTATTCAAAATTAAATTTATTTTAATATTTTTAATGTCATTTATTTGGCATTCCCACTAATTAAAAAATAATTTCATCATCATTGTGTAAGCATTTAAGGTGATTATTTATTTCCTAAAAATTAAAAATAAACTATCATGATGAAAATACATATTTTAGATTTAAATTTATTATTTATAGTATAATTTATATTTTTTATGACCCTATTAAAAATGATAAAGTTATTAGAAATAATAGTATTACCACTTTAACTTGTCCTTAAATAAAATATAATAAATTCCATAATCTCATCCAAGTAGCATAAAATTTTTATAATCATGGCCTAAGGATGATTTTTGTCAATACCCACTCATATGATGAAATTTTTGAAAGTGTTCGGGTAATTTTCTATTATTTATAATATTATTTATACCCTTAATTACTTGATTTACCTTTAACCATGTTAATAAAAAAATTACTAAAGTTACTTTTCATAACGCCCAGAAATAAATGAAACCTATTTAAATAATTTAGACTCACTGATTAAAAATATTTAATGCATTTTTTAAAATTCAAAAACTTATAAGTTTTATTAATTATTTTAAAATTAATCTCATTGATGGAACAAGAAAATATGTTTTTAAAGTAGAACTTTCAAAATATTTTAAAAAAATTATATCTAAATTCAATGTGAAATTGATTCCAATAACCTAAATTAAATTTACTAATAAAAAATTAATCTAATTATACTTTAAAACCAATTGAAAATGTAATTTAACACTATAAATTATTTAGTTGAAAAGTTGTTTTCAATTAAAATGTAATATTTTATCACTATTCATCAAAAACATAAAACTTATTAGAAAATTCCAAAAATTCAATCAATGTTAGTTTTGATATTATTATTTCAAATAAAAAGTTTATTTTTTCAAATAGAATTTATATAAGTGTCAAAAATATATTTAAAATAAGTGCACCATCAAAAGGTGGTAAAACTGTCTTTAGAAAAATATAACCTTTTAATGCATAAAATTTGATTCATTCTAATCTTATGTTTATAAAATATTTTGGATGGATATTAAATATATGAATTTCATAATTATGTTAATACTATTCATTTTTTCTATTTTAATGGCTAGGTTATAGAAATCATTTATTAATAGATCGTGGTGCATTCGAACTCGATGTTCTGTAAAATGCAAGCTATTAAATTTATTTAAAAATAAAATTTACTGTAAAATATTGGGGTGTTACATTCTTCCTTCCTCAAAAACTTTCATCCTTGAAATTTCCAAAATATCATCTCATAAAAATATTTGGGATGATCTTCAATATAATTTATTCAGGTTCTCACATCGCCTCTTTAATTTTATGATTTTTCCACAATACCTTTGTTAGCTGAGTCATCTAATTTGTCAACAATTCTCCCCTAATATCTAGAATCTAGATAGGATATTCACAGTAATATATATATATATATATATATATATATATATATATCTGTGTGTGTGTGTGTGGTTCTAATTCTATTTCCTCGGAATTGATAACATGTGTTGGGTCTGGCATGTACTTAGAAAATAGATATGGAACACATCGTGAAATTTAGAGAGACTTAGAGACATTGATAAAATATAAGGTACAGCTCCAATTCTTTCCATAATTTTGAACGGTTATATGTACCTGGGGATTAGTTTCCCTTTATTTCCGAATCTTATTAAACCCTCCCATGGAGATACCATCAATAAAACATGATCTCCCACTTGAAATTACAAATCCTTCCTTCAGCTATTATTATAGCTATTTTTTCTACTTTGAGATAATTTGATATGTGTCTGAATAATATTTAGATTTTTCATTATTTCCTCAACATGTTCTAGGCCTACAATTTTCCTTTAACCATGTTAATTCCAACAAGTTGGTGTAAGAAATATCTTTCCATAAAATGCTTTATACGGTGCCATTTGAATTCTTGAATGGAAGCAATTTTTATAGGCAAATTCTACCAAAGGAGAATATTTATTCCATATACCTTTAATGTAATGTGAGTATGACCTCAACATGTATTATAAAGTTTGGATAGTCCTTTACAACTATCTGTCAGTTCGAGGGTGATAAGTGATGCTCAATTGAAGTTTGTTATTAAGGTCCTTCTAAAGACTTCTCCAGAATTTCGATGTAAATCGTGGATCCTGATCAAACACAATTAAAATTGGTTCACCATAAAGTATTACATATTTATTAATATATAGTATTACTAGGCATTTGAAGAGGTAATTTTTCCCTTATATTAAGAAAATGTTCTGATTTGGTAAGGAAATAATCAATAATCCATATCATATCTGTAAGAACCTGGATCTTCTTTTCAGGTATGTTTTTCATTTTCTGGTCATTTTTGAGAAAAAGAGGAAATTTTGGAAATTTTCTAAGTACACGCCGTCCACTTTATGAGTACACATAGTGTACTTCCTTACCGCAGGAGGCTGTGTATTGGCCGTGTAGTAGCCACACACAGGGTCGTGTGGGAGTGACTTGGAGGCCACCTAAATCGGAGTACTAAAATGGTGAGTACATGCCATGTACTTTCTTTTTTTCATTAAACACACCGGGGTCGCGTCTAATCGACAGAAACACCCCCTTCTTCATTTGTCTCGCCCAGGAGCGTCGTACGAAGGCGAATCTTTGATGAACCCCCGAGCATGCATCCGTACTCCGAATCGAACACCGTCGGTTGGTTTGGAATCGCATCGGTGAGTTCTCTCTTCTCTTAGAGCACCATATCTTGATTTCTCCTCTCTTGTGAGATATTGTGGGTTGAACATTTTATATTTTTTTGTAGATATTCGACGTTCTAAGGAGATTCAAGCTTAGAGGTTCACGTATATCATTCCTACAACACCAAGGTAGGTGGTTTCTACCTTTCTGTTCAAAGTCTTTGAGTATTATGTGCAAATTCCACCAATACCCTTGAACATGGAATTGCATGTTTACCGTTTTAACTCTATTGATTTCCTGCCATGCTTGCATGTTTGTGTAGAGGTTATTTGGATATGAATAGGGTTGATTTATATGCTTTGGATGTATTTTTCCCATGCATATTCTATTTAAGATAGCTTGGTCTTGTTTAGCCTTTGGTTTCTTTACCCGTTTTCCATGTCTGTTGTTGTAGGATGGAGAGTTTGTGTTCTGAAATGATTGATATGTTTTAGACTGATTATCCAAGTAGTTCTGTAGGTTTAATTTTTTCCATATTGTATTTCCATGCTCGTTGACCTACATGGGTACGTGAGAACCTGGTGTAGTACTATAAGGGGAATTGACCGAGTGAGCTTCCTCAAAGTGTCTTTGAGCACTTTGGGCTATACAGGGAATTGACCGAGTGAGCTTCCTTAGAGAGCCTAGGACCACTTTGGGGATATAAGGTTAATTGACCGAGTGAGCTTCCTCAGAGATTCCTTGTCTGCTTTAGACTATAAGGGTAATTGACCAAGTGAGCTTCCTCAGAGAGTCTTTGATTTTTATTCCTAAACACTTTAGACTATAAGGGGAATTGACGGTGAGTTCTTCCTTAGAGAGTCTATGAATGACCTGGGCTATAAGGGTAATTGACTGAGTGAGCTTCCTTAGAGAGTCCTTGACCTTGGGGCTATAAGAGGAATTGACCATGTGAGCATCCTCAGAGAGTTCTTGACTACCTTATACTATAAGGGTAATTGATTGTGATTGCTTCCTCAGAGATTCTTCATATACAGAACTAGAGGGGTTAGAAAGAGTGTGTTTTCCAGAGGGTTTCTTGTACTAGTTAGGTAGGACCAGCAGGGATGGCTATGAGTATTTTCCCAGAGGGTTACCTATTTGTGTTTAGCTTCTTGTTTAGTTGTTGCTTGATATTGATACTATGGATTGTTTACTGCTTAGGACTTTCTTGTTTACTACTTTCTATACTTCACCTACCATATATTCACTAACTTTTAGGCACAGATCTTTGGGTGGTTACCTACTGGGATTTAGTCTCACATGCTATTTGGGCCATGCTTTTGGGCCCAAATAGATTATATTGCTGCAGGTATAGATAAGGGAAAGCACCCTTCTACTTCAGGTATTTGACTTGTTGTGGAGCTGGAGAGCATGGGACCAAGCTTATGCTTGTAATGCAGAGGAGCTATTTATCTTTTATTTGTACTTTGGTTTAGTACTGTTGTATTCCATCATTGTGACTTGTTTGGATGCTTTCCTAGAGATATGTATCATGAATCATTTATATATGTTCTTTCAGTCTTCCGTTGTTTACTCTTGTATGGATGTTTACTGCTTCTGTTATTGTTTTTGTTTTTCTTTCATTGTGTACTCTTCCAATGAGGGAATAGTTTCCAAACTATCACACCCAAGTCCCTCACTACTAGTTAGCAGCCTCTGGCATTTGGGGAAATGCACTTGAGGCCATGTGATCAACCGGGTACGGGGCACCTCTGGGTAGCTTCCAGAACCGAGACGTTACAAAGTGGTATCAGAGGGATTCTTTTCTCTTGATTTACTGTTTGGATCCTTTATCCAGGGATAGGAAGGAATAGGTACTTGGTAATAAGATGTGCTCGGGAGTAGCTAACCTGTGTATAGGAAAAATCCAATCTACCTCATTTATTGAAAATTCTTTTGGTTTTGAAAGTTTATCATTGATTTGATTTTCACTGTTGGGTGACTCACATATTTTGTGTTATTCCTATTGACGTTGTTGTGGTTCTATTTCTGTTCTAACCCGATGAGATGAGGGTATTCCATCTCATGCATCGTATAGGCACTTTCTAGAAATCACATGTCATGCATTCTTTCCTTGTCATCTAGGATGAATTAGTGATTGCATGTTGTTGTGATAGACTTTGTGTATAATATGGATGCTATTGTGATAAATTCCTTGATAAAAATACCTACTGTTTTGATAGGGTATTTTTGTGTAAGGTTTTGTTTGAGTGAACGCCAAACTTTGGTTCTTGAGGTGTTATGGGCCCTCATGGAATGGAATCTGGTGGATCATTGCTTTTTTGACTTGTTATAGCATGTAAAAGATGTCAAACTTTGATTTGTGGGGAGTATGGGCCAACAAGGATCGGAATTTGGAACTTCCAATGTTTGTTTAAGTGTTTTTCTGGGTCCTGGAGTAGTTTCTAAGGCTTACTGTTAGGAAAAACCTAGAATACATGCCGTGTAGTATAGACTACACACCAGGTGTTCTTCTGTTCGAAAAGAAATTATTTTTCTTAAGTACAAGTCATGTACTTTATACACACACATTGTGTAGTCTCTAACTGTGTCATAGGCCATGTGGGAAGAGACACGGGATAGGAAATATCTTGCATGAACATGTCGTGTACCTGTTCTACATTCCATGTAGTGTTGATCCTGTGTCTGCCCATGTAACTAACAACACGGACGGATAAACCTTAAGCTATACGCATCGTGTCAATATTGAAAACATTGTGTAGTCTGACCCAGGTACCCGGCCATGTCACTAACAACACGGGTCAGTGTTATCCCTTCTCATACACGCCGTGTCCGTTTGGAACACGCCGTTTAGTGTCAACTGGGTAGCCAGCCGTGTATCTAAGAACACGGGTCCGTTTTTCCTTTCCTAGTACATGTCGTGTCCTCCTTGAACATGCCGTGTAGTCCTGTATTAGGAGAGTCTATGGCTTAACCATGTAGAAGGACTCAGGCAGGGGAATAGGATTCAAGTACACACCGTGTGTTAAGAGAACACACCGTGTGTTTGGAGAACATGTCGTGTGTTTGTTGTGTTGCACAACTAGTTTAGGCAGGAGTACACACCCATGTAAATGACTTAAGGGAACACGCCGTGTAGGAATTGTACACTCCGTATAGTCATGTTTTGTAAAACTTGAATGCTTTATTCCCCCTGTTCTCTTATTATGATTCAAGTTTTCAGTCCTTGACAATCTTATTCTAAGGTGTGTGTTTGACCTTGTAGAGTCATGCCACCGAGATGTCCTCTGGGTGTACGCCAGTTTCTAGGTGGTGATAAAACACCATACATGGCCGATCAGGGAATCTTAGTGGATCCCCCAGTTGTTCCAGCCTTGGCACCAGCCGTTGTACCTAACATAGGTACTGATGCACAGTTCAGGGAGGGCTTTTTGAGGATGTTGTAAACCTTTCGGGGAGCTCCATCTCCTTCCTCATCAATGAAAGAATTGACATGGGTCTTTTAGCAGTAGCATCCTCCCACTTTCTTAGGGGATGGAGGACCCCAGGTTGCAGAGTCATGTCTAGAAGCCACGCAGATGATTTTTGAGTATCTAGAGATACCTCCATAGAAGAGGGTGAAGCTCGATACCTACATGCTTTGAGACTCCACCAAGAGGTGGTGGGATGTGATCTCATAGTTAGGATGCCAGCAGAACATGACTTGGGATGAGTTTTAGCGTATCTTCTATGATTATTTTTATCCAGATACCTTGAGGGTCGATCGAGCCTGATAGTTCATGAGTCTGGAGTAGGGTACTCTTTCTTTTATGGAGTATTCCTCTTGCTTCATAGAGCTGCAGTGTTTCACACCTATTCCAGGAGGTGATGAGTTGTTCCTTTCACAGAAGTTTTAGGATGGCCTTAGGCATAATATCTGATCCCAGGTGAACATCTTCAGGTTGACTTTGATATCTTCAATCATCAACCAGGCACTGATCACAGAGCGCAATCTGAGGGATTCTTGAGTAGTGAGCTAGGGCAGTTCGGCATCCAGGGTTAGTATTCTTCTACTAATAGCAGGAAGAGCCACAGGGAGTTTGCACGTGGAGATCAGAGTAGGCGGTATTCATGTTCCGGTATCTAGGTGGTGTGCTACTAGTTTGGGAAGAGTGGGAATATGAGGCCACGTTGCCCGAGAGAGGCAGTCGAGTGATGGTCTTGCGGAAAGATGGGTCACCTTCAGAGCTTTTGTCAGTTCTTATCACCAGCAACTGGTGAGAGGGGTTCTTCTATGACCCCGCGTTCAGGAGTAGCACCGCCAGCTTCTCACCAGTCTGGGAATTGGAGTTCTTCTAGCCGTTAAGGCTGAGGTGGAGGTCGTGGCCATGGTATTCAGTCACTGTTTCTTCAGTGACAGTAGGGTGGATCAGCTCAGAGTGGTCAGGCAGGGTCACAGGGCTGCAGCTTAGGCTAGAATTTTGCAGTGGAGCAGACCCAACAGGAGCAGGATCTCGAACCGTCCATAGTTTTATGTATGATCTTAGTAGCCTTAGTTTTATCTTCTAATATTTTTGATATAGGGGATACCTATATCTTTATCTCTATTGCTATTGTGGAAATCCTTGGTCTCTGCATCTTTTCCTCTGCCGATATTTTGACTCTAGACACTCCGTTGGGGAACGTCTAGTGTTCGTCGGTGCAGGTAGTGCCCACTAGAGGTTGGTGGATGTCACTTTCTATGGGGCCTCTTTGTCCAAAAGATGACAGGCTATGATTTCATTCTTTGGATGGAATGGTTAGTTCCATTTCAGGCAGTTTTCGACTGTTATTTCCGCATGGTGAGTTTCATATCACCAGAAGGTGAATCCATTCCTCATAGGGGCGAATGGGATCTCCAAGTGAGCAGAATGGGTCCAGAGCATCATGGGTTGGGAGGAGTTACAACCCAGATTTCTAGTCTATATCTAGATGACCAGGGGACTTCACAGTTAGACTTTCCTCTAGTGGTGGATCGGTTAAGTGATGTCTTTGCAGAGGACTTTTCAGGTTTTCCTCTGAAGCGCGAGGTAGACTTCTCGATTGAGCGTGTGCCAGGAGCAGCACCGGTGTCCATTCCTCTTTATAAGATGGCTACACTAAAGTTGCAGGAGATCAAGAAATAGTTGGAGGAGTTGCGGGCCAAGGGTTTCATCTGACCCAATACTTCTCCTTGGGGTTTTCTTGTCCTGTTTGCGAAGAAGGAAGACGGTACACTTAGGCTTTGTGTGGATTATCGGAAGCTGAACCAGTTGACAGTCAAGAACCAATATCCCTTTCCTAGGATTGATGATCTATTTGATCATATTCGAGGATCCGAGGTGTTCTCAAATATTGACTTGAGGTCTGATTATCATCAGTTACATGTTAGACCATCAGATATACCTCTTATAGCCTTCTGGAGAAGGTATGGTCTATATAAGTATATGGTTATGTCGTTTGGTCTCATGAATGCGCCTACAGTTTCCATGGCACTGATGAACCGAGTGTTCTATCCATACTTGGATTCTTTCATAGTGGTCTTCGTGGATGATATATTGGTTACTCTCACACTCGACCCAACAATGCTACCCATCTTGATATCATTTTGAGTACACTGAGGTAGAATCAGTTATATGCTAAGCTCTCAAAGTGCCACTTTTGGATGGATCATATTCACTTCCTAGGTCATATTATCTCAGAGGTAGGAGTATCAGTAGATCTAGAGAAAGTGAGAGTTGTAGTTTCTTGGGAGCAGTTGAAGAACGTCTTTGAGGTGAAAATTTTTCAAGGGCTGGTTGGATACTACAAACATTTCATATAGGAATTTTCACGCTTAGCATCACTGCTGATGGGTCTGACTAAGAAGGGTTCGAAGTTCTTATGGTCATATTCTTGTGAGTTGGCCTTTCCGGATCTGAAAAGGAGGTTGACTTCAGCACTGATACTATTCTTTCCAGAGTTGAGCAAGAGATATACTATTTACTTTGATGCGTCATGAATCGGGCTGAGAGTTATGCTTATGCAGGGAGATGGAGTCGTTGCGTACAGGTCTCGGCAGTTGAGGCCACAAGAGAGGAATTACCTGACGCACGATCTGGATTTGGCAGTTGTTGTTCATGACCTACGCTATTGGAGACATTATCTTCTAGGAGAGCATTTTTTGGTTTTCACCGACCACAAAAGTCTCAAGTACATCTTCACCCAGCATGATTTGAATTTAAGACAGCGGAGGTGGGTTGAGTTTCTTCAGTCCTTTGACTTTGATCTTGCCTACACATTGGGGAAGGGCAACATAGTGGCTGATGCGTTGAGCAGGAGGACTCAGATACAGGTAGCTCAAGAGGCCAGTAATGAGTGGAAGCTTATGGCTATGTTCTCTGAGATTCATTTGGAGGTGCATGACAGAGAGGGGAAGAATTTTATATCGTCTATAGCTGTTACCTATACTCTTATTGATTGAGTTCGAATGAGGCAACTATCAGATTCTGAAGGCCTAGTCCTAAGGTAGAGTGTGTTAGGAGAGGACCCAATTCCAGGATGGACCATAGGCGAGGATGATATCTTGCATTTCCAGGGGCGTGTATGGGTACTAGCAGACATACACGAGGAGATGATGCAGGACTTTCATTCCTCAGTTTGGGCAGTTCATCCTGATGTCACTAAGATGTATCGTGATCTACACCGTCATTTTTGGTGGCTAGGTATGAAGAGGGATGTTGCTGGTTTCGTTATGAGGTGTTCCACTTGTCAGCAGGTGAAGGTGGAGTATCAATGACCAGCAGGGATTTTACAACAGTTACCCATTCCTGAGTGGAAGTGTGATGATGTAGTGATGGACTTCGTGACCAGTTTGTTGAGGTCACCTTGAGGGAATGATACAGTATGGGTTGTCATTGATAGACTCACGAATGTTTCTCACTTCTTGCTGATCAAGGAGACCTTTAGTGTTGATGAGTTGAGACGGTTGTACATCTGAGTGATTGTACATCTTCATGGAGTTCCACACTCCATAATTTCAGACAGGGATGTTTGTTTTACTTCTCAGATCTGGAAGGGGCTTTAGAAGGAATTGGGTACATAGGTAATTTTGAGTACAGCCAACCACACTCCGACAGATGGCCGGTCCGAGCGTACGATTCAGGTGCTTAAGAATATGCTCCGAGCATGCATTCTAGATTTTGGAGGTTCTTGGGAGAATCATATACCTCTTATGAAGTTTTCCTATAACAATAGTTTTCAAGAAACTATTCAGATTGAACCTTATTAGGATTTGTACGGTAGGCCATGCCGATCACCCTTATGTTGGCTGGAGGTAAGAGAGGTAGCTTTCTTGGGACCTCGTCTTGTTTAGGAGACCATAGAGCAGTTAGAGTTGATTCAGAAGAGGATGGATACTACACAGTCTTATCAGAAGTCTTATGCTGATCAGTAGAGGAGACCTCTAGAGTTCGATGTCGGGGATCAGGTTTTCCTATATGTCACACTGAGTTTGGGACACAAGAGGATTAGGAGGCAGGGTAAGATTTCACTGAGGTACGTCGATCTGTTTGAGGTTTTGGAGAGATTTGTGTCAGTTTCCTATTCATTGCAGTTACCTCAAAGGTATCGGGCCATGCACACCATTTTTCATGTTTCTCAGATCCAACATTACTTTTCAGACCCCTATCATGTTTTCTAACCCAAGGAGGTTGAGTTGGAAGTGGATGCATCCTTTGAGGAACATCATATCCGGATTGTTGATCGTAGTACAAAAGTTCTTCGTGGCCAGTTTGTTCCTCTAGTGTGAGTGTTATGGCAGCACGGGCATGTGCAAGACAAGACTTGGGAGAGGGAGGCCAATGTACGGGCCCAGTGGCTAGAGCTATTCATTGTTTCTTCTTCTACACTGCTCTAGAGAAATTTTGGGACAAATTTCTTTAAGGGGGGAGTTTGTAAGAACCCGAGTCTTCTTTTCATGTATGTTTTTCTTTTTCTGGTCGTTTTTGAGAAAAAGAGGAAATTATGTAAATTTTCTAAGTACACTCCATGTACTTTATGAGTACACTCCATGTACTGCCTTTCTGCAGGAGGCCATGTGTTGGTCGTGTAGAATCCACACACACGGCCGTGTGGGAGTGACTTGGAGGCTGCCTAAAGCGGAGTACAGAAAAGGCGAGTACATGTCGTGTACTTTCTTTTTTTCATTAAATGCATCGGGATTGCATATAATCGACAGAAACACCTTCTTCTTCATTCGTCTCATCCAAGAGCATCGTACGGTTGTGGAACTTCGACGAACCCCCAAGCGCGCGTCCGTACTCCGAATCGAACACCATTGGTTTCATTGGAATCGCATCGGTGAGTTCTCCCTTATCCTAGATCACCATCTCCTGATTTCTCCTCTCTCATGAGATATCATGGGTTGAACATTTTACATGTTTTTGTAGATCTTTGGTGTTCTAAGGAGATTCAAGCTTCAAGTTTCACGTATATCATTCCTACTACGTCGAGGTAGGTGGTTGTTCCTTTCCGTTCAAAGTCTTTGAGTGTTATGTGCAAATTACACCAATACCCTTGAATGAGGTATTGTTTGTTTACCATTTTACCCATGTTGATTTCTTGTCATGCTTGCATGTTTGTGTAGATGTTATTTGGATATGAATAGGGATGATTACTATGCTTGGGATGTGTTTTGGCCATGCATGTTCTATTTATGACCGCTTGGTCCTGTTTAGCCTTTGGATGCTTTACCTGTTCTTCATGCCTATTACTGTTGGATGGAGAGTTTGTATTATAACATGCTTGATATGCTATAGACTGATTAGAAAAGTAGTTATGTAGGTTTACATTGTCCATATTGTATTTCAATGCTCGTTGACCTACACAGGGTCGTGAGAACTTGGTGTAGTAGACTATAAGGGGAATTGACTGAGTGAGCTTCCTCAGAGAGTCTTTGAGAACTTTGGGCTATAAAGTGAATTGATTTACTGAGTTTCTATAGAGAGCCTAGGACAACTTTGGGGCTATAAGGGGAATGGACTGAGTGAGATTCCTTAGAGAGTCCTTGTCTTCTTTAAACTATAAGGGTAATTGACCGAGTGACCTTCCCCAGAGAGTCTTTGATTTTTATTCCTGAATTGTTTAGACTATAAATGGAATTGACGGTGAGTGATTACTCAGAGAGTCTATGAATGACCTGAGATATAAGGAAAATTGACCTAGTGAGCTTCCTCTGAGAGTCCTTGACCTTGGGGTTATAAGAGGAATTGACTGCATGAGCTTCCTCAGAGAGTTCCTGACTACCTTAGACTATAAGGGGAATTGACTGTGAGTGCTTCCTCAGAGAGTCTTCGTATACATAACCAGAGGGGTTAGACCGAGTGTGCTACCTAGAGGTTTGCTTATACTTGTTAGATAGGACAAGAGGGGATGGATGTGAGTATTTTTCTAGAGGGTTACCTGTTTGTGTTTAGCTACTTGTTTAGTTGTTTCTTGATATTGAAACTATGGATTGTTTACTACTTACTACTTTCCAGTTTACTGCTTTTTGTACTTTACCTTCCATATGTTCACTGACTGTTAGGCACAGATCTTTGGGTGGTTTCCTACTGAGATTTAGTCTCACACCCTGTTTGGGCCATGCTTTTGGTCCCAAAAATATTATATTTCTGCAAGTATAGATAAGGGAAACCACCCTTCTACTTCAGGTACTTGACTTGCTGTGGAGCTGGAGAGCATAGGACCAAGATAATGCTTGCGATGTGGAGGATCTGTTTATCTATTATTTTTACTTTGGTTTGGTATTGTTGTATTCCCGCATTTTGACTTGTTTGGATACTTTCCTAGACATATGTATCATGAATCATTTATATATGTGCTCCAGTTGTTTTTACTTTCAGTCTTCTACTATTTACTCATGTATGGATGTTTACTGCTTCCGATACTGCTTTCGTTTTTCTTCCATTGTGTACTCTTCCAATGAGGTCATAGTTTCCCCACTATCATACCCAACGTCCTCGCTGCTAGTCGGCAGCCTCTGAATTTGGGGAAATGCGCTTGAGGCCATGTGATCAACCGGGTACGGGGCACCTTTGGGTGGTATCCGGAACTGGGATGTTACAACATCATTCCTTCTATTATTACTTGGTAGTACTATAACAATTTCCATCATAATTTCATCCCATTTTTACATAGGTATATGAATATGTTTCATAACTCCTCTAGGATTTTTTCTCTCAACATTCAATTGTTGAAAAACTAGATATCTTGACACATAGTTAGAAATTTTACACTTCATATTATCCCACAAAAAATGTTCCTTAAAATCTCTGTACATGTTGGTGCTATTGCGGTGTATATAGAAAGTAAAACTATGATCATCATCCAATAAATCCATTATCATCTCGGTATATAAGGAACACAAATCCTCTTTCCAAATTTCAACATTCCACATTCAAATACAAAGTCTGTCAATTTTCTATCATGTACAGCTTTAATTTTCTTTTGTAAATTCTCATCATCAAACTAAAAACATTTTATCTTTTCCAGTAAAAATGGTTTGGAAATCATTTGAAAAAGTAGTAATATTTTACCTTCCCTGAGAATTCCCATATCTATCTTTATTAGATCCATGGTCACAAGATACCTTTCAATGCTCATTTTGTTCAGAACTCCATGATCCTTCCTGCTCATTGCACCTTCCACCTTATTTGACTACTATGGGTGGTAGTGTGTTGAACACTCATAATCCTTGAGTATCTCAATCCATCTACTTTTCCTCATATTGAGTTCATTCTATGAGAAGATATATTTTAAACTATTGTTATTTTTATATATCTCACATATTTCACCATAGAGATAGTGTCTCCATATCATTAGAGTAAAGATTAAATTTTTTAACTCAAGATCATGAGCTGGATAGTTCTATTCATGAATTTTTAACTACCGTGATGCATATGAAATAACTTTATCATTCGAAATAAGAACACAACCATGTCCTTTCCTTTATGCATCACTATAGATCACAAATATGTTATTTCATGATGATAAAGTTAAGATTATATCATTAACTAATATTATCTTAAATTCTTATAAACATTCTTCACATTCTCTTTTTCATATGAACTTAACCCCTTTACATGTGAACTTGGTTAACTGGTTATCCAATTGAGCGAAAATATGAATGAAATTCCAATAGTAACCTTCTAAAACAATGAAACTATGTACCTCAGTTATGCTCATTGTTGTAGGTCATTCTTGGTTTTATTTATTTATAGTATCAATAAAGATTCTATCCTTGCAGATAATATAGAAAAGAATAGAAATTTTCTAAAGCCATAATTTACACTTGCTAAATTTATTATATAAATCTTACCTTATGAAAGTATTAATAATGATCAGAAAGTAATTTTCATGGTCTTCATAACTTTTAGAACACCCCATAATATCATCAATGAATACCACAAGAAAATCATCAAGTTATTCATTGAATACACTGTTCATTAGATCCATAAAAACCAAGGGTTCATTATTCAATCCAAATGTGTAAATATGTAATGTCCACCTGTCATTTAAAATTTTTTCTTTGAGATGTCTTCCTTCTTTACTCACAGTTGATGATATCCAGAATAGATATTAATAATTGAATAAAATTGAACTATATGAAGTTGATCAAATAAATCATCAATGCGAGGAAGAGGATACTTGTTCTTTATTTTAATAGCATTGATTTCCCTATAATAAACACACATCCTCATGGATACATCCTTCTTCTTAACAAATAGAACAGAGGATCCCCATGGATAAATACTAGGGTGAATAAATCCATTTTTACCCAAATCCTCTAATTGTTTATTTATCTCTACTAATTACACTATGGACAATCTATAGGTAATCTTTGATATTGGTCATCCATTAGGGATTAAATCAATAGGAAACTCAACTTCACGCTTTGGGGGGTGTCTTGGTAATTCCTTAGGAAATACATCATTCTATTCCTTTATAATACGCACATCTTCAATTTGAAGATTACCTTATCCATACCTAGATTTTTTTTCTCTTACTCCATAAGAATTTCATTTAGTGGAGCTATTGGGGGTGGATCCAGATAAGAATAAAATGATGAAGAGTTTTCTTTATTGATAATGGATTATCCTTCTTCCTCACAAATCGTAATTTCCTTCTTCTTGCAAGAAATTTCATCATCCTATTTTGAAAGCCAATCCATACTGAGTATTATATCAAATTAAACCATAGGTATGATGACAAGGTTAGAAATTAAATCACATTTATATGTTAGAAATGGGACTTCCTGACACATATTTGTTATAATGATACATCCCTTAGGAGTTTTGATGAGCAACTCTTTTATTAAATAAAAAGGGAAATGTCTAATTTTCTTGGAAAATAGGGAAGATATAAAAGAATGAGATGATCCAGAATCAAATAAAGAATTAGCTATGTTGTAATAGAATATTAAAGTACTTTCCACCATATCATTAGGAACTTTAACCTTTGCATTTGTGATCGCATAAGCTTGGAATTTCTCTCTTGGAATTTTCTGGTAAAAATTTCACTAACACTTAGAAAAATAAATTTCATATTGTACCATCTTCTTATAGTTGAAACACTAAAAATTACTGGATTATTTTTTTCCTTTCAATTATAGAACTAGTGTAATTTCCCTCTACACTTATAATAAACTCACATTCCCTTCAGGAAAGTACTGGGTAATTTCTTCCCATAATTATTACCGGATGAAAATTAAAATATTCCCTTATTCCACCTTTGCCTTATTTCCTTTTCCAGAGTGTTCAGTAACCCTATTCTTCTCTTGATTTCTCTTAAAGTCGTAAGTCTTATAGAATTATTTATCTCTATTGATATCACATGATAAAATATCTTTATGTGATGAAATTTTTTGGGAAACTTGTTCCCTTCGGAGGAATGGTTTTAACCCATAAAAGAATTGATTAATATTGCTATTTCTATTACATACATATTATGTATTAAGAATTGATAACATTTTAAAGTGTGGATTAATATTTAGTAATATTCTCATCTGCCTTTTTCCAGAGATTCAATAATTATCTCTCCATATCGGCTCACTCTTCATGATGGAAATATTTTTCCATGAAAATTTCCTTAAAATCCTTCCATTACATGCTTGAAATTTATTCCTCCTCCTTAATATTTTGAATTAGTGACCACCATTTATATGTATCTCTCAATAGATGATAAAATTCCTTGAAAACCTTATCCCTTTAGTTACCTCCCAAAGTAATAAATATCTTATCTACAGAACTTAACCGTTGTTTAGATTCAAATGGATTTGTAGTCTCATTGAATGTTGTAGGTTGTTATCTCATGAAGAGGTCTAACATTTTTCCTCAACATTGTGTATAAGGATGCACCATTAGGGTAATATTATTGTTCATAACCTAAGTCAACTATCCCAGTGTAGTTATAAGTTTCATGTCACCATTTTCATCTCCAACTCCAACATCATCATGTTACATAAGAGGGAAATACCTACATGGATTACGTGTGTTGATATAGTTTAAATTCCTTCCACTATGTTTGATTTATAAATAATGGAATACACTATATTAGTTTATGAATCATAATTCATAATTTTGAACAAGTAAACACTTAACATAAATTCAAAAATTTGCGCATAGCTAATCTCATAATCATAAACATGGTTTCTTTGGGGACATATTTACTTTTAAATCCTTTATAATGGTTTGTAAAGAAAATTTTAATTATCCTAAGCATATCACCCATGAGTGTTAAACTAGGTATGTAGTAAGGCCCGTTTTCATTTACCATGTTACACTGAGTCAAGCCAGATGCACCTTGTCAGAGTTGTTACCCCTAGGTACATATGTTCCAGAACTGTGTCCACTTTAAGTATCTATACATGGATATATTTCTAGGAGGATCCACATAATCTCTAACTTATAAAAATTAAAGTATGTTCTTTTATTCTTATACTCAAAGTCTATCTTAGGGTTACATTCCCTAATCTATGTTTTATGAATCTAGTTTCCAAGGGTTATACTAAAATTCCTATGATACCAACTATAATGAACCTAACCCCAATATATTGGTTTAAATGCTTTACTTTATTGAATTGGAATAGATACAGGACTCAGATACCAAAGGAATGATCAGTTTAGCAGTCTTGGAATCCATATTACATACATAAACTATACATTATAATTTAAAACATAAAATAAAACATATAAATTTCTTTGAGAACACTATTATTCTCTTAGATTAACCTTTTATATCTCACATAATACACATCTTGGCATCCTGGGAGAAATAAAATATAAAAAAGTGGTGAGCTTAGATTCTTATTAAGCATAAGCGTACATTAGAAGCTATTATGAATAAATAATCATAAACGTTAAGGCAAGGTGTATAACTAAAACACAATCCACTTAAACATAATCTTGAGCATAATATGGAAAGAATAAATGAAAATAAAATAATTATATATAAATAATCTCATAGATATTCTACTAATTGAATAATCATATGCAATATCGATAACTGATCTCATAATGAGGGAATGCATAATGCCAAAAATCATAAACATATCATCAAGGCTTTGGCCAAGACACCATACATAAATGGGTAAGACATTAGCTAATATCCAAACTATTTTGTCTCATGAGACCTACCAATGCATCAAGGGGATATAGAAGGCCCTTACCATTACTTAATAATTCCAATGCATTCCTTATATGAAAATAGTTAAGCATAGACAACATAAACATTTTTATTGAAAAACTGGCATTTGAAATGTGAATACTTCAACCATAACCCATGAATGGTATCAAAATAGAAAATCCACAGTCAAACTAATCATAAACCCTTTAATAAAATATTTTAGATGGTATCATAAGAGATTAGCTTTAATCAAGCATAATATCCAACAAATTATGTTGACATAGATGAAAATACTCTAATAAAATTGTAAAAAATTTCTTGATGTAAATACCCCCTTTTTACTTTGAAATAATTTATTTAAAAGGTTGTGAAATTTTTAAAGTAAAAATTTTCATTGAAAATAATCTTGTAAATTAAGATTCAAGGCATTAAGGTGTCATAACGATGAAAAAAATCACTCATACCATATAAGTCAAAAAACATTATTTCCTTAATTTTTTTGAAAAATTCATAATGTACCTCATTTGGAAAATTACAAAAAGATTTATTTAAAACCACTTTATAAAAATTAAAACACGGGTAAAATTTCTTTAAAAAAATTTAGAATAATATTGAAAATAATCTAGAAAAAAATAAGAAACATGAACATATATGATAAATATTCCCTAGAATATACTTACATATAAACAATACCTAATAATAATGAGATTGTGAAATTAAGTCTTACCTTATGCTTTCTGTTGAATGAATATACTTTAACTTCTTTCATAATGTTTTAAAATATGTTTTTAATTCATACCAAAACCATATCCATATTTATGCCTGAATGGCCTGAAGGCCTTCTTTTTTATTGATTTTTGATAACCCCTTTTCAAGGGATGAGGGGGAACCCTTACAAGGCCTGTAGGCTTAAAGATTACATGACCCATAGGTATTAGGAAATATACAGACTATACTTGGAAATTCTCCTCCCCATATTCTTCATTGTGATATCAGCTCTCCACCTTCGGATGGATTGTTTGGCTAGGCTTCCCATGCAAGAACAGGTTGGTCCCGATGGAAATTCTATAACCTCTCCTTTTTGAAAAATATTCTTAGCTTCTTCTTTAGTGAATGTTCCTTCAATGAATCCCCATCTGGAGTCTGCTTCTTGCAGAGTTTGTCTGATCATTTAAGCACAATTTCAGGTGGCTTAAAGGCCTTGAGGTGGCTCGAAGGCCTTTAGGTGGCCTAAAAGCTTTACTATCCCAAAGACCTTGGGTGGCCCAAAGGCCTTAAAGGACCCAAGGCCCAAACCGATAGCCCAAAAGCATAAACATTTGAATAGTTCCTACTACTACAATACCGAATAGTGTCTACTACAGTACCTACTACCGTATTTCTACAGTACTGATATAGTAACCTAGAAATTATGTATCTGCTCAGTTTTGAACTCGGAACTCTTTGATGCACTTTCCGAGTTGTCACCAACTGGGTTCAGGATCTTGTGATTTAGATTTATGATATCATATATTATCTTATTATATTATTTTGTAAATAACGTTACTCAATTACCCTTGTTTTGGGTGTTAACAACTTCATGTTTTTTCATGTAAGTGATGTTTCTTATGCATATGATATATATATGTTTCATCTAAAGAATTATATAAAGTTTACAGATATTATATTTACTCATTATATACTTTTTTATAATAACTCTTGAATGTTTAATATGGAAAATGAATCTCATCACGTCGTAGAGACGGTAGGCCATACGTACGCATAAGTGATGGTATCATTCCCTTAATATTGAAAGGGTAAAAAATTGGATGGTATATTAATTATATAAAATAAACATGAAGTAATTTTTATTATTTATATACATTATATCACCCATTATACATATCCAAATTAAATTGTGATGAAAAACAAATTACACTATGGTGTGGAGATAGTAAGTCATACGTAAGCATGCGCAGTAACTTCATTTTTTATATGATGAATAAAAGGTGAAATGTGGTCATACCATAATCATAATAACATTTCAGAATATAGATGATACTGTATTTATTAATTTATTATGAAAATAAAACATTAATAGGAAGTATAAGAAGAAATAAACTTGAATGAGTTGGTAAAAACTATTACCTCTTCTTCGGTGGATTCCCTTTAGATCTCATCTTAAGGGATTTAGATTTTCTCTTTATTGAAGACCAGAACCTATTGAACTTGTATAAACATGATGGGAGGAGAAATGGGAAGGTTTTGGTTGATATAGAAGGCTCATAGTGGTTTAAGGAAGTGGGGGAGGAAGTTCCCTTTTATAACTGAGGTGAGGGTCAGTTTTGGAAACTCCAAAAATATTAAGTTAAAATAAATTAATTTCCAATTAAAAACGGAACCAAAGTGATTTATTTTGAATATAAGATGATTTTTAGTCTAAATTATTATAAAAAATAATTTTTAGAAAAGTTTATGTCTCATTCATAACCTTTTATTTTGGTTTTAACCCTTACTTAAACCCTTTAACTCTTACCGTGACAACATGTGTTTTACTTTCAATGGTTAATATAGTTACTATAATATTACAAAATAACCACTAATTAGTAATTGATGAAATATAATACTTTATCCAAATCAATTTGATGAATTTTATATTTTTCTGGATTTTATATCATTTAATAAAATATTATTTATTTTAATTTTAAATTAATGATAATTTTGATACTATTCATTACTTTTAATTTTAAAAAAATAAACAGAATAATATATCTTCAAAAACAACTTCAAATATATCACTAACATGTCAAATTTATCAATAAAATTCATGTATGTCATTAATTATTCCAAATTATATTTATTTTAATATTTTTAATATCATTTATTTGATATTTCCATTAATTAAATAATCACTGCGTCATCATTGTGTAAGCTTCTAATGTAATTTTTTGTATCCTAAAAATTGTAAATAAATTATCATAATGAAAATAAAAATATTTTCTTTAAATTTACTATTTAAAATCTAATTTATCTTCTGTATAACCCTGTATTAAAAATTATATAGTTATTAGAAATATGATTATGACATATTTATCTTCTCTTTAAATAAAATATAATAAATATAATACTCTTATCCAAGTCACATCCAAAGGTTATAATCATAGACCAAGGATTATTTGGGTCGACACCCACTAATCCAATTAAATTTTTACAGGTTTTAAGGTAATTTTCTAATATTTATAATATTATTTTTAACCTTAATTATTCGATTTACCTTTTACCGTGTTAATAAAAAAATACTAAATTTACTATTCATAATTACCAAAAATAAAAGAACTCTATTTACATAATTTCGACCCACTAAATCCAAATATGAAATCCATTTTTCAAATTTCAAAATACTGAAGTTGTAGTAATTAATTTAAAATTAATGTTCTTGAATGAATGAGAAAACGAGTTTTTAAAGTAAAACGTTCAAAAGATTGAAATGTTTTTATATCTAAATTCAATGTGAAATTGATTCCAATGAACTATATTGGGTTAATTGATAAAAATTTAATCTAATTATACTTTAAAACAAATTAAAAATATAATTTAATAATATAAATTATTTATACAAAAAGTTGTTTTCAATTAAAATGAAATATTTTATCATTCATCAAAATATAAAAATTATTAGAAAAATATAAAAAAATAATAAATGTAGGATTTGATATTACTATTTAAAATAGTAAGTTTCTTTCAAATATAATTTATAAAAGATTCAAAAATTATATTTAAAACAAGTGCACCATCAAATGAAGGTAAAACTGCCTTTCAAAAAATATAGCCTTTTAATGTGTAAAATTAGATTCATTCTTATATTAAGTCTACAAAATATCGTGGGTGAATATTAAATATATGAATTTCATAAGGTGGTTAACATTATTCATTACCTCTATTTTAATAGCTAGGTTAAAACATTCATTTATTTATAGATCATGGTGTGTTTGAACTCGATGTCACGTGAAAGACATGCTATTAAATTTATTTATAAAGAAAATTTACCATAAAATCATGGGGTGTTACACATCATGTCACACAATCCCCCCCTGTTTGGATTCCTCCATATGTTTTCCACACACCCTCCCTCAAATCTCCCATTTTTCTTTGATTCAGGATTGGATTTATTCTCTATTGTGATCCTCACTCCATGTATGTACTTCCTTAAACATTATTTAATTGATTTACAGGAATTTGAGTCAATTTTGGGATCGGGTGAGAGTTCTTCTGAAACCTATAGTAAATGGGAAAAATGAAGAACACATATCATGTATAATCTAAGCCATAAACTCACTATTTGAAATTTAAAAAAGCATGGTGTGTGTGTTCGGCACACACTGTGTACAGTAAACCATGTCTGGCTAAGAAAAGAACATGTGTCCACACATCCACATGGCCAGTGTTCACATGTACCACAACACAACAGGTTCTTTCAAAACACATCGTGTACTATCTAATTGATTACTTCACCATGTTAGGGCATACACAGTCTGGATGGCATGTTCTTGAACACAAAGTGTATGTTTGGTACACACGTTGTGCCTCTGTTTTATTCCCCCACTTGGTAGAGGTCATTTCCAAAACACAACACAGCCAGTATACCATGTTATCACACATGGTGTGTGTCGATACTGCACGTTGTGTACTCTACTTTTTCACACACACATTCCGACTATATGTGTGTATCCAAATCACACTGGTTTGCAACTCGATCATACTATACGTTTTGTACTCTATATTAACATGTCACATACATTTATTTTTTAGTTTTCTTGCTATTTTTATTTATTTTTTGTTTTCCTTTATTTTTTTATATTCTATTTCTTACATTTCAAACCATAGAATATGTAGACATAGATAGTGGGAAGTGACTCATTACCTCTACTGATGGGGAGCATCCCACACCCCTTTAAATTCGATTGAGAATGTCAGTGGTGCCTTCGGTGATAGATCTCCCAAATCACTTGCCTCTGTATTTGGTGATGTTGCCTCTAATCCCACCAGAACCCACATCCTCAACATTAAACTCTGGTCCAGTGAACATTGAAAACTTTTCCATGACTATTGAGGGATCCAGTGTAGTGGACCCCACTACTACTTCACCACCCCATATAGCTTCCAAAACCTTGAAACTATCCACAGAAGCATCTAAGCCACCTACTACTATAATAGCCATACCTTATTCATCAGAAAATGGTGCCTCAACACATATAACTCTGAAATAAAACCAACCATATCCACACCCTTATCTAATCTTTGATGAGTATCATCTTGCGGTAGACAATTTTTGGAGAGTTTCAAAGCACACAATCCAGTTGAATGGCTGATTTTTGGACATCATTATTCCCCAACATCTGGGTGTCTGGGAGAATATTTAGGAGATCCTTGTCCACAAACATATAATATACACTCTCTAGTTAATCACCCCCCACATTCATAGAATTATTATTATAGTTTGGTGCTACATTCAGGTTTGAAGAGCCCACCTACCAAGTGATTATTAGAGACACAGAAACTCCAATTAGATTTTGGCTAAGCAGACAACATTTATCCCTCGCTATGGGGGAGTTTTGCCGAGGGTGAAACTTCTACCCCCATCAAGAAAACCCACCCCTGTTTCTTCCAGAACCCTACCTAAGTTCTCTGACCTTTTTTCTGTGTTGTGGGAGCTTACTGGCCCTGGACACAAGTATACTCCCACCTCATAGAATAGAACCCTCATCATGTTCCCTCCCCTCTATTTCATCCAATGTTTATTTAGTTATTTCCATTTACACCACTATGAGGACATGGTTGTTGTGTCTAAATGTGATATGTAGATCCTTACCTACATCATCTGTCACAATTACCCTGAGCTCGCCTACTTTACTACCTCATATTTCCACTCTGTGATCACTGGTCATCAGGGTTACCTGAATGGAAGCTTTTATGCCACCTGATTGGCACATCTTATCAGGGTGTTTAAGCCATCTCTCCCACACAATTACCTCAGTTATCCCTATTGTATGGACTTCATATTGCTTATTCATATGAGGATATTCAAGATGTGGGTAGATGCCTTTATGATCGTGTAGGATACCCCAGAACCACCTACGGTGAGATATGACACACCTTCCCCTAATGGTTCTACTTATTTGGTACCACCTCATCCATCAGTGGATCTTCCTTATCCATACCTTCCCACATATTTATTGCTTCCATCTTCTTCTTCCATTCAATATTATTTTTCCATTCCATCCTCTTATAGCCCATCTACAACCCCACCACCACCCACACCCTCATCTGATCTCATAATTTCTCTCTACCTGGCCACCTTCGATTGATATCAAAACATCATAGTGTGCCATCAGGATATCATGGTTTAGACACTCAACCAAAATAAGGGAATTTTTGGAATCATTCTTTAGAACGTGGGTATTCAGTTCTACCCAGTTCCTACACTTTGTATAGATCATAAACCTTCAGCAGTGTAGACATTAATTAAAGCTCCAACTATATATTCAGTTCTTCTATCCACTACTAGAATAGATGCTACTTCTACTTCTATGGTCCAGGGTGTACTAATTGATCCCACCACACAGAGTGAGGAACCAGTGCCTCCAACTTCCTCTCCAGTTACCCCTACTCTGTTGAATCCCTCTGTTCTAGACAGTTACTCTTATGAGGTGACGCAATGACTTTTTCTATACACTTATTTAATTATATATATATATATATATATATATATATTTTTGTGTTATTCTTGTTATATGATAGTTTTTATGCATGAAAAAATCTTTTTCTATTTCATCAATAGTCACAGGTATGTTGGCACATCATGGGAATATCTTTTAAACTTCTTTACATATTTTTGATAACACTAAGAGGGGAGTATTATTTTAGTGTTTATTTTCTTAATTTCTTTTTCCTTACTTATTTCACTTATCTCACTCCCCCTATCCTAGTTGTATCCTCCCACATCCTCTTATCTTATTTAGTGTTTCACTTAGAGGACCATATGTGATATTAAGTGTGGGGGAGAGTCTATTGACTACACTAGAATTTTCCCTTAAACTAATCTAGGAGACATCATTAAATAGATGAAATATTTTAAAATGTAGAAAATTTTAGATTAATTATAATTATGAATAATAAATACATAAATGGGAGTTTTAAAAGTTAATACTAATTTTAATTTTATTTTATTTTAAAATGATTGATGATATAATTTTATTTTTTATTTAAATGCTTATCAATTTTCATTTATTATATTGGTCATTTTTATTCATTTCATGACCTTATTAACCCATTATTATCCTCATTCCTAATAAGTATTATAAGCCCTTTGACATATCCCTTCTTATACCCTCTTTCTTGAGATGTTATTGGGATATGAATTACTACTAGAACATGCAAGTTTTTCTCTTCAAAAAATGAATATTTTGAATCAATTTAAAATGATTGAGGTATTTGATTGATATATTCATCCCCTTTGATCTTGTGACCCACCCTAAAACTAACCTCCTTGAAACCCATAGAAATGATGAATTTATTTTATAGGAATCCACACTACAGGCCCATTTATCTTTCCTACCCTAATTCTTTATTAATATTTCATGATCATTAATTTGATCTTAAAAGAAGAAGTTTTGTGATTCATCATGTTTTATGGGGATCAACCATGAATTTAAGTGTGGGGGGGAGTACCACTTTTTCATTTGGGAAAAAGGGTTCCAAAACCACTATTCATTGTATTCCTCAATGGTCCCTTTAAAAAAAGTTAAAAAATCAAAATAGGACCAAATTAATTCATTATAATTATTAATGGTTTAAGAATCCATGTTGGCATAGGAATATCATGGTGATGGTGACCATTGAGTGGTCTTGATGGGTATTCATTTTCATAGAGATTTGTTTTTGAATATCATGATTTTTTTTAATAATTCATCCTCTTTTTCAAGCCTTAGATATTATTTTTCACATAATTACCTACTTACCCTTAGCCTTAGAAACATATAAACCTTATTGAATGAACTCATGATTATTGTTATTTAATTTATAAGTAAATAATGATAATAATTTCAAGCCTATGGATAGAATGTATATACTTGATATTGAGAATAACTATGATTAAATGATCTTGAGTGATGAGTGTGTCATTTTCTAGTGAGGTAAATCATCAAATGACAGATGTATTTATGAAAAGTTGGAAAATAAAAGTAAAAGAGGATGATGTCTTTAATTTAATTGTATATGAGGAATGATTAGAATATCATTGGAAATAAAATATTTTTTGTGCCTTTTAAAATCCTCTTTTTTGAATATTGTATTTATAACTATAATTAATTGAATGCTTCCCCTTTTAGAGTATATATTCTTTTGATTATATGTTAATACTTTTCTTTTGGGTAAGAAAGTGACTATGTGTGGGGTATTTTTATGTGCTGGATTTGAGATTTAATTTTCAAACATTTTATTGAGTATAAAACATTTTTTCACCGAAGTTATGTTGTTTTATGGATAAAATGATTTATTTTGGTGTTATAGGTTATTTTCCATGAGATTATTGCCAAAGTCACAAATTGGGAGTGATCAGAATAAAAACTAAAATTAACATGACATGTACTTTTGGACAAATGTCATGTACCTTTTCCCATACATTGTTTGTCCAGCCATATTATACACCCATTTAGCCGACAAGAGACAACACATCATATACTCACTGTTATCACATTATGTATTCCCTTCCAAAAGAGTTTGGTGGCTAAAACATACTCTATATACCACGTATGTTGGTTCCACATATTATGTACCCTCACCAATTGACCATCGATGCTTCAAATACAACGGGTGGTGTAGAGGATCGCCTATTGGCAGAGGAAACAAGGTCAAAGTTAGTTAACTCAAGTATACGGTGTGTAATTCTGAGTACATTTTGTATAGTTTATTTTTCTATAAATAGAGAGGCAGAACTCTGATATCGAGTTTGTATATCCAAGGGGGGTGTTTCTGCTCTTCCATTCGATCTCTCCCAAATCCAAATGAGTTTTATTCACTTGTTTTCATTTTTGTTTTAGTGTAACTCCCATGCCCCCTTATTTCCTATTGTATCCATGGTAGGGGTTGAGTTTCTACTCAACCCGCACATTATAACCATGGTCATAATAGGCTAAGTTTCTTATATTGGGTTTGTAATAAGATTATGGGTGTTGTGTAATTGAAATTATGAAGTTTTTCTATTATTTTAATTTTTACTTTTAAATTATTTTAATGAAATTTTATACATTTCACTAGTTGTGTCATATCAGACTAAGAATGACACAACTGGGGAAACTAAAGGAGTTACAATGGGTAAATCCATGACTATTGTGGGAGATCATTTCCACTATTTTAGGGGTGATGATCTTAATGTGGATTTGAACATTCAATCACCAGACTAAGGGTTTGGTGTTTAAATACACAAATTCCTATTATCAAATAAAGAAACGGGTTTTAAATTGAATCTTCAAGGTAAAATTATTTCATAAATAATATTAATTCCAAAGAATGGATTTTGAAAAATAATTTAATCAAATTGCAACCCTGATACATTTTTTATGACTGTTGTGACTTTTCTTATGTTTTAGTTTATTTTTTGAAAATAGTTTCATGTTTTCATCATGTTCCCTTTGATTGTTTTTTCTGGATAATCAAATTAGACCCACCGAATTTCACTTAACATTGATTTTATGTTTCCTTGTGGGATCAACCCTGACTTCTGGTAAGTACCTAGTTTGTCGGATTAAAAGGAAACAATACTTTAAATTTTACACACCTCGTGATGGGAGTGATAAGATATTCCTTATGATCCTCTTCATTGGTGATAATATTTTATTTTTCACCATTATTAAGAGATTATTCATCTCAAATATATTATATTGAAGATCAAAATATGATGATCTTTTTTCCCATAAAATAAAATCCTTATTTTTTCATTGTAATTTTTTTTCTATTTAAAATTATTGTTTTTTAATTTTGTATGATATTGAATTTGGTGTTTTATACACTCACACACAATGTCCTATTTAATTTTGATTGGGATTTATTTTTTTATAAAAAATATTTATTAAATAAAATTTTGGGAATATATTTATTCAAATTATATAATTTAATATATATTTTAAAATGTATTTGGTTTAATGATTTTATGAAATAAATGTTATATTTATGAATATAAATTTTTAAATTAGGATTCAACTTATTTTATATTAAAATTGTTGTAAATTTTGATGAGGATCTATATAATTAAAAATAATCATTTAATATTAATTAAATATTATGGTGTATTTAATTGCAATTATTTTTAATTGGGGGTCAAATATTATTATTTTTATTAATACTAAATTGTGTTAATTATTATTTTTTAATATAAATATATTAAAGGAAGCAAGTTAATAGGACACTGCATGTCCAAATTTTATTATTATTATTACTATTATTAAAATTATTTCATTGTGATAATTATCATCTTTAGGTGGGTGTATCGTGATCAATCTTGATTATTATTATTATTATTATTATTATTATTATAGTCTCAAGATCCTTAAAATAAGGATTTGAATGCTCTATAAGGCACTTCTAAAAAAGAAGGAAATGCCAGATTGTCTCACACCATGAAAGCCTCTTATAAGGGGAAAGATACAATAGTTCCACATAAAGATGTTGACCCTGAATTTCCAACCACCAAAGGGAATGAGGTGGCTAGATCTGATCACCAACTTTCATCTTGGAATGAAAACTAGGATAAAGAAAAAGAGGAATATATGAGGTTTTCTCAAGGAACCCTTCTATTATCATAGTGAGATCACAAAAGGCGAATTATTCCACTAATGTTTACCTCCTTGAAAGGGATAAGGCTATTTATAATAATATTTTGAGTGAGGTTATTGAGGAGGACACTAGGAATGAACTAGACTACCTAATATATAGAGAAAAGAGACCTCTCTTACCTATAATATCTTGAACTCTGATCTAGGAATCTTCTCTTAAAAAATCTGACAAGGATCCTAGTAACCAATACTCTAAAGAGGGAATCCAAGAAATTTCAATGGACTCTAACCTCTCAATAGTTCCAAAAAATTATTCTAATAATGGAATGAAAAAAGTTCTAACTACCCAACCAGGAATGGTTGTATAGAAATAAAACATCCATTAAAAGGATATGACTCCCTCTATCATTACTAAAGATAAATCTATGGAAACAATGATTGAAACATAGACCTATATATTGAAATAGTTCCATGGTATCATAAACCTAAAGGACATTGAGGACCCTGGTAATAAAGAAAACTATTCAAAGATTGAAATCAAATCTACAACCTCCCCCTTATAATGAAAAATATGGTAAGACCTAAGGGATCGAATAGCAACAATTGGGTGGTAAAAAAGAAAAATCATGGCGTTGTAATAAATGAATGTCCAATTTTATAACTAGTGGGGCTGGTAAATAAAGAAACTACTAGTACTCTTAAAAGTATTATTTTAAATCATCAGCATCTGCTGATTAGGATTATTAAACCTATAGTTCATCTAATATATTTTAGAGGATTGAATTTTAGAGCATTGGGTTATGAATTTGTGGTGGTAAATCATCTTACAGTTATTGGGGAAACTTTATGGGTTCTAGTATATACTAAATTGAGTGATTTTGCAGACACTCATGTTAGTTACCAGGTACTTACTAGTAAAGTAATTTTTTTAAGGAAAATATTTACATTTATCTTATATTTATGATCTGAATAATTATCTAGGAATGAGGTCTCTCTTGACAGAAATTTGTATTCTCAAATAATCAATTCGAGTTACTTAGACTAATTTTAGGGATTTCAATGTGCAAACAGAAATGAATCAAAGAATTGGTTCTCTTGTATTACCCATTTCATATAGGAAATTTGGAGAATTTGTTGAATCTTAAGATCTTGTGGATGTTTCCTTACATGGTGATAAATATACTTGGTATAGGAAATTAGGAAATAGAATTGTGACTAGTAAGATGGATATAATATTTGTTAACTTTCATTCTCTATAAGTGTGGCTGGAAGTGAAGTCTATAACTATATTCAAGATCAAATTAGGTAAAAATACTATTCCTACCCTCTACAAATAAAAATAAATAGTCCCTCTTCCTTTTAAATTCAAAAAAAACATAGATAAAGCACCCTAACTATAGAAGAGTGATTCAGGAAGTATAGTCCTCCATTCCATGTAGTAATTACTTATATAATTTCAACCTAAAACTAAACAAATAAAGTGAAATCTTAGAGATTAGTGTAAGAAGAATTGAAAAAAATATTGATATTTAGATTGATGATTTGGAAAATATTTTTTTTTGAAATATAGGAAAGTCTCACATAGGATTTTGACATACTAAATCTCAATAGAGAAGTTAATCTAGCCTCCTAATTAAATTACAAAATAAATTCCAAGGAATAAATTATCAAAGAAAACATAAAAGTTAAATGGATCAAAGAGGGTGAAAGAAACACCTATTTTTCAACAATTTTTAAAATTCAAAAAAACATATAAAAAACATGTTACCATATTAAAGAATGGGGATCTTATCATCCCTATAAAATATGAAATCAAGGATCACATCCTTGATTATTATATAAATTTTTTAACAAAAATATGAGGATTGATATCAAGGGAATAAGGGGTGTTATTCCAAAGGTTCTTGAATATGTTGGTAATAAGATGCTAGAAAAGATTCTTGACTAGAAGAGAGAAAGACATTTTATGGTTTCTCTCAATCCCTCCAATGCTTCAGGCTCAGATTGTTTCACTAATATAATTTGTCACAAATACTAGGATATAATTTATAATGATATTCTTTATATGATATATATATTCTTTACAAATGGAATAATTCCAAATGGTCTAAACACTCTATTCCTTATCTTATTACCTATGTTTGAAGATGTATATTATCTATACCTTTTCAAACCTATTAGTTGTTCCAATAGTGTTTATAAAATCTTGACAAAGATCTTATAAACTATACTATCAATGGTTATTGGAAGGGTGGTCCGTGGAAATTATTTTTTATTTTTTTCATGATAGAAAAATCTTGGATTATCTGATTACAACCACTGAATGTGTTAATATTTTGAATAAATGGGTAACCCAATGTAACATTACAATCAAGTAGGACATTATGAAAAAAAATTAAAATGGTAAATTAGGAATTCATTTTTAAATTTCTTCATGTATTTAGATAAAATGGTTTATTCATTGGCGAGACCAAGCTTTTCTTTAAATCTATGAGGATTATAATCCTTTTCAATATATTTCATAATGTTTATTATAGTTGATCATGTGGTATTATGAAAAGGCATCGTTTTTCTATGATTCTTGCCTCCATAGCTAAATATTTCCTTAGTAGATCCATCCTCAAGATTATTATGTAAGAAAAAATCTTCCCTATCTGAGCTATAAGTTTTCTGAAAGTTATAACATATTTGTTTTATGAAAATGGACTTATTATGAAAAGAATGGATTACAAGGGAAATATATATGAAAAGAATACTAGTTAGGATAATTCAATGATATTTTTCAGTAATAACTTTAGTATTCAAGTTAAGATCTTTATCAAGAGACACAAAAACATCAAATAAGGGAAGTTTAATTTTACTTACTTGTGAATTCATATATTCCGAGGTAGACTAAAAGTGGTTTACTTTAAGGAAATATCCATCACTATCAAATTCAATTAAAATCATGGAAAGGGATGTTATTTTACCTTAAGGGTAGATTATCCCTTGTCAAATGTATTATTATACTAATATTTGTGAACTATTTTATGGTATATAAATAGACATTAGATCTATTAAAATCATGAATTAGATTATTGGGAACTTCATCTAGAGTGGATTTATATCTAAAGGGAAAGTTGTTTGTGCCCCATGGAACACTACTTACTTACCCTAAAAAATGGGAAAATGGGTTTTAAAATCATAAGCTCTTTAATAAATCATTGCAGGTCTAGTTTATTTAGAGGAATTTAACTGATAGATTTTATAGAAATCATTTCTTCACGTCTATATTATTTGATAGATTCAAATCAGGTAAGAAACCCTTTATATTTTCTCCTATTTTCCTTTCTTGAAACAACTCTACACTGTTGTGATGAACCAATATTGATGTATATCTTGATTGAACTATAAAATATCCTTATGGAAGGAAAATTATCTTAGACCTCTAATTTTTTATATATTCCAAGGGGATATTCCTCAACCTTATTTTCTTATCATGGATGAATTTCCCACTCCCATGAATATTTTTCCCAGTGAAATTAAGGAGTCAATATACAACTATAAATTCACTCCCAATATAGATATTTTGATCTAGCAACTAGAAATACAGGCATCACAGGAAAAAAAGCTAAAGCTATATTATCAAACCTTAATGGATAGATTTATGGTTATTTATAACTGTTCACATGGGTTTTGAATACCCCTATATCATTTTTTCTAGATTGGTTATTATTTGGAGAGTTTATCTCAATAAAATACCAACAAAATACTACTTGATGAAATCTTCAATAATTATATGTTTTATTTAAAACATATATAAGCATATTTTAGACTCTATTGAGCATCTATTTATTTTTTTATTATTTTCCATGGCCCTTTTCTCCATCATATTTAATATTTTTTTTATTTTATTTAGGATTAAATTAAAATATATAATGCTTTCTTTCTGTTTACTATAGCTAGGATGAATCTATTATGTAAAAAACCTATTCATATTAGCTTTTTTAGAATTCAACTACCTAATATGTTAGAATATAAAACTTTAAAGATTTGAGGGAAATGAAATCAATATTCAAATTGACATGGCTATGATTATTTTAATAATTATGTCTCTAGATGAACTGAAAATAGGATTGTTTGGAGACTCAATAAAAGATTTATCATTATTTGAAAAGTTGTTCATATTGGGTGACTTTAAAATATATTTGGGTTTCATTACTATTTTTGGGAAACATCCCTCTACAATTTGGATAAAAATTGTCTCGAATACTATTATGAAAGAGATCCCGGGACCAATAGGTTACAAAGGAATTTTTAGAGACTCTAGAGAAGGGTAAATCTCTTGGTTTAATAAAATTATAGAGTTATCATAGCATACAAATCTAAGACATAAAGGATTGTCCTTGAGATCCATATCACTAAGAATAATAACTACCGGAAACAATGGATAGTTTTGGACTCCACACTCCTCATTCCTTCCAAACTCACTGTAACTTCTCCCTCGTGAAGTATTTATATGGATTGGGATGATTGGATGGACTAATTTAGGTGGATCAACTTCATTATATCCTACAATTTTAGGGAAAGAAATATAATTATGCACATCCTAGCCAACATGGGTGAAGGTTTAGGGGTTTTTATTATTCAAATGTTATGTCTACCTCAATTAAGGAATCATTTCCCCTTAATATTTATAAAACTATGTCATTTAATTTTTTATAATATTTTTTGACCTTGGTTTTCATCCTAAGGTGAGTTCTTATTTTTATTATTATTGTACACTTATATTATAACCAAGAGGTTAGGTATTCCATTTTATTATACACATGGTTGGGGATTGAATTCCAACTACTTATTAATTTAGTCCCTATTTATTGGAAGTAGTTTATTTTCTCACATGCATTTCCCAAGAGTGGTGAATGGAATATGTGGGGATGAAGCCATGGATGTGAGGATGTGGGAGTAGGCACGTGATTCTAGGTAGTGGATTATGAAAAATTTGGGAGAAATGGACATCAAGACCCATGACCATAGGACATTCTTAAAATATGATCATATTTTTAAGGGTGGGGCTAGTCAAAGTTATGATTTTCTTATTCATAAATTATTGATGGATCATGTATGAAAAAAGTGTAATCTTTTTCTTATGGGAATTGATCCTTTGGTCTATCCATTTAGGGTATTTGATCAACCATACTAATGGGACTTTAGGTCCCTTTTTAATTATAATGGGTCCATGTTGGTTATTTCCAATCCTATTGGGTATGGATGAGGCTCAACTCACTTGTGTACCTCGGGTGTATGTGTGTGTGCGTGTGTGCTTTTAGTTGTAATCCTTTTAACCTGAATAAAGATTATTATTGTTGTTATTATTATTTTCCTAGGAGTAGTGCAAGGGTGTATTGTGGTTGGGGGTTTAAGTTGTGTCATAGGGTCATGTTCTAAGATTATTCCATGTACTTATGTGGGTTATCAAAAAATATGTAAAATTACTATCATTATTGTTCTTTTTTTTACTATCATGGACTTGAAGAGGCACCTATTTAAAAGTATTTATTTTTTATGTATTTTTAATGATTTTATATTTATTTTATGTCTTCATGGAAATAAAGAATTTTATATATTATAAATCAAAAAGGATTCTAAATTAATAGCTCATAAGTCTAGAAATATCAACCTATATTTCCAAGGAATTCCCAATGAACCACTTGACCAGAATGTTTCACCTTGTTTGATTTTATGTATTTAGGATAATTGGGTTATTGTTTTATTTTTTAATAATTGTCATGTCTATACTTTAAAACCTTAAAGATTTAATAGGCCAGTGAATTATAAAATTAAAGCTCATTTTGATATAGGTAATATGTAATTAAATTAAATAATAAAATAAATTTATTATTTAAAATAATTATTAATCATAAAAATATTCGTATTTATAATTTTTTTTTATAATTTTAGTATAAAACGTGATAAATCTTGCCTGGGGTAAGACACTAGATATTAGAGTTTTTCTTGGCCTCTTTTACCACATGATAAAATGTCTTATATTCACTCTACTAGCTATACTTAGGGTATTGTTAGATGTATGTTATTAGTATATTGATGTGAAAGAAATTTGGAATGTAAATATATATTAGATATATATAAATATTCATGGGGTGAATATTTATATTTTGATGGATGTATAGGGGATGCATTAATTAATATAAAACCGTGAAATTGATTATATGTATGGGATGAATATACAGTAAAATTGTGAGAATTAATTTAAAAAATTCAATTAATATTAAGTGTAATACTTATAATTTTCACACTCTTCATGACCTTGATTGATCAAAACTGATAGGTTATGGAAAAAGTAATCCCTTGTGTTCTTTACTGCGTATGTTGATGAGGTTGTAACATCTCTCATGTAGTCATGTGGGTCTCACTTGACAATATTTTTAATGGGTGTTAGAACCAATAGGCAAAGCAATGGGTAAATTCATGGGAAAGATTTATAGGACATGGGATACACCACCCAAATTTCAAATGGTAGAATGGATTATTATTAGAAAAATGATTCCTACTAAAATAAAAATGATTTAGGATACAATTCATACCTAGACCCAATCATAATGATTTTTTATCTTGGATCATAATACATTGTGGGGTATGTTTTAGTGAAACATTCTCAGTGTGAGAATTTATGTAATATATTTAAATATATAATATCAATAATTTTTTTAATACTTAATGAATAGATAAATGGAATATAATAACAAAAACTCAAACCAATTTCCTTAGAAAGGACAAGATGAAAAAAATAACTTCTTTGATTAGTATCCAAACCTGAGGATAGTCATCGATCATGAGAGGAAGTTTTATGTTCTAGAGAAATATATCCATAAGGAACTTTTTACCTATGTTATACGTGTGTATCATGATTAATATAATAAGTATAAGGGGGTGGAAATGATATCTCATATCTCATTCTAGATACCATAATTAAAAGTTGCAAAAAATAGTATGAATTGATGGGTGCATTCAATATGATTGAAAAATGAATGAATATTTATCAAAAGAAGGATAAAAAAGAGCTATATAAACTATATAAGTCATTATTTCAGTGTGTAATGGGTAATGGTATACCCTTGTCAACTCATATACTTAATATGATTGGGTACATTGATAATTTAGAGAGGTTGGGTTTTACTCTCCAAAATTAATTATTTGTAGAATTAATTATATAATAATTCTATGAACCATTTAATTAGTTCAATGATAATTACAACATGAATGACATTAACAAGTCTCTCCTTGATATCCTTAAATTTTTAAGGTCTAATAAAGTGAACTATAAGAAAATGTAACCTAAATTTTTCCTTATGATGGATAAAGTGAATGGAAATAGAAAATCTAAGAATAATAATAAATAATTCTTCTCATGTGCTAAAACATCATATAAACTATAAAAAGTAGAAATGTGATTCTATTATATAATGAAATGGAATTGTAAGTGGAATTATAAGAAATTATTTGAAGGGAATGTGAATATTGATGGATATGAGGATTTTAAACAATTTATTTTTGTTATAAAAGTTAATTTTTATTGATTACTTTATGGGTATTAGATATTAGTTGTGATTTTAACATTTTTGTGAATATGAAATAATTATAAAGTATGATTTATTTAGAAAAGGGATAAGTGGATCTCTATATTGGGAATAGTGAAAAAGTTTCAACCGTTTATGTGAGGTTTTATAATATAACGCTTTCTACTTGATTAGTTATCAAGCTAGAGAATTGATGTTTCGTACCAACTATAAATGAAAACTTAATTTCTATATCTAATCATTATAAGAAGTAATTTTCCATTTTAATTAAGAATATGGTTTTATTAAGTTAAATTGATTGTATTACAGAAATAAAAATATTATTATTAATATAATTTATTAGATCTTGAAAACCTAGTCAATAACATGGATTTGAGATGGGTTAAGAAGGATAATTCCAACCCTCCTTACTTTTGGAATTATCTTTCATTAAATTAATGAAAAAATTTATTCAAAAACTCCATGCATGTGGTCTCTTAAAATCATTTTATTATGAATCATATTATATTTTTAAATATTTATTGAAGGTTAAGATTACTAATACTCCCTTTTTTACAAAAGGATAGAGAGAAAATGATTTATTATAATTAGTGTATTTCTATATATGTAATCCTCTAAATATATAAGATCATGGAGTTAATCAGTACTTCATTACCTTTACAAATGATTATAGTAGGTATAGAAATGTGTTCCTATTGAGATATAAGTATGAATACTTTGATAAATTTAAGGAGTTAAAAGATTAAGCACATAATTTACTTGAAAAGAGTATTAAAACTCTTTGAACAAATCAAGGAGGTGTATACTTAATCCAAGAGTTTTATAAAAAATTCAAGGAGTGTGGTATTATATCAAAACCCACTCCTCCAAGAATGCATGTAACACCCCGAGATTTTAGAAGAAATAATTTTTTTTAATTTCTTTGATGTATTGTGTTGTACGCTACACCAAGATTAGCTTGCGCTATACGCAACACCATATTAGCTTGTAGTATATGCAAACACTATTCTTGGATTGTGTTGCACACAAGAACAACCTTCCTCAATAGTGTGTGTTGTATGTAATACTGAGTTTAACTAAATAACGATATATTGTTATAATATTATTATGAACTAGCTGTTATGAATATTATTAACCTCATTTTGAATTTTATAACATTATAATTCATCTTACACATTTTCTATAATGAGGTATGAGAACAAAATCAATTTTTTGGATAAAAGAAGTATTTTTCAAAAAATGCAGTTTTGCCGCCTTTTGATGTCGTACCCATTTTAAATCTAATTTTTTACAAGTTTATAAGTTCAATTTTAAAAAATAAACTTCTTCTTTTGAATCAGGATATAAAAATTTACATTGGATAAAGTTTTGATATTTTTCTGACAACGTTCTTATTTTGATGAATAGTAAAAACATGATAAATTTTACTTAAAAACAACTTTTTTCATCGAGATAATTTATATGGCTAAATTATAATAGTAAATTGTTTTAAATTATAAATATAATATATTTTTATCATTTAATATAATTTATTTCATTAGCATTAATTTTACATTGAATTCGTAGGTAAAATCAATTCAATCTTTTGAAATGTTTTAAACAAAAACCTCTTTTCTTTCAACAACAGGATTAATTTTAAAATAATTACTGAAACTTATGTGTTTTGAATTTGGAAAAAAGAATTCCATATTTTTAATCAGTAGGTCCAAATTATGTTAATAGACTATTTTTTATTTTTGGGCATTATAAATAGTAACTACGGTAAATTTTATTTACCACAGTTAAAGGTAAATTAGGTAATTAAGGGTAAAAATAATATTATAAAATTACGCTAAAACTTTTCTTAATATAATTAAATGATTATATTTAATCCTAAAATATACTTGGGTCCCAACGGTATCTATTATCACCCACTTGTATGTGATTAAGACCTTTAATTTATTTTATTTAAATGAAATTGAAATATGTCTCACTCAAACTTTAATAATTAAATTGTTTTAAATATATGGTTATATAGAATATAAATTAGGTTATAAATAATCCTTTGAAAGATAAATTTTTTTTATTTATCATGGTAATTTATTTTTAATTTAAAAAAAATATATAATTACCTTAATAGCTTATACATTAATGATGCAGAAATTATTTATTTAGTGAAAAATCAATAATATAGTTTTTATTAAACTAATAATACCCATAAAAGGAACAACAACCTGACCAAAAATTATTTTTCATGTACATATAAACCATAATCATCCAAATGTATAATTTTTTACCATTTGGATCCTTATAAAAGTGATTATGACACTTATATTATTTTATTTTAAATGATGTCGAAGTTGTCACCATCATAATTTAATAAACATAACATTTTAAAAGTTGGGTGTTTTAGAATATAAATTAGACTAAAAGAATTATTATAAAAGATATTAGATTTATATCCATCATAGTATTTTATTTTTAATTTTTATGCAACAAATAATTATATTAAATAATTACCCAAAAATGTTGTAGTAATTATTTAATAAAGAGAAATATCAAATAAATGGTTTTAAAGATATTAAAATAAATATTATATGAACGAATTAATATTTTACATGAATTTTTTAGATGAATATGACATGTTAGTAACCTATTAAATATATTTTTTTCAAATATATTCTCTGTGGGTATTTTATTTAAATTCAAATAAATGAATAGTGCCAAAATTTACACTATTGGTATTTTATAAAAATAACATATTATTAAATTATTTAAAAATACCAAAAATATTTAAAAATTACAAATTGAAAATTATATGCTCTAAAAGGTAATAATGTATCCAATTATGATAAATTGAAAATATATAAGTGTGTATTTATAACAATTTAAAATTAAGAATATTATTACCACAAATAAACTTAAATTGATTAAATAAGGATAAATCAAAACGATAAGGTTTAAAATAAACATAAAACATGTCTAAATGTTATTGGTTGATTATATTAAAACCCTATCTCATCTCATCTGATAATGGAGTCATTTTTGGAGGTTTTTAAGCGGGTTTTTAATTTATTATAAATTAATATGTTTTAGGTTTCCCAAGGTGCCCCTCTCCTCCCTTATAAAAGGGCACCTCCTCCCTCTCCACTTCACACCACTTTTAAGCATTTAAATTCTTCCAAACCCTGCCCATTTCACTTATCCACTTCCCTAGATACCTACTAGAGGTTCTGGACTTCTTCAAGGCCAACTTTAGTTCCCTAAGAGGAGTTTAAGAGGAGGCGCATCGAAAAAGAGGTAATATCCTTTACCGATTCATTCAAACTTATTTCTTCTCCTACTTACTCTATATGAGTTGTTTCATTTTTAAGTAATAACTCCAGTATCACATATATACTGATATGTTATTATGAATATGAAACAACCATATTCTATCTTCTACCCATCCTATGAAAAAAATGAAATCACCACGTGTGCGTACGTACGACCTACCCTCTCCACGATGCGATGAGAATTATCCTCCATGTTAACCATTCAAGAATGATTATAAAGTATATATAATAAGTAATAATGAAATATATGACATAATAATGATATTGGATTTATGTATATATATATTTCATTTACTTACATTCAATTTATTAAGGAAACGAAAAAAGCGTTCATGCGTACGTACGGTTTACCGTCTCAATGAACGGTGTATTTCATTTCATTTATCTATCTATTATATATATATACTGAATATATATGATATATAAATCTTATTTTAAATTCTAGAAGTAAGTAAATCATGACATAATTAATAATAATATCAAGAACAACAAGCCCAAACACGTACGATAAATGAGACGATTTTACCCAAAACACTGTTTTAACATGGAATTTACAAATGAACGGGTAATATAAAGTCGTAAGTGAATCATATATGATATCATAAATATTATTATGGTTCTGTTAAAAGTTAATAATATGTTTAAACCCACTATACAGGAGTTTTAGACACGTATGGAATAAATTGGACCTAAGGTAAGGGATAATTATTCCAATCTATTTCTTATCCAAGATTGATTATTCGTAAGTATTTACTGGGGTTATATTTATCATCCATGTCCATTTTTTTTATAAAAAATGTTTTCATAATGTTTTTACTATTCTTCCATGTATGTTTACAGTCGTGTTTACCTCTTTTTGACTTGTACTATGTGGTATGGAAGGAATCTTTCTTTTGTTTACCATACGAGGTACTTTTTGACTTTTCCGACAAAAGTACGAGGAGGATGTTCTTTTAAACTTATATGTCATGAAAGGATTTTTACGGTATCATAACTCCTTATTTTCATGGAGCTTCTTTTACAAGTTTTTAAGTTTATTTTCAATTAACTTCTTTTAGTTTAAAATTTTATGACATATTTAGAAAGGGAAAAATTTTTGATGAAGAAAGGATATTTTCCTTAGGAATAAAGTTCAAGTGTTTTATCAAAATTATTTTCCATATAAGATAATATAGGGTTCTGTTTCTATCCCTATTATTAAATTTATTTGATTATGTTATGATGGAATTATTTTTATGAAGTCTTTTATCGTATATGGATTATGTTATGATGGCATGATGTTTAAGAATCTCCTTTCTATTACATGCGTTATGCTATGATGTATGATTTATGATTTTGTGGCACACATAAGAATGGTTTCATTATGAGATGGGTGGGACCTATATCTCCTACTAATGCATTGGATAATATTTATATCTCATGAGATAGACATGGCTGGAATGACAAGTGAATCTGGTTCAGTAATACAGGGCTGGAACGACAAGTAAACCCGGTTCAGTAATGGACTTTGTCCACTATGATGGTCTTGGCAGCAATTCCTGGGCTACTATGGAAATCATATCACGTTCTTAATGGTTTGCCACAATTCCATGTTTTATTTCCATGCCATTTTATCATGATTAATGTTCTTTTATGATCCATGCCTTATGTACTTCCAAGATTTTTGTCATTGCTCAAGATTTTGATGTTTTATGTTTGTGTTTTTATGTTCAGATGTATATGGAGTGTTTTTAAGTTCTCCATGATTACCCTTACTGAGCATTTTAGCTCACCCTTTTTATGTTTTCTTTTCTCCAGGATATAAAGAAAGGTTTTAAGTAAGAAAATAAAAGGGGAATATCTTTATGGGATATGTTGAAGATCTTTCACCATTATTAGAATATTATATTTGATGTTTCCAAAGACACTAAACTAACACGGTCTTTGGGAATCTGTTTTTTTTTATGTATTAAGTATTCTTAAAAAGTAATGTAATGTATATGTACATCAATCTTTGGGTCTCTACAGTTGGTATTAGAGTGAAGGTTTAGTTAACCTTTGGAAACTAGAATGCGAAGACTTTAGTGAGGTCCCTAGATATATTTCTAAGGTATGTCTAAGGATATCCCTAAGGTTAAGTATAAGTATAGGTTATAGTCCTAGAATTATAGTAATGATCATAGAATTAAACCTAATATGTTAGATATTGAAGGTACTCCCCCTTTATTATGTTGTTTTCCTAGAATGATTTTTGGCTCTCACACTATTCTTTTTAGGTTTTAGACAATGGTTGGAACCTGAAGGAACCATGTTGATCAATGTAATGGAAAATGCAATGATTGTCCTCCTGAACAAACCAAAGTGATGGGATATGTAGTGAAAAATCTTATTTCTATACTTACACAAGCTATGAATAATTTTGGACTTCCAAATGAGCAGAGAAGGGAACAATATTCTATTGGGTCCTTCATGAGGCAACGTCCACCATCATTCAATGGGTCTTCTGATCCACTTATTGCTGAACAATGGATCAGTACCATTGAAAAGATATTTTCCATACTTCAATGTTCAGAACATGAAAAAGTGATTTTGGATGTTTACTATTTAGAAGGTGAAGCAGACCAGTGGTGGACTCTAATTAAGAATACAAGGCCCCAAGATGAAATCGATTCCATGGAATGGGATGAGTTTAATAACTTGTTTTCCAATAAGTACTTCCCTCGTATTCTTCAAACAAAGATGGAAAAGGAGTTCTTTAAGCTTAAGAAAAAGTATGATGAATCCGTTGGTATACACAAATCGAATTTTACAAGGCTTGCAAGGTATGCATATGGCTTTATCATCCAACATGAAAGTAAAGTTGATCGATTCTTCAGTGGCTTAAAACCAAGTCTTTGAAGGGAATTAGCTATAAGAGACTTCAGTAGCTATGAATAAATTGTGCATTGTGCTATCAAAGTAGAATTGGAAGTTGGTGTTACATATCCATCTCATGTTTTTGACAAGAAATAAAAGATGGAGTTCGAGGAAAAATCTCAATACAATGGTGAAAAGAAGACGAATGTTTCATTATTCTCAAAATGTGGAAAGAAGCATGGTAGAGATTGTCTTAAAGGGACTATAAAATTTTTTTAAGTGTGGAAAAGAAGTTCATCGAGAAGTCGAGTACCAATGTAATGGGAAAAAGGTATCTAATGATGTGAATAGAGAAAAGACTACAGAGAACGCACCACCAACACTTCAATGCTACAAGTGTAAGGAAATGGGGCATTATTCTAACCAATGCCCTAATCCAAGGGTTAATGATGATCTACATCAACAAATTTTTAAGGCAAAGGACAAAGGGAATTCACTTGCGATCACTATTGGTGATGTTGAATATGACAATGAAGTTGTGGAATGATTAAGTGTTTATGTAACGGGATTCCAAAATAGTGTTGTGGAATATCATTTATAGTATCATGTAATATTAGAATATGTATGTATGGGTTTTCAGTAATTGTATGGTACCGGTAACCATGAAAAGTGATTTAAATACTTTTGTAAAGATAATTATATGCGCATAATGAATGGATAAGGAGAAAATAATATGTTTGATAGTATTAATGAGCTCATGACTGATATAAGGACAAAGTGACATCATGGTTTGAGTATATAGATATTTTGGGATTTTGGTATGTGGAAAGAGTTAACCTTTGACAGCATTCATGTTTTCACTATGGTTCTATGGTAAATCATGTTTCAAGAGAATACATGATTAAGGTATTCACATGTTTGGAATGTGACCAACAAGATATATCGTATGATATATGGGGGATAAATGATGGTATTCACATGCTCGATAGATGACATTTCTAGTAATCGTTTACTTTATACTATGAGATTGGATAGAAGTATTTTGGATAAGCCTAAAGATTGGAATGGATTATGTTGGACATAAGTTAGTATTGTTTAAGGCTAGAACTTTTTTTGATATTATTTCAAGAATGTTATAATAATGTAGTTTTTGAAAAAGGACAATCTGTAGGATGGACGACAACCCGTCGCGTCGGACAAGGTTGTGGGAATCGAACCCACAACTAAAGTGCGACTAGTCTTTATCACCTTCCACTGGCCTACAGGAAGTCCCTGGTTTTGTATAAATTTGTTTTATTTTATTAAGTGGTATGATTTATGAAGTATAAGTACATTTTTGGATCCATATACGATTAATATCACCATATATGGACTTATGTATATTTAATAACTCTTTCTAACCTTTTGTTTGAGACAGATGGAATGACCCATCATTCTATCACATGATTTGCTAACACTTCACGAATAACAAATTCAACTTAATTTCTTTAAGATATGAATTAGAAATTGTTCAAGGAACGACCAATGGTGAGATTGTACCAAAATCAAGTAAGTATTTCTTCTAATTCAAATTCTTCAACTTTAGTGAAATGATCTTGAAAACCAAAAATTTTGTCATAGTACCCTCATACCCGATGAATCAGATGGTACCTTAGATCATCAAAAATTTATGGCTTTGTTATTGTTGGATTTTTCATAGCCATGTTCTCTACCACTCTCCATCAGAACATGATGGTTATATTTCTCTTCCATATCCATATTTTCATCTATGTTCTCCTATGTGGAAACCCAATGATGAGTTATTTTGGGAAACCTTTACGTTTCATACTTTACTTTTTAAAATTAAGTTTTAGTATTACTTTTTACTATGTGGTTTTCCATGAAATAAACTTTCAAGTAGTAAACTATTTATAACCCCGACAAATTTCGAGGGCGAAATTCATTTTAAGAGGGGTAGAATGCAACACCTCAAGATTTTATGAGAAATATATTTTTTTAATTTCTTTGATGTCTTGTGTTGTACACTAAACCAAGATTAGAATGCACTATACACAACACTGTATTATCTTGTAGTATATGCAAACACTATTCTTGGCTTGTGTTGCATGCAAGAGTGACCTTCCTTAATAGCGTGTGTTGTACGCAATACTGAGTTTCACTACACAATGATATATTGTTATAATATTATTATGAACAAGCCGTTATGAATATTATTAACCGAATTTTGAATTTTATAACATTATAATTCATCTTACACATTTTCTAGAATGAGTTATGAGAACGAAATCAATTTTTCGGATAAAAGAAGTATTTTTAAAAAAATGCAGTATTGCCGCCTTTTGATGACGCACCCATTTTAAATCTAATTTTTGACAAGTTTATAAGTTCAATTTTACAAAATAAACTTCTTCTTTTGAATCAGGAATTAAAAATGTACATTGGATAAATTTTTGATATTTTTCTAACAACGTTCTTATTTTGATGAATAGTAAAAACACGCTAAATTTTACTTAAATTTTTTTTCATCAAGATAATTCATATGGTTAAATTATAATATTAAATTGTTTTAATGTATAAATAGAATATATTTTTACCATTTAATATAATTTATGTCATTAGAATTAATTTTACATTGAATTCGTAGGTAAAATCAATTCAATCTTTTGCAATGTTTTAAACGAAAACCCGTTTTTTTCGACAACGGGATTCATTTTAAATTAATTAATGAAAGTTATGCCTTTTGAATTTGGAAAAAATAATTCCATATTTGGAATCAATAGGTCCAAATTATGTTAATAGGCTAGTTTTTATTTTTGGTTATTATGAATAGTAACTACGGTAAATTTTATTTACCACAGTTAAAGGTAAATTAGATAATTAAGGGTAAACATAATATTATAAAATTACCCTAACACTTGTCTTAATATAATTAAATAATTATATTTCGTCCTAAAATATACTTTGGTCACAATGGTATCTATTAAAACCCACTTGTATGTGATTAATACCTTTAATTTATTTTATTTAAACGAAAGCGAAATACGTCTCACTCAAACTTTAATAATTAAATTATTTTTAATATAGAGTTATATAGAATATAAATTCGGTTATAAATACTCATTTGAAAGATAAAATTTTTTCCTTTATCATGGTAATTTATTTGTAATTTTCAATAAATATATAATTACCTTAATAGCTTATACTTTAATGATGCAGAAATTATTTATTTAGTGAAAAATAAATAATATAGTTTTTATTAAACAAATAATACCCATAAAAGGAAAAAACCTGACCAAAATTTATTGGCCGTGTACATATAAACCATAAGCATCCAAAGGTATATGTTTTTACCATTTGGAGCCTTATAAAAGCGATTATGACACTTATATTATTTTAATTTAAATGATGACAAAGTTGTCACCTTCATAATTTAATAAACATAACATTTTAAAAGTTGGGTTTTTAGAAGATAAATTCAACTAAAAGTATTATTATTAAATATATTAGATTTATATCCATCATAGTATCTTATTTTTAATTTTTATGCACAAAATAAGTATATTAAATAATTATAAGAAAATGTTGTAGTAATTATTTTATGAAGAGAAATATCAAATAAATGGTTTTAAAAATATTAAAATAAATATTATATGAACTAATTAATATGCTCCACGACTTTTCTAGATGAATATGACATTTTAGGAACCTATTAAATATTTTTTTTGAATATATTATCTGTGTGTATTTTATTTAAATTAAAATAAATGAATAGTGTCAAAATTTACACTATTGGTATTTTATAAAAATAACATGTTATTAAATTATTTAAAAATCTGAAAAATATTTAAAAATTAAAAATTGAAAATTATATGGTCTAAAAGGTAATAAAATATACAATTATGGAAAATTTACAACATATAAGTATGTATTTATAAAAATTTAAAACATAGAATATTATTACCAAAAATAAAATTAAATAGATTAAATAATGATAAATCAAAACGATAATGTTTAAAATAAACTTAAAACATGTATAAATGTTATTGGTTGATGATATTAAAACCCTATATCATCTCATATTATAATTGTGTCATTTTAGGAGGTTTTTATGTTGGGTTTAAATTTATTATAAATTAATATTTTTTAGGTTTCCAAAGGTGCCCCTCTCCTCCCTTATAAAGGGTCACCTCCTCCCTCTCCACTTCACACCATTTATGAGCATTCAAATTCGTCTAAAACCTTCTTTTTTCACTTATCCACTTTTCTAGATACCTACTATAGGTCCTGTATTCTTCAAAGACCAACTTTTGTGCCCTAAGAGGAGGTTAAGAGGAGGCGCGTCGAAGAAGAGGTAACATCCTTTACTGATTCTTTCAATCTTATTTATTCTCCTACATATTCTATATGATTTGTTTCATTTTTAAGTAATAACTCCAATATCACTTTTAAAATGATATGTTATTATTAATATGAAACAACCATATTCTATCTTCTATCCATCCTATGAAAAAAATGAAATCAACACGCGTGCGTACGTACGACCTTCCGTCTCCACGATGCGATGAGATTCATCCTCCATGTTAACCATTCAAGAATGATTATAAAGTATATATACAATAAGTAATCATGAAATATATGACATAATAATGCTAATGGGTTTATGTATATATATGTATATGTCATTTACTTCCATTCAATTTATTAAGGAAACGAAAACAACGTTCATGCGTACGTACGGTCTACCGTCTCCATGAACGGTGTATTTTATTTCATTTATCTATCTATTATATATATATATATATATACTAAATATATATGATATATAAATCATGTTTTAAATTCTAGAATTAAGTAAATCATGACGTAAGTAATAATAATATCAAGAACAACAAGTCCAAACACGTACGATAAATGAAACGATTTTACCCAAAACGATGCTTTAACATGGAATTGACAAATGAATAGGTAATATAAAGTCATAAGTGAATCATATATGATATCATAAATATTATTATGGTTCTGTTACAAGTTAATAATATGTTTAAACCCACTATACATGATTTTTGGACATGTACGGAAGAAATTGGACCTAAGGTAATGGATAATTATTCCAATCTCATTCTTATCTGAGATTGATTATTCGTAAGTATTTACTCGGTTGTATTTATCATACATGTCCAGTTTTTATAAAAAAATGTTTTCATAATGTTTTTACTGTTCTTCCATTTATTTTTAAAGTCATTTTTACCTCTTTTTGACTTGTACTATGTGGTATGGAAGGAATATTTCTTTTGTTTACCATACAAGGTACTTTTTGACTTTTCCTACAAAAGTACGAGGAGGATGTTCTTTTAAACTTATACGGCAGGAATGGATTTTTACTGTTTCATAACGCCTTTTTTTCATGAAGCTTCCTTTATAAGTTTTCAAGTTTATTTTCAATTAACTTCTTTTAGTTTAAAATTGTATGACATATTGAGAAAGGAAAAATGTTTTGATGAAGAAATGATATTTTCCTCAGGAATAGAGTTCAAGTGTTTTATCAAAAATATTTTCCATCTAAGATAATATAGGGTTCTATTTCTATCCCTATTATTAAATTTATTTGATTATATTATGATGGAATTATTTTTATGAATTATTTTATCGTAAATTGATTATGGTATGATGGCATAATGTTTAAGAATCCCATTTCTATTACATGGGTTATGCTATGATGTATGATTTATGATTTTGTGGCACACATAAGAATGGTTTCATTATGATATGGGTGGGAACTATATCTCCCTCCAATGCATTGGGTAAAAATTTATATCTCATGATATAGACAAGGCTGGAATGGAAAGTGAATCTGGTTTAGTAATACAGGGTTGGAACGATAAGTAAACCCGGTTCAGTAATGGACTTTGTCCACTATGATGGTCTTGGAAGCAATTCCTTGGCTACTATGGAAATAATATCATGTGCTTAGTGGTTTTCCACAATTCCATGTTTTATTCCCATGCAATTTTATCATGACTAATGTTCTTTTATGATCCATGCTTTATATACTTCCAATATTTATGTCATTGCTCAAGATTTTGATGTTTTATGTTCATGTTTTTACGTTAAAATGTTTATGGATTGTTTTTAAGTTCTCCATGTTTACCCTTACTTAGAATTTGATCTCACCCTTTTTATGTTTTATTTTCCCCAGGATATAAAGAAAGGTTTTAGGTAAGAAAAAAAAGGGGAAGATCTTTATGGGAGATTTTGAAGATCTTTCACCATGATTAGAAGATTATGTTCCGAGTTTCCAAAGACACTAAACTAACACGGTCTTTGGGCGTCTATTTTTGTTATGTATTATGTATTCTTCAAAAGTAATATAATTTCTATGTACTTCAAGATTTGGGTCTCTAGAATGCCAGAATGTAGTGGTTTATCTAAAAGGATAAATTAAAATTTGTTGGATAAATTTTGATTGATGATGTGTCATTGGGACTATAAATCGTAAGGGTTTAGAACTAAATCTGTTTCAGTTCTGAAACTATTTAATCTATTTTTTTTGAGATATCTATACCTATAAACTTGAACTTAGAACTAGACCTCTTTGGAAACTTATAATCATGTCTATGTCTGGAATTGTTTTCTTCGGAATAGTTAGACCCGAAACCATATAATTTATTAATAATTGATAATGTTATATAAATTTATTTATTTAATAAAATTTTAGATATTTAAATTTGGTTTTACCTAGAACCACCAGGCCTTACATTTTAAATTATATTTCTATAATTCAGGTCACCACATTTTTTCATTTTTATATTCAATAATTTATAATATTATATAAATTAATATGTTTAACAAAATTTTATATAATTTTAAGTTTAATACGGGTTTACTCATAATCGGACCTAGTACCAGTCTATTCAAGTATGGTTTGGGTATTTCAAGGCACAGAGGACCTAAGTCTGGGTCTAGTAGCCTTATAACATTAGAGGGATCATGTCTAAAACAAGTTGTTTTAGAACTGTTTATAGTCTTGTGTGTCATGTTGACCTGCCTCCATATTTTTGGGTTTATTATCTAGAAATGGTTCTCTTTTCACTAAAATTATTTCTATATAAGGTTATATAAAATACACCATATGAGATATGGAAAAGTATCTATACCAAAATGTATTTTCTTGGGATTTGGGGTTGTAAAGAATATATTAAGCACATGAAATCCTCTATGTTAGAGCCCAAATCAAATAAGTGTATATTTTTTTGTTATCCTAAGGAAACAAGGGTTATTATTTTTATAATACTTTTAAGAATGAAAATTTTTTGGTGTGATATATTTTTTTAGAAATTATTCTAAGAAAAATATTGAGAGGGAACTAAATATTTTAGAAGTATTACACCATAAAGATAAATTATTTTATGAGATAAATGAGTTGGTTACATAAGAGGTAGTGGAAAAATAACTAATTTAATGTACACCAAAACTAATAAGTTCAAGTATGATTAATCATGTAACTAATAGGTATAAACTTTTAATGGAAAATAATGGTCAGGTTATGGTCATTGATGATGAGAAAACCACCTATGAGGAATCCATTCTATGTTTTGAATCTGATAAATGACTTGAATCCAAGAAAGATGAGATATGATCTATGTACACTAACCAAATTTTGGATTTAGTTTATTTACCTGATAAGTCTAGACCTATAGGGTGTAATTGTGTCATTAAGATGAAAACTGAAATAGATGGTAGAGTATCTAACTTTAAGACATGATTGGTGTCGAAATGCTTTAATAAAATTATGGAATTGATTATAAAGAAACCTCATAACCATTTATGATGATTAAATCCATAAATACTATACAATACAATATAGTATTATATGCTTATAAAACATATCATATGGATATCCAAATATTATTACTCAATGGGAATTTACTCAAGGATATGTATATGAATTAGATCAAGGGTATTTTGATACAGTAAATGCTAAAATGGTATTTAAGCTACAAAGATCAATTTTTGAACTTAAAAAAGCTTCCCATAGTTAGAATATTTATTTTAATGAATAAATCATGGATATTGAATTCATTAAAAATAAATATAAACCTTATGTATATGAAAAATAAAATTGGAAGAGAAATTATCTTTCTAGTGTTATATATTGATGAAATATTTTTAATTGGAAATAAAATTTTAGATCTAAATTTTCGGAAGGCTTGGATTGGGAAAATATTCTCAATAAAATACATAGGAGGATCATCATGAATCTTGAGTATGTAGATTTATTGGGATAGGTTAAGGAATAGTCTTAGACTATGTTAGGGCATATATATTGATAAAATATAAATTTATTCTAAATAAATGTGTCACAACCTGCCTTCTTCAAGATGACGGAAGGGACAACAAAGTGTCATGCCCTTCCTTCATCAAGTTTAAGGAAAGATAATGACCCTTGAGTCTTGCCTTCGATAGGCCCCAGAGTGGCGACTAACACCAATGGTATAGAATCTCATGTAATATGGAAGGAATTACACTTTTTATAGAACAATATCAAGAGATAAGACGATAAATCCAAAGAAACTCCAGACACCAAAAGTAAAAGTAAATCCAAAATTCATTTCCCACATGCATGTTCAAAAGTAAAGCTGTAGAAGATACCAAAAAACTCCAAGGTAAAGTACCAAAAGAAGAGAGACTAAGAAGCAACAGTAACTAATCCTGATGCACGAGCTATTAAAGTCCAACACGGTCCTCAAAGTCCTCCTAGAAACCTGAAAATATTTTTATATACGTAGGGTGAGTATAAAAGTATACCCAGTAGGAAAAATAAAGCCACCCATGTACAGGTGAGTGAATATACTAACATCCTTTTGAGAAATAGTAGAACCTCAAAGCACTTACCAACAAATACTAGCCAGCCCAGCCTCACCAAGCCACACTCACTAAATAACGCAAGTCTAGTAAAGTAGTAGTATAATTACATCAATATTTGGGTACCCCGCACTACTTTCCCACTAGTTAACTATTCATCCATAACAGCTAAATTCTTGTTGCTACCACTCTTCCCATATGAAATCCCACTACCAAAACCTGACCACACACACCTAGGCCTCAAACCACACATAATCTCGCTTGGAGACACCTGGGCCACAACACCCATGCCACTTTCTTGAAGACACATGGGCCTCATCTCGAAGATACTTGGGAAAACAAACCTGGCCCGAAAACACCTAGGCCTCTCATCCACACAAAAACCCTTGCCTGAAGGATCTTGGGTTATGGTAAGCCTCAAGACATTAAACCCTTCCTGAATACAATCGAGTAGTAATAAACCAGAAGAGGGTGTGAGGAAGAAAGTTAGTAACCATCCATCCATCCTCCCACCAGGATGTTGGGAAAGAAACCCTCCCCCAAGAAATGGGGGTGTTCGACACATGGTGATCAACAAGGGTGGGGTGAATTTAGAAATATCAAGGAACTACAATTTATATATACATATATATAGGTAATCAAACACTTAGCCCAACCTATAGGTTTCAAAAAACCAGAAAAATGAGCCCACGAATACAACTTTTGCTGCTACCCCTATATGCATAACCACACAACACCCACTACCAAGCATAATCCAACCCTTTTTCATTTAACCACTTTCCATTTATTTATTTAAGGGATTCACTTTAGTTTATTATAGCACTACCAAGAAACTACCAGCCGTATCCATATTAAAACAATAAGAAAAAATAAATTATAGTCTCACTACACAACAACACGAAATCATATTTGCAGTCCCACTACACACTCCCATTCAACCACTGCCAACTATCATTCTTCAAAGTTATACCACACAATACTTTTCTCACAACCCAACTCCATATCCCTACTACCCAACAATTACCATATGCAGTCCCACTGCATACAAGTTTGTAACCACACCGTAGTCCCACTGTCCAATGTCATTCGACAACCATGAAAAAAACAAAGGTAGTTCAGATGTCTATAAGTCCATCCCTTACACAATCAGTTAGTCTCTCAAATTAGGATACCAACACACCCCTTGTACTACCCCACACACGAATCCTACATCAACTATTATTAACCCACAGACCTGTTTTACACACATACCACACCCTTCTCATGGAACTAACTCTTGTGTCCAACCTTGTACCCACAATCATGCTCCCAAAAACAACACCACAAAACTCACACAAGGAACAAAACTCAACAGAACATAGAAGTCAGCTGCACCTATCAACATGATGTCTATATATATTCATATTTAACCAGAATAGGTTCTTTAATTCTACTTAATTATAATTGGGGTGATCATATAATAGGTTTGATCCTAGAGAATCCATTTATTTAACCAAGTATAAGTGGTTTAACAATTTTTCATGTTACAGATGTTTATCAAAGAATTACTACAAAAATAGAACATCACCAGTGCACAATCAAATACCAAAAATGGTCATGATTTTCAGGAGGCATACAGTCACAAAAATCCATAAAATAATAAAAGATAACAGATAAAACAGGTGATCAACATCACACCACTCCTTGCACGTTATTTTATTTACCCATGTTATCTTTTGATCACATTTACTCCTTGTTTATTTATAATTTTAAGAAAATTATTCAGCCATTATTCATAAGGAATCATTAGTACACCCACCTAGAATGATTCAAAATTAAATAGAGGTGGAATAAATCTCTATCGGATGATCAAATGATCGAAGTTCCTCCTTATGCCAAGAACAGGAGATCACACGAGTGGTAAGAAAGAACACCAAGGAAAATGAGCAGAAGGGGATCTACCATGGGTGCACGACTCATCTAGGGAGGAAGGATCTATATGCACTAAGGGAAAATGGGAAACAAACAAGGAAGAGAAGATCCCATCTTTGAAAACCTAAAAACTATTTTTGAGGAAGAACAGTTTCAAAAGACATTATCATGGGATCTTGGTCAAGATCACATGGTTTGGGTATCTAAAATTTTCTGAGATGTTAATATATTTAAAGATATAATTAATACCATTTTAAATGCCCTTAAAAATGCTTGATGAAAGATTTAAACTTGGTTTACATCAAATAAAATGTAAGAGGGCTGAAACTGGAAAACTGGAAAACTTGGAAAAACTGGGAAAACCCGCAAATGAGCCACTGAGGGGTGATTCACCAACACTGAGCCACTTAGGGTTGATCTACTGACATGTCCTATTGATGACGATCTACTGATCTTGAGATACCAATGCCATGGCCTACCAATGCAATGACCTACTGATTCCTTGACCAATTGATGAATTGACCTACTGACACTAGCACCCTCGACTCACTATTGTCGACGCCCTAGACTCACCGATGCTGACACCCTCAACCAACCAATTCTGATTCCTTAGACTCACTAATGCCAATTCCCTTGACTCATCGATTCTGACTCCCTCGAATCATCAATGCAGACACCCTCAACTCACTGATTCACTAACATACCGACGCACTAACATGCAGAAGAAAAACTGAAAATTCAGAAAAATCTTGAAGTGATCCACTAACATATCCTAAAACACCTCAAACATTGGATTCTCACTAATTAAGGTCCTATGGAAATCTTTTCCATTACATCAAATAATTCTCAAACTATTCTCATCCCCAAGAATTTCAAAACTAACCCATAAGAAAGGGGTTCCGAACAACCACCCCTTAAGATTCCTCTCAGTATAAAACCACCTTGTGTTATTTATAAATCTAGAGTGAAAACCTCAACATCCAAGGACACCTCCTTGACATATACCTCAAGATAAACTATGAAAACACTAAGGCCTCACTACCCCAAACAACTACAAGGACACCAAAGGTCACACTGTCTAGGAACATGGATTCGGAATCTCCTTCCCCCATGTAAAGATACTATTAGCTATGGGCGGCACTGACTCACCTGAATGGGTTTAATCACATCCACATTAATGCATCTTGATTAAGGATTAGGTCCTCCCCTACCCATAATTGGTATTTTTTACACAAAATCAGAGAATAGGGAAATAACTTATCACACAATAAGCAAGTTCAAACATTACATCATGAAACTAAGCACAAAAGTAAAATAGAGAACAAAACTCAGAATAACTTTGGGTACTAGGCACGCATCTGTGTGTCCTATTCCAAAGTACTCTCTTCAACGAAACCATGACTCTATAACACATAAACCAAAGGAATAGTCCTTCCATGAAGCACATTCTCCTCATGATCCTCGAATCTTACTGATCACTCCACGAATGTCGTGTCACCCTTGAAATCTAACTCTCCCCAGTCTAGTACATAAGGTTCATCGTGTAGAAACTAATGGAGTTGAGAGACATGAAATAAGTCATGGATATTCTCCAACTGCAGTGGAAAATCCAGCTAATATTCCAACTCCCTAACTCTTCCCAACACCCTGAAAGATCCAATGAACCTAGGAAAAATCTTTCTTCCTCTACCAAGCCTCCAATTTCCACACTGAGGGGAGACCTTTAAGAACACATGGTCCCTAACCTCAAAATCCAAAGGCCTACTCCTATGATCTTCATATGACTTATGCTGGTCCTGATCCGCCTTCATCCTCTCACACACAAGATGAACATTTTACATTGTTATCTATACTACTTATAGTCCAAGAAGGGTTTCTTCCTCTACCTCTATCTAATATACGGATGAGCGACATGGTCTTCTGTACAAGGCATAAAATATTGTCATTACAATAGTAGAGTGATATCTATTATTTTAAGAAAACTCTACTAGGGGAAAAAGTATTTCCCACGATCCTCTAAAGTCCAGAACACATGCTCACATTATATCCCTCAATGTATGGATGGTCCACTCTCTCTTCCCATCCATCTGAGGGTGGAAAGTAGTGCTAAGGCGTAACTCGGTGCCAAAGGCATGCTTAAATCCCCTCCAAACTCATGACGTAAAATGTGTATACCGATCCAAGACAATGGATCTTGGAACTCCATGCAGTTGTACCACCTCATCTAGATACCTCTGTGTTAAGTCATCCACTGCGCTCAACTCCTTGATTGCTAAAAAGTGATCCTATTTCATCAATCAATCCACTACTACCCAAAGAGTAGTGTATACTCCATGATCCCTAGGTAATCCTATGAATAAATCCATAGATATTTCATCCCACTTTCATTAGGGAACATCTAAGGGATGCAACGGACCACCTGGAACTTGGTGCTCATCCTTCACCTACTAACACACTAAGCAATTTTCCACAAACTCTACTAGTGCCTTCTTTATCACAGACCACCAAAATAGTTCCCTCAAGCCTTGGTACATCTTAGAAACTCCTATGTGTACCTTTAGGTGTGAGATATATAACTCACAAAGAAGTCCCTCAAAAATTTCCACTTGGAAAAGTAGCTTCCCATGAAACAGTATCTAATTATGACTATCCTCCGACCATCCCACTAGTGCATCACCCAAGGTTGCGTGATCACACATCACTTCAGCCTTTGAGTCTCCCCACTGAAGCTCATCCACCTTCCACATTATGGAAGACTACATTTTCATCTGAAACAGATAGCCTCTGTCACTGTTCTCCTGAGCATCTAGTCACAAAGCGGCCAACTCCTCCATTACCTTCCAAAAATTCATGGATTCCCAAACTACCTCCTTATGTGACTTCTTAATCAAGGTATCGACCACCACATTCCCCTTCCCTAGAGTGTAAGAGATTTTGAATTTATAATATTAGAGGAACTACATCCACCTTTACTACCACAAGTTCCGGTATCCTTATGAAAAGATATACCTCAAGCTATTGTGATTCGTGAAGACCACAAAACACTCCCCGATGAGGAAATTTCACCACAACTTCAGCATGAACACGACCGTTGCAAGCTCTAGTTAATGGGTGGAATAATTACATTCATGAGGATGTAATTTCATAGACTTGTAATAGATTACTCCTCACTTGTAAATAATCACACAACCCAAGCCTAGGCTATAAGCATCATAGAAAACCTCTAACATCACCCCCTCTTCTGGAAACCTAAGCACCGGGGAACTAACTAGCTTCCCCTTTAGATAGCTGAAAGCTTCCTGACACTACTCACTCCATTTAAAGCCCTGGTATTTTCTATTCAAAGCTATCAATGGAGATGAAACTCAAGATAATTTGGGTATGAACCTCTAGTAATAGCCTTCCAGACCCAAGAAACTATATACCCCCACCATATTCTTGGGTTCTTCCCAAGAAACAACCACATAAACCTTCGACAAGTCCACTTACATCCCTTGTTAATATACCACATATATGAGGAAGTGCACCCCTCACATCCAGAACTTTCACATAGACAAAATTCCATAGATATGGTGATATTGAAGGACCTCCAAGAGAGTTATCAGATGCTCGACGTGCTCCTCATACAACCATGTGTAGATCAGGATATCGTCGATGAATGCGATGACTAACCGGTCTAGGTACTCATGGAAAACAGATTTCGTGAGCCCCATGAACATGGATGGTGCATGCGTGACACCAAAGGGCATGACCACAAACTCGAAGTTTTCATACTTTCACCTGAAAGTAGTCTTTGGGATTTCAACATCCTTTAACCTCAATTGGTGATATAAAAACTGTAGTTCAATATTATAGAACCAACCTTTCCCTTTTAACTGGTTGAAAAGATCTTCAATCCTTGGAAGGGGGTAACGGTTCTTGAATGTCATCTGATTCAGTCTCTGGTAGTCTATGCATAGTCTTAGACCACTATCTTTCTTCTTCACAAACAAGACTAGAGCACCCCATATTGAAACACATGGACAAATAAAACCATTCTTTATCGGGTCGTCAACCTAAATCCATAACTCCCACAACTCATAAGGTGCCATCCGATAGGGAGCCATTTAAATAGGAAGATCATCGAGTTGTAATTCTATCTCGAACTCAATGTCACATTGAGGTGGTAGAATCACAACCTCTTCAGAGAAGACATCCAGTAATTCCCTAAAAATCCCCAAAACTTCTAGTATCTTTGTATTTGTGGATTCCATGAACATCTCAGCTAAAAAAGAAAAGAAGAGGTTCCATACACTGGCTTTGCCACAACCCATCCCGCGGGGCCCATGCCATGACTACCCCAAGCCCGCCCTTCATAGGCCAGGGGCTGGAAACTAGCACTAAAAGGCATATTACCTAAAACGGGAAGGCATCTTCTTTAAACCTATACAAACACACGGTCTGAGAACACAACAAGAAGAAACTGTGAAGTAAACCACTACTGGAAATTTAGGCTATAGCCATGGTTTCAAACTGTGGCTATAAGCCCAAAAACCGTAGTTATAGGTTATAGCCACGGTTCAATGAACCGTGGCTGGTATTGGAGTGGCTATAGGTCAACTACTATAGCCACGGTTTCAAACTGTGGCTAAAGCCTATAGCCACGGTTCAAACCATGGATAAATCCCTATAGCCACGGTTTCAAACCATAGCATAAGCATTATAGCCACAGTTTCAAACCTTGGTAGAAGTTAAAACACCAACAAGCCTTATAGCCATGGTTAGAAACCATGGATATAGATCAAAGTTCAATAAAAAACATAGCAGGCCTACAGGCCTGCCAGCCCCCCTGCCCCCTGTCAGTCTCCCCCCCTTCTAGTTCCCCCTGCCCCTTGCTAGTCCCCCTACCCCTTGCTAGTCCCCCCTTCCAGTCCCCCCTGCCCCCTGCTAGTCCCCATTCCAGTCCCCCCTGCCCCCTTCCACCCCCCTGCTGGTCCCCCCTGCCCCCTGCTGGTCCCCCCCTGCATGTTCCCCCTATCCCCTGCCAGCCCCCCCTACCCCTTCCAGTCCCCCCTGCCCCTGCTAGTCCCCCCCTTCCACCCCCCTTCTAGTCCCCCATGCCCCTGCCACCCCCTACTGGTCCCCCTTCCCCCTGCTAGTCCCCCCTGCCACCCCCTGCCAGTCCCCCCTGCCCCCAGCCAGCCCCCATGCCCCCTGCCACCCCCCCCGCCAGCCCCCCCTGCCACCCCCTGCCAGTCCCCCCTGCCCCTGCTAGTCCCCATGTCCCCTGCTAGTCCCCCCTTCCAGTCCCCCCCTACACCCTACTAGGCCCCTTTCCAGTCCCCTACTAGTCCCCCTGCCCCTGCCCCCTGCTAGTCCCCCTGCCAGTCCCCCCTTCCCCCTACCACCCCCTGTTAATCCCCACTGCCCCTTGCTAGTCCCCCTGCCCCTGCTAGTCACCCTACCTGGACACCCCCTGTTGTACATATGTTGGAGTTTTTCAAAGTAGTAACACATCAGAATCCTGTCAGAGTACTGGAAGTTTTTCTTAGGTGGGTCAAATAGACTATGGATGAGCAGCACTTGGTTTTTGGAATGGTGAATAAAGGCTATAGTTGGGATGACATTACAGTTGGTCTATCAATGCTGAAACTGTTTGGTTTTACTCGAGATTTTGGTGGATGAAAGGACATAAAGGATCAAGAAGCACTGCACCGGAAGGAGCTCTTACATGTTCCAGACAATGCTATTATGGAGGGAGAGAAGGATATTATAGTTATATCCAACAACCGTCTTAAATATAAAATGATACAATATGATCACTACCCTACCCTGTTTGTCACCCCCCCTGGACACACCCCCACCCCCTCCCCTGCACAGACACCCCCCCACCTAGGACAGACACCCCCTGGAAAGACAGACAACCCTAGACAGACAACACTGGACACCCCCTCCCCTGGACAGACCCCCCCCCCCCACCCTAGACAGACACCCCCTGGACAGACACCCCTAGACACCCCCTCCCCTGGATAGACCCCCTCGGACACCCCCCCTCCCCTGGACAGAACACCCCCCTCCCTGGACAGATACCCCTGGACACCCCCCACCCTGGACAGATACTCCCGGATGGCCCCCCACCCAGATAGACACCCCCTCCCCCGGACAGACACCCCCACTCCCCTGGACAGACACCCCCTGGAGACTCCCCCTCCCCTGGACAGACACCCCTGGAAACTCCCCCTCCCTCCTGGACATCCCCCACTCCCCTGGACAGACACCCCCTGAAGACTCCCCCTCCCTCATGGACATCCCCCACTCCTCGGACAGACCCCCCCGGACCCTCCCCTCCCCCTCCCTCCGGGACACCCCCTCCCCTATAACTCTAATACAGTTGTCCATACAATTTGAAATCAAAGACAAAAACTAAACTAGAATACATTGAACCCCCCCCCCTCCAGGGCACTCCCCCCACCCATGGAATGCTAATATAGTACGTCATGCAATTTGAAATCAAAGACAAAAACTAAAACAGAACACATTTCAACCCCCCTGGAATGCTAATACAGTTGGCCATGTAATTTGAAATCAAAAACTAAAACTAAAAATAGAACAAATTGCAACCCCCCCAATGTTACTAATTATATCATTTTTTAAGGATACAAAATTCTTAACGGGTTCACCAATCCCTGAAGTTGATGCCCAATGATACTCATCCTCTATATGTTGAAGGATAATGAATTCATCTCAGTTTCATAAATTTTTTTCTATAGGTTTACTTCAAGAACATTGTGTTAGTCTACACTAGGATGGTCATGATCCTTGTCTCACATGCCTAATTTTTTAAGGTAATCAGCATGTCACCACAAGAGTGATGATGATGGAACCCTTCATTGAAATGGGAGGATGGGAGTTTAAAACATATCTTTATGGTTTTCATTTTTCAGTCCATATTTCTTGTTGTGGAATCGTCAGGAGGCACAATGACAGAGGTTTTTCTAGTGGTAACCCTAGCCTGAAAATGGGCCATAAAATGGAGAAGACGATCACTATTCCGAAAAATAAGCCCGCATCGCTACAGTGAATGGCGGCCCCTTTTTGAAAAGTGCTACAAGCATTCGGCCCAACTGGATCGGGAAACACCAATCCAACAATTTCTCTTATATAATTAACACATTCCCATGAATCTTGTTCTTGATTCCATATCCATGTGGACATCGGTTAATAATGTCACTTTATTCCTTATCAAGGTGACAACCTAATGATCAAATTTTACTAGAATTTCAATTACATTGTATATTTAGACAATCCCATAAATATATTTCTCATTTCTAGAAGTGAGGGAATCTTATGCTTTCCATATGTAAGTAAAGGATGGATCTTTAGTTATGATCTGGGCAGGAAGGCTGTTATATTTTCTTTTTTCAAGCCATATAGACATCTTAGGAATACGCAGTCAGTTGACTACTTTGGAAGCTATTTGTGAGTACCCGATCAAGGAGAGAGACAATTGTGATTAGTCAGTCTCAACATTGATCACAAGACTCATGGAATACTATCACTACGAACTGTCACGGGGTGTCGTTCTGAAGCAGGGCCAAACCGCGGCGTGACTACTGCGTGACAGACCCCCCCCCCCAGACAGACCCCCTCTGGACAGCCCCCCATCCCTCCTAGACACCCCCCATCCCCCTTGGATAGCCCCATCCCACCTGGAAAATCCCCCCTCCTTTCTGGATAGACCCCCCCCCCCTCCTAGACACCCCCCCTCTCCTTCCTGGACAGACCCCCCTCCCTGACAGACCCCCCCTGGACAGCCCCCCATCCCTCCTGGACACCCCCTGGATAGACAAAGGAATCATTCGAATTGATCAAATTCCAAGTGTCTTTTACAATTTTATTACAATCCTCCATAGTGTTCTAGGCATTATTGAATCTAAAAGTAAGAATATGTTTGTTGTATCTAGTCTTGAGGCTCACCAAAATTGGATGATGATCAAAATTAATCCTAGGTAAAAAAATACTAGAGATGCTATTCCAGTTATCGAGAGCTTTGAAGTTTGTGAAAGCTCGGCCAAGTTTAATTGCTAAAATTCTATTGTGTTGCCTTCTATACCAGGTATACTTAGCCCCAACCCGATTAATCTTAACAAGGTTATTATCATCAATACAGTGATTAAAATCTTTAATGGAAGTGTTTGAGTGCAAGGGCCCTAGATTTTCACTAGTTCCAAGGATAACATTGAAATTACCGATAATGACCCAGGGCACTTGAATAGTGTTGTTAAGGGAGGATATATTGTGCCACAAGGTTCTTCCGTCTTGATATTTATTATAGGCATACACAAAAGTACATCATAAAGTATTATCATGCAAGTTTATTTCACTCAGTACTTGTCCATCCAAGCAGGTACCCAACTCTTACCTCACCAAAAATGATGAACCCACACTGGGTAGGAGGGATACAATATCTCCACCTGTTCACATAAAAGGCAATGATTACAGCTTAAGCACTGCAACTAAGCACAATGTTGATCATTTTCTACAAGATATGGTTGAACCCAGCTGCTCAGATATGATTTCTAGAAAGAACCAAAAACCCTCCCTACTAACTTCTACTGCTAATCAAGAGATAATAAATGGGACCAGCAATCAGACAAATGGCTTAGGTTCCCTTGCCTCTGTTCAAACAATGACACAATCAAATATCTCCAAAGTTAATTCTGGTACTAAAGCCTTAGAATCTTTTAAATCTGTAAATGAGAACACACCTGTGGTGAAAGTTCCTCTACAAATGCAGGATAACAGTGACTCTGGTGATCAGAAACAGTGTCCCACATATGCTTTGGACACTGTCCAGGCACCCTATGTAACAACTGCTTCTGCTGTGGAATTGATTCCAGGTACGCTGCTTCCCACTTTTCCTCATTCAGCTACTCAAGATGTAGGAAAAGACTGTACCGATCCCTTGATTCCATGTAATTTGACCCCTATGGAATCAACTCTAAATACTTCTCACCCTAATCACATTAAATCTGTCAACAGTCCTAATGAGATGGAGACCACTGGTTTTCCTATAAATTCTGGGAGTCCTAATATTAGTCCAAAGTCTGTTCAGGCTAAGACACAAACCAAACATACTAAAACTGATAAACAAGATTCCATAACACCGAAACCTGTAAAACATATAAAATCACTCCCTCGGTACAGTTCAAATATAAAATATTCATTTATACTTACGTTTGGGGTTAGGCCCCTTGTTTTTTTTACCTCTGGAATTCTTTCCGCACTTGGATTTTCTTAATTGCTTGGTATAATGATCTTTAGGTGTCGCTACATTTTTTCCATGTAGACCTGCCCCCTGCCCCCCTCACGCCTACCCCCCTCCACCCACGCCTTTCCCTCTGCCCCCCTACTTTGCAGACCTACCCCCTTCCCCCCTCCACCCTCCCCCTACCCCTTGCCCCCTGCCCTACAGACCTGCCTCCTTCCCCCTACCCCCTACCCTGCAGACCTGCCCCTGCCCTCTGCCCCCCTCCCCCCTGCCCCCCTCCACCCACACCTTGCCCCCTGCCCCCTGCCCCCTACTCTGCAGACCTGCCCCCTACCCCCATCCACCCTTCCCACTGCCACCTGCCCCCTGCCCTGCAAACCTGCCCCCTGCCCCCCTCCACCCTCTCCCCTCCCCCCGGCCCTGCCCCCTGCCCCCTGCCCCCTGCCCCCTGTATAAACAATGTAGGTTCCATAGCATGAAAATAAAATATTATGGCTAGACCCAAGACAATAGATATGGGTGTTACTATGTATCATGTCATGGGAGAATTAAACCCACATGTAGTTCATGAACGGGTTGTTCCCTATATAGGTCGGTCCCAAATGTAGAGTTTTCCACAAACAGCTATTTGTAGCGATGGAAACTGGACTTCAATGGGAAAAACTAGCTCAATTTTGTGTACGGTGTCTCTTGGGTAGTAGTTAACATGGTGGTATGGTAGGCCCATAAATCATGTAGGATCTTGTTCGTCTAGGACTTATTCTATTTTTCAACCATCTTCTACTAATTATTCAATAGAGACTTATTGGAGGCCTGAATCTGTCCATTTGTTGCTACATGATAGTGGTATGAGTGTTTAGTGATAGGTGTTCAAGTCAAAGAGAGAAGAAAAACAAGAGCTTTTGTTGATTTCTACTACAATAACGAGCAGAATTTACAGTAGGAAAAAAGAAGAACAGTTGAAGAAAGGACTCACCGTGGTCGCACCGTGAGGCCGATGGCCGCTGGTGTGGGATGGATGTGGCTGGAGTAGGGCCAAATCATGACCTGACCACGGCGTGACCGCGGTGTGACTGCGGCGTGCCCGTGGCGTGACCGCGGCGTGTTGGACCGGTCCAGCGACATCCACGGGGCAACATCATCCACTTAGTTTCAAATAGAATGATATGGATGGCATGAGAGGATGTTTTCTCAGAATATTTAAAGAAATGAATGCTAATATATGATGACTATAGGATTGGATGACCCCTGATATACCTAATTCGGTGAGGGATCGAATGCTGGTAGAAGGGGGCCGGTTGCAGGTGCTGGGGGGATGGTGCGGGCTGATTCGAAGGTGGAAGGGGGGCTGTTGCGGGCTGGAATGTTGGTGGTAGCGGGCTGAAATAAAGTTGTAAGGGGGCTGGTGTGGGCTAGATGTGGTTGGAGAAGGGCCAAATCATGAAATTACTATGGCGTGACCTCGGCGTGACCGCAACGTGTTGGCCCAGTCCAGCGACATCCGTGGGGCAACATCTTCCACTTAGTTTCAAATAAGATGATATGGATGGCATGAGAGGATGTTTTCTCAGAATATTTAAAGAAATGAATGATAATCTATGATTAATAGAGTATTGGATGACCCCTGATATACCTAATTCGGTGAGGGCTCGAATGCTGGTGGAAGGGGGCTGGTTGCAGGTGCTCGGGGGATGGTGCGGGCTGATTCGAAGGTGGCAGGGGGGGATATTGCGGGCTGGAATGCTGGTGGCAGCGGGCTGAAATGAAGGTGGAAGGGGGATGGTGTGGGTTGGATGTGGCTGGATCAGGGCCAAATCATGGCATTACCACGGCGTGACCGCGGCGTGACAGCGGCGTGACCGCGGCATGACCGCGGCGTGACCGCGGCATGAGAGGATGTTTTCTCAGAATATTTAAATTCTGTCTTTTTCTGGGTCAAGTGTTTCACAATGATGTTACTGAAAAAAGTATCAAGTTTTCAAAGCTAGTTGTTTGTGTTTGATGAAATGAAAACAAAGATTTTCTTTAAGTTTTATATTTTTATGAGAATGCTCGGTTGATGTTTTCTCAAAATGAGGACACTGTCATCTCTAAAGTGAAGGAAATTTCATTTTCTACTATTGAGTTGGATGAAACTTTCTACTAGTCCACGTTGAAGGCTTAGGGAAATCATGTAAAACAGGTGAAAATGTCATTATAAAGATCCAAAACCAATTTGAATAGCATATATAGATTATATAATAAAGAAAACAAGTTTTTAAAATACTCAAGCAATTATATAATTCAAATTAAAGGGTTAGGCAAAGGAAACTTACCTCAACCTCAAGGCACTGCTTTTAACGACAACTCGAATCTTCCTTTTTTCCACTTGCACGCATATGAAACTTCACATATATATAAGGACACCTAGCCCCTATGTACATATTTTCATGGCCAAATATTCACAAGGGGATCCTTAGATATATGTTTATACTTGCATATACCCCTTTACACTTACACATGTATGCATTTTTCATATCTATATATAAGAACACCTAGCCCCAATATATATATTCATACTTACATGAGTGAATATATATAAAGGGGGAACTTATATATTTATATGCCTACCTATGCATACACATGTAAGCCTTCGTCAACGGCAACTCGAATCCACCTCAACAAGATCCAGAAAGCACTACAAAAATATAAAGAACCCAAAAATCAAAAATGTCCTAATTAAATTTTTTCCAAAGAATAAAAATGAAATAAATCTTACCCAAATCCAATGTTGAACTCACTGTCATCGATGGTGGTGGATAGAACCAGCCTCATCCTAAGAAACCACCAAAAAGAAAATAGTGGGAAAAGAAATGAGATATAACAACTTCTTATATATATGTTATCAGTGATGATAAATGATACATGAATCCATTACCATTATAGATTCTATAATTCTTTTCTATTATTACCACAATATCATCATTTAGTCACTCCCATTGGACTGATAATTTATGGTGGTCATGTCAACACAAAACAGCTACAAACACACATTGTAGGCATAACTGGCCAATGTGATAAAGAAAATAAAATAAAAACTAAACTAAAACATACCTGTCTCCTGTGACTATACACGTCACCGCCCAACATATAAGAACGACAATGCCCCATGGGTCAAATCATGTTCCTATAAGTAAGAGGAAAATAGAACCATGTTTCAAAATGATACTATCAAATAGTAAATTCCTATTAATTAACAATTATTCTTCCTGTTAATGGTATATAATTAGTTTGGCTCAAGTTTCAGCTTAATTTGGTTTTGTTTGATACAAATTTTTATCCCACCCGATAATAAAAGTTTACTAGAGGACACAATTTCTAATAAAATAGAATATATCATAACAAAAAATGGATCCACACCTATATTGTATTACACCCTGCAAAATTAGTATGAACATAGTGAAATGTGAAACTAAAGAGCAGATAAAAATGATACCAAGATGCTACAGAAGAGAAAATACCATATGCATGATTCATCGGGAGGATGAATCTGCGCTTAGGAAACATTTCTACCCTCACGTCTATTTCTACGAAGATGTTGGGAGTTTAGTGATGATCTATATTGAGTGAGAAGTATTAGTCTAGGGATTTGATAAGGCTAAAAGTAGTGGATACATATAAATACGTTGGGATAGAAAAGACATGTGTGAAGATAATTTACTATTTTGAAAGCGGTGAATTACTACTTGTGTAGAGGTAATAAAGAGGTACATGAGGGAAAATATTGATCCTTGCCATTTTTTACTTAGCATTAATGAGACATGTGGAACTTTTTTAAGGACATGAATTGATTAGTTGAATGAATGTATATATATGATTTCGTATTAAAAATGGTGTGAAAATTATTAAGGCATCTTCCATACATATCTTGACTTTCCTTTCATGTTTAAAATTAATCCAATGGTGTTCATGGATCTCATGAATGATATCTTCCATACATATCTCAACTCATTCATTGTGGTGCTTATTGATGATATCCTTATATACTCACCGACCATTGATATACACATTGGACACCTATAGATTTTTTTTGTACACTTTGACCACATTATATGTTTTATAAGATCTCAAAGTGTCACTTATGCTTCCATAAAGTATGTTTTCTTAGGCACGTAATCTATAATGTGGGAATTTATGTGGACCCAAATAATGTATAGGTTTTGCTATCATGAGAAGGCATATGAAACATGTTTGAGATTGTGGGTTTCCTTTGTTTATTCAGGTTTTACATGTGGTTCATTTAAATTTTTACCCCTTTAGAAGTGCCTATGACTAGGATTACTAAGAATGTAGTTATGTTTGAGTGGTCATAAAACTTTAAAGAGGCCTTCCTAAAAAGTCAATGAAGTTTTGATCCTACTGAATTACTATAAATTATGATTCAGAAATGAGGTCTCCAAATTGATCCCCGAGCATGAATTGGACTTATGGACATTTCTTGCATTGGACACAGAGTTGTAGTATATATGTGGAAGGTTCTATATTGTCCTCATCATATCACATATGAGAATGTGTCAACATTGGAATGATATTAAATCAAAAATCATATCCAATGTAATATTTTCAAATATTGATAACATTTATCATTAAATACAAGTACAAGGGTCTGATGTTTCTCAACATAATGACATATTAATATTGATCTATAATGGATATAACATTATTACATTCCATAGTAATTTTACCTGCTTGGATTATGCATGGGGATTTTCCTTCTCCTACTAGACTCACTAAATGGGTCTTCCACGGTTTCTACAACATTGATAGTCTAAGTAGGGACATGGCTAGAATTATAGATTCTTCCACGAATGTTCCTTATCTGATATACTCGAGTCCTACGGAATCGTTCTGCAGTTCCCTAATTGGGTTCAAGGAACTCAAGTTCATCTCCATACTCATCCACCTGCCCAACCCCCCCCCCCTACCCCACCTGCACAGCCCCCCTGCCCAGCCCCCATCCCCCCTGCCTAGCCTAACCCCCTGCACATCCCACCCCCTCCCCCACCTGCACAACCACCACCCCCACCTACACAACCCCCCTGTCCAGCCCCCCTCCCCCATCTGCCTAGCCCCCCTCCCCCTCTCCCCCACTTGCACAGCCACCTCCAACCCCTTGTCCAGCCCCCCTCCTCCTCACCTCACCCATGCCCATCCCCCCCCTTCCAGCACATCCCCCCCCTCCCCACCTCATTTTGACCTCTTCAATATCAATCAAAATTATTCTATACAGGTAAATTACAACAAAACTGCAACCTAAAATGATATATTTCTTGTGTTCATAAGGGGATCATAATAGATAGTACATTGCAGCAAAATGGAACCAAAAAATCAAAAATAAATGAAGGCATACATACTGATTTAAAGTGATTGAACAAAAATTACTTGAATCAAAGATAAGATGACCGGTTGGAAAGTAGAGTTAGAACCCTCGAGAGCAGCGGGGAGCTGGGAGTAGCGATCGACGAGTGGCGAGGGGTGGTTGGTATGGGAGCAGCGGCGAGGGGTGGTCGGTATGGGAGCGGCGGCGAGGCCGGGAGGAGTATGGGATTGGCACTGAGGGTTTGGAGAAGTGCAGCTTAGGGATAGGAGAAGTATCCCGACAGGACTGAGAACCTCTACAGGGTGTCATCCTGGAGTAGGGCCAAATCACGGCGTGACCACGGCGTGACCGCGGCGTGACCGCGGCGTGACCGCAGCATGTTGGCCTGGTCCAGTGACATCCGCGGGGCAACATCTTCAGGTTCCCATGGTAGATGCCTGCACCAGAAAGCCATGCAAAATGCATAGCCCTTCTTTGATTGATAAAGAAATGTAGTTCACTACAAGAAATATTATGGACATAAACAAACTAGTAATCTACTCTGAGTGGGAAACCTCAGCTTTTAAACTACCTTAATTTTCATGTGCATTCAAAAAAAAGGGTGTTTCGCATTTATAAAAGGGTGTTTCCAATTTATAAAACTTGAACCATTTAAAAAAATTCCAGTCAATTCAAACATGTATTTCAAATTAAAGCTACTAAAATTTAAATATCTATGATTATTAATACCTTGAGACCAAAAACAAATCAACAAACCTGCCTGTTTGGTATTTCACCAGGAAGTTCCATGAAATGAACATCTCAGTTTAAATAACCAGAAAAAAGAGTCTGCAAATCAACCAGCAATCAATAAGTATTAATATTTCAGATGGAATGTCCAAATATTAGAAATAAAGGTCTGGAAGTGCAACATGTTCTGCTTCCATTCTCATAACACATTAGATTTTCATGGAAAGGTTGAATTGCATAAATAATAGTGGAAGCATAACATGATAATTTCATTTAATATCTTCAGAGTGATGTATAGTATGGTATGACAGAAATGTTTTGTATTTTCTAAAACAGGAGTAACAAATTCTGGGTCCCACATGGAGAGGCTACTCAGAAGAGAACTTACTTCTAGAGATCCAATCCCAGTGAAATAATATAGTCATGTAGGAGTAACACCCATCACATAATATATAGTCCCATTAGTGACAACAGCTATTTCCATCTGTAAAATGACACGGATTGAAAAAGAGAACCGCAACGTTTACTTGAAATTTTAAACATGGTATGGATTTTACAGTGACATCCAAAACTATCTAGATAGCCACAGCCTATGCATCAAGCTACCTTGCACTAAGGGCACGTGTGGTCTGCAAAACTGGGGGCTAGGAAAGTAGGAAGCAGAGTTGTGATGAGAATCTACTAGAAACACCTTTCCAAAAGCCAATGATGGAAGCCCTTTTTCATCCCTTTCTAGAAGCAGTCTTTCCATGGAAATGTGATTCCTTCAAACCAAGCATATATTCATAGGAAACCCCTAGAATCATCTCTTCCTGAAAGGGTTTCTCTAGTGTACCAAACATCCCCTCTTAGATCCCCTCAACTTACATTCAAAATTTTAAGGGGTTATCCATCTACCATTCAAAGGTTTCTATCTCACCTATACAAACCACTTTTGAAAAAACTCTCTTCCATAATGCATTCGATATGAAGGAAAACTGTAAACCCAAATTACAAGGGTTGAGGAAGATGTACCTGTAGACCCATAAAATCCTCTGGAAGTTCTTGCAATTCAAAGAGAAACTTCATGTACTTCTCCTTCTTATCCTTCTCATCCATGTCCATCTCATATAGTTGTCCATTGTCGGTGCCAAGAATTGTCTCTTTTGTAGAATTTGTGTTTGACATATATACCCAAGGAAATATTTTATCAAAATATTTCTTAAACTACAATGACCAGAAAATGGAAAAAATAATAATTTAAAAAAACATGGCTTCAGTGATCTGCTGCCTATTCCAAGCAACAGAGTTCACCACAAGACCTTTCAATTTGGTTATAATGCGAGGTTTGCTCCATTTTTCATGCATATAGTATGTATCAACACCCCCATCACCATATATGGTCGCAATACAATGGATCCCACCAGGATCAACAAAAACACTATGTATTGATTACTCTCCAACTCGCCCAGCACAGAGATCAATATCTGTGTTTGAATTTTACATGGAATAAAAACATCACTTCATCACGTAAGATGTAAATAGGTAATTTCAGGAAAGGTTCTCCATCCAAACTTCACTTGTAGGATACTTTTAGCACATAATTCCATCACTCAATGCATGAGCTCATAAATTCAATGATGATAAAGTCAGCCTCTCACGTGAAACTTAATTAAGAAATATTGACATCCAACAAAATTTTTCCCAGCCTTGATGATTAGAGGCAGAGATTGACAAAAATTAAACCAATACTTAAGCTTAGCATGCATCCCGGAAGTACAACATACAATCAAACCAATATTTAATTTAATTTTTCATAAGCAAAACCAATCAAAGATGAGGATATTACCAAAAGGGATTGCATTTTTCCAATTTAGAAAGCCAATACCTATCCTGTCTGGCAGTCACATACTCCTCTATTTACACAAGTGCTTCATCTTAGCTAAAGATAGATTCTAGAACGTATACAGTATGACAGGGTCGTGAAGAGCGATAAGCTTCTACCTACAAATGGTGATACTGCTGAGCAGGGGTTATTGGGGAGGAGGGCGCTGCTGTGGGAGAGTTCATCGGGGAGGAGGGCGCCGCTGTGAGAGAGGGATGCACGGTGAGATCGTCGGGGAGATCGTCGGGAGGAGGATACGTCTTCATGGAGGAGGGCTGCGCGGTGAAATGGCTGCGAACCGGGTGAGGAGGAGGAGGGTTGTGGGGAGGAGGAGACACCGTTGGGGAGGAGGGTTGCACGGTGATAGGGCTGTGAATCGGGGGAGGAGAGGAGGGCTGCGGGGAGGAGGAGATGTCGTCGGGGAGAGGTGTACAAATAGAGGGAGGAGGAGGAGGGATGTGGATCAGGGGAGGAGGAGGAGCCCAATTCAAATTGGGGGGAAAAACGACGTGCCAGTGTAATATTGATTTAACCACGGTGAATGAATTAAACTGTTGAAATATAAAAGCTATAGCCACGAACCTATAAAACAGTGGCTATAGGTTCGTGGCTATAGCCCAAATTTGTAGTAGTGCATACTTAGAAATTTTAATTTCTCATTCTTTTATCTCACCATTATTGATAAAAAATACAATTTATAGAAGATATAATGGTATCATTTCATACTCAAGAAATGCGCCATCAATTATTCTACTCTAAGTCCACATGATTCCTAATCAATGCATAAAAAGGTGGGTTTGATTTAGACATCAAATCTCTCCATTTAACTATAGTGGTATCCAACCATCTTTCATATATTTAGTTAATGTTGTAGAGTTCAACCATTCTATGTGAAACTAGGCCGAAGACACCTTGAATCGCTAGCACACTAGTCCTAATCTACCCACCTAGTTACTCGTGCTTCCCTTAGTGATCATTCATGTTCCAAGATCACATAATATATTAGTTACACCTTTTTTATGCCAAACAATATATTACACATACCAAAGACACCATTTTCATAACTAAATCCTTTATTTAAAACTAAAGGAATTCCAAAAACCATTTCAAATCATGATACGCGCCACCTTAATGATTTAATAAATCATTTAAACTAATTATAAAAAAATCATTTCAAGAAACCCCCATAAGGCTTTACACTCAAAATACACCCAAAATCCCATCTTTAAACCCAAACTCACTCCAAACCCCATTTCAATCCTGATTCACATCACATGATTAATTTAAAAAATTGTTTACTCAATTAATAAAACATTTCAAAAGAGAAAAATAAGGGATTACATCAAGAACACACAAATTTCACATGTGATGTCCATTTTAAAATCAATTTCACATTAAATCTTTTCAAAAACTACTTTATCACCAATTATATAATTTAATAAGCCTATTAAAAAATTTGTAAATAATTTATAAGATGTGTAACAAGGCCTTACAACAAAATGCACTCAAAATTTTCTCTTTGAAATAAAACACATAGTAGAACATTTTACATACACCCATAACATAATTTATTCAACCTAATAAATCACTTTCATGGTTTAATAAATTATTTTCACATTTCACAAAACATTTCAAGATGCACAACAGGGGTTTACTACAAAAATATACCCAATTTCACTTGTAAAAAATTCAATTTCACAAAACCCCGTTGAAAATATCTTCAAAGACCACTCACGAACCCCACATATATTTTAATAAACACGAAAAATTAAACTATTAAGAATAAAAATCCCTTAATTAATGGTTAATAACAGAATTACCTGCCTTTGGGGTCAAAAACCCTTAAACATGGTGTGAATCACCAATCACACCCTAGATGAACCCAATGAAACCAACCTCTAACCCTACACACATAAATTAAACCTAGATAAAAAAATTGGACCCCTAAAATGAAACCATAGCTTCTGAAAAAGGAAACTCCAACCAAGAGGAGGAAGAAACTACCAGAAGGAGGAAGCCACCGGAGGAGGAGGGCGCCGGTTAGGTTGAATCCACCGGAGAGGAGGTCGGTCGGTTGGGTTGTGCACTGTAAATGGATTTTCTGTGAGGGGGATTACGTCACCGATAGGGGGTTGCACCGCTGGTAGGGGATCACGACATTGGAAGGAAGGCTGGTAGGGGCTTCACACATGAGCTTCGTCGGAAGGGACGTCGGCCAGGTGCAACCAGCGTAGGTGGGGACGGGAGATAAGGTTTCATGATGATATATATAGGTAGGGTGAGAGGGTACGATGAGAATGAGGTGAGGGGAGGGGTGAGATTCAAGGAGGGAGAAATGAGACTGTGTCAGAGCCGCATCAGAACTGTGCTAGAGCCGAGTCGGAGAAGGAGAGTCGCGGGGAGGTGGGGTGGCTGCGTCAAAGACATCGAGAGAGGAGGATGATTGCGAGAGGTAGGAGGATTGCGGGGGCAGTGGGGATGGGAAATTCATGAGGGTGGGGGTGAAAGGGATCGCGTGAGACGCTATTGCCATGGACATCAAAAACAATCGTGGGTATAAGCGATCTATAGCCATGGTTTTTGTTGTCCGTGGATGTAGATCCGTAGCTATAAGTCCAAATTCTAGTAGTGAACTGTTGTAGTAAAAGTGTACTAAAAGTAAAGGGGCCAAAATACAATCCCAACTGGAAAAGTACAAAACAACTGAAAGGTGAAAAGCAACTCCTAGATCTTCCACCGCGGATCTTTCCTGAAGTGTAGGTACAGATCACCTCCACAGTACTCCACGTCTTCATGTCTCCTCTATTTCACTTCATGCTGAATGTCCACCTCCGAGAACCATCATGTCCTGGCTCCCTCAACCACGATCAATGTTGTACGTCATCTTCACTAGACACAACAAGGTGCAGGAGAAGCCCGTGCAGGGGTGAGAATAACGATACTTATTAGGGACCCTGAGACTGTGAAGGTCTCCTAAAATTACACAAAGGAAAACCATAGGGTAACACCATGAAGGTAAAGTATCACACAGGTAAATTACCACATAGCATAACCTTAATCAAAAGCATAAAGTAAAGACAACTCACACCAGGATTTATTCTAGGGGTAGTAACAAGTAACATCCTCAGTCACAATGTTGAACGCCTCGGTTGCTGGAGAACTCATCCTCTATTGAGTATAGTGGACCTTCCATGTCACACAGAGGCACTTCCCACTAACCTTGAACTGCTGATGTACTTCTCCCCATCATGTATTTTGGGTCTGCTGGGTCACACAGAGTCATCCCCCCCCTAATGCGGTCTACTAAGGTAATTCTCCCCATCGCGTACTACGGATGCTCCCCACCGTGGCCTTCTAGGTCACACAGAACCACCCACCCCCATCGTGGTCGGCTAAAGTACTCATCCCCATTGCGTATCATGGTTGTCGAGTCACTCTGAGTGGAAAATTCAACAGTCGTCAGGTCTCAGCCAGTCACAGGGTTCTGTACGTAGTATGCTTGAGAGAACCGCTCCCCAAGCCATCAGTCGTATCTCAACCAGCATGAAGTATCACAAAGAGGTAACCCGATGATCCTCTATATCATGAGAGTTCTAATGCAATGTACGGCGCATTAGTCAGATGTCTGTTCTGTGCATTATTTTCATTTCAGTGTCGAGCACCCGGTTGGATTTGGGTGCGATCTGACCCATCTAATCTCCAAGTTTCAACGAAACTCTAATGGAATAAGGAAAAAGGACCGTCCTGCTCCAAGGGTCCCAAAATCATATATGGTTTGTCAAACGGGTGTCCGGTCTTCAAGATAATCCCCTTTGAGTGTTTATGGGGCCGTGTCTAGTCCAACCCAGTCGGACCGACCCGACATGACCCGGTCTGGGCGGGGTCGAGCTGGACTCAACTCGCTGGGTCGATGCCTTGTCCGGCCTGTAAGAGGGGAAGCTTGCAAGGGCGGCCCAAACTGAATAGGGTAGTGGCGACCCAATGGGGCAGCGGCCCGATCCGAGAGCGGCGACCCGGTCTGAGGGCGGTGGCCCGGTACGAGGGTGGTGGCCCGGTCCGAGGGCGGCGGCCCGGCATGAGGGTGGCGGCCCGACATGAGGGCGGCGGCCTGGAATGAGGGTAGCGGCCTGACATGAGGACGGTGACTCGACATGTAGGAAGAACCCAGCTCGATGGTGGTGGCCAGGTCCAAGGGTGGCGGGCCCCTCTGAGGGTGGCGGCCTGCTCCGAGGGCGGAAGCCAGCTCCGAGTGCGATGGCCTGACTTGAGGGCGGAGACCTGGCCCGAGGGCGGCGGCCCAGTTCTAGGGCGGCGGCCCAGCTCTAAGGGAGGTGGCCCAGCTCTGAGGGCGGTGACTCGTTGCGAGGGCGGTGGCCCAGACTGAGGGGGGCGGCCCACTCTGAAGGTGGCGGCCCGGTATGGTTCGACGTGGGGGGTGTAACCCCACGGTCTCCCGGATTCCTAAAAGTTTTGAAGGCCATTCAGTTGGCAAGGCCGCGGTGCCACATGGGCATCACACGGTCACCGAAGAACCCGCCAGAGGTGGCACTAGTGGAAAAAATGTTTAACACGTCGGCATTTTTCACGTCGGTTCTATATAACCGACGTGAAAAGCTATAATGGTTGATATATCACGTCAATTATTTTATAAATGATGTGATATATCGATCAGGATCCATATTTTACATCGGTTATTTTATAACTGACGTAAAATATACGGAGATTAGCTTTTTTACATCAGTTATTGTATAACTAATGTGCAAATAGAATTCTGGCGTGCTTTATCCCGTCGGTTATAAAATAACCGACCTGATAAAGGAAAGTTTGGCGCTTTATCAAGGAAATTATTAAATAACTGACGTCATCAAGGAAAGCTAGGTTCTTTACCATGTCGGTTATAAAAAAACCGATGTGATAAAGACAATATCAGCAATTTATCACTTCGGTATGAAGCGACATATATCACATCGGTCATAAAATAACCGACGTGATAAATAGTTTTCTACGTCGGTTATTAAATAACTGACGTTATAAACATTAAAAAAATAGTTTATCATGGCAATTATTAAATAACCAATGTGATAAATCTTTTAAATGATTTATCGCACCCCATATTCAGTCATTCTATTTTCTTCGATCGGGCGACCTGTGACTCGTCTCTCTCACGTGGAAAACCTAGAATCGATTCATTGAAGTCGTTCCCTCCAGCCTCATTTTTTCAACATCATTATTCATATTTATTATTATCATATCTATCATATCGACTCAAAACACTCAAGTAAGCCTCACACGACTCCTTTTTAGTTTTTTTCCATGATTCCCTAAACTAATTTGTTGATATGTTATTTTTCATTGTTCTTTCAATCATGGTTAGTTTCATAGTGTTCATCTATACCATGATAAATTATTTTCTGGTAAAATAAACCTATGGAAGTGATATCATGCAAGTTTACGATTTTTGTGTGTTCTATCATGTGTGTGTGTGCGTACAGGGGTTTCCAAGGGGGTGGGGCTGTGCAAGTGGGTGGGGGTGTCCAGGGGGGTTGGGTGGGTTGTCCAGTTGTGTGGGGGTGTCCATGGGGTGTCAAAGGGGTGGGGGTGGTGTCCAGGGGGTGTGGGGATGTCCAAGGGGGTTGGAGGTGTCCAAGGGGGTGTAGGGGATGTTCAATGGGGTGGGGTGGTGTCCAGGGGGTGGGGGCTATCCAGAGGGTTCGGGGGGTTGTCCAAAGGGTTCGGGGGGGGGGGTAGTCTAGGGGTGTGGGGGGTCGAAGGGGGTGGGGAGATGTCCAAGGGGGTGGGTGGGTGGGGGCTGTCCAAGGGAGTGGGGGGCTATCCAGAGGGTTTGGGGGGTTGTCTATGGGGGTTTTCCAGGGGATTTGGGGGTGTCCAAGGGGGTAGGGTGTGTGGGTGGTGTCTAGGAGAGATGGGGGGAAGTCTAGAGGTGTGGGGCGCTGTCCAGGGGGTGGGGTGCTGTCTAGAGGGTTGGGGTTGTCCAAGGGGGCGGTGGTGTCCAAGGGGGTGGGGGTGGTGTCCAGAGGGTTCGGGGGGCTGTCTAGGGGGTTGTGGGTGTCTAGGGTGTCCATGGTGATAGGGGAGAAGTCCAAGGGTGTGTTTGTGGGGGGGGGGGGGTCTAAGGGGGTGGGGGTGTCCAAGGGGGTGGGGGTTGTCCAAGGGGGTGGGTGGGGGCCTGTCCAGATGGTTTGGGGGGTTGTCCAGGGGGGCTGTTCAGAGGGTTGGGGGGTGTCCAAGGGGGTAGGAGGTGGGGGGTGGTGTCCATGAGGGTTGGGGGTGTCCAAGGGGGTGGGGGCTGTCTAGAGGTGTGGGGGATTATCAGGGGGTGGGGGATGTCTAGAGAGGTGGGGGCTATCCAAGGGGGTGGTGGTGTCTAGGGGGTGTCCAAGGGGGTGGGGGCGGTGTCTAGAGGGTTCATGGGGCTATCTAGAGGGTTGGGGGTGTCCAGGGTGTCCATGGTGGTGGGGGGGGGGGGGGCAGTCCAGGGGTGTGTGGGGGGGGGGGTCCAAGGGGGTGGGTGTCGAAAGGGGTGGGGGTTGTCCAAGGGGTTAGGTGGGTGGGGGGCTATCCAAGGAGGTGGGGAATGTCCAGAGGGTTTGGGGGGTTGTCTTGTGGGGTTGTCTAGAGGATTGGGGGTGTCTAAGGGGGTAGGAGGTGGAAGTGGTGTCCAGGAGGGGTGGGGGTGTACTAGGGGGTGAGGGCTATCTAGAGGTGTGGGGGATGTCTAGGGGTGGGGGTGTCCATAGGGGTGGGGGGCTGTCCAAGGGGGCGGTGGTGTCCAGGGGGTGTCCAAGGGTGTGGGGGGTGGTGTCCAAGGGGGTGGGGGATAAGTATCGGTTGGGATTGACTATTGCATCGTGGTTTGTGATATTATGACATGATGGTTTTATTGTTTCAAGGATATTAGGCTATAATTTATTAGTGTTATTTAAGGGGATGGGGGTGGTGTCCAAGGGGGTTGGTACAATCTAGGTTTGAGGTTTCCACTATGATTTTTAGGGATTCAAGCATTATGAAAGGATGAGGGGTATTGCAATATGATTCTATTTGGTTATATATATTTTTACCAGTCATTGATTATTACAAAATTATGGGTTATGGGGGAGACCATGTCGTGGTTTTCAAAGATGTGTAGTTATCCTGACCCCATTGTGCCATGATGATAGGCTTTAACTATGATTTTCTCCATCCGAGTTTTTATTTTAAATTTGATTTGATTCTCAGGTTTACTCCATATTCTCCAATTTTCTATCAACCATTGGAGGCCCCATGGTTTTCTTGGATTCAACAGAATTTGCTTAAATAAGTCACTTAGTCCATGTTCTTCTTCATTTATTCTTTGTTTCTTTTTTATTCTTCGTCCACTTCTTCTTCTCCTTCATTCCTTCTATTATTAGGGATGTTTGGTCATTTTTAAATTGACGGTTTAATGGTAATCAATGTGTTCTAGGGTTATTAGGAGGGGTGTGGGTGTCTAAGGGGGTGGGGGCTATCTAGAGGGGTGGAGGTTGTCCATGTGGTGGGGGGCTGTCCAGAGGGGTGGGGCTGTCCAAGGGGGTGTCCAAGGGGGTGGGGGTGGTGTCCAGGGGGTGGGGGTGTCTAAGGGGGTGGGGGCTATCTAGAGGGGTGGGGGACTATCCGAGGGGTGGGGGTTATCCCGAGGGGTGGGGGTGGGGGTGGGGGGGGGGGGGGCTGTCCAAGGGGGTGGTGGTGTCCAAGGGGTGTCCAAGGGGGTGTGGGTGGGGGTGGTGTCCAAGGGGGTGGGGGTGGTGTCCAAGGGGGTGGGGGTGGTGTCCAAGGTGGTGGGGGTGTTGTCCAAGTGGGTAGTGTGTCCAAGGGGTGGGGGTGGAGTCTAAGGGGGTGGGGGTGATGTCCAGGTGGTGGGGTGGTGTCTAGGGGGTGGGGGGCTGTCTAGAGGGGTGGGGGTTGTCCAGAGGTTTCAAATCGTTAGGATCTGTGTAATTTTCAGTAGTGAATGTATACATATTTTAATATTTATACTTCGTATTTATTTTTTACGGAAGGGTGAATTTGGTATTCAGTTGCACCAGGATGTATTCTTTGTGATCCTTAATAAGAAAGGATCCAAGATGAATTTAAAACTGTTATATCTAACTATATTTTCTTTTTAAAATCATACTCAAGCATATTTTTTTAAATACGCATAGATTTGTTTTATATTTTAATTTTTTTTACATTCAAATTATGATTTTTTCTCATATAAACATATATTTTTATTATCTTAAAAAGATGTGTAATTTTGAAATTTTTTATAGGTAATAATGAGTCGAAGTTGGATTGCGGAACATCGAATAAGCAATGAATATGAGGAAGGTGTTGATTCCTTTTTGGAATTTGTTAAACAAAATGTTCCAAGTAGTGACATTTTTTTTGTCTGTTCCTGAAATGTTTGAATATGAATAATTTGAAAAGTAGAGAGATAAAAGATCATCTGATTTCTCATGGTTTTAATCCAAGTTACAGCCCTTGGATTTTTCATGGTGAAATTGGACGAAATGTCACTAATGATGATGATTATCAAGATGGTGACTCCGATGGAATTGAATAAATGATTCACAATATTGCAGTAGAATAAATTGAGATAGAACCGACAGTTGCGCATCTATATGGTGATACTGAAAAACCATTATATCTTGGTTGTATAGATTTTATGGTTTTTCAGTGGTGTTAAGATTGATTTACCTGAAGGCAAAACATGGATGGAGTGACATAAGTTTTATAGAGCTACTACAATTGATGAAAGACATTCTTCAAAAAGATAACGATCTTCCATATTCACATTATAAGGCCAGGAAAATATTATGCCTGATGGGATTGGGATACAAGAAAATACATGTCTGTCTGAATGACTGTATGATATATAGGAAGGAATATGAATTTCTGTCAGAGTGTCCTAAATGTGGGACATCACTATATAAGGTGAAAAAAAAATCACAGGATGATGTAGAGATTACAAAGATCCATTCAAAGGTATTTTGGTATCTTCATATAATTCGTCATTTCAAACGTTTATTTGCTAATTCACATGATGAAAAAAGGTTAAGATGGCATGTTGATGAGTTGTAATGTGATGGAAAAATATTTCATCCAGTTGATTGTCCAAAATGGATGAAAATTGATAGGCAATATCCTACATTTGGAAATGAAATTAGAAATCTCAGACTAGGGTTGTGCACAGATGGAATGAATCCATACTGAACCCTCAGTAACACACATAGTTCATGGCCTGTTTTATTGGTAATTTATAACCTCTCTCCTGAAGTTTGTATGAAGCGCAAATATGTCATGTTGAGTATAATGATCTCTGGTCCCAAGCAACCTGGCAATGATATTGATGTTTTCTTGTCACCGTTGATTGATGATCTGAAACTTTTATGGGAGGATGGTATTAGAGTGTAGGATTCTTATAAAATGGAATATTTATAACTGCATGCAATACTTTTTTTCACTATAAATAACTTCCCATCATATGGAAATTTTTATGGATATAGTGTTAAAGGGCATAAATCATGTCCAATTTGCGAACAACAGATGTCATATTGTCAATTGCATCATGGGAGTAAAACAATGTACATGGGTCATCAAAAGTTTTTGCCTATGGATCAATCTTATAGAAGACTAAAAAAGGAATTCAATGGCTCACAAGAATTTGATATTTCCCCAAAACCTTTATCCCCTAATCTGTATTTTGAGAGGGTGAAGAACCTTGATGTGACATTGGGAAAGACACAGAAATCTGGTAATGATAGACATATTTGGAAGAAAAGTTCAATATTTTTTGAGCAACAATATTGGAGATATCATGAAGTTAAACATAATATTGATGCCATGAACATGGAGAAGAATATATGTGATAGTTTGATTGGAACATTGTTAGATATTAAAGGAAATACAAAATATGGGTTGAATGCAAGATTAGACTTACTATCAATGGGAATACATTTGGAGTTAGCACCCACTTCTAATGGAAGATGAACATTTCTTCCCCCGGGTTGTCATACATTATCAAAGAGGGGGAAATTAGCTTTTTTCAGTGTCTTCATGATATTAAAGTGCCTCAAGGTTATTCTTAAAATTTTAAAAAAAATTGTCTCATTGAAGGACATGAAGTTGATAGGTATGAAATCTCATGATTGTCACGTCATGATGCAACAACTTCTACCAGTTTCATTGCGTGGAATATTTACCTTCCGTGTCAGAAATACTATAATGAAGTTGTGTTATTTTTTCAATTCAATTTATAATAAGGTGATTGATGTGAATGCTTTGAACATTTTGGAAAAGGATGCAATTTTTATACTTTGTCAATTGGAAATGTATTTTCCTCCAACTTTTTTTGATATAATGGTGCATTTAATGATTCATATGGTTCGATAAATAAAGATTTTTGGACCTGTATATCTTTGTTTGATGTATCCTTTTGAAAGGTATATGAAAATATTAAAGGGGTATGTTAAGAATCCATATCGACCTAAAGCATCCATTATTGAAAAGTATATTTCTAAGGAGGTTGCAGAGTTTTGTACGAGCTACTTGGGTGCGGCGCAGCACATAGGTTTGCCTCCATCTCTCCATGAACGAGTTAATAATGAGGGAAAGGGGATTCATGGTTTGAAAGTCAAATAGTTGTCAGCTGAACAGATGAAGAATTTATAGTCATACATCTTGAATAACATAGCTGATGATCAACTATATATCACATTGCATATTAATGAGTTGAAACAATGTCATCCAAAGAAGAAAGAAATATGGATTTTGAATGAGCACAACAAAACATTTTTGTCATGGTTTAAAAAGACCTTTCTTGGTAGATCAGATGTATTAGAGACATTAAAATGGATAGTGGGTGGTCCATGTTTTAATGTGATAACATGGTCTAGTTATGATATTAATGGATATACATTTTATACGAAAGCTTAGGACAACAGAAGTGCAGTTTAGAATAGTGGTGTATTGGTGTTTGCAGAAGCAATGCATTTTTCGACTGATAAGGACAAAAACCCAATTTCTACATCAAGTGAATATTATGGAGTGATTAAAGATATATGGGAGGTTGATTAAATTAAAATTAAAGTTCATGTTTTTAACTATAAATGGTTTATTGGTAACAACAGTGTCAGACACAATGAATTTGGAATGACAGTTGTTAATCTGAATAGATTGGAAGACATAGCTGATTCTTTTATAATGGAAACACATGAAAAACAAATTTTCTATATAGTAGATCAATCAGATATGTAGTGGGTTGTTGTTTTACAAGGGAAAAAACAATATGTTGTTGAGGATGAACTTGATGAATATGCTGATTTATGTGAGATCCCTACTTCCATGGAAATATTAATAGAACATAATGATGAGCATGTTGAAGACATGGTTTGTGACAAAAGGAATGATCACGACGAAGGAATTTAGGAAAACAATCCATTTGTATAATCCTAAAATTATAGGTAACATTTTTTTATTTCTTGTTTACATTTATTATTTTCATAAAATGTTAGATATTATAAGTTTTTTCTTTATTAAAACATTTATTAAAACAATATAAGTATAAGTTTTTGTTTGTTTTAATTTTTTTTAGTTTACTTTATCATGTTTACCATTACATAAATTATATATCTATTATTTTTGTTCAGTGAAAATTACTTTACCATGTTTACCATGTTTACCATGTTTACCAGGTTTACCATGTTTTAATTTTGTTTAGTATACTTTATCATGTTTAACATTACATAAATTATATATCTATTATTTTTGTTCAGTGACAATTACTTTACCATGTTTACCATGTTTACCAGGTTTTCCATGTTTACCATGTTTACCATCTTTACCATCTTTACCATCTTTACCATTGTTTAAAATTCTTACCATATTAACCATGTTTACTATTACGCAACTTAGTACAATTTTTTATTTTCTAATTACAGTAGTATTAAAATATTTGAATTTGTATATTTGTGAACTAATGTTTGTTTTTTTTGATTTGAAGGATAATGACAGATCAATCAGTTGATCAACCACATGATTCTGGAGATGAGCATATTGGTCATGCCTCTGGGGAGGAACTTTCACATGCTTCTCTTGATGTTCCTCAATCTTCCTCATGTTCTCTCATTACGATAAAGAGTTTAAGAGTTGGTAAACGTGGGTGCACACATTTACCAAAATTATCACTTGATCGTATGTAGGATCAGAGGATACTCGTTGAGTTTGATGAGGATAATATTCCTATATGTCCAAATGAAAATGATTTTAAGAGTTTTGTATCAACTCAGGGTAAGAGCAAAGTAAGAATTTTGTATGATGACTGGAGAAGTGTGGACAAAGCGATAATCTCTCAGTTGTGGGAGATGATTTTGGTATGATCTTTTGCTATTGTTTTCCTATTTTTTAAATGTTTCTAGTATATATATTATGTTTTACCTCTTCTTTATCAGATGAAATTTGATATTCCTGACACTGGAGGAGTCAAGAAGAAATGTTTATCGATGGCTTCCAGAAGATGGAGGGATTTCAAATCAACCCTCACATCTGATTTTATTTTTGTTCATAAGAGTCATGACAATCCATGTCGTATATATCCTTTAATAGATGAAGACACATGGAGACAGTTTGTTGAAAGTAGAAGAAAAGATTCATTTTTGGTAAGGGCAATGTAAACTTTTATAAGCTTTCTTATATAAATGATCTTATTAATTTTTTGTTAATGATTTATTATTCTTAATTTACAGAAAATAAGGAAATATCATCAGGAGATCCAATCTAAAAATGTATACCCTCATAGTTTATCTCAGGGAGGGTGTACATTATTTGAAGAAAAAATGATGGCGGAAAAATTACAAAAACTAAGAGCTGAGTCTTCAAGCTCTGGAGAGGTGGCACCTCCATCCCCTCCATCTAGACATGAAAAATGGAAGAGAGCTCATATGGGAAAAAAGGGCAATATCTTTCGGAAGATTTGAGAATAGTAGTTGAGAGGATTGTAAGATATCTATTTTATTTATTTAACTTAACTATTTTCTTCATATAATTTCAATCATTACAGAAATGTTCAATTAATTAATATAGGATTCTCTAGAGGATAAGAGATCACAGGGGGTATTTACAGCTGCTGGGAGGCAAGATATTTTATCTGCAGCATTGGGAAAAGCTGAACATCCTAGTCGTGTACGAGGATATTCGGTAGGTGTATCGGTAAGAAAAGTGTTTCCACGTTCTTCAACTTCTTAAGTTGAGGATGTTTATTAAAAAATTAGAATACTTGGAGGCTGAAGTTCATAATATTAATGTGGTAGTGGAGGAAAATATTAGAGCATCGGTACAGTCTATGTTTGCAGACATGCAATGACAATTTCAGACTGCAGCTCCCACTCCACCACCTCCCCCTACAAACCCCATTATTTATCCTCCACCTCTGCCAGTATCTCCCACTCCCCCACCTCAGCCTGCGGACCCCATTTTTTATCCTACTCCTTCGCCGCAGCTTCCTACTTATTTCGAGTTATATGTTGATGATCCTCAACATCATATAGTTTCATATGGGTTGGTATATTGTATAGGAGATACAGTTTATCATCAACAATTAGAGGTAGAGAATTAGAGGGTCACTATACAGGATATTATAGATAGATCATCTTGAGTCCCATTAGCTATAGATGAGGTGAAGGTGGTTGGACATAGTATCAGCCATTTTTTAATTTGGTCATCCAGACTTCTTTGGCTCATTACCATAGAGGTATGTATGTTATATATTCTATTTTATTTTTTTATTAAAGTTTTTTTATCATTTGAAAACTAATATATTTTTCTATTTATTTTTACAGGAATACTTCAAAGGTAAAGAAATACTCTATAGACAACAACAAATACAAATGGCTATGACATCAGATACAGATTCTAGTAGTTTTGACAGATTTTCAAGATATTCAAATTTGTTGGCAGATCATTATGAGTTTTCAATGGAAGATCATGTTTTTGGATGTGAAATAACCGTGGGGATTGTGAAAAATTATATCCTAGAGCTTGTTACTAGAGATAAGTTGGGAATCAACATGGTGAATTTTTTTTCCATGTAAGTCTTAACACCTTTTCCCTACATTATATTAATTAAAAATGTATAATTATGTTTGTTTTGTATTAGGTATATTTATAACATTTGTGAGAAGAATGAGCAGGCATATGTATATGGCTTCATGGACCCACATTTGATTTCCCCTGAAGCATGTGCATTAGATGAGGAACAAAGAATGCTTTATATTGCTGAAAGACTTGAACAGAATGTAGTCACACAATATTGGATGATTCCTTTTTGTGATAGGTATGAAATAAATCTCTCTCAAAGATTTCATTATCTTTAAACATAAAAAACCACTAACCTTAAATTTTCTTTTATCAGTGATCATTGGATGTTAGGGGTTTTTTGCCCAAGGAAGAAGACACTTTATTGGATACGCTCTGTCCATGGTGATGTGCCTTGAAAGTTTTAAGAAAATGTTGGAAAAGTAAGTTTCAATTTCTCAATAGTTTTATATATTATAATGAATTTCAAATTTATCCCATTCGTATTATTTTCTAATAGGGGATTGGTCTACTTTCAAAAAAACACAAAGAAAAGGAGTGAAAAGATCAAATATGTAAATGTAAAGGTAAATATCTATTTATAATTTGTACATTTTGATTTATTACATAAAAATAATATATTGAATTTACACACATTCAAACAGAATTGTCATGAACAACAAGGCGTCATCGAATGTGAATATTATATGTTAAGATTTATGTATGAAATAATAACAACTGGGACAGTTGTGAACTTTGACCTGGTAAGATTCCCTTTTAAACTTTTCCATAATATTCCATTTGATTTATTCATTATACATGTTAACTACTATCCTTTTAATTTGTAGATATTTGATGACCCTCAACCCTATAGTGCTCAAGACCTCAAACACTTACAAGTGGAATGCTCAAGTTATTTTACAGGTTTGATTGAATTTTAGTTGTTTGTAGTGTAAAATGTAATTTTGAATATTGTCATTACAATTGTGTATTTGGTAGTAATTTAGATTGGATTTAGTTTTTTTTAAGTTGACATTGTAAGTTTTGAATGTTATATATGTGAATGTTTAATTTTTCTCTACTTTTTGTTTTGGTCTACTTATGATGGTTTTTCTGGTATAGATTCTGGTCTGGGGGGGAGGGGTTCCAAGGGTGTGGGGGTGTTCAGTGGGGTGGGGGTATCTAGGGGTGTGGGAGGGCTGTTCGATGGGGTGGGGGTATCTTGGGTGTCCATGAGAGTGGGGGGGCAGTCCAGGGGGTGGGACCATTTTCAGGAGGGTGGAAGGGATGTCCAAGGGAGTGGGGGGCTGTCCAGGGGGTTTCTAGGGATGTGGGGGTGTCCTGTTGGGTGAGGGGAGTTTCCAGGGGTGTGGGAGGGTTGTCCAGTGGGATGGGGGGCTGTCCAGTGGGGGTGGAGGGGGGGTCCATGGTGTCCATGGGGATGGGGGTAGTCCAGGGGGTGGGAGAGGAGGTGCCACCATCCCTCGGGGGGATGAACACCGTTGGAAGGTACTCATCACTCCCACATGCAAATCTTGAGCTCTCAAAATGTTCCACCAATTCTTTGTTCCTCTGTAAACATCATTAATTCTATCACTTTAATTCCAATATAACCAGGGGAAACACCGTCATTTGTGATGGCGTTTTCCCCTAGTTATACTGGCATCAAATTGATAGAATGAATGTTGTTTACAGGGGAATAAATCATTGGTGAAACATTTTGAGAGCTCAAGCTTCGCATGTGGGAGTGATGAGTACCTTCCAGCGGCGTTCAGCCCCCCAAGGGATGGCGGCGCCTCCTCTCACAACACTAGCTGTCTAGCAGCTTTCCAGGGGGTGGGGGGCAGTCCAGGGGTGTGGGGGGGTGTCCAGGGGTGTGGTGGGGGCTGTCCAGTAGTGTGGGGGGTCTAGTCTGGTTTTGGTTTGTTTTTGGTCTGGGGGTGTCCAGTGAGGTGGGGCTGTCTAGGGGTTTGGTGGGGGTTATCCAATGGGGTGGGAGGGTGTCTAGGAGGGTGGGAGGGATGTCTAGGAGAGTGGGGGATATCCAGGGGTGTCCAGGGGTGGGGGCAGTCCCAGGGGTGGGGGTAGTCCAGGGGTGTGGGGGTGTCCAAGAGGGTGGGGGTTGTCCAGGGGTGTGGGGGATTTCCAGGGGGTGGGGCCAGTCCAGGGGTGTGGGGGTAGTCCAGAGGTGTGGGGGGTGTCCCAGGGTGTGGGGGCAGTCCTGGGGGTGGGGGCAGTCCAGGGGTGTGGGGGTGTCTAGGAGGGTGGGGGTTGTCCAGGGGGTGGGGCAGTCTAGGGGTGTGGGGGGTGTCCAGGAGGGTGGGGGTTGTCCAGGGGTGTGGGGGGCTGTCCAGGGGGTGCGAGCAGTCCAGGGGTGTGGGGTGTCCAGGAGGGTGGGGGGAAGTCCCGAGGGTGGGGATAGTCCAGGGGTGTGTGGGGGTGTCCAGGAGGGTGGGGGGTTTTCTAGGGCTATGGGGGACTATCCAAGGGGTGGGGGCTGTCCAGGGGTGTGGGGGTGTCCAAGGGTGTGGTGGGGGTTGTCCAGTAGGTTGGGAGGGGGGGTCTGGTCTATTTTGGTCTATTTTTTGTACCTTTTTAGTCTGTTTTAGGGGTGTGGGAGGGCCGTCCAGGGGTGTGGGAGTGATTTCTAGGGGTTGTGGGGTATACAGAAGGGTGGGGGTTGTTCAGTGGTGTGGGGGTAGTCCAGGGGGTGGGGGAAGTCCAGGGGTGTGGGGGTGTCCAGGAGGGTGGGGGGTTGTCCAGGGGTGTGGGGGGCTCTCTAGGGGGTGGGAGTGTCCAGGAGGGTGGGGGTTGTCCAGGGGTGTGGGGGGGCTGTCCAGGGGGTGAGGGGGCAGTCTAGGGGTGAGGGGGTGTCCAGGGGTGTGGTGGGGGTTGTCCAGTAGGGTGGGAGGGGTGGTTCTGGTCTGTTTTGGTCTTTTTTTGGTAAATTTATGGTCTCTTTCAGGGGTGTGGGAGGGTTGTCCAAGGGTGTGGGAGTGATGTCTAGGGGGTGGGGGTATACAGGAGGGTGGGGTTGTCCAGGGGTGTGGGGTCTGTCCAAGGGGTGGGGGTAGTCCAGGGGTGTGGGGGTGTCCAGGAGGCTAGGGGGTTGTCCAGTGGTGTGGGGGGCTATCCAGGGGTGGGGATAGTCCAGGGGTGTGGGGGTATCCAAGAGGTTAGGGGTTGTCCAGGGGTGTGGGGAGCTGTCTAGGGGGTGAGGGGGGCAGTCCAGGGGTGTGGGGGGTGTCCAGGGATGTGGTGGGGGTTGTCCAGTAGGGTAGGAGGAGGGGTCTGGTCTGTTTTGGTCTGTTTTTGGTAACTTTTTTGTTGGTTTTAGGGGTGTTGGAGGGTTTTCCAAGGGTGTGGGAGTGCTATCCAGGGGGTGGGGGTATACAGGAGGGTGGATGGGTTGTTCATGGGTGTGGGGGGCTATCCAAGGAGTGGGGGCAGTCCAGGGATGTGGGGGTTTCCAGGAGGGTGGTGGGGTTGTCCAGGGGTGTGGGGGGCTCTCTAGGGGGTGGGGGCAGTCCAGGGGTGTGGGGGTGTCTAGGAGGGTGAGGGGGTTGTCCAGGGGTGTGGGGGTAGTCCAGGGGTGAGGGGCAGTCTAGTTGTGTGTGTGGGGGGGGGGGGGGTCCAGGGGTGTGGTGGGGGCTTTCCAGTAGGGTGGGAGGGGGGGGGGGGGTTCTGGTCTGTCTTGGTTTATTTTTGGTAACTTTTTTGTCTGTTTTAGGGGTGTGGGAGGGATGTCCAGGGGTGTGGGAGTGTTGTCTATTGGGTGGGGGTATACAGGAGGGTGGGGGTTTCCAGGGGTGTGGGGTGTTGTCCAGGGGGTGGTGGGGTAGTCCATGGGTGTGGGGGTTTCCAGGAGGGTGGGGGTTGTCCAAGGGTGGGGGATGTCCAGGGGTGTGGGAGTGTTGTCCAGGGGGTGGGGGTATACAGGAGGGTGGGTGTTGTCTCGGGGTGTGGGGGGATGTTTAGGGGTGGTGGGGTAGTCCAGGGGTGTGGGGGTGTCCAGGAGGGTGGGGGGTTTTCCAAGGGTATTGGGGTTTGTCCATGGGGTGGGGGCAGTCCAGGGGTGTGGGGGTGTCTAGGGGTGTGGTGGGGGTTGTCCAGTGGGGTGAGGGGGTTCTGGTCTATTTTTGGTAACTTTTTGGTCTGTTTCAAGTGTGTGGGAGGGCTGTCCAGGGGTGTGGGAGTGCTATCTAGGGGGTGGGGGTATGTAGGAGGGTTGGGGGTTGTCTAGGGGTGTGGGGGACCATCCAGGGGGTGGTGGGGTTTTCCAGGGGTGTGGGGCTATCCAGGGGGTGGGGGCAGTCCAGGGGTGTGGGGGTGTCCAAGGTTTGGGGGGGGGGGTCTGGTCTATTCTGGTCTGTTTTTGGTAACCTTTTTCTCTGTTTCAGATAATTTGGTTGGGCATAGCAGTGGTTTGGTTTTATTTAAAAACAATTTTTTTTACATCGGTTATGAAATAACCGACGTAATAAATTGAAATGGATAGTTTTTTACATCGGTTATAAAATAACCAACTTTGTAAATATATTTTTACGTCAGTTATTATATAACTGACATTGAAAACTAATTGGAAGACAGGTTTATCATGTCGGTTATAAAAAAAATCGGCTTGATAAACACTTTAGAAGAGTGCTTTATAATGTCGGTTATTATATAACGGACGTGAAAGGGTATATACCATGTCAGTTATTAAATAACCGACGTAATAAATCACTCCTCCGAAGAATTTTACACGTCGTATTTTTATCAACCTACGTGAAAAATGCTTCGGATTTGTGTTATTTACGCCGGTTGTAAAATAACCGACGTAAAAAACTATGTTTATAACGTCTCCTGTAATAACGTCGTCCAAAATCCGACGTTAAAAATAAAAAATAACCACCGTAAAAAAACATTTTCTGCACTAGTGCGGGTTTGGACTCCATCGCGGCTTCCATTCACCAGCGGTATGGTGGTCACGCCACCTTCCTTCCTGCAGTCAGCTGTTGTGCCGACCCCCTCCTTCGTTCGATGCGGCTGATGAAAGTTATAAAAAGTCACTCACGTGTTTACTAAATGTACCCGAAAAAAAGTTCATAAATTCATTTCGGGAACACCGGGCCTCAGAATCATGCGCTGTCAATTTTAACAGACTCATAATAATTCCATATAATTAAGAAAAAAATTACATTGAAAAAAATATGGGTCTTTACATTCTCCCCGCATTAGGGCTTTACGTCCCTGAAAGCCACAATATAGACTAAGGAAACAAATTGGGGTACTGAGCATGAATCTGATCCTCCCGCTCCCATGTGCTCTCCTGGAGGTTCCCATGCTGCCAGCAAATGTGAACCAAATGAATCAACCGTCCATAAAGGACCTGCTCCTGCCGATCCTCAATCTCTACCGAAACCTCTGTAAATGTCGCCCCATCGTCAAATCCATCCCACCCTAGTCGATGACGTGATATGGGTCATACACGTATCTCCTCAGCTAGGATATGTGGAAGACGTCATTCACCTTCTCCAACTATGGTGGAAGTGCCAAGCGGTATACCACCTCTCCTATCCTATGAAGTATCATAAATGGCCCAATAAACCTCAGTGATAACATGTCGCCTCGGCCAAATTTCTGTAGTCCCCATCAAGGAGATACTCATAAAATTTTTCCCCCTCCTAGAACTCCAAAGGTCTCCATCTTCTATCAGCATATGACTTTTCTCTACTCTGTTTAGTCTTCACCCGCTCCCGTATGATCTGCACCTTCTCAGTGGTAGCCCGTACCAACTCTAGACCCATAAGTGTTGACTCCCCTGGGTCTATCCAGCATAGAGATGATCTGCAGGGTCAGCCGTAAAGGGCCTCGAATGGTGCCATACCAATGGTGGAGTGATAAATATTATTTTAAGAGAACTCCACCAAGGGAAAGTCATCCTCCCAAATACGGCCAAAATCTAGGATGTATGCACAAATCATGTACTCTAGCATCTGAATGGTTCACTCTGTCTGACCATCTATCTGAGGATGAAAGAAGGTGCTCAAATGCAGCTGAGTCCCGAACTCCTCCTGTAATCCCTTCCAAAATCAGGATGTAAAATGTGTGTCATGGTCACAGACAATCGTTGATGGAACCCCATGAAGTCGTACAATCTCATGTACATAGAGGCGTCCCAATCCCTCTACTTATCCCTGCTCTTGGATAGGTAGGAAGTTGTCCGACTTGGTGAGTCGGTCAAAAATCACCCATATGAAATCATGTCCCCTGGACGTACATGGAAGACGTGTCACAAAGTCCATGGAGATCATGTCCCACTTCCACTCTTGAACCTCTAGTGGCTGAGCTAAGCCTGCTGGAACCTGGTGCTCGTCCTTCACTTGATGACAAGTGAGACATCGTAAAACAAACTCTTCCACTGCCTTCTTTATCCCTGGCCACCAGTGTTGATGTCAGAGGTCCTAGTACATCTTCTCCACACCAGGATGTACCACCAGAGGGGATGTATGGAACTCCCTCAACACCTCCTCTCGTAGTGCCACTGGTACCATGGTTTGTCCTCTAAAGAGGATGACGTGCTCCCCACCTTTAGAAAATCCATTAAGTGCCTACCCTGATGATATCTGAGCACGTCAATCATTGCAGTTAGTGTCCCCAAGATACACCTCCCTTACTCATTAAAGGAGTGGGGGTGTGACTATCATAGAATGAAGGTATGTTGCTCCATGTCTATCCATGAAGGATATCTACAACGCGGCTAGCTTCTCTGTCACCTCACTCAGCAACTGTAGACTAGATCTCCTATTGAGTGCATCTGCTACCACGTTCCCCTTCCCAGGAGTATATACCATCTCAAAGTCATAGTCCTGGAAGAAATTTATCCATCATCATTGTCTCAAGTTCAGGTCCTTCTGAGAGAAGATACACCTGAGACTCTTATGATCAGAGTAGACTATAAAATGTTTGCCCATCAAGTAATGTCACCACATATTCAAGGAAAATACCACTACTGCTAACTCCAGGTCATGGGTAGCGTAGTTCTTCTCATGATATCTCAGTTTTCATAAACCATAAGTGATCACTACTCTCTCTTGCATCAGGACACATCCAAGCCTAGTCCCTGATGCGTCACAGTAGACTACATACCCAATGCCCTCTTTTGGCAGCCTCAAGATGGGGGCACTTGTTAGTCTCTGTCTCAGCTCTTGGAAACTCTGTTGGAATTTCTCCATCCATAGGAAAGATTTCCCATTCTTTTTTAAATCTAACAAGGGTGCTGCAACTCTATAAAAGTCAGGCACAAATCTCTGTTAGTACCCAGCCAACCCTAGGAATGTCAGTACCTCTGTCACACTCCTAGGTGGCTCCCAAGCTAGCACAACCTCTATCTTCACTGGATCCACTGCAACTCCAGCCTCTAAGATAACATGTCCCATAAAGTGGAACTCTCGTATCCATAACTGTAACTTCAAGATTTTACCATAAATACGGTGCTCTCGGAGTGTATCCATAACCATCTGTAGATGATAGGCATACTAATCCTCTGTCACCGAGTAAATCAAGATGTCATCGATGAACACCACCATGAAGCAATTGAGGTATGGCTGAAAGATATTTTTCATGAGTCCCATGAACATTTTTGGGGAGTTGGTCACACCGAAAGGCATAACAAAGAACTCATAATGGTCATACCGACATCCGAAGGTCATTTTCTGCACATCCTCATCTTGTATCATTAGGTGATGATAGCCTGATCATAGGTTTATCTTTGAAAACCAGCAAGCTCCCTTCAGCTGATTGAAAATACCATCAATCCTTGGGAGTGGATACTTGTTCTTAATGGTCACCTGGTTCCGGCATCGATAGTCCACACAGAGTCTCAAACTTTTATTTTCCTTCTTGGAAAACAAAATCGGGGATACCCATGGAGAAACATTGGGTCTTATGAACCCCTTTCCCTATAAGTCCTCCAACTATACATGTAACTCACGAAGCTCTGCGGGAGCCATCCGATATTCTAGTGTAGATATTGGTGTCTTCCCAGGGTATAGGTTGATGTAAAATTCTACCTCTCTGTGTGGAGGTAGTCCTGGAACATCATTAGGAAAGACATCAGCATACTGGTCCATCACTACAGGATAGCTTGGACTCTTAGCATCAACTACTCTAAGGGTAAGGCTTGAAAACTGATGAGTAATCACCTGCACCCTCCTCTGGGTAAGTCCATCCTATGCTGTAAAGGTTCCCTTCTCATCAATGAAGGAAAACCTAGTTCTATCTGTGCGAACACACTACACTTTGCGCCTAATATAGTCAATCTGAGCATGGACTGTGGATAACTAGTCCATACCCAAGATGACATTGTAAGGCATCGACGTCGCTACTAGGAGATCCCAGCTGAAGATCTCACCTCCTAGAGTAAGTTCACACTACTGGCACCATGTTTAATTGTTGAATCCACTCCCGTAGGTTTCTCTAGCCTTAAGGATTGAGCCAATGGCTCCACTGGAATCTCTGAGCTCTGAACGAGGGTCGTGGCAATAAATGAGTGACTAGAACCTGTGTCTATAAGTACTACATATAAGGTGTAGTAGACACAGATCATACCTCTAATCTTCTCCAGAACATTGTGGTTGTAGACCTCAGCAGCCTGGAGCTGAGCTCGTCCATATCCTCCTACTCTCTATGGCTGGGGTGGACCACCTGGTGGTGTTGGTGGTAGAATATCGAAACGTCGCCCACCGCATGCCACACGGCCAGCTCCTCTACCACATCTACCACCCTTCAGACCTCCTCCCTCGAACCTCTGCCTCTTCCTCAGTGGTCCCTTGACCTTTTTCTAGTCATCGGTATAGCAGGTTGGGCAGTCGTAAGCCATATGACCCTGCTCGCCGCACGTATAACACTGTGTGCCCCTCACCTGTCTCCCTCTTCCTTGTGAGCCTCGCACCTCTGACCCCGCGTCCTGGGGTCGTCTACTAAAGGGTCTAGTCCACTTGGACCTATGTGTGATCCGCCTACTACCTCCTGTAGATGACTCAACTGTCGGTCATCTGGTGGTAGCTCTCACTATCGGTGCCTGCTCAACTAAGAAGCTCTCCATCAAAAGTGCTCTCTCAAGCACCCTAACCTACATCGGAATGCTGAGGGTTTCCATTGATGCTCTGATCTCTCGTCGAAGACCCTGCTCAAAGCTTTGGGCCCAGAAGAAAAATTCTTGTACCATGTCATTGAAGTATCAGGAGAGATCAGTGAACCCCGCCGAGTACTGGGCCACTATCATGTTGCTCTATTGTAAGTTTAGTAGCTCCTGTATACGCACAAAGCGTAAGGTCACTAGGACGAACTCTACCCTGAAAAGGCCCTCAAAGTCCACCTAGATGAGGGTCGCATAATCATGCATCTGTAGCATCAGGCTCCACCATCACCCTGCTACTGCCTGAAAAAGTATGGCTACCAGTATCACCATAAAATCAGCTGGTGTCCCAACTAAACGAAAAACTCTAGCCACAGCCTCCATCCAGTCCTCAGCTGCCTGCGGGTTTGTCTCTCCTCGGAACCTCAGAGGCCTCTGCTTCTGTAACTCATGCAACACACTTAGTCATCATGCATCCTCTACTAGTGGGGATAGTGGAAACGACTATCCAATGGGAATTGGTGCTACTGGTACACCACTCGAAGGTGTCAAAGTCATAAGGGGGCCCTACACCAAGGCCTCATCGCTCGGTAGACCGTCATCATGCACTATCTCAGGGAACCTAGATGGTTGTATTTGTGGAGGCATCCTGAAAAGAAACAGGTGTGCCACAGTTAAAAGTTATACCTAGTGATCTGACTCAAGAAAACAAAAAAAAAGACTTTTCAAAACATACGCAATCAGTTTTTCCATGCACTGAGTCAGAAATTAGAATTCATGGTCCTGGTGTATGGATACGTCAGCCACCGCACCAACACTGGACTCCCAAAACTGAAAACCACACTCAAAACACTTAACACTATTTCCACATAGAAAATATCAGGGCCATAGTTCTTCGGTAGAACTGAACTACTTTGATACCAATTTGTCACGATCCGTCCCCCCAGGGGCCTTGCCGTAACTACCCCAAGCCTACCTTCCATAGGCCAGGGGCTGGAGACTAGCACCAAAAGGCATATTCCCTAAAATGGGAAGGAATCACCTTTAAACCTGTAAAAAAACACGGTCTAAGAACACAAAAATAAGCAACTGTGAAGTAAACTGCTATAGTAATAGTGTACTAAAAGGAAAGGAGCCAGAATACAAACTCAACTGGAAAAGTACAAGTACAACTGAAAAGTACAAAATAGCTGAAAGGTGAAAAGAATATCTGGGATTTTCCACCATGGATCCTACCTAAAGGGTAGGTACAGATCACCTCCACAGTACTCCATGTTTTCCCATCTCCTTCGTGTCATGTCACGCCGAATTTCCACCTTCGAGCACCATCCAGTCCTGGCTCCCTCAGCCTCGATCAATATCGTACGTTGTCTGCACAGACACAACAAGGTGTGGGAGAAGCACATGCAGGGGTGAATATAACGATACTCATTAGGGACCCTGAGACCCCAAAGGTCTCCTAGAATTCCACAAAGGAAAACCACAGGGTAACACCACGAAGGTAAAGTACCATACAGGTAAAGTACCACATAGCATAACCTCAATCACAAGCACAAATTAAAGATAGCTCACACCAGGATTTATTCTAGGGGTTGTAACAAGTATCATCCCTAATCACAACGTCAAATTCCTAGGCTACTGGAGAAATCCTCTATAAAGTACAGTGGGCCTACCATGTCATATAGAGATTCTTCCCACTAACCTTGAACTACTGAAGTACTACTCTCCATTGCGTACTATTGGTCTTCCGGGTCACACAAAGTTGTCCCCCCTCCAAAACGGTCTGCTAAGGTAATTCTCCCCATCATGTATCGTGACTGCTCCCCATCGTGGCCCGATAGGTTACACAGAACCACCCACCCCCATTGTGGTCTGCTAAGGTACTCCTCCTCATCGTGTACCGTGACCGTCGAGTCACTCCAAGTTGAAAAGTTAGTAGTCTTCAGGTCCCAGCTAGTTGTAGGGTTCCATACATAGTGTGCTTGGGAGAACCGCTCCCCAAGACATCAGTCATATCTCAACCATCATGAAGTCTCACAAATAAGTAACCCAATGATCCTCCATGTCATAAGGGTTCCAACGCAATAGACAGTGCGTCAGTCGGAGGCCCGGTTGGTGCGTTATTGACATTTCAGTGCCGAGGGCCCGATTGGATTCGAGTACGATCCAACCCGGCCGAACACCAAGATTCTCTGAAAATCTAATGGAGTAATGAAAAAGGATTGTATTTATCCAAGGGTCCAAACACTATGGATGGTTTTTCAAACGTTCATCTAGTCCTCAAGATAGGCCACTTTGAGTGTTTCTGTGTTCGGTTGGGCCCGGGTCCGGTCCCACCCGGTCGAACCGACCCGACCCGACCAGGTCTGGGCAGGGATGAGGTGGAATATCCCTATTGGGCTGATGTTCTATCTGGAATGCAAGAGGGGAAACCTGTAAGGGTGGCTTGGCTCGAATAGGGTGGCTCGCAAAGGGGTGGCCAGACCTGCGTGGGGCAGAGGCATGCTGCCCGCTGGGGTAGTGGCCCTGTACGGGGGTAGCGGTCTGCTGGGGCGACGGCTCGGTCCGAGGGCAGTGGCCCACTCCAAGGGCAGAGGTCCAACTCCGAGGGTGGTAGCCCAGCTCAAGGACTGCGGCCCAGCTCGAGGGCAGTGGACTGGCTCGAGGGCGGTGTCCTGGTGCGAGGACGCCAGCCTGCTCTAAGGGCAGAGACCCAACTCCGACGTCGGTGGCCCAGTGCGAGGGTGGAGGCCCAGTGTGAGGGCGTTGGCCCGGTCCGAGGGTGGGAGACCAACTTGAGGGAGGCGTCCTGGCTCATGGATGGTGGCCCGGTGTGAGGGAATTGGCCCGATCTTAGGGCAGTGGCCCACTCCGAGGGTGGCAGAGCACCTCGAGGGTGGTGACCCAGCTCAAAGACGGTGACCCGGTCTGAGGGCGGTGCCTGGCTCCAAGGATAGCGGCCTAGCTCTGAGGGTAGTGGCCCACTCATAGGGCAGTGGCCTTCTCTAAGGGCGAAGGCTCGGTGCGACGGCGGTACCCCGGCACGACGACGGCAGCCTGGTTCGAGGGCGGCGACCTGGCTCAAGGGCGGTGGCCCGCTCCGAGGGAAGAAGCCCGTCTTGAGGGTGGTGGCCCGGCTCGAGGGTGGTGGCTCGGTTTAGTCTGACGCGGGGGGGTGTAACCCTCCAGTCTCCTGGATTCCCGAACAGCCTGAAGGTCATTCGGTTGGCAAGGTGGTGGCGCCACGTGGGCACTGCTCGGTCACCACATAACCCTCCAAAGTTAGGTTTGGCCTCCGCCATGTCTTCGATTGTGGATTCTATTCGCCGGTGGCGTGGAGGTCGCACCGCCTTCCTTCCCATGGTCGACCGTCATACCAGTCGCCTCCTCCATTCTCTGCGGCTGACGAGTCACGACCTTCCTCTTATGGCGTGCGTCGACGTGCTCGCAGTCTTCCAAGGTGGTGCAAGGATAGTAAGATAGTGGAGGGTTCGGGCTGGGTTCGTTAGGCCCACTCCCTCCACGTTAGCTCCTAAACATGATGGGGGTTAAAGGTTTAATAATAATTGAATTAAACAACAAGATTAACCCCACAATATTTTCCACAATAACCTCACGCAAAGACAAATGAATCACGGGTTAACCCGTTAGTTGGTTGACCAGAATTCTTCTTATAATTTCAAGAACAGGGAAGAGGGAATCAAAAAATCATAAACAAAAATAATCCCCTACCTTGAAACGTTGGAGAGCACTTGTGGTTGAGGGAGTCTTGTTGTTCGCCATCCCCAAAACAAGTTTTCCTCGCTGCCGCTTGAACGTCAAACTCATGTTCGGGGTTTTGGTGTTGCACGTCACCTCCTACTAGGATCGACTCCATCCTCTAAGGGCTCGTCATTATGGCACTCCAACAGAACTTCATTTCTTGGAGAAGCTTGTTTGATATCCCTCCCCCAAGCTCTATATTTATAGTAGAGGGGGAGAGTAAGTAATGATGTGGGGAGTTAAAGGGGCTCATAAATTAGGAAGCTTACTAATATCCCCAATGTCATCGTTACTTAAGGTTGGTAGGTCAAGCCATTTAATGTCTTGACACACCACTGGCCCCACCCTTTAATTGGTCCGTTAGAGGTTTATGAAATAAAATAACAAAATTTATTTTAAATCATTTCATTTAAAAAAGTCACAAAACTTAACTTTTTCTCTGGACCTATTGCAGTCAAAGTAAAGCCTCCTTTAAGCGATTCCTGGTGCTGTGGATTCAACGGTGCCCTCATATTTTTAATCTGAGAAACGGTTCAAAATTTAGAAAATTTCGCTCACGCGTTTATTAAATGTACCCGAACAAAAGATCAGAAATTAATTTTGGGCACACCAGGCCTCGAAATCACATGCCATCAATTTTCACAAACTCGTAATAATTCCATATAATTAAGAAAAAAATTATTTGGAAAAAAATATGGGTCTTTATAGGCTTCCCTCATGAAAACTCTACTCTCCAATAAAAGCTATGTGTTTGTCTCCCATATCTGAGAACATGACCATTCTACAGAAGCAACCAATGATAGTGTTCACAGAAAACAACCATATGATGTCTAAGATGACATTGTATGGATGCATCTATAGCATAAGAAGATCTCCACTGGACTGATGTGACCCCAACATCAGTCTACATCCTCAACAAACTTCTAACAGACTTGTCTAACCTCCAAATGGTATACTCAACACTGAAGTCATGGTAAGTCTCTCTAGATCTAGTCCCAGAGCATGGGATAGACTAGGTGCAACAAAGGAGTGTGAGGCTCCTGAATCAAACAAATCACACCCAAGAGTACTAAACAGACTGATCGTACTGTGAACAACCTCTGGACCTTCTAGAACTGGTACCTCTACGATGTGAAACTTTCCATGCCCATCTCCTCTACCTCTCTACTATCTCCAGCCTCCCAGACCATGCCCTGGGTGAGGTCCCTATGGAATACCCTATGGCCAGCCTCTCCCAACAACGTCTACCATCAGTGGAGTGGGAGATTGTTGCCCCAGTTTCTAGAAGATCCTGATCAAAAACTATTGCTCCTAAGGTGGGTGCTGAACCTGGCCACCCCCACTATACGATGCTCAGATTGGGAACTTGTTCAAAAGATTCATGTGGCCTCCACAGACAAATAACATTGGTCCTAGGCCCATTTGGAAAGTGCAAGGACCAAGAGATCGAAACTAGATCTACCAGGGCCTACTCCCTGCTAGCCAAAACCTAGAAGGTCCTAACGCTAGAGACCAACTGCTGATAGCTTTCCCCTTTGACGAACTCAGCTAGCTCCCGTCTTTCGTCACACCTCCCAGTGATTGCATCCTTTATACTACCTCGACCTTCTTCTAAACCTCTAGGTATGTAACAGAATACTACAGAGACGGTTGAAGTGCCTCATCTAAGCATCTCGCTCTGGACTCCACATCCAGAAATAGATCTGGTGTGAAGAGCATGAGATATTTGAACTTGATCCCTAGTTCCCTTACTGACATACTCCCCTGCTAAATGGAGAGTATCTATATCCTATTCTCATCCTTAATCGTGGAAGAAAAGAATTCTACCCAGAACTCATTCTCAAATTCAGTCCACAAAACCTCTGTTTCCTTCCTCTCCTCGAGGTATAGTTTCCACCACTGATGCATTACTCTTCATATCTTCCTCACTTACAGAAAAAACCAGTACTTTTTTGGAGCTTGAATTAAGCTGAAAGAGATCACAAGCTCCTCATGCCAACTCTATGAATCTATGTCTGAGATGTTGCTCTCATACTTTCCCGTAGTCTACCGCTGGAAGGCACAAAGCTTCTTTTTCCACTAGTCATCTTACTCTTCTTGATTGGACCTCCCCTAATTAAATGGGTCAACCTTTTGGGCCTCAACTTCTTATACCATATGGGGGCGACGTCCGGGTGCCATAGCTGAAAAAATTAAACAATGAACTCCTAAGCCTGAGTAGTGTGGAAAATTTCTTTTAATTTTTTTCAACTATTCATTGATTTTAAAGTCCCAAAACACCAAATAAACACAAGAACACAAGTCATTATGATGCATGTACATTTCCTAGGGTCTTTACCTTTTAATTGGTGTAGCCTCACTTGGTTGTTCAGTAGGTCCAGAGTCCTTACATCGGATCATGAGGGAACCTAAAATTCCATGTACTAGCCGGTCTTCCCTAGACTAATTCACGAACCAAGGTTACCTAACAGTGTTTCCCTACATTCCCATGTATTCCACACTATTCCTAACATCAAATCCATCCTACCACTCAAAATCCCAAGAAGAACCTCGTTCTGATACCATTTTCTTATGACCCACCAACTTCAAGATGAGGTAAGGTATATTAAAGTACCACACCCTTCCTCCCTCAAGTTAAAGGAGAGATAATGACCCCGGATTCCCGCCTTCGATAGGCCCTGGAGTGGAGAATAGTACCAAGGGTATAGAATCTCATGTAATATGGAAGGAATTACCCTTTTTATAGAACAATACCAAGTGATAAGATGGTAAATCCCAAGCAACTCCAAACACCAAAAGTAAAAGTACATCCAAAATCCATTTCCTGCATGCTTGTGCAAAAGTAAATATGATACAAGATACATCAAAACTCCAAGGTAAAGTACCAAAAGAAAAGATACTAAGTGAAAATAGAAACTAATCCTAATTCCTAAGTTAGTAAAGTCCCTCACAACACTTAAAGCCCTCCAGGAAACCTGAAAACTGTTTTATATATGTAGGGTGATTATACAAGTATACCCAGTAGGAAAACTAAATCCACTCATGCACAAGTGAGGGAGCGTACTAACATCCCTATGAGAAACAGTATAACCTCAAAGAACCTACCAATTAATACTAGCCATCCCAGTCTCACCAAGGTATACTCACCAAATAAAGCAAGTGAAGTAAAGTAGTAGTATAAGAACATCAATATTTCAGTACTCCGCACAACTTTTCCACAAGTTAACAACTCATCCCTATCAGCTAACATCTTGAGGATACCAATCTTATCATATGTAGTCTAAAATCCAAAACTCACCCGCACACACCTGAGCCTAAAATCACACAAAATCCTGCCCACACACACATGGGACACAACAGCCACATCTCTCGCCCGAAGACACCTGGGACTCATCCCGAAGATACTTGGGAAAACAAACTTGGCCTGCAAACACCTAGGTCTCTCATCTATAACAATCCCTTTACTGAAGGATCATAAGATATGGTAAGACTCAATTCATTACAGCCTGCCTTGATACACTTGAGCAGTAAGAAACCAAAAGAGGGCATAAGGAAGAAAGTCAATAACTAGTCATACATCCTCCCATAGGGATGTTAGGAAAGACACCCTCCCCCAAGAAATGGGGGTGTTCGACACATGGTGATCAATAAGGGTGGGGTGTTTTTATAAATATCAAGGAACAACAATTTATATGTATATATAGGTAAGAAAACACTTATCCCAACTTATGGGTTTCAAACAACCAAACAAATGAGCCCACCAGTACAACTTTAGTTGCTATCCTTATATGCATAACCACACAAAACCCACTGCCAAGAATAATCTAACCTTTTTTCATTTAACCACCATTTATTTATTTAAGGGATTAAATTTAGTTTATTCCATCACTATCAGGAAACTCACAACCACAACCATATTAAAACAAGGAGCAAAATAAAACTGCATTCCCACTACACAATAGCACAAAACCAAATTTTCAGTCCCACTTCATGCTCCCATTCAACCACTACCAAATATAATTCCTCAAATTTATACAGCACAATACTTTTCTTACAACCCAACTTCCTATCCCCAATGCCTAATAATTCCCAGATACAGTCCCACTACATACAAGTTTGTAACCACACTGCAGTCCCACTGCCCAATGCTATTTGACATCCATGTCACAAACAAAGTTAGTTCAACTGTCTACAAGTCCATCCATTCCATAATCAATAAGTCTCTCAAACTAAGATACCAGAACACCCCCTATAGTTACCCACACACTAATTCCACATTAACTATTATTAACCCATATCCCCACTATACACACATTCCACACCCTTTCACAGAACCAACTCCTCTTTCCAACCTTGTACCCTCAACCATGCTCCCAACAACAGCACCACACAACTTACACAAGGCACAAAACTCAATAGAACACAGCACTCAGCCACACCTATCAATAAGATGTGTATATATATTCATATTTAACTAGTATAGGTTCTTTAATTCTAATTAATTATAATTGGGGTGATCACACAATAGGTTTGATCCTAGGACATCCATTTATTTAACCGAGTATAAGTGGTTTAATAGTTTTTCATGTTACGGTCGTTTATCAAAGCATCACAACAAAATAGAATGTCACCAATGCACATGAAAATACCACCAACAGTCATGATTTTTAAGATCCAAACAGCCACAAAAATCCATAAAATAATCAAATAAAACAAATAAAATAGGAGATTAGCATTACACCACTCCCTGCCCGTTATTTTATTTACCCTTGTTATCTTTTGATCACATTTACTCCTTGTTTATTTATCATTTTAAGATAAGTATTTAGAATTTACTCACAATGAATCATTATTACATACACCCCACATGATTCACAATTAAATAGAGATACAATAAATCCCTACTAAATGATCAAAGGATAGAAGTTCCTCCTTGCACTAAGAATAGGGGATCGTGCGAATAACGGGAAAGAACTATAAGGAAACTGAGTAGAAAGGGCTCTACCACAGGCGCACGACTTTTCCAGGGAGGAAGGCTCTAGATACACCAATGGAAAATAGGAAACACACAAAGAAGGGAACATCTTGGATTTGAAGATCCAAATCCTATTTTAAAGGAAGAACGGTTTAAAAAGACACTATCGTGGGATCATGGTCAAGATCACACGGTTTGGGTTTCTCAAATTTCCTGAGACATTAGGATATTTAAAGATGTAATTAATACCCTTTGAAACACCCTTAAAAATGACCAAAGAAGGCTTTAAACTTGGTTTACATCCAATAAAATGTGAGAGGGGTGAAACTAAAAGACTGGGAAAACTGGGAAAACCCGCAAATGAGTCACTAATGGGTGAGTCACCAATGTCGAGCCATTGATGGGTGATCTATCGACGTGACCTAATGATAATGAGTCACCAATGTTGAGTTACCAACTCCACAACCTACTAACACAATAACCTACTGACACCTTGACCTACTAATTCACCGACCTACTGATGCATCGCCCTACCGACATGGACACCCTCAACTCGCTGATGTCGACACCCTTGACTCACTGATGCTGGCGCCCTCAACTCACCGATGTCGACGCCCTCGAATCACTGATGTTGACCCTATAGACTAATTGATTCTAAAACTCTCAACTCACCAATGTTGATTCTCTTGACTCACTAATGCACCGACATGCCGACGCACTGACATATCGACGGAAAACTGGAAATTTGGAAAACTCTTGAAGTGAGGCACCAAGAGCTCCCAAAACACCTCAAACATTAGATTCTAACAAAGGAAGGGACTGAGGAAATCTGGGTTATTACAAAATGAATCTAAGAAATAATATATACTAATCGATTACAAAAAAAATCCTTCTAAAGATCCATTTTCATTATCTAATAAAAAAATAAATTCATGGATGGATTATTTTATGAATCAGAAATAGGTTCCATCTTGTATGTCATATTATATTCTTGCCTAGATGTATCGTATTCATTGATCATGATGAGAAAATTCCAATCTAATCTTAATGGAGAGTATTTGATCTCTATTGAAAATATCCTAAAGTAATTTCAAATAACTAAGGGTGTACCTTTGATATATGGATGTGATGAACAACTTATTTTGGGGGGGCACTATGAAGAAAGTTTTCAAATAGATATTAATGCCTTTAAATCAAAATCATGATTTTCTATTTTTACTAAATAGAGGTGTTGTTATTTATATATTATCCAAGAAATAAATAGTGGATGATTCTACCTAGATATGAGTAAATTATTACATCAAATTAAATAAGAGGTTGTTTGGGTTAAGAATTTAATTATTAAACTAGTGGTTGTTCCTAAAATAGATCTTATTAAACTCTCTAAAGATCATAGTGGGGAATTTATAAAATATATGGATCATTGATCTCACTAAAAATAATATATTAACCTTTGAATATATCATCTCATTAATGTTGTTATAGATCATAGTGAAATATTAATTTTTAGGATTGTTATAGATGAAAATATAGCATAACCATTATCATAGAAAAATCATGAGGGGTATGCATGATCAATTAGTATTTGATACATGGTATACTTTATCTAGTAAAAGTAGGATATGTTGGAAATTTTTTCCTAGATTCTAATATTGGGATGACAGTTTTGGACAATGAGTATATCATGTATCAATTTATTAAACAAGAAATCTATTCTTCCATTATAATTACTTTTTTTTCATTAACACATTCATCATGGTAATAATCCTCCTTTTAATAAGGATCGTGTTTTATCCCTAGTCAAGAACCATCATAGAATTAATGATTGTGATGTAAGGTGATATTGAATAGTGTTTTTATACATTTAGATATATATAGTGTGCACATGGGCTATATGTGAGACATGTTGATTCATATGTGACTCAAATATAGAAACATCATAGGGGTTGTCACATTTTTGTCTTTGGGGGTATCTCTAGTGGGATCTATTGATTTATTAATTGAACTATAAGACACCAACATTGATTTTCCTTATTAATTAATTCATTTATTAATTTTTCTCCTTATTCTCCATTTTTTGGTCTTTTTCCTTCAAAATGTTTGATACATATGGTGGTTGTTCATGTAGCACAATTTTCACATGGTTAGGGAAAACCATGTGACCCATCCATAAAAAAATATGTAGTTAATTTTGGAGGTCATCATAATTTTGACTTATGGTTTACCAAACCATGTGTCCAAAACATACAGAATACCTTTTTGTGTGGGAATCTTATGCATTATTGGTGCATAGTTTTTAAAAACGTATGACTTCTTCCAGACTTGTCTAGTGAGGGTTTCAATATTGTCTAATGGTTTGGTAAATTGTGTGTCTAAACTATGTGTACTATATAATTCAATAAAGATTTTTATTTTACCATTATTCCCTGTCTTAATTAAAGCCTTAGGGAATCATATTTTCTTTCCACTTGATATTTGATCTCTAATAAAAACAAGTCCCTCTCGATTCTATCTTACTCTAGGGAATTACCTTGGATTTATTTAATTTTTAAGGTTGGTTCATCAAGGAAAGTCCATATTAATCCCCTCCTCTCGACTCCTTCCTTCATATTCTCCGTGTTTCTTGAAAAAATATTTTCATAGTGACTTAATGTTTACTAAAATTTGAATTTTAATGGGTTTTTTTCATGTATTAGGGCTTGAATTGATTATTTAATGGTTTCTCATTTCTTCTTGTGGTGAATTAACACCATAGATAGTCAAAATGATGAATTGAGGAAGGATGTATCCATGCATGAATATTTAATTTTAAAAAATTATTTATTTCCGTTTTTAATTCATGTTTTGAACATAATAAGGCATATATTAAGTGTATTTATTAGTATTTTAAAAATAACTTGGTTTCTATCTTGGTCACTTTTATATTTTAATGGGTTTTACTCATATTTTTAATTTCAAATCTATTTTAAAGTAACCATGTACACTGAGTGTTTAATGAAATTATTATCTGGGTTCTTTTAATATAATTGTGTATTATTTATTTATTTATGATACTTGATGATGTTTATGTGAGTTGGTTTTAAAAATATACTTTCATAAATTTATTTGTAAAATCACAGTACAATGGACTGTTTAGCACATTACAAAGATATTTTCATGATGAAAATTAGTAATTCACTTCTTGTTGCTTGTATTATCCCTATATAATTGATAGAATTGTCTCGGTTGGTGGAATGATTTATGCATTGTTTTCTTGAAAAATAGGGATGCATATATAAAGAGTGTTTGGAGATAAGGTTTTGGTTTAAATTTTGTTCACTATATATATATATATATATATATACTTATCATGTCATGTTGATTGTTCACCTCCATTTTGTGTCATGGGAAACCACTGGTAGCTAAGTGGGAAATATAGGTATGATTACTACATTAGTTTTGATGATACAATTGATAGTGACCTTAGTATAGGATTATAGTACCCTTAGGGGAGTTTTACTCTTGGTCAATCCAGGTTTGGGTAAAATCAAGTGTTAGGAATTAAATCATATCAGGTCCCATTTAGATGAAATCTTTATTGTATTGTCCTAGATTTTCATTGAAGCTCATAGGTTCCCATGATGTTTGTGATTGTATTACCTTTATGATTTTTAATGTATGGTTATCCCATGATTGGTTTTTTATTTCTATTAATGTTTTTATTAGGATTGGTTCCTTCTTTTAAATTTAAAAAACTTAACTCCTTCATGATATTTATTTCAATTGAAATGTTACTCAGACTTATGTTTTACTCCTTATTCATAAAACTTGGGTATTTTAAAAGTATGTATTCTCAAAATAGTTTATTTTACTTAAAATTGAAATATTTTTAGGCAAATATTTTTAAATCTAATTATTTCTAAATGGTTGAATGTCTAATCTTCAGTAAAAAAATAATTTAAGTAATGGAATCATGTGAATTTCTTCAAATTAAAATGGAAGGATAGATTTTTTTTTTATTTCAACCATGAAAAGAATGGATTTATTTTTTAAAATGATTTTCATGGGGTTTTGGGAGGATACATACTGGGTATATTTTTATATGCTTGTATACAGTACAGGTTTTGTACAGGTTCCACATGGATGTGATGGTCAGTTATCAGATTTTTGTTCAGGTTTGGTAGAGGTGGTAAGTGAAAATGTTTTACTTTGTGCATAGAGATGAGTAATTATGGTTTTATTTTATTTTGATATATTATTTTCAGTGTATCAATACACTTTATCTTTAATTATTTTAGTTTCTTTATATCAGGTTGCTTTGTATCGTATATTGAGTTTTGTTGTCTTTTGGAAGTGTTAGACCAGTTCATTAGATTTTTTTTCTGATTATTGGGTTATTTTACATGATTATGAAATGTTTTTTTAATATTATTTAATATTTTCATGATTATATAGCTTATGGAGTGGTCATTTCTCTAACACTCGAGCATCAATTATAGAATGCTTTTCTTTTTAGAGAAACTATAGCATAATACACATAGTTTTATTCAATAATGTTGTTAAGATTTCAATTATCAAATGTTAAAAATTATATTTTATTAAATTAATTTCACTTTTAAATCATCATATCACTATTAAATTAAGTTTAATTTTTTGTTTTTCTGAAATAATTGAATTTTTCTGTGAATAGTGAAAATTACTGATTTTTTAAATACTATCATTTATTTTCATTAAATAAATTTATTCAAAAGTCCCAGTATATTTTGGATTTTGTATTTAAGTTAAATATGATCCATTTTATTTATAATAAAATAATTAATTCTAAAAAAATAATGATTTTTGTATAAATTAATTTTTATGCTTAAAAACACAATTTTTCTATAAAAAATTGTTTTTCATTGTATTTTATGTATTTATATTAATATTAACTTCTTACAGTTCTAGAAATTTAATACTGAAAAATGTATACCATATTTGGAATAAATAGGATCAAATTTTATAAATAGGTCCCTATTATTTTTAGTCATTATGAATAGTAATTGTGGTAAATATTTGTCACCTTGGTAAGGGTAAAATGGGTAAAAAAGGTTAAAACAATGAAATAAAGTCTCAAAAGAAACCCAAAACATTCCATAATTTCATTTTATAGGATAAATTCTACCATATCTATCTAAAATTTAAATATATGTCTTTTTTATTCCATTTTCCATTGATAATGACATTTATATTATTTTAGGTAAAGAAATTTCCAAAATGTCACTCTCGGGACATTAATATATATATAACCATTTTACATAATAAAAAAAGAGAATAACTTGGGTTATAAATGTGTATATGAAATATGAAAAAAATATATTTTTAAATTTTTATTATAAAATAATTACCTTAAATTCTTACACAACGCCGACATAGCCCTTGCGCAAGTAGTTAAAAATCATATAAATAATTTATAAAAATATAAATGTAATGTTTTTTGGGTGATTTGTAGTGTTACATGGATTTTATATATGAATATAACATATTAAGTATGTTTTAAAGGATTATGTTAGAATTTCACTTATATCTTGATGTCTTTAAAGTCAAATTAAATGAATAGATTCAAAAATGACATTAATGATATTTTATGAAAAATAATATTTAATTACATTATTTAAAAATACTAAAAATATTGCAGGAGGACAAGTAGGATGAATGTTTTTTGAAAATTTTATCCCCTATCAATTTATGATCCAATTGTTACCTTATATGTAAAATTATATCCATCTAAGATTGAAAAATTCGTCACCACAGTTAAGGTTAAAAATTATTGATGAAGGCGTTAAACCAAAATATTATGATTTAAATGACCTAAAATAATATTTAAACCTCATTTGTTGGTTTTATTTAGATTTTACCTTTATAAAATTATAATATTAGTCATTTTAGATCTTTTTTTCCAAGAAAGTGACTTAATAATATTTTAAAACTTTGAAAAATTACAAGTGTGTCACTCACCTCAATTATATAAGGTCACCTCCTTCCCTCACTCCATCACACCTATTGAGTCATTTATCTCACCAAAAACCAACTAAAATCCATCCGCAACATAATTAGAAACATTAAAGAGGTTATTTTATTCCCAAAATACCAACTTAAGGGTCTTTAATAAGGGTTCTAAAAGAATTCTACTGAAGAAGAGGTAATCGTTCTTACCAACTCTTTCAAGTTTATTTCTTATTATAATTCCTATAAATATATTTTAATAATACTAAAATAATTTATAAATTATTACCAATACACTAATATGTTATTATGATTATGGAAAAACCATTTTCCACCTCTTTCTCATCTTATGGAAAGCTAAAACATCACTCGGGTGTACGTATGACTTACCGTCTCCATGTAGTGGTGTAATTCATTTTTTTTAAATAATTAGATGGTTATAGATATATAAATACTGAATATATATGATATTTATGAAATAATTATTCTCTTTTAATTATAATATCATATCTCTATTATTACCTTCCCATCCATTAGTGGATGATAGCGTTGCTCGTGCATACATTTGGACTACCTCCACCATGAAGCAATGTGATCCATTTTTCATTTACGCTATACATGGAGGTAATAAGGATAGATTTAATGAATATATATATATATATGATATAATAATGATCATTTAATGGGGAATTATTATTTACATTCCATTAATTCCATCCTTCAATAATTAAAAACAACGTTCATGTGTACGTACGACCTACCATGTTCATGAATGGTGTAATTCATTGTTCAATCCCCATATTTCAAGGATGATTTAAAATATATATAAAATAAATATATATGATATTTATATCATTATTAAAATATTATAGATGATGGGACCATTATCATGATAAAAATACCGAAACTACCAAACTGAAACTTACGTAAAAAATGAAATAATTAACACTCATAAATGGAGATTTTAAGAAATAATTATTTATAAAAGGGTATCAAAATGTTATAATTGGATAATATATGATATTATAATTATGTATATGGTTATGGTATATAGTAATAATAAATATTAATTTATTATACAGTATTTTAAAAGTACTTATAAAGAATTTCTGACCTGAGGTAAGGGTTTATTTCATAGTATCCTCCTTATTCAGGATTGTTTATGTTTAATATTACATTGGAAACTCAATATATTTTATTCTCCTAAAATTATATATTGGTTTTTCAATTAATAGTTCCATTTTTAGCTATTTTGGAACACAAAAATACCAAATGAATGTTTTTAAGGAAAACTAACATTGTTTGCCTACTTGGTCTTAGTATGTGATGAGAGGGGCCCTTTATATCCCCTATATTCATTGGTAGATCTCATGAGAAAATATAAATTGGTTGTTTGGTGTCTTCCATGCCTTTTTATGTGTGTTGTCTTTGCATAAGGCCTTGATGATAATATTATGATGTCTGGAATTATGAATTCTATCATAATAAAACTATTTATTATTATCCATGTGATTATTTATATTATTATTATATCTATGTATTTAGTCCCCTTTTATGGTATTTTTATGTGGAATATTTGATTATGGTTTATCATGGCCATATCGTTCATGTTTTATTTATTTTATGATTGCTTCCACAATATTTATTCCCTTATTGAGCTTCTGAGATCACCCATTTCTTATGTTTCCTTTACCAAGTATGTAAATAAGTGTTCTATGAATGATTTTCAAGGAAATCATAGAGATAATAATGATGTTATTAAATAAAATATGATTTTTTTATTTTATGTTTTCAAATGTAATGTGAGATTCATGTATGTATCTAGTCTCTTAATATTACTAAACTATTCAATCCTTTGGGATGTGATAACTTGTATCTAGTACCAATGTTTTAAAATAACCAATGTCTCCTAGATACTAGAGTTGTGGTGTTATATTTGGTATCATATAATGTTTAGTAGAAACCTTGGGAAATAGATTTATAAAAACATAGATTAGAGAACCTAACACTATGGAAAACACTAAGGGTGTTTATAATTATAATATAACATTATAAAGTTCTTATTAAGGTAAATATTATTTGGTTTTCCCAGAAATACTTCCCTGTCTAGATACAATAAGTGGATGTAGTTTTGGAATAGATGCATCTTGGGGTAATAATGCTAAAAAGACTTAGTCGGGTATATTTCAGCCATAATTATAGTTTACGGTGAGTGTACCCCTAATACACACCTATTTTGAAACTCTTCGAGGATATAGTTTTTTTAATCCACATTTTATTTACAAACCAATATGAAAAATTTGAAAAAAAATATGATTTGAAATATTCTCAATGATATTAAGCTTATGATTATAATATTATCAATGAATAAATTTTCAATTTATTTCAAGTGTTTCATGAAAATACTAGTTTGGGATATTCTAAACACTGATAGGGGGTGAATCTGCATTGGGGACTTTTTAAAATTACATAACTTTTTATCCCTTTACCACTTTGACCTATTCAGATATCAATTCTTTTATTCTATTTTATCGCATGAAAGTATATGAAAGCAAGAAAAGATGGAACATGATATTTTTACAAGGTTAACTATCCAATGATATTAGCTTGTCCTTGGTATGGTATTGACCTAATCCAACCATATAACCACTAGAAAATAATAATTTGAATTTTTTTACAGTAATTAGTAAATATATTTTCACTTTCAATGCACTATAGTCAATTGATGGTTCATTTTTTACAAAAACTGGATGGATCTTTATACTACCTATGAAGATAGTATTGTCCTTATTAAAGTTTCTTTGTAACACCAATAAATACTTCCTCTTATTGGGACTATTGTTGGATGTCATATAGCTTCTTTGATCTTCCACTTACTTCTTCTTCACTTTGCTACTTGCACAGTAGCATACAAGTAGCTCTTCCTTTTCTTCACAGTAGAAAAATAAAATTTGCACATTATTTTTATTCTATCAATCATAATATTTTTAATATGTTATAGATTGATAAAAACATAATTCTTCATGACCAAAATGATAATCAACTAAATATATATTGTATAGACACTATTTCTTCTGTCTTTGATATTTGATACACAATAATATTCAATAGTGTATAACGGTGTATTAATCTCTTTCTACTTTAGTGAAACATACACTGCACTAAATCACCTTTTTCCTAGAATCATAGACTTCCTTTGTGATTATCAAAACACTGAAATCTCAGCTCAACTTAGCATGATCACAATTATTTCTTAATCATTTATAATGATATGAATATTATTTTGGACTAAATTATTTAACATCCTTGATACACAATATTAGCAATTGAGTATATAATTTATTTCTTATTAGTTAAACTAAATGTTTTTCAACCACTAATTAAATTCCACTGAACATATCATCTTATGGATGTATTTTAATTATGCATGGAATTATCACAAAAACCCCACATGAAAATAATTCCTTTATTTTGTTTTCAATGTCTTATTTGTTCATGGTTCATTCATTATCATTCTCATTACTATGCATGCACACTTCACTATACACTTCTTCTTCTTCTCCCTATTATCTTCACCCAAGTGAAACTACACATAACTGTTTCTTCATGAAAATAAAAACACTGATACATATAATAAATATTTTTCTTATTGTTTATGTGTTATTTCAACATCATTCAATGTATCACTTGATTATATCATTTTTTTCAGTTTCAATCACACCTCATTAGATGTTTGGGTGACTTCAAATATGTATATACAAGTTAGAACACTCAATCATGTTCACACTATAATACACTGCACTTAATACCTCAGTTATCCTCACATTATTGCTTATGAATTATGAATGTAAGCATGCACTATTTTCTCCCCACTTCTTTTTATTTCTTTCAAGAAATGTGATCATTATATTTTTCACATGTTATTCACGCAAAGTGTCTCCTTAATACCTTTCTTAGTATTCATATCTGAAAATAGCTATGGTAATTCTTTTCATAAGGTTTTATATGTGTATTAACTACTTCTTGTAACATTTTAGTTGTGTGAGCATGTTTATTCCTGAAATATTGAAAAGATTCATGGAACTAGTTCTTCAGAAAGAATAGTGGGATTAAAAAACTCAAGGACTGTCTCATAGTGTTAGTTCCTCATGAGATATGATGAGTGTGTATTAACACAAGTCAAGTGTATATGGGTCCTCTTCATGAAAGATGTGTGCAGTTATTCTTCACATAACCAAGGAGGTTTGTGGAACATCTCTCTTTATGATTCCTAGGAGGCTCAAAATTCTTGTTGCTCCTTTACATAAAAGAGACAATTGGATATGATTTAATTTTCTATAAACCAAAATCTCTCTAGTGAAATGTAAATGGAAACAAATCCTCTCATTCAAGGGTGATCTCCTTTTATTGGAAAACGTCACTGCCTCAGCCTTATTCAATAATTGTCTCATAATCCCAAAAATAATTTCATACCAAAAACCCATTCAATAAGTCGAATATATATATTTTTGGATATATCTCCATGCAATCATCTCAAATATTATGCACTAAATTTTAAGGCATTATTTCTTACACAAGCTCAACTTCATCAGTTTTGGAAACACCTCATCAACATGTAGTCAAGAGAATATACATGCATGCGCAAGCTCAAGTGTATGTGACAAATACTATAAATTTGTTTATATCTAGGAAGTGGCATATTTTTAGAATAAATCCTTTCATGCACATCAATCACATGTGTATGAATATTTTTGAGCTCATCACCTCAGTAGCTCGATTATTCTAGGGTTTCTAATAGATTGAAGACACAGTATTATAAGACTCTGCATAACTAGAGCTCTCCAATGTTGGAAGTTGGGAGATGACTACATGGAGCCTTAGTGATCATCGGATCACCTCAAATTGAAGAGACACAATATGTATGTATCTTTTTAAGTATGTGAATAGTACACCCATGTCTTGTGTCCCACATCGGCCAAGAGCTCGGTCGAGATCTTCCTTTTATACCTCATCATGGAAGAATCATTGTGATATAGCATCGGGTTCAATACCAAGATTCACATCCACACACACAAATGGGATTCATCCCACTAGCATAGTCGGCCCACTTATATGCCATCACACTAGGGTGCTCTATGCAGGCCTTATACATGGGCCCACCCACACATTATCATTCCTATGTAGGCACTCTATGTCACCATTTCCCCCATGGTATCCCATGCACAATCTCGTTCCCACATGGGTTGATCATTACTCCCCATATATAGTGGAGCTGGCCTCCTCGGGTTGATTTGTTTGGCCAATTTTTTTCCAACACTTAGAATAATTGTAAGTTAAATATAGAAAACCAAGATCCCAATAAAATCAACATGAAAAATATGATATCTCATGAATCTAAAATTCATGTTGCATGGCCTTCAAATAATATTCTCATTCAATAAATAATTTTGTGACCTTTCTTAAATTCCTATTTTTCTATTATTTTGTAATATAAATTCCAAAGAACTATTCATCACCCAAACAACCTTCATATCATCTTCTAAATTGATATAAACAATATTTTTCCTTTGACACATGTATTTTATATGAATATTGGTTCACAAATCATTAGAGTAATAAGGAGAATTGTTCAAGCATCACCTTTGATACTCAAATTCTTCAAACCATTTATTTGTTTCTTCATATGATAAGACTTGATTACTTCATCCAATATCTATTAACTTTGGAACTTATTAATCATATTAACATCAAAGATATCTTCCTATTTAATTTATCACCATTAAAAACTAATCTCATTCATTGATAACAAATACAACTCATGCAGAAAGTGGCCTCTTCAATCACCCCCTTTGTATTTATTGAAAATAACTTCAATGTTATTTATTAATGAATATGTCAATTTGTTAATCTATGCTTTGTCTCCCCTTTACTTTTCCAACTTCTATTTCCCTTTATCACCCCCTTATTGAAAATATATACAAATTTTATGGGGAAAAGGGTATCAGTCCATACTTAAGAAATGTTTAATACATCGTTTCACTATAAGTCTATGTGAACCATGATTGGTGTAGAAAATAAAAGGATTTGATTTAGAAAACAAATTTTTTCTTAACCAATTTGTTATGATTCCTCAAGAAATTAGAACTCATAAACAAGTCTTTATGTGTTTTCTAATTTAATTATAGACTAAAGATGCTTAAAAAATATATGAAACATTTTTAATAAAGATCAACCTCAAACTTCAATACTTACTTCAATAAATACATCAAAAAAATTCAAGTGAAACTAGCAGGATAAGTTTCCTTGGGGAACTTCCATTACTTCCACTTTTCTTATGGAATTTATTAATTCAATTTATCTGCATTTGTATTAAGTTTATTATTTTTGATAACTAAGGGTGAGATTTTAAGAGAGACATACATTTTCTAATGAAATGATCTTCATGCACATTCTAGAATAATTATATTTGATACCAATTGAAATAATGATTATAATAGAAACATTATATTTATTAATTTTTCTCCCCTAGCTTCTCAACTTCTTCATATTAGTTGATCTATTTAAGAATGGATTTCAAGATGTTCCAAAATTGAAAATACACCAGAATGGATCTTCAACTGGTGATTTTCCATATATTAAAACATCCAAAACTTCACCAGGAATGATCTTATAGCACCCCAGGTTTAAATTAAGTAACCCTTTATTTATTATTTTTAAGTATATAATGTGTTTGGGTGAAGTTTGGGAAGGTTTGGAAGAATTTTCAAATGTTTTTTGGGGAATTTATAAATGTTCTTAGTCAGTGAACGGTTAGTGGAAACTGTGAAACACTTTTAATAAAGCATGCATAATGAGACAGTGGCTAAGGGGAAGGTGCGTGGGTAGGCACACAGTTTTTCCAACCCGTGTGTCCACTTAAGAGAAATCATCCATTATGGGATAGAGATATTTTTCATGGTTGGCGCATGTTTTTCTAACCATGAAATCCAACCATGTGAGGGTCCTTCTTAAGGTAGTGTCTGGCACATAGTTAGCGCACGATATTCCTAACTGTGCGACTAACCATGTATGGTTTAAAAACAAGATCCACAAAAAGTGAATCTAGGTTGGGATTTAATTTAAACCCATCAATTTTTCCCTAAACCAACCCTAACTTGGTATTTCTCCCTCTTAGAGGCTAATAAATCTTTCATCATTTATTTGGATTCAATATAAAGATGTTTATTAGTGTGTTGAAGCCTGGATATCGCGGTAATTTGTCGTTTATAGTTGTTTTTTGTGGTTTCCCTTATATTCACTTATCTACCTCTATCGGTTTCTTAGATCTAGTTCTGATGTAGATAGATATAAGGTTTTTGATTCCAAATATGTTTATATTTGGCCTTTTTGATTTTAGGGGAAGAGATCAAAGGCGGGTTTTTGGATATTTGACCCGGTTTCATGGACATTTTAGTGTTTTTATTCGTTTTCATCATAAATCCCAAGGTAGGTGGCTTCACTCTCGACTCATATTATTAAAAATTGAATGCTTAGTCTTAAATTGGTTAAATTTCATGATTCTAGTAGTGAAATTTTCATGAAAATCATGGTAGAAACCTTGTTTAGTGATGGTTTGTGGATTTGTGAAAATTTGGTTATGCAAAGTGATTTTTCTATTGATTTTAAAATATTGATTTTAAAATCTAGATTTTTTGAATTTCTGGAAATGGTTTGGTTGAAATATTTTTAATAAAATAATGGTTTTATTGAAATAGTTTGGAATGGTTGGTTTTAAATTGATTTTTTTATTGAAATTGGTTGTGAAATTGTTGTGAACTTCTTGTTTGAAACCTTATTTCGTGATTGTTTATATAAATGTGTAAATTGGGTGTTTTTTTGGAAAGTGAAGTTGGAAAATAGATTTTAGAATGATTATTTTAAAATTATTATTTTGTTTTGATGAATGGAAAAGTGTTTTCAACAAAAGGTTTGTTTTATTGAAATAGTTTGTTAGAATGGTTTTCAATAAAAGAACAGTTTTATTGAAATTGTTGAAATTATTGATTTTGAATGGTTTTTGGCATAAGGGTTGGTGTGAGTTCATGTGAATTCTGGATGAATAAGGTTATGAAGTTTCCCCCATGATTCTGGGATAGATAAGGGTATGAACTTTCCCCAATCAAAATGGAATAGAAAAGGTTATGAAGTCTCCCCCATAATTAGTGGGATGGATAAGGGTAAGATATTTCCCCCATAAAAATGGTTCACTGAGTGATGTCTTAGTGAAAGGATGACTCACCACTTATGAGTATTGCAACTTCTAGGTTTCATGCATGGTAGGATGTGTGGACTGTGGAAAGGATTGAATTGTGACAAAAATGGAATTTATGCAATGATTTAAAACCTTGTTTGGTTTCCTTCCTTGGAACTTGATGTTTTTTTGAGAAAACATTTTTACTATGGAACTTGTTTATATTATCATATAAACAATTTTATAAATTTTTTTATATAAATGTGCTAACATGTTCTATCCTAGTGGCGTGAGTAGAGAATTCATTTGGGGAAAACCTACTGAGTTTCATTACTCACCCCTGCTTTGTCACATTGGTACTTTTGAAAATATTTTTTATGGATACATCGGTAAAGGTAAATTATCACACTTCTCTAGTATTGAATTGTGATATTTGGTCTATTTTCTTGGAGTGGATCATGGATCATGTTGGATCTTGGATTTATATAGTTTTTATTGAGTTTTTTTGGTTGTCTTCCATTGTGTACTGTGATTTTTTGTAGTCTTCCATTATGGTACTCTTGAAGTTTGGTTTTGATATAAATGGTGTTTCTTTGAGTTGTTTTACATTTATTATCATGTAACATATAGTATTATTTTTCTTGTATTTTTTGGTTGGTTGTTTTATTTTCAAGTTAAAGTCGTCCCCCACTTGTTAACAAATACCTTCGCATTTATTTATAGTCTTTGGAACCTTGGGGGTGTCTCTTCAGGCCAAGTTGCTATTCTTCCTTAACTCAAGCCAATGAGGGTTGGGATGTTACAAATGGTATCAATCATGGTTAGTCTGTCTTTTATCTTGAAAGGTGGTATCATATTGTTCTTTACTTTCCTAACAAGTGTTCTTCACCTCTCTTTGTCTTGGAGTTTATATTCATTCTGTTCTATTCATTTTGTTGGACTTCTAGAAAGTATAAGGATTGTCATAACATGAAATGAATAACATAAAAAGACATATCTAACCTTTTATGTTGAACTTCAAGTTACCATGGATTTGGGTAAATAAGTGTTTTGGAGACACTTATAGGGTTTGGAATCTCATTTTCATGGGTTTAGTCAAAGAAACAATCCTGACATCCCTTATAGAAATGACTTCCCACTAAAAGTGAATATTTAATTTTGAATAATGATATATGATTTTGTGCAAAGTGTTGATTTTTGAAAAAATTTAAATTTATTTTTAAATTAAATATTTTGAAAAATTGTATGGTTGTGGTATTTTGAAAATGGTTTGATTTTCAAAAACAAGTTAAAATTTTTCAAAAATTGTTGAACATGGTTAATGTTGATTTTGGAAAGCATTGTTGTGATAATTGTGATGTTTTAGAATTTGAAATTATTAATCCTTTGGTTTATAGAGTGATACTTTTGGATTTTTTTGTTCGTAAAGAAGATGTCCCCCGATAGGTGTCGTAGAAACCAACCTGAAGAAACCATTGAGAATGTGGTTGCACCAGAGCCATAGGTGAACCAAAAGTTGGTTCAAAGAATCATTCAAGATTTTCAAACCATTGAGTCAGGACTATAATAAGATATTATTTTTACAATATCTTTCACTTCTGGAAATCCAAGTGGGGGAAGTATAGTTGTCTTAATGAGAGGAGGTGATAATTGTAACACTAAGAGAAAGAGAAAGAGGGACACCTATTCTCAAGGAGGTGGAACACATCATAATCATACATCAAGATCAATTAACCTTCCTTCAAGGCACAATAGAAATCCTGGATGTTTTTAGTGTGGTTCATTGATCTAAATCAATTTAAATTATATGAAACCACTAAGATCATGCCACAATTTCAATCAGATAGGGCATCTTCAGCGTTATTTTTGTGCTGCTCTAAGGTTGGGTGTTCGGGACACCTCTCATGTGTCGCAAATATTGTATTATTTAAAGGAAAAGGGCATTGGAATAATCCTCATCAGTAGAGTAGATATATCCATGGTCATTCTAGAAATACCATGACTCCTCGGGCAGTGAAATATGAACAAGACAATATAGAACAAAGTGTAGTGAGTAAGTAGCTATATGGAGGTAAGAAGGTTCTGTTGGATGATAAACATAGACCATCAATGGTGAGAGGTATGATTATTTTGAATTATACCCTTATAAAATCCTTGTTTGATATAGTTGAATCACATTTATTTATTTCTTCTTGTGTTGTTGATTTGTTGGGTTTAAATGTTGAGATGTTTCCTTTTAAACTCCTCTTGGTCAAAGAGAATATCGATACTTTGTGTGTAGTGAATGTTCTATAACTATTTATGGAGCTGATTTGACATGGGATTTCTCTAGATTTCTGTGAAATAATATGGGTTATGTATTGCTTGATAATGGTCAAGGCTCACATTGACTATTATACTAGAAGGGTCAGTTTCACAACTAAGGATGACATCGAGCATCTCTTTAAAGGATAATGAAATGTGAAAACAGGTGAAACGGGCTTGTTGGCACCAATATTTTGAACAAACTTGTATTATTTAGAAGATTTTACTTTGAAATTGATGTAAGAGATTGAGAAAACTAGTTTTACAACATTTTTTTATCAGTTTCTGGATTTTTTCCCAAAAAAATCTCCAACTTTCCACCTATAAGAGAAATAGAATTTACAATTGATCTTCTTACGCAGACTAGTACTATTTTAATTCAATCTTATTGGATGGAACCAATAAAATTATTGTTTGGAGTGTGTTTTCATTTAGGAAGATCATATTTATTCTTATGGATCAAGACAGTTATAGTTTCATTAGAAAATTACCCAACAAATGATTTAGAGTTATCTTTTGTATTCCATACTTTGAAGACAGGTGTCATTATCTCTTTGATGAGAAATTTACTGTGTTTACGTATCAAAATATCTTAAAATTCATTTTATCACAAAGGGATTTGAACTTGAAAAAAATATATAGATGGAGTATCTCCAAATGTTTGACTTTGACTTGATGTATACACCAGGTAAAGGCAATACGGTGGAAGATGAATTAAGGAGTAAGTCATATGATTAGTTGGAAAAAGAGGCTTTAGATCAGTGGTAGTTAATGTCATTAATGAAAGACATGAACTTAGAATGTGAAGAATGAAGTGATGTTTCATCCTTCTTTCTAGTTTCATTTGTTCTTGTTTTGGTGAAGACAGTTAAAGAGGAACAAACATCCGATTCAGAATGCATTACTATGAGGTCAAAACGTAATGGTGGGGAGACCATTGAGGTATGAAATATGGATGTGAGTTAAGGGTTTTGGTTCAGAAATTGGATGGTAATACCTATGGATTTTCAGGAACAAATGTTTCACAATTACCACCATTCAAGATAGGATGTTCATCTTGGAATACATTATATGTATAAGGTGTTGAAATCATAGTTTTGGTGGTTTTGTATGAAAAGTAATGTGGTTGAGTTTGTTTCAAGATGCTTAACTTTTTAGCAAGATAAGTCATAACATTAATGACCAGAAGGTTTATTGTAGTATTTATCTATTCCTATTTGGAAATAAGAGAAAATAACTATGGATTTTGTGACAGGTCTCCTAATAATGGTTTGTAAACATGATTTCATATGGGTGATAGTTGATCAACTCACAAAGTCGTCCCATTTCACCCATATTTTTGAATCTCATAAGGTTTAGGACTTGTTAAAAATCTATATCTGAGAAGTGGTAAAGAGGCATGGAATACTAGTTTCAATAGTGTCAGACAGTTATATGAGGTTCACATATCATTTTCAAAATTCCTTATAGAAATCCCTTGGAACTCATTTGAATACAAATATGGAATATCATCCTCTTACAAATGGTAAATATGAAAGGAAAATAAAAACTCTAGAAGACATTTTTTAGGCTTGTGTAATGGATTTTTGCGGCTCATGGGAAGATCATGTTCCATTAGTGGAGTTCTCGTATAACAACATTTATCATACCTTGATACATATGAATTCTTTTGAAGCATTTTATGGTCTTATTTATCATTCTACACTTTGTTGGGTCGAAATAGGTGATATTTTACTAGTTGCGTCGAGTCTTGTCCAATAAAAATGGATAAGATTTAGTTGATTAGGAAAAATATGGGGATGGATTGGAGTCATCAGAAATCATACTTATATTATCACCGATGACCATTGTTGAGGTGAGTGATTGTGTGTTCTTGAGAATCTATCAAAGGCTTGGGCATCATCATTTTGGGAATCATGGAATGTTATCTCCTCGATACATATGCCATTTGGAGACACTAGAACATGTAGTTGAGGTGGAATATTGGTTTTCATTGCCACCATGATTCAGTGTTGTGCATAATGTGTTCTACAAATCTTATTTGAAAAGGTATCAACCTGATCCTGACCATGTGATTCAATGGGATCACATTGAATGACATATAGATGCTTCATTGGTTCATCTGCCAATTAAAATTTTGTGTAGGAAAGAGAAATTATTATGGGGACAAACATCTATCTAGTTCATGTTTTTTGGAAACATGGTCAGATTCAGGAACAGACTTGGAAACGGGAGAAGGAAATGAAGGATAAATAGCCAAAACTCTTTCAGAGAAATGATGGGTTTCTAATTTCTGGGGAAGGAAAGGCCAATGGTGGGGAGACTTTATCACATTTGGTTTCAAGTAAGTAACCCTTTATTTATGATTTTTTAAGTATATAAATATTTTTTATGATGTTTGGGAGGGTTTAGAAGACTTTTGGAATATTTTGGGATATTTTCTAAAGGTGCATGGTTAGTGAATGGATAGTGGAAACCATGAAACACTTTTAGGTCACTATGCACAATGATACAAAGGATAAGGATAAGGTTAATGGGTTGGTGAACGGTTTTTACAAACTATGTGGCCACCAAGGGGAAAACATAAATTTTGGGGGGAGAGCTTTTTAATGGTTGGCACACAGTTTTCTAACAGTGAGAGACAATCGTGTAAGGGTCCTCCTTGAGGCAGTGACCGGTGCATAGTTTTCGTAACTGTGTGAATAATAATTCATGGTTTAAAAACAATATCCACAAAAAGCATATCTAGTTCAGGATTCACTTTAAACCCCTCATTTTTCCCCATACTAACCCTAACTCAAGATTTATGTCACACCCAGTTTTTCATGTCTTGGTTTTGGTTCGGTTTGTTGGAAATCCCAATATTTTCTTTGGATTTTGGGTAATATTAATTTCTAGTTTTCAATTTACATCTATTTCTAATCATCATACCAAGGTTTTCCCATAGCTTGTTTGGGGGTTTTTGGAGAAAAGTGTGGTTAATTAAAGATTTGGGCCAAGCCGTGAGCTCATTTCCAGATTTAAAAACAAAATTTTTTTCTTTTATAAATCCTTATTTTTTAACATTATTCACCCATTCCACTTCCCACTGGGCATACCATAAACTATTAAAACCACCATATCCATTTATACCCCTTAGTAATTCATAATCATATTGTCTTTTTGTTATTTATTCAGATATTGGGTCATCCCGTGAGCCCATTTCCAATTTGAAAAAAAATTGTTTCTTTTTTATCATATTTATGTCATAATATTTTCATATCATTCCACCTCTCACTTGATCCTAAAAACCCTAGGATAACCCCCATGTTCTATTTTCCCTTTTTGTACCTCTTCTTCATTGAGGATTAGGGTGAACTTCCTCAAGGTTTCTCAAATCATCCACATTTGAAAAGATAATTTGTTTATTTTATAAATCATTTATTTTTTACTATTTTCCACCCAAATATTCCTTCCATGTTTCTTAAAGACATAAGGAGACTCTAAATTGAGTTCCAAGTCATTCCCTCTCCTCTAAGGCTGTGGATCTAAGGGAAGATGAATAGTTATCTAGTTATCAAGGTGAGTTTCCTTCTCCTTTCGACTCCTTCCTCCTCCTCCATTCAATTTTTCTTGGATATATCTTCTCCCCTGGTCATGAATAACCTAATTTTATGTTATATGATTATTTTTATGGAAATTTTTCTTGTTTTGGGCTGGTATTTATAGATTTAGGGTTTATAAACCCTCAGAAGGCGTTATCGGGTGAGTGTTTCCTTTCCGCCTTGGTTTTGAGGTAGGTTCTCCAAAGAACTACCTTTATAATTCAATATTCATACTTTTATTTATGTTTCCACATTATATATATTCTAGTTGTTGTTGTACACCCTTTGTTTTAATTATTCAGTGTGCAAGAAGGGTTGTTTATGCCTTGTTTTGTGAAAATTGTGTTGTTTTGGTTAAATTGTGCACACTAAGTGTTTGTTTAAATGATCAATTTGATTTCACACCTAACTTAAAATTTTTATAACCTTGTTTATATTTTTAAATAAATTTTTTTAATAAAAATTAGGTTATATAACATTTTTATTGTTAAATAGAGTTTTTCTATTAATTGTTGCATGCCTTGCTTTTGGGAAAGTGCCCGGTTGGATTTTGTGTGATTAAGGTGATATAAAATGATTGTTATGGATTATGAAAAATATTTTAAGCATGTAAATCAATGTTTCATGGTTCCTTATATAAGTTCCAATCTGTTTTTGGGTTTTATAATGAAGTGAGTATCTCTTTTTAGGGTGTTTTGGCATGTGTTCTCGGTAAATGGCCAGTTTGGAACCTTTATATATATGGATGGGTTTTGAATGTGTAACCTAAGTTTTTGAGGGGTTTAACTAAATTTTCTATTTCTTAAAATTGTTATTTACCCCTAATATTGGAATTGGTTCATTTGATAAATTTTGTTTATGTGAAGAATGCTTAAAGGTGTGTTTGGCATTTTTCTTGTAAAAATTGTTTTCATGTGTACTTCATGTTGTATCATTTTGAGCCATGTTATGGTCCATGAAATTGATTTATTAAATGGTTTTTGGGATTAAAAATCTAGTTTGATTTGGTAATGGTGGGTTTTTTCCTTAAAAGATAATTTTTGAATTGATTTTTTGTGCAAAGCCTCGTTATACTTCTTGAAATTGTTTTATGAAAATTTTAAATGGTTTATTGATCTGTGAAAGAAATGTAAAGAATTTTTGCAGGTTTTTTGTGTGTGTATACTTTCAGAATGAAATTTTCATGTGAAAAGTTTATTTTATAATATTTTTAACTTGATTGAGAACTAAAGGGAAACCCGATTATCTATGTGGGAAGACGTGTACTAGAATGCTAGTGATCCGGAGTGGTTTCATCCCTATTTCATGTAGCAAGGTTGACAATAAAAAACTAGCTAAACTATTATGATGATTTTGGGTGCCACTAGGTTATGGATATTTTTTCCTACTAGTGTCTCATGTATGAGAATGGATATTTTTTATGTTTTCTTTTACACTGAGATACGAGGTACCTGAGGCCCACAATGAACTAGTGCCTAGGGGTGTTCCTGTGACTTGTGCTCATTGGCTATTTTGTACTCACCATTGGAATATAGTGTGTTTGGTTCATAAATTCAGTAGCGTGTGTGTTTTATTTAAAAGTGTACATTATTTAAAGTATCCCTCTTGAAAATTGTTTTTATTTTGAATTTGCATCTCTTTGAAATTGTTTACTATAATTTCCTAGTTATGAAAACTTACAACTATTTTATTTTATAATTATTATAGTATGGAACCATGTTTGTAAAACATAATTTTATATATTTTATTTCAAACTTGGAATTGATGTTTTTTTTATTTTAAAGTAAGTGTATTGGGGATAGAATATCGTGCAAACTTACTGAGTTTTAATACTCATGACTATAGCCTTCTTCTATCTTTAGCCCTTATGTAGGTTTCAACTCGAGTTCAATCACCTTGGGAAATGGGTGATAATTTTGTTGGATAGTGAATTCTAGGGTCACATAGAGATAGGTAGTTGTCATTTTTGGTTGGTTGAGTTGTTTGGTGCAGTTGTACTTTCACTTCCAAGTGAAAATAATGTTTAGTTAAACTTTTATATAAATGTTTACTGGGTTGTCCATTTCTTTCTGATGGTTGTTTAATTGTTTATATGTGGGAAAAATCTTTCCCTTGTCACTCTACTGATTCCCTTGGTGTTTTTCACCATCCTGAGAGGATCGGGAACACCTCTCGGGACTTGTTGCGGGCTGGCCTGGGTGACTGGTTCAGGGTCAACATGGGTTGGTTCATGAAAATTTATCCCTCTTAAAGGATAAAGAAGCATTCCTCATTGATTTGGATCCAATCTGATTGCATTTCTTGGTGTGTTGAAGCCCATCTATTATGGTAAGTCATCATTTATGGTTGTTTTTTTTGTGTTTTCCTTAGATCTACTTATCACCCTCTCTCTATTTCTTATATCTAGTTCTGTTGTGGATATATCTAAGTTTTTTTATTCCAAATATGTTTAGATTTTTATTTTTTTGATGTTAGGAAACGAGATCTAAGGCAGGTTTTGGGATATTCGACCTGATTTTTTTTGTGTTTGTTAACATTCTTTGTTTTTGTCATAAATCTTGTGCTAGTTGGCTTCACTCTCAAATCCTCTTATTATAACTTTAAGGATTATTTTTAAATTAGTTAAATTTCATGATTTTGGTTGTGAAATTTGTGTGAAAATTATGCTAGAAACCTTGTTTAGTAATAGTTCACGTGTAGGTTCTAGGTGTAGTGGAAGCGTACGATGGGTCGGTGCCCAACTTTGATTTTTTTTCATGATTGATGATCAATATGATCTTTACACAATGATAAATGTTGTGATCTATGGATTTGAATCAAATAAAAAGACAAGGGATAGAATTCCATAACAAGATAGTGGATCATCACATATTATTTATAATTAATTTAATTAATTAAATAATTAAATTTATTGAATTATTTATTAATTGATGGGTTTGGTAATAGATCTGCAATTTATGTTCATTTCATTATAGGAATCAAGTGCATATTCCCTCTAGAGGTGATCCACACATGTTCTATGAATCTCCAAATGTTTTCAAAAGAATCTCTAGGTGTTATCACGGTCGATCCTTGCGCTTGTGTCGTTCACCTTTGATCGTTATGAGAATTGTTTCCAAAGTATTATCCATGATCCGGTGGAGTAATATTGATCTCCCTTATTATGAGCGATCTTGGAGAAGAGAGATCACTATGGATTGAGATAATTCTCCAATTCCATTATACACAACCCAAACAAATGAATTGTTCTATTGAAAATATAACATAACTGGGTTTATATATCATTATGGTTAAAATAAAATAATTACACAAGTGATCTTAATTATTAATTTAATCCTATATAAAACACCATGTCAAATAATAATATTATTATTATTTATTTCCATGTTCTTAACATGAAAATTAAAATTAAATTTTATTTAATCAAATAATATTCAATATTTATTATTTTCTCACTGGGCTATTTAAACTCGGTCCATCATTCCTCCATAATATTTATCAGGCCTTGAATAATGAATATTTATTTATTAAATAAATATCACTTCATTATTCAACAATAAATAAATAAATATTATATTTACTAAATAGAAACTAAATATTTATTAAATATTTTGACCACATTATATTCTCTTAAATAACTAGTGAAAAAATATATGTGATCAATCAAAAATGAATCATTATTAAACCACATGAGGGACTAGTATTTATTCAACTTGTTAAATAATAAATAACAATATATTATTAAAATGAGATTCTGGATACACTTAGGGTGTATCCCTATAGGCCTCTTTCTTACGGTCATTAGGTGAAGTAGACTAAAGTCCAAGGTTATCATCTACAAACACACCAAGGAACCCATAGAGAAAGAAGTTAATGATATAAAGACATGTTACCTGATATAGATGATTAATGTGTAATATAATATGTAACATAATAGACATGGAATCTATTAAATGGTGCCCTGAGCCAGGTCACCACATGACCTCAAGTGCTCCTTCCTATATGCCAGAGGTCGATGAATAGTGGCGAGGGTCTAGACAAGACAAATGGGAAGACTATACCCCCTTTTATCAGAGTAAGCCACAACATACACTAGTGAAAAAACTGAATTTAAAGCCAGGTTTTTTTCATTTTTGGAAATGGTTTCTAACTGACATCTATAATTTAAATGTAAAAAATAAACTTTTCAACATTGGTTTTTAAAAAACCGATGCTAAAAATGATGTTGGGTTTAGTTTTCAGTATCGGTTTTACAAATAAACTAAAGTAGAAAACCAAATACGGGTAAGTTTTTAGCATTGGTTTATTGAAGAAACAAATTCCAAAACCAGTTTTCTACATCGGTTTTAATGAAAACCAATTCCAAAAATCTAGTATTTTTTTTAAAAAGTTTCAGCTTCGATTATTATAAAAACGGATGAAAAATGTTAAAAAAATAAGAATATTACCCTTCCAAAATAATCAAAATCCATGTAATAAATACATATTATACAACAATCAAACAATATTTATCATTCATGAGAAATATATAAAAACTTACATGCTTTTATTTAGTTAATAAAAAAAATATCTACGCATTTTTATTATAAAGTAGAATTAAAATACACATACATGGAATTTACAACATGATCATTGTTATTTATTGTTGAACCATTAATTTGATATCATTATGTTCAAACACCTATTATAACAAAATAATTAGTTTTTTGAACACATTTTATTAGGAAAATGTAATATTATTCATAAATATTAGAATATGCATACCTCAAATCGTAATCAGACTTAAGAAATAGTTCGCAAACAAAGATGGAAGATGGGTAAGTTCAGTTTGGACATAATACTAATCATCATTGAATGTCTACAATAACATTTAATGATATGAGATTAAAAAAATAATACTAATATAGAAAATATAAAAAATTAATATAACTAACATTATCAAATTCATTAGTTACCCCAATTATGATTATCTCGTACATGAATCTTATAACATAATAACCGCATTCAATAGGTCCTTATTGGTGATGACATTAAGGTTATAAAACGTTACTTGATAATAAAAACCATTATATATATATATATATATCTGTGTGTGTGTGTGTAAAAAAATCAGAATAATATCTACTATAAAAAATAATTACCTTTACTTCCACATATTGGATTGCATTTGGTTTCTTTATTAACATGTGTTCTTTGTTAAATTTTTTCCATGAACCGAATTTTCATATATATTAACTAATAATACATGTATAAATAATGATAATTAAACATAATGAGCTTATGAAAAACAAAAAAAAATACCAATCTAATAAGGTGGAAAATATTTTACGAACACTCCGTGATAAAGAGAAAAACCAATATAAGGTTAATTCACTTGGAAAAAATAAATCTAACATCCAATGCCCCCTATAATAAAAAAATTTCACAATTAATGACATTATAATGATTATTAGTTCATAATTATGTTTTTTTCTTACTTATCAAGAAGTATAAAGAACCAACACCCAATCTCCGTATGTGATAATCTCTAACAAATATACGCAACTCTATTAGGATTCTTCACATGTTGTACTTCCATGTAAGTGTATTTTGGATATATGAAACCATAAAGTATTGTACTTTAATTTTTTATAATAATCATGTGTAGATTCCTAATTTAAAAACTAAATATAGTTAGTTAATTTAAACCATATTTTATTAAATAAATAAAAATTCAAACGCCAATTTACTTACATGGAAAGAAACTACAACGCATTCAAGATGATCTCTTCAAAATCAACTAGATGCATCATATCTTCTTTGAGTAATATAAATGGATAATATCTTCCTCATATATCATATGTCATCCTAAAATCATAGATATTATTCAAGGAATAATAATCCTGATATAATCTTTGTATCCCATAAGAAATATCAGAAGTATCTATAGTCGATTTTTCCTGAACTTTTTTTTCATTTGTGTAATTTCTTTGACTTTCAGATAAACATATATAAGTTAAATGTTAGAAAACATTATAAGAAATTTTCAATCATATGTAATTAATATTTAAAAAATGCATACCTCATATGAAATATAATGAAGAATACCAGTTTTCCAAAGTAAAAAATGACCCAGACAATCCTCAACTCTGGTAATCTCCTCGGTAAGAAATGGTAGTATAGCATTAGGATCAATAATATCAAGTATTGATTCTCTAACCTAACCCATATTCAAACACTAGTGATGTAAAGAATCCCGCAAAAAAACATGAGTCCTAACCCAAAAATATTTATATGAGGATATCTATCAAATAACTCATAGTATACAGTTTGGTATGAGTAAATAGGTGGAGGATCAAAGTAGGCAGGTTGGGAAGGGTAGTCCGGCTGGGATGGTTATAGCAACTGCACAATTGGATGAGTAGGCTAGGAAGGCTACACAGACTATGACTATCTTGTAATGTGTTCTAACAAGTCATGTTTCATGGATTATTGAATTTGATCACTCATAGACTGTTTCATATCTTTCATTTTAGCTTTTAAGGATTCTATTTTTGGGTCTCTTAAATTCTTACTATGACCAAAAAATTTATGAATACTAACACCAACCTGACATCCTCTAACATATTTGGGGTGATCTGCATTTTTTAAAGTAGTGGCTATAATTTTCATCCCACCCATAGGGATAAAATATAAATATGAATCTTTCTCCTCAAGTTCATCCTGAAATGAAAAATGAAAAATTTATATTAGTTGTTATAATTTATAACATAGAAAAATTAATGACAAATAAATAATATTTACTTATAATTTTATCATCTACTTCCTTATATTTCTCTATAATATACTTTTCATTTTTTTCTTCTTTCTCTTTTCCATTTTTCATGACGAGTGGGCGGTGGAGGACTGAATTGGACCACATCAGAACCACTAGTGGAGTGACATCTTAGTGCATCAAACTTTTCCTCAATTATTTTTTTCTCCAAAAAATGATACCCACCACATGATAAAGTATGAGGATATATGACTACACGTGTGTTGTTGGGAATGGGTGAAAAACTAAAATTTATAAACCTACTTACTACTTAAAATAGTGGAAAGATAGGGTCAAACCACTGGGAGGTCTGATGTTGTGCTTAGTGATAAACTAAAAACAAAACAAACAAAAACACACAGACACAAAATAAACAACTATATATGGTGGTGATGGAGTAAAGTGTGTGAAATTATGTGTTTGAGAAGTGAAAGTGGAATGGTGAGTGCAAGGAAGCAGTAAAAACAATAGAAAGACTTGTGGTGAAAACAACTAATAGATGAGCAGGGGAAGTCCACTGGCAGGTTTCAATACTGCTTACCCTTGTTCATGCACTGAGGTTTAAGTATGTGGACATGAATTAAGGTAACTAGCCAGATTTTTCATCTGGTCAGGTTGTGATGGAATAACCCTTATTGTCCTTCAACTATAAAAAATATTCCATCTCTTGATGATAAAAGTTAGAAATCATTGGGCTCAAATTGTCGGTTGAACTCAGTGTGTCTCTCTCAATTGAGCATGATCCATTCTTTAATGAAGTCCTTAGGTTGAAAATAGTTTTCATTTAGATTCATACAAGATTAGTTTTCACTCAATATTTCTATTCTGAAAATAAAACTATCTAGCAAAAAGTGAGAGAGAGACTATTTAGTAAAGGATGAGGTGAATGAACCAGACTAAGCAGATCCAACCATATCAGCTTATCCCCCCCCCCCCCCCCGTCGAAGGAGAATATCCATACATAATGGTTGAATTCAACGTAATAATATAACTAAAATCAATGAAGTTCATGCTGAAGAAAAATTGTAGAAAAAACATAGAAAAATGAATAAATATATCTCTCTACTCATTCTCCAATTATCTCTAAATCTCTACACTTATACTCAGTGGTAAATGACATGCTCTGAGAGGTGTGATCATATCTCCCACCCTAGGAATATGAAATAGAAATAGAGATTTGTTGCTCCGATACACTGGAATATGCTCCCTGGAATTGGTGAAGCCTCGAGTCTATGAATGGCTGATGGATGATGAAGTGATCTGGATCAATGTAATTCATTAGGGATCGATTGAATTATAGATGGAAGTCCTCTCCACCCTCTGGTATGGAAGTCCCTATAAATCCTAGGAATTGAGTGCTAGAGAATGGATTCCCCCATGCGATGTTCTGCTTGTCACTACAACTCCCTAAATCGAAGTCTCTAGAATCTCCCGGGAAGTCTTCCTAGTCCTCCATGTGGTACTTTCACCATGTTTCCTCATCCTCAACCATCACTAAAGTGGAACCTCATAATGGATTGAAAATAATGTGTGCCACGAACTCCCTTGAAAATAGAAAACAAAAAAATCAAATAAAGAATTAAAACTACGTTTTATTATAACATAAATGATTAGAATAAATAATAAGAGAAAAGAAATTAGATAATTGATTTATAGAAAGTATAAATAAATAAATAAAATATTATTACAAGTATTATATTTTTAAATTAAATATATATATATATAAATATATATATACATTCAATATTTACAATTAAAACTAAAATAATTATTCATAATAAATTGTTTCAAAAAAATGAAAGAATTAGAAATTATTACTAACTATTAAAAAATGTTAAATTAAATATATATATATATTATTAAATATCTTGTAATATTAATAATGTACATTATTATTATTATTATTAAATATATGTATAAAAATATATCTATATTACTATTATATATAGGCATATTATTTATGTAAATGAAATAAATCTATATAAAAAATCATTATTATTAAAAATTAAATAAAAGTAAATCAATCTATTATGTAAATAATTATATTAGTTAAAAAATTTATTATTATATATATAAATATAAATATATGTTTTATATTATATATAAAAGATATTATATTATATAAAAATAAAATAAAAAAAGGAAAAAAAGGATTGTGTGGGGGTCCTGATTCAATGGAGGAAAGGGGAAGGGGTGTTTTAGCGGTGGTGAAGGGAGGGAGCAGGGCTAGCGCATGAAACAAAGGAGTGGTGCGGTTGGGTAGGGTCGCAGTGAGGGTGGTGGTTCGAGATCAGAGGCAGCGGAGATCAGGGGGATAGTGTCGACTGAATAGAGTCACAACAAGGGGTTTGCGGCATTGTGGTTTCAGATCGAGTGGCTTGGGTTGAGCACGCAATGGTGCAGTAGCGGCATAGCTTCAACAGGAGAGGTTGAGGGATTTTAGAACCAGAACTGGTTTGTTTCTTAGGGTATTATGAATCGTTCCGGATTTATGAATTTATTTGCTACAAGAATTTTGTTTTTTTCTTGTGGTTCATGTTTATTTATTCTTGCTGAATCTTGTTATGCTGGTTCATGATCGTTGTGCTATGAATTTGGTGTGCTGGGGAAGTGATGAATCATGTTGATAGAGTAGTAGAGACCACGATAGGAGAAATTGGGCTATCGGTGAATCTCATATGAGGGTGAGGTATTGGTGAGATAGTAGGGGTGTGTGTCAGTGTGTGGAAACTGTGACGGTGGTGTTGGGAGTGTGGCGGAGGCAGGGAGATGGAGGGGTGACAGTGTCTGAAAAAAAGGGTCGTCAGCAAGACTAATAGAAGATGGAATAGAGAGGGAAGCATCGGTTTCAACGACAGAGAGAATGGAGAGAGCGACATTCTGCATTGGTGTCAGTGTCAGGCAGAGGAGGGGTAGTGGATCAGTATCGGTGAGACATAAGGGGAGGTGTCAGTGTTGGTGCTAGGAAGAGGAGGGGAGTCGGTGTGAAGGATGGAGGTAATGAGTGTGTCGGTCCCAGCAACACTGGGTGGTGGAGCATCAGTAGGAGAATGTCTCACTAACACATATGGGGTGTGCATCGGTGAATCATTTAAGTCACTGACAAGTAGCATCGGTGACTTATTTGAGTCACCGATAGGAGCATCGGTGTGACCTACACAAAAAACAAATAAATTAAATACAAAATAAATAAAACAAAAAGTAAAACTAAAAGTGAACCAAATAAATTAACAAATTAGATTAAAATTCTAACTCAAATAAAATTAAAATTAAAATTATATAATGACTTGAATTATTTAATTATTCAAATAATCAAAAACTAGTGTGACCAATTATTTATTTAAATATAAACTAAATTAAATAATTGAACTAAAGCATCGAACTTTATTGAATTTAAAATAAATTAAAAAAAGGATTAATTAATTAAATTAAATTGTAATTTTGGAAAAAAATGTAAACAATGAAATAATGAATTAAATAAAAGAATATAAAAAATGAGATTTAAACAAAATAATAAATAAATTTTTTATTTAAATACAATAAAAATAGACACTAAAAACACACTTTTACACAAAAACACAATTTCTTACAATTTAATCTAAAAAATAAAACCATTGTTAATTACTATAAAAAGTTTATTATTTGAATAATAAAAGGAGAACAAAAAGAGAAAAAGGATGTGGAAAAAAGTAATAAAATACAGCCACATCAAACTCCCCCACACTTGAAAATTTGTTTGTCCTCAAATAACTACATGCCTTTTACTTTCAAACAGACAAATTATTTATGAGATTCAATTCAAAAAGTGAATGATTAAACTTTAACAACTAGAGGAACAGGTCCAAATAGTGGGTTAGGCTTTCTAAGAATGTTAATTCAAAAGTGGTCCTCCCTAATTTTTAAAACTCCTTGGAAATTAAAGGTCTCACAAACTCAAAAAATGTCAAGTATTACATGCCTCTTATATGAAATCATTAATTTTCCTACATCAATTTCCAATTTAAGCTCTGAATCAAGGGGTGATGATAGGTTAGATCAAGTGGAACTAAGAAATTAACCAAATTCACCTTCTATTCTCACCTTATCCTAGGTTCTAAAAATTAAATTCTATTAATTCCATCACTTTATTGATTCAAATCAAATGGATTTTGACCAATTCAATTTCTTCCTTCTTCACCTGGGTTCAAAATTCCCCTCACCTTAATGAGTTCATTTTTGACAAGGTCATTTTACTTTAATTTTCCCCAGCCATATTCCATGTGAAAATCACTATGAATAGCACTTATTAAAATTAAAATTGGATTTATTTATTCCTATACCCACACCCAATGCACCCTGTCTAAGATACTCACCATGGGATCCCATTTTTTCATTTTACTCTAGTTACAAAGGACTTAACTAATAATCAATTGAGTTGACTTCCTGAAGTGATTGAATATTTTTTTTTTTTAAAGTGTGAGTCCCCTAGGTTCCAGTGAAAACATTTAGTTACCCTAAGTCATGAATATCATTCTAAAAAATCTATCATGTCACACTCCCATCCTTAGTTCCTAAACAAAAATTCTATAGAACAATGAACAATTCCACTCAGCAATCAATCATCCTCAACAGCTTCTGACTAAGAACCACTATTAATATCTAGAAAGAAGTTATCCACTAAACAGGATATAATTGAAGTACCACTGAATCTCCAATAACCCTCATGTGATGAATGAATTTAAAAAAATTGATGGATTTTGAACAATTTTTTTGAAAAATTTTGATCATTTTTTTTCATGAACAAAGTTTAGGTTCATGAAGGAGGAATTTGAAATGAAACAATAATGACCCCTCTCCCCCATACTTAAAACCCAACATTGTACCCAATGTTGACTTATAATGTGGGAGATAGTATAGTTTAAGATTGATTGACAATTTAGCACTTAACAGAAGGTTGAGGGATAGAAAAAAGGTTAAAAAAATCTATATCAAAAATAAAAGAAAAAAAGAAAAAACATATATATAAAAAGTGATAAAAGGTTGATTTTTTACAAAAGTATCATAAATCTTGATGTAATAAGTAGTAGAATATGATGTGATGAATACAATACACATAAAAAGTTGAAACAAAGTGAGCTATAGAGTGTAATCTTGTTCCAAAATTCAATTCAACTAAAATGTTAAACTCGCTAGATTAAAGCGGCTAACACCATATATAGTATTTTAATTATCAGCATTTCTAATAAAAACAAGGGATCTCCCCCACACTTAAGACTAGGAATCAGATTGGTAAATATTGAGCAGAAATTTTAAAGTGGCAAAAGGCATAACAACACTTCCCTAAATCATTGGAGCATTGACATCGATTTCCACAGAATGGTCTTCTTCTGCAGCATTGAGTGGTTTCTTTTGTTCATTAACTTGAAAGTCTAGAGAAATATTATAAGAATGCATAATTTCAATCTCAAGAAAAGTAAACTGAGGGATGATTTGAAGAAATTTTATCCATATGATGCAGTGGAATTCCCCTTGGGTTTTCTTTGCCGAGTTTCGGGCTGTCATTAGTTTTCTCAAGCGACACTGAGTAATGAGACACCATCAAGAAATCTTGAAGAATAACTGGAAAACAAGTAGAAGGGGTTAAAACATAGAAAAATAGAAATAAATGGAAAACAACTAAGTAACTATGGGTTAGTTTTCATGAAACACTAAGTTTATATTTCTCAGTTAGACTTGAAACAATTTATTCCTCTAGTAAAGATATAGTAGCCAATCCCTTTGGATGACCTTTAAAAAAGTGTTTTATTCTCTGACAATTGACCAAGAAAGGTCAATTATCTTCTCTAACTAGCTCCACATCTCCATTAACCAACACTCAAAGAATGTTAAAGGTTCCTAACCACTTGGTCTTTAATTTTTTAGGAAACAGTTTCAATATATAATTGAATAGCATAACCCTCTCACTAACATTAAAATTTTTGTTTTGAAAGATTGAATCATGAAAATCCTTTTTTTCATTATTTGTAAATTTCAGAATTCTCATAAGACTCTCTTCTAATATCCTCTATCTCACTCATCTCTAACATTCTATTATCACCAGCAGACATGAAATCAAAGTTAAGGGCCTTCACTACCCAATTGTATTTCTATTGTAACTCAACAGGAAGATGACATGTTTTCCCAAAGAGAAGAATGTATGGTGAAATCCCAATAGGAGTCTTAAAAGTAGTTATATAGTCTCAAAGGGCCACATCTAACTTCATTGACCAATTCTTCCTAGATCTAGACACTATCTTATCCAAAATCCATTTGACCTCTCTGTTTGACACTTCTACCTGCCCATTAAACTATGTGTGGTAGGTGGTGTCTAACATATGTTAACACCCATAATCCTCTATAAAACTTTTGAACTTATAATTATTGAAATGAGTCCCATTATCAGTGATTAATGATCTCATCACACCAAAAATAGAAAAAAAAATTCTTGATGAATTTGACTACACTAACAGCAGAATTGTTGGGAAAATCCATTGCCTCAACCCACTTGGACACATAGTCCACAACAACTAAAATGTAATCATTCCCATAATAGTATGGGAATGGTCCCATAAAGTCCAAACCCCACACATCAAATATTTAAACTTATAGAATTTATTTTTGAGGCATCTCCTACCTTCTTCCAACATTTCCCAGTATTTGAGATTTTTCCTAGCCAATCAAAAAGCTTCTAGAATCCTTGAATAGAGTTGGCCAATAGAAACCAGCCTGTAGGACCTTTTGAGAAGTCCTATCTCCTCAATGGTGGCCACCCCAAGGTGATGAGTGGAAGATATCAAGTATGGGCCACATCTCTTTCTTTGAAACACATCTTCTCCAAATCCCCTCAGCATACCTCCTAAAGAGTAGAGGTTCATCCCAAAAATAATATTTCAGTTCAGATATAAACCTCTTCCTTTGGTTATGTGTGAGGTCCTTGGTCATGAAACCTATCAGGAAGTTTTCATAGTCTACTAACTAAGATGAATGCTCTATATAAGCAACAAACAATTGTTCATCATAAAATGAGGTGTTAATCTCTTTTGGTTCCTCACTATGGGTGTTGGGCAGCCTAGAAAAATGATCTAATACTACTTTCTTATCCCCTTTCTTATCCATAATCACTAAATCAAATTCTTAAAACTACAAAGTCTATCTCATCAATCTGGGTTTTGAATCCTTCTTAGAAATCAAGTACATGAGGGCATCATGATCAGTGAAAATGATAACTCTCGACCCTATTAAGTACTGCCTGAACTTCTCTAAAGCAAACATCATAGTAGCCAACTCCTTTTCAGTGGTGGATTAATTATTTTGGTCATCATCTAGTAGCTTGATGGCATAGTAAATAACATGAAGTTTGTTATCCTTACTCTACCCCAAAAAATATCCTACTAAAAAATCACTTGCATCACACATAACCTCAAAGGGAAGCTTCCAGTCAAGGGCAGTGATCACATGTGAGGTAGTCAGCTTCTCTTTAAGCAGGTTAAAGGACTCTAAACATTTATCATCAAACACAAAAGGTGTGTCCTTAACTAGCATGGAACACAAGGGTCTAGTAATCTTTGAAAATCTCTTAATGAACCTCTTGTATAACCCAGCATGACCCAAAAAACTCCTAATTCCTTTGACATTCTCAAGTGGGTGAATATTTTGAATAACCTCAACTTTGGTGTTATCGACCAACATCCCCATATTTGATACATTATGACCCAAAACTATGCCCCAAGTGGACAGGAATTTGCACTTTTCCCAATTAAGGACCAGTTTGGTCACTTGGGATATTTCTAGTATAAGTTTCAGATTTTCAAGGAAATTCTCAAAATAACTTCCCATAGTAGAAAAATAATCCATGAAAACCTCAATTATCCTTTCAATCATGTCTGAGAATGTTTCCATCATTCATCTTTGAAAATTGGCCTGAGTATCACACAAGCCAAAGGGCATCTGCTGGTAGGTGAATGTCCCAAACAAACAATTGAAGGTGGTATTTTCTTGATCCTTAGGTGAAATGGAAATATAGTTGTAACTAGAATAACCATCAAGAAAGCAGAAAAATTCATTGCCTGCCAACCTCTCCAACATTTGGTCCAAAAATGGCATAGGAAAGTGGTCCTTTCTTATGGAAGTATTAAACTTTCTATATTCTATATATACTCTCTATTTATTAACTTACCTTGTTTGGATTTTTTCATTATTTTCATTAGTGACCACTTTCACTCCAATTTTCTTGGGTACTACCTGGACAGGACTTACACAGGGGCTGTTAGAAATGGGAAAAATTATTCTAGCATCAAGAAGCCTAATCACCTATTCTCTAACAACTTCATTCATGTTTGGATTTATTCTTATTCAGGATTCCACTCTAGTCTTACACTCAGGGTCTATGGTAATTTTATGCTTGCAGAAGGCTAGAATTATCCACTTAATGTAAGCAATCTACCATCCAATGACAGACTTGTACTTATTCAAAACACCAATCATATTTTTCTCTTGGATAGCTTCTAGCTTGGATGAAATGGTCACCCGAAGGGTGTAATTATCTCCTAAGAAGGAATATTTGAGATGGGCAGGGAGGGACTTGAGTTTAAGTATGGGTGGGGACTCACTTGAGGGAAGACACTTGGTCTTGTGTGGCCTAAGGTCTTCATGTTGCTTCCTAAAGAAGGAAGTAAAGAAGGCCTCCTCTTCATCACTAGAACTTCCAGAAAAATTCTCCTCAAACTTATACTCCTATATCCGGGTAAGGATGTGTTCCAAAACAAAATCATCTAGGTTCTATAAAATCTATCCCTCTAACTCATCAACATGTTTTCTCTATTTTCTTGAACTGATCCCCATGAAAATGGCAGGAGGAATCGTAGGTTCAAAATTGATATCCTTTATCATCCTAAGAAACTCCTCTTCCACCTCATCAACTATACTCTTAGAAACTAACAAATTATCTTTGGTAAATATTGGGTGGGTGGGTTCTTTGATTTCCTTGAAAACTTTTAATTCCTCTTTTTGTTCACCCAAGTTGAAAATCAACTTCCTCTTAGACACGTCTATCACAGTTCCCCCTGTGGCCAGGAAAGGCCTACCAAGAATTATAGGAACCTCTTAGTCACACTTCATATTAAGGATAAGAAAGTAAGTGGGAAAAAAGAGTTTTCCTAATCCCACTAACATATCATCAACCCTACACATTGGATGAGTAATGGACCTATCATCAAGTTGTAACACAACAGTGGTGGGTTGGGGAACTCCTAATATCAGGTGCTAAAAAAGTGATAGGGGGATCATATTAATGCTAGCACCCAAAAAACATAGATAGTTGAACTTACCACCTCTATCCCCAAAATTGAAAGGGATGACAAAGCTTCCTGGGTCCTGAAGCTTAGGAGGTATCATATTCTGTAACACAACATTACATTCCTCAGTCAAGCTATAAGTGGAAAATTCTTCCAATGTCTTTTTGTTTGAACGTATTTTATTGAGTTATTTTATATATGATGGGATTTGAATCAAGGATTCCAATAATGGGATATCAATGTTAATATTTTTAACCACTTTTAAAAAATTTAACAGTTCATAATTATGAGTTGGTTTCTTTATTCTCTCAGGAAATGGAATGACAGGGGCATAATTTCTCATAATTATGGGCATCTCTACAGATTCTTCTTCAATATTGCTATTTCCTTTATTTACTTTGTTTTTAATCCATTTTATTTGGGATTTTTAGCTAGAATAGTAGGAACTAGGGGATTTCCAGTGATTTTGTCTAGTTTTCCAGATTTAGATTTTTCCAAACTTGAGTATTCAGCTTCATCCAGTTTCTCATTTTCAGTAGTTTGGATTTTTTTCCCTAGGATCTTGGTGGGTTTGGAGACCACTTCTAGAAGTCCTAGCCATGGAATTTTCCCTGGTATTTTATTTAGTGGTGCTGGGCATCCTACCTTTGTCTCTATTGCCCACATCTCTATCCAACTACCCCATTTGAATTTCTAGGTTCTTCATTCTTGCATCCATTTGAACTTTATCATAATAATTTTTAGTATTTTTTCATCAAACCTCCCTATCAACTGATGGAACATGTCTCTCACGTCATCTTTTGAGTTAGATGACTCAGCCTTGGGTTGAGTTTGGGGTTGGAAGTGCTGTCTAAGAGGCTGTTGGAATCCAGGAGGGGAAACAAGTTGAAGGACTCCCTGCTCCCTCCAAGAAAAGTTTGGGTGGTTCTTATACCCCTAATTTTAGGTGTTGGAAAATTAATCTTCCCTAGGCTACATTTTTTTACCATAGCCAGCAAAGATGGCACTCTCATGAGGCTAGATAGGCATACCGAAGTTTGGACAACAGGTTTGAGAATGGATATACATGCCACAGTGGTGGTACTTCTCCCTAAGGATAGTGTGGGTGTTCTCATTAAAAACCCTAGAATAATGGGCTTCATCTTGAGGAGAAATATTGGGTTCCTTTATCAGGATGGTTCTTCTCCAAGATCATTTTTTCTGGGAGTTTTGAGCTAAGGTATTGAAAATCTATTTGAGATCCTCAGTAGTCTTATCACTAAAGTCTCCTCCGGTAGACTGATCCACCAAGTTTTGATGGTAATGGGTGAGACTATTGTAGAATGTATCCATGAGTAATTTTGGGGCCCATTGGGGGTTAGTACACTACCTAAGTAGTCCCCTAAAACTCTCCCAATATTTGTGGAATAGTTCTCCCTCATCTTGAAGGAATCCATAGATCTCATGTCTAATCCATGATGTCAACCTTCTATGATAGAATTTTATTGTGAAAGCATTATGAACTTGATACTAGGTGAAAAATATCTCCTCCTATAACTGTTGGAACAAGGACCTAGCATAGACCTTCAGGAAGAATGGGAAAACCCTAAGTTTAAGCTCTTCCTCAGTAAGACCCCTAAGTGGAAACTACTAAACACAACAATAGAAGTACATAATAAAGTTCATAGAGTCTTCACTATGAATTCCATTGAATTTTGGTAGCTGAATAAGCATGGATTGCTTGATTTCGTAATTTCTTGATCTATGTGAAAGCCTAGTTCATAAGGGGTTTCTAGACACATAAGGTAGAAGGAATTATCCTAGGTGGTGCCTCTCAACTATCTCATTTCTAGGTTGGTTTGGAATTTTATGTTGGTTCATGTTTTTATTTTCATCTCCCCTATATTCTTCCATATTTATTTTCTATATGTTCTTTTTCAAGTATTTCATGTGTCTCTCAATTTCAGGATTGACAGGTTCCAAGGTCTCAAACTTTGACCTTGTGATCATGAAGTAATAATTTCACAATTTTTTTAGTAATTTTCTGTTTACAGAATTTTTTTTGTTTTTCTAGATCGTATGTGGCCTCCCAAACAATTGTGCCAAAATTTAACTTCTCTCACGTCATTGGGAATGGGATACAAATTAAAATTTATAAAACTAATTGCTACTTAGAATAGTGGTAATACAGGGTCCAACCACTGGGAGGTCTGATTTTTGTGCTTACAGATCAACTAAAAACAAAAAAACAAAAACACACACAAAAAAACAAACTGCAGATGGTGGTGATTAAGTAAAGTGTATAAATTATGTCTCTGAGTAAGTGAAAGTGAAAATTTGAGTGCAGGGAAGCAGTACAAACAATGGGTAGACTTGTGGTGAAAACAAATAATATATGAGCAGTGGGAAGTCCACCATCCATTTTCGAAACTGCTTACCCTTGTTCACGCACTGAGGTTTAAGTATGTGGATCTTACTTAAGGTAACTAGTCAGATGTGTCATCTAGTCATCTTGTTATGGTGTAACCCTTACAGTCCTTCAACTATAAAAAACATTCCATCGCCTAATGATAAAAGTCATAAATCACTGGGCTCAAATTGTCAGTTGAACTCAGTGTGTCTCTCTCAATTGAGTATGATTCATTATTCAATTAAGTTCTTAGGTTAAAAACATTTTTCATTTAGATTTTAACAAGATAGGTTTTCACTCAATTTTGTTATTTTGAAAATAAAAATATCTAGAAAAAAGTGAGAGAGAGAGACTATCCAGTAAAGGATGTTGTTCATGAACTAGACTAAGCAGATCTAACCAACTCATCGTATCCTCTACCCCCAAAGGATATTAGAATATAATTAAAATAAATGAAGTTCATGATGAAAAAAAGTTCCGAAAAAAACATAGCAAAAGGAATAAATCTATCTCCCTGTTTGTTCTACAATTATGTCTAAATCTCTACAATACTACTTGATGGTAAATGAGATGCTCTGATAGGTGTGATAAAATCTCCTTCCCTGGGAATTTGAAATGGAAATTGTAATATGCTACTCTGATACACTAGAATATTCTCCCTGGAAGTGGTGAAGCCTTGAGTCGATGAATGTCCAATGGATGATGAAGTGATATGGATCAATGGAAGTTGTTAGGGATTGATTGAATGATGGATGTAAGTAATCTCCACCCTCTGGTATGTAATTCCCTATCAATCTGAGGAAGTGAGTGTTAGAGAATGGATTCCCCCTGGGAAATTGTCTTCTCATCACCACAACTCCCTGAATTGAAGTCTCTAAAATCTCCCTGGAAGTCTTCCTCGGCCTCCATGTGGTACTTTCACCATGCTGCCACCTCCTAAACCATTACTGAAGTAGACCCTCATAACAGACTAAAAAAATGGACACTATAAACCCCCTTTCAAAACAGAAAACAACAAAATTCAAACAAAGAAATAAAAATATGTGTTATTATAATATAAATAATTAGAATAAAAAATAGAGAGAAGAAATTAAATAATTGATTTATAATAAGTATAAATAAATAAATAAAATATTATTATAAGTACTATATTTTTAAATTAAATATATATATATATAATATTTACAATTAAAAGTGAAATAGTTATTAATAATAAATTATTTCAAAAAATTGAAAGAATTAAAAATTATTACTAACTATTAAAAAAATTTAAATTAAATATATATATTATTAAATATCACTTAATATTATTACTGTACATTATTATTATTATTAAATATATGCATAAAAATATATCTATATAACTATTATATATATGCATATTATTTATGTAAATGAAACAAATCTATATAAAAATCATTATTTTTAAAAAGTAAATAAAATTAAATCAATCTATTATGTAAATAATTATATTAGGAAAAAAATTATTATTATATATTCAAATATAAATATATGTTTTATATTATATATAATAGATTTTATATTATATAAAAATAAAATAAAAAAGGAAAATAGGATTGTGGGGGGTCCTAGTTCGATAGAGGAAAGGGGAAGGGGGGGTTTCAGTGACAGTGAAGGGAGGGAGTAGGGTGGGCACAGGGAACAGAGGAGTGGTGTGGCTGGGCAGGGTCATAGTGAGGGTGGTGGTTCAAGAGCAGCGGCAGTAGAGGTTGAGGGGGTAGCACCGGATGAACAGAGTTTCAGCAAGGGGTTTGCGGTGTTGCAATTACAGATCGAGCGGCTTGGGTTGAGCGTGCAGCCAGGAAGTAGCGGCGTAACATCAATAGGTGAGGCTCAGGGATTTTAGAACCAGATCTAGTTTGGTTATTAGGGTATTATGAATCGTTTCTGATTTATGAATTTATCTACTGCTGGAATTGTGTTTTTGTTCTTGTAGTTCATGTTGATTTATTCTTGCTTAATCTTGTATTTCTTGTTCGGGGTCACTGTGCTATGAATTTGGTGTGCTGGTGAAGGGATGAATCATGTCGGTAGAACAAGAGATACCGATGGGAGGCAAACATGTGATGTCGGTAATTTTTAGCTGAGGGTGAGGCATTGGTGAGATAGTATGGGGGGTTTTCGGTGTTTGAAAATAGTGACAGTGGTGCTGGGAGTGTGATGGAGGCAGGGAGATGGAGGGGCGACGGTGTTTGGGAAAGGGGTTGTCAGTGAGACCTAGAGAAGATGGAATAGAGAGGGTAGAATCAGTTTCACAGACAGAGATAATGGAGAGAGCAGTGTTGTGCATCGATGTCGGTGTCAATGGTAGGTAGAGGTGAGGAGTTGGCATGATGGATAGAGGTAATGAGTGTATCGGTCTCACCAACACTAGGTGGAGGAGCGTCGGTAGGATAATTTCTCACTGACGCAGATGGGGTGTGCGTCGGTGTCACCTGTACAAAAAACAAATAAATGAAATATAACATTAAATAAAACAAGAAGTAAAACTAAAAGTGAACCAAATAAATTAACAAAATAAATTAAAATTCTAACTCAAATAATATTAAAATTAAAATTATCTAATGTCTTGAATTATTTAATTATTCAATGAATAAAAAACTATAGTGACAATTTATTTATTTAAAGATGAACTAAATTAAATAATTAAACTAAAGCATCAAAGTTTATTAAATTTAAAATAAATTACAAAAAAAGATTAATTTATTAAATGAAATTTTTATTTTGGAAAAAAAATGTAAATAATGAAATAATGAATTAAATAAAAAAATATTAAAAAAATGCAATTTAAACAAAAGAATAAATGAATTGTGTTATTGAAACACAACAAAAATAGACACTAAAAATGCACTTTTACACAAAAACACAATTTTTTACAATTTAATCTAAAAAATACAACCATTTATAATTACTATACAAAATGTATTATTTTAATAATAAAAAGAGAACAAAAAGAGAAAAAGGATGTGGAAAAAAGTAATAAAATATAGTCACATCATTATACATTCTACAACAGGATGTCTTGATGGGCTTTCCAAGAGACCTGTTATTCAAAACTAATAAGTAAATAGGTACATATATATGAAATTTTATAATTTAACATAATTATTATACCAAAAAGGCTTCTTCATGTAGGCTAGAAACAAATTTGTTCCCCATATCTACATCTATAAACTGATACTTGTGGCATGGGTTTTCATTTTGTATTCTTTAAAAACATAACTTTTTGTCAACTTCGTTTTGAAGTATCTTCATCTAACCACTACCAAAGTAAGACATATTTTCTTAATTTATTTTGTTTCTTCAAAAATAAATGTAATATATAATTGAATAAAATAAAAATTAGTCATTTAAAATATATAAAATTAAAAAATAACAAAAAATAAATAAAGCAATTGAAATATTATACCATTATGGCCTCCCAAAGATGATCTTTCACCATCTTGTTGATGACCTTCCAATAAAGATATAATATGTTATCCTACAATAGCTCTTCATGGAGATATAGCAGATAAATTGTGTTGAATTTGGTCTAGTTATATTATTTTTATCATCAAAAGTAATATTCAATCACTCATCTTCATAAGCAAGTGAAAGTTTTGGCAAACGTATAATGCCGCTTTTACCAACTCGAGAACTTAATTTTTTAAATGTAAAAGCAGAGGACTCCACCACTGAGGTCTCATCAATAGTTCTGTAATTATTTTTTGTAAATTAAATTTTTTTTCCTTAAATAATTATATTAATGGAAAATTAATAATATCAAAAAAGATAAATACCTCAGTACATGCTTCTCTATCTCTATATCAGTATCCGTTATTGAATCAGACAATTGTAATGAAATTTTTGTGGACCTGCATATTATTATCCAACTGAATAATTAGAAAATACGAAAAATTGAAATATATAAGTAAAAAAAGGACAAACATGTGTCAATTAAAGAAAAATAATAATGATGTTGTGATTCTTAAAACAATAGATAGGGTAAACTATTAAATATATAAATTAATTCTAAAATTTCATAAACATTTATAAATTTAAATATTGAATATTTGTTAAATAATAAAGTTTTTACATGTGTAAATTTAAAAAAATAAAAATAATGTAAATAATTATCAGATTAATTAGGAGAGTAATTTAGTGTTTTCTCATATCCCTTCAGTATGATCATTTCATACTTCATGCATTGTGTCTACATTATAATCATTGTTATCCGAAAATCGTGTAATAGATGAAGAAGCATTGTATAAATAAATAACATCATCATCATCAGCAGTAACAGCCAAATGGATTCTTTTTCCTTGAAAAATGATGGATCATTGATCATTCAATGGATCAATAATATAAAATATTTGTTTTTCATGTGTGGCCATGATAAATTTTTTCCTCATTACAACTATTTTTTTTCAAATCAACCAATTTAACCCCGTATTCATCATGTTTCACACCCCTATTACTTGCAACCCAATTACACATAAACATGATGAAAATAAATTTAATATAATCTATTTTTAAAATGTCTTAAAGAACTAAATAAATATGGAATTGATTTAGAAATTGTGTTTTTATCTTTATCACTCAAAAATGTAGTGCTTCAGTGAAGACCATTACACCACTATTCTTAATGGTACTCTTATCATCCAGATTTTTTATGTAAAATGTGTAGCCGTTAATATCAAAACCAGACCATGTGATCACATTAAGAGATGGTCCCCTTGCCAACCACTTCAATGTTTCTGATGAAAATATATCTATGTTGACTTTATCTTTAAACCGTGAAACAAATGTATTTTTATGCTCAATCATAATCCAATTTTCATTTATTTTCTGATATTGTAGCTTTAATTTAGAAATATGTGATGATATATATGATTGAACCTCATCTATGTTGTTAAAAATGTATAAATTTTACTACATCACTTCATAAAGTGAAATGAACTTGAAATTTAAGCCTCAAATCCCTCTACCATCACTATCAACTATCATATGTTGAGATATAGGGAGACCAATATGCTCCAATTCATATAAATAATCAGTACAGAACTCAATAACCTCTTCCGATACATATTTTTTAATAGTAGAGGACTCTGATCGATAAGGATTTTTAACATATCCCTTCAAAATTTTCATTTACCTTTCAAAAGGATACATCCATCATAAATAAACAGGAAAACATATTCTTATCTCACGCACCAAATGAATCATCAGATGAAACATTGTATCAAAAAAACATATGTGGGAAATACATTTCTACTTGAAAAATAATAATAGATTCTTTATTCTCAAACACATCTAAAAGATTTGGATCAACAAATTTTCTATATATGGATTTGAAAAATTACATAACCTGATGACAGTCGTTCTGAAAATTGTCAGCAATATAACACATAGTGCAACTAGTAGAATTTTTTTCATCAATACATGATAATAATAATATTTCATACCTATTAATTTACAATTTTTCAATGAAAACAAATTAGTCACATTTTAAGAATAACCATTGGGTACTTTAATACCATGATGACACTGAAAAAAAATCATATTTTCAATATTTCTTAATTTGTGACAAGCCGGAGGTAAAAAAAAATTTCCTTTCATAGTGGGATCTAACTCCAAATGTATTCCCATTGATATAAAGTCCAATATGTCATGAAATACATCTTTTTTTCTTTCCTTTTATGTCTAAAAAATTTGAAATAAATCTGTCACATATGTTTTTCTCAACATGCATAACATCGATGTTATATTTTATCTCTAAAAATATCCAATATGGTAGTTTGAAAAAAAATAGATTGTTTCTTCTAGATATTTTTTTGAAGACCAGAACTTCTTTTCTTTCCAAATTTCAAATCAATATTTTTACCCTATCGTAATATTCTTTAACTGAAGATTGTAGAGGGGGAAGGTTGTATTCTTGTAAATCAGTAAATGCTTTTTTCAATCTACAATAAGGATGATCAATTCACAAAAATATTGGATATCCCATGTACACTGTATTTATTCTATTCTGCAATTGATAATATGAAGTATGTTCTTCACAAATTGGACATGTTTTATATCCCTTAACACTATATCCAGATAAGTTTCCATAGGCAGGAAAGTTGTTTATAGTGAACATTATCATAGCACACAAAAGAAAATACTCTTTATTGTATGCATCAAAAACTTTAACACCTATCTCCCATATCAGTTTTAAATCATCAATCAATGGTGAAATATACACATGAATATCATTTACTAGTTTTTTTTGTCCAGAAATCATCAATCTCATCATAACATATTTTTTCTTCATACATAGATGTGGGGAAAAGTTGAAAACTACCCAAAAAAATAGGTTATGAACTATGTTGGCTACTGAGGCTTTGATGTGGATTCATTCCATCAATACACAATCCTATTCTGATATTTTTAACTTCACTGCCAAAATCAAAAAATTATTTATCAAATCTCTTCCAATGTGGTGAATTAGCAGGGTGATGTAAGTTTCCATCAGATATGTGCTCATCTGAATGTTATATTAACTTTTTTTCTTCAATAGATTTTGAAAATAGAAGCTTAAAATGAGGAATTATTGGAAGGTACCAAATTGCTTTAGAATGAGCATTGATTCTAGTACCTAAGAATGAATCATAGTTAAATTATCAGAATTATATGAAAAAATTATTGGATGATATCATTAGAAAGTAAAAAAATTATTTTTCATGAGGTTAGATGATAGTACCTAAGAATGAAATTGATTTGACTTTTTCATCAATCTTATAGCGTGATATCCCACATGTAGGATAGCTTTATAAATATTCATATTATTTACTATATAATACACAATCATTGGGGATTTCATGTATCTTTTAATAACCTAATCCCATTGGGTATAATATTTTCTTCGCCTCATAATAGGAATCTGGAAGCCCGTTGCCTTATGGAAGTAGCTCTTTTAAAATCTAAAGTAAGTTAGAGAAACTTTTATCACTCTACCCATTTCGTTATTTCAAGTTAACTAATCTCAAAACTACTGATAACACTATATATTTATTGCAACCTAGGAATAATGGTTTCTTAGAATCTCCATACAATCATTCAACAGTTGCTGTTTTTTTGGTTTCAACACCTAAATCATGAATTAATTCATCAATACGATCCTATTCTGCATTATGAATATTATCATCAACAATGGATGTTGAATTTTTAGTTCTTTCACCATGATAGATCCAACATGTATAATTAAGTATAAAACCATAGCAAATGAGATGATCCTTGATTTCTCTAGAGTTTAACTTTCTCATATTCAAACACTTCACACATGGACAGAAAATCAAATTAATTTTTAGAAGATTTCATTTAGAAAATTATAAGAATTCATAAAATTCTTTTCCATATTCACTAGTGGTTCTTCATACATTTATCCAATTACAATCCCTTCAATACTTGATATCATAATATAATTTTTGAATATATTAAAACATATAAACATTTAAATATATATATATAAACAGATAAATTGTAAACAAAAAAAATACTTAATAAAAACTATTGATAATAAAATAGGAAACATCATATCTGAAACACATTTAAAAATAGTAAAATTTTTATTTTCATATTATATACATGTGTTTTATTGATATTATAATTTAATTATTTTCAATCATCTACCATTTATTAGTACATTTTACACAGTTGTTACATTAGTTCAGTGTTGTGTGTGTCAAAAGTATTGAAGATTGCATTAATTTAACGGGTTAAAAGTATGGAGTCATTACATGTGATTCCCATTTTATTAATGAACAATGACAACATATATCATTTTTCATTAAATAATATCATCAATTCCATTTGATAATTTCAACAAATAATTTTTTTTCAAAATAAATTAAATTACAGCAACATTTATGAATCATAATAAACTATAAACTAATAATTGAAACAACTCAAAAATGTAATTAAATGACCAATAATTTATCTTAAATTTTTTTTAAAAAAACTTACCAAATTTGGATTTCAACAAGGAAAATGGGTCCTTAATCACAACTTCACTCCCTTGAATGTGTTGGAAGAATAAACATTGCAAGATCTATAAAAAAAGATTGTAAAAACAAACAATAAAGATGAACAAAAAATAAAATCAAACCACGGTTGAATGTTGGATGGAAATAGGTTTTCGAGGAAAAAATAATTTGGTGGGTGATGAAACAATGGTATTGTATGAATAATGGAGACAACAGGTTGTGAAAATCGAAGAAAATCAACAATAATGGTCATTGGGGATCACCGGAATGCCTTCGAAGTTGTTGTGAGTCGGAAGGGAGCCATCGTGAGTCGAGAGAGAGGTTTCATAGATCCAAAAAAAATGAGGTTTTCTAATCCTGAATAATTTTAAAAGGTTTTTATCATCAATTATTATAAAAACCGATGCCAAAGAGTCTGCAAAAAAATTTCATAGGTTTTCACAAAAACCGATGCTTTTTTTATTTATGGAGTTGGTTTTAAAAAAAACTAACGCCATAAAGAAATTCATCATCGGTTTTTAGTGTTGGTTTTTAGCATCGGTATTTTGTAAAATCGATCCAAAAACCTCCTGCACATACTTTTTTGCATCGGTTTATAAAAAATCGATGTCATTTCTGTGATGTTAAATCCATTATTTCCACTAGATAGATGAAAATATAAATAGTGGAAACAATATGAAATAACCAATAACACGTATAATCAAATATTTCCTAGAATTGGGTACAACCACAACCAATAATAAATATGGTATGTCATGATAAAAGTGCCCAAATGTGCTGGAAAATAAACCCAAAATAAAGAAAACTATTGAATCCCCAAATGGTCCTGACTCCAAGTCCAGAAACTCATTCACATGTGTCCTATGCCCAACTCAAATTACTAACATAGTACATATTCCCTTGTCCTGATCTGAAACCATGAAATCTACTCAGGTACCCAATAGTGGCCTGAGCAAGGTGTGAGTAAAACTCAGTAGGACACCACCAACAGTGTCTACAAAATATCCAGTCTAAATAGATAGTTAATTCATCACTAAATAAATGAAAAGTAAACAAAAATAAAATTAGGGTTCTATTGGTTAACCATATTTACCTTAAACATTTCTAACATTTGTCCAATTTCATCATTTACATCATTTTCTTTACTTTTTCCATTATCATCATGTGTTCCATGGGTTAAGCATTTACATCAACTACATAAGGGTTTATGGAAATAAATCACTATGAATAAGGTAATAATTCAAGTACCTATATCACTAGGGATAAACTCATCATAACAAATAAATCACACTCTCCTTGAATACTTGGTCTAGGTGGTCTCATCGAATGCAACCATTAGGGTAATAGAACTTTGTCCCCTCCCCTAACCCATGCATTATGGGTGGAGTTTAGAGCCTCAGTCTAACTCGACATGTGGGAATAGAACCTCATGTCAATACCCCACTCTACCAAACCATGTGCACATGATTATTTATCCAATCACCACTCACATAACATAACACAACCATACTCAAACAAGCAACATAAAAATCACCATACATAACAATCAACATGGGAATTAATATTGTGCCATAACCCATTAACACATTTTCCACTTATGTTACATATCCCAATTCCCATTATCATGCCTCATCCTACTAAGCATGTTAAAATATTCCCTTTCAACCAATATAACATAATAAATAATTCCCTTATTAATTCTCATTTAACATATTCCTCAATTTCCCAACCCATTACCTATTTAACAAGTTCATCATTTCATATGCACTAACTGTCTTAGGAATTTTTAACATATTTCACAAGCCATTTAATACAATCTCAATTAACCCATTAAATCCCATTTTCATGTCATTCCAACAACCCCTTATTCCATTTAAAACCCTAGATATAGCTAACATTATTCAATTTTCAACTCAACCAACCATATTAACATATTATTCAAGGGATCTACACCATCACATGTCAATTACACACTTATTGTTACCAATTTCTAGGTTTCTTAATGTTGACACACCCCATGGGTGGCCCTAAATCGATCAAGTCATCTTCAATTCATCCCACAAGGATCGAGAGGGGTTCAATTCATCATTTAGACACTCATTTTACCAAATATTAAGAATGACACTAAAATCGAAAGAAAGGGGAAACAAGAACACAATCTCATATACACAAATCCACTTAAAATCATGGGATATAACTTGTAGATTCCCTACCTAGAATCCATTGATGAATTCACTATTAATCATAGACTTAGATCCCGATCCACCCCCCCCCCTAAAGTTTCAACCTAGGTTCCATCAGAAAAAAGAGGGTTTTATAACATCAGAAGAAGATGCGATAATCTAAAAACCCTAATCTCGAAAAGAGAAGAAAGGGATGAGTTAGACTTACCCAGAGCTTCTATACACAGACAATGGAACACCAAATGACCTATATTCAAATAAGAATGGCCCTTAGGAAGATTGGGTCATCTAATTTTATCACTAGGGTTGAAATGGGGGAGAAACTCGAGTAGGAACTTAATAATACCAAAGTGAAAATTTTGTAAATTTTTCATATTTAATGGGGAGCATAGTTTACATGCACAGTTTGTCAAACCGTGTGCAAATCATGTGCAATCCACTTCATAAGGGGAGTTGGGTCGCACAGTTTCTTGGGGATCCCCTCATGGTTTGGAAATATGCACCAACCATGCGGAATGCTTCCACCCAAATTTTCATGGCTTGGCCTCCCACATTACGTTGTTTAATTAATTATACTCCAACTGTGAACCTTGCATAGGTTGGACCGATTATCCTTTATTTCATGTTGCAAACCCCCAAAACACCCTTGAATCCCCCACAAACTCCTGGGAAACACTTCATTAACCAAAAACAATAGTTTTAAATAAAAATTTAAACAAGTACATACCTCCAAGAAGTATAGGATATTAAAACCTCCTTACATTATAATGGATCATCCTCAAGCTACATTCCTAAGCATCACTAAAATTTCAAGGAAAATAGATCGTTCCACTAGGCCTGCATATCTGTCTCCCTCTCCCATGTATCTTCCTGAGCATTACCATGCCACCACGATAGTCAACCCAAGGTTACAACCTTACATCATGAAACTTTATCATTATGATCCAAAAAAATTGAATGCTCTTCAAAAGATGCATCAACCTCTAACCACACATAAACCACTAGAACTCCATGGGGAATCCTAGGCAACACTGTTGAAATCGCAACATAATGAAGCTTCGCACATAGTATCATAACATCATGGAAGATCGAATCAGCACCCCATCAGTCTAATCACATTCCAAGCTCATGGACCAAATCACTAGGTTCTATTTTAACTTGTTTCAAAACTCTAGCAGTGAAAAAAAATGAACACCACCTAAAGAAAACACCCGGTATTTCCAAACACATTTTCCGACTTACATCAATCCACAACATGAGGTCCGATGGTCCCATTCCATAATAGAGCATCGAAAACATAATGAAAACACTTGAGGAACACAACCTATAAAACCCAAGGCAATGCTCATTATCATGGACAAATCACCTTAATGGTAACCACTCAAGTTCATCCAACCCAAAATGTCAAATTCGACATTAACCAACCACTTACCTGCTTTGGTTCTCTCCCACCATACACATTAGATCACCTCCACCATGTTTTAGTTATGGTAACCTCCACTATCAAATAATGACCACCAAACCCTCGACTCAACCTTCCCAACATACCTGACATGTCCACAACTTACTATGTCAAACATTCATAAGGACTTCACTCTGTGTCGACATCCAGCCTCACCATTGATACTATCCAGATGGTTGTACTTACACCATACATATATGAACCAAGAAAAAATTGACATTTTCCAGTATGATTTCCTTCCTGAAATACACCTTCTATTACAACATCAAACTATTTTTGGATCACAACTTACCATATTCATTCCTTTTACCACAATGTGTCAGATCGCCCCGACTGGCTTGTCCCTGAACATCCATCTTCCACTATTGGCATGATACCCCTTTTTACCTTTCCAAGGTTCTTACATACTTGAATCCTATCACTATCATCCAGCATTCCTACTAGTTTCATTCACTAACTTTCGGTAAAACTCCATTGTTAAGGTAACCACTACTCTCCAAACCACCATCATGCTCCACTACACCCCTCTACACTTCCAACGCAGGAACTCCTTCCATTCATACATTCACTAAATATGGATAAGTTATTACTCAAATCTATTCCAAAAATCTTAAATATAATTATTTCTTTGATACACCCACCAAAGGTAGTCTAGGACTCACCACATTCATCCCTTTCTCCTAACTGACTCGAGTATTTTCCTGACTGACTCATCCTTGAAATGATTAGCTTTCCTATTGGCATGGCACTAAATTACATGTAAAAGGTGCATTCACACTTTAACACATTCCAATTTCATCCATAGAACCAACCTAATTCCATAATTGAATTGATGGAGTCCCAGAACCCAACCTATCTTGCCATTAACTATTGTCATATCCTACCACGCCCTTTTATGGCTCTAACACATGCACTTTGGATTCCTCTTAGAACTGCCCCAATCCCAAAGCCAACTCTTGGCTCGACCAACCACTACAACCAAGGCCCACCTGGTCCTCTTCTGAGGAACCCAATGTGCACCTTGAAAGTTTTCATTGTCACCTCAATGAAACCACATCAACTACATGATCTAATATACACATCTAGTATTAACTTATCACTCCCCGACTTAGGGGTATAGTTATCATTACATTCCTCAAGGAATTCCAACCTCTGCGGTCTACACATGGATCATAAGCTAAACCCAAAAACTAGTACATGGACATCTATCTTTTCACAGATCATCCAAAATGACATCATCTGATACCCATTATTGGCTTCCATGAACGGAACCCATGGCATTCGTTGAGTCCTGGTCCATCCCAATAACCTCACCTGCAAACTATCGATGGCGTACATCCCACCATATATATCCACATACACTGCTCTATGAGCACGTTCTCTATGATTTCCCACATCCACCCAAAACACACTCAAGTATCTTGGCATAAATCCAGATCTTTTCTCAGCATTCCCAGGACAATGTCAAGATATTGTGTATGATCATCACTAGCTAAATTACTTTAAGAATATGTCAAAGAACACCACCACAACTTATTCATCACTCGTGTCACCTCCCATGATGGGACACCATGACCTTCCAGGAGTTTTGGGCCTCCCTTCCATCACACATCTCATCACCAATTAACCAGTAATTCTTGGGTGTGATTGCAAACCAAGACCTATCACTGATCCATGATCCTTCACCAAGCAGTTATGAACCAATGTTTCCTTTGGCACCACTGACACTACACAACTTGAGATCTTCTGGCATGACCCTGGAAGTTAGAAACAAAAACACAATGGTCTATTATGCCAATCAACCAATGGTCACTTAAGTAGCCACTCTTCCCACCTTAGTCTCATAGAGAACAATAGGTGTTCATACTGAGACACCTATTATCCCATCCTGGTCGGAATCATTCTTTATTAGCATGTGCTTTCATATATACCTAAACAGGGCCCTCAAGGTCATGTACCTTCCTAAGACTACCCACAAATAATCCTTCGATCACATAATACCACATCACCAGGGCCCATCCCAATGCCCACTTACTCATATGACCATGACTCCTAGTCAATCATTCCCATAATCTTAAAGTCATTTCCAACATTTCACCCAACAACTTGACTATTCGCATGAACATGCTCAACCACATGAACACCCTCACCTCAGTGTCACTTTTATAATGAATCATTTGTCCATGATTCAATCACGCTTGTCTTTCCTGCCTAAAATATAGCAACTTGATCCTTTTACACATAACATTTCATGATTTTAAGAATAATTAATCATCATAGTACAATCCAAGGATCGTTAAGTCTAGTGTCTTGGAAGACTAGGTACTTATAACATAAAACATGGGGATAAAAAACTTCTTTATTTAATCTCCATAAAGAGCTTCTAACTTCCTTTGAGCTATTACATCTGCATAGGGTACCCTGGGGAGCACATGAACAAAGGGATGAGCTAAAAAGCCCAGTAAGGTAATGAACATAAGGATACATCTCAAGCACATGAGTTAGGAGGCATGACATAATGATATCAAAAGTATGAAACTTATAAAATCATTTAATATAAGCATGGGATCATACAAACATGGAATCATATAAATGTGGAAGATTCATAAAAAATTTCTTTAGTACGGTTCAAGGCTAACTTCCAATCATGTTTCCCATTTCAGTACGGGTCAAGGCTAACTGCCATTCCCGTTTCCCATCGCATCTCATGTGACTTAACATTACCCAATGCATTGGAGTGCTATCTGGGAACACTCATCTCAATATATTCATGAATATTCTTTCCACATAAATAATCTTTCCACATAAATAATCATACATAATCAACCATACATAAACATAAGGGTACCCATGGAAAGAATTCGGTACCACAATCATGACATAAAACATATCCAATGGGCGTATCACGAAAGTGTCCATGAAAGGAAGGGATTAGAACATACATGTAAATTCATAGGGTAAAATAGTCATATAACATGGTAAGTGGTGTCAAATATAAGTGACAACATATAAAAAATGTATTTTAGAAACATTAGCATTAAAACATTTTTGTGCGGTTTTAAGGAAAATACTCTAGAGCTTTTCAAATAGAAAAGTGGAAATTATTTTATATAAAACCAGAATTAAACCAAGAATGTTTTCATAATAAAAATACTGATTTTATAAATATAATGGTATTTTAAAACATAGGATATATTTCACTTGAAATTTGGGTAAAAATTTGGGAATTCCCCTTAAAACAGGTTTGCTTATCGGAAAGTTCTAAGGAGGGAATCTTTCAAAAACATGTATATCCCCGAAAGAAAGTGATGCAAGTATCTTGATATTATAATATTTTACAAATATCCATAATTCATATTATTCACACAAATATATATGATAACACCATTTTTAAAGAAATATAAGGCAACCCTAAAGAACGAAGAAGGTGTGGGTAGAATTCGTTACGATTTTACCGGCATGGTGTCGGGTGTACCTAAGAGGACTTTATCAGAGAGATAAGGGGTTTAAAATCACTTATAAAACATTAGTGAAGTATGGGGAAGTTGTATAAACATACCCCATCACTTTACATTACACAAAAAAAACATAACATAGAGAACAATCTTGATTAAGAGTGAAAAGGGGAGGATCCCTTACCTTAAATCCAGTGGTATTCTCCACTTGTTATTAATGACCTGAATAAACAAATTAGGATTATTAATTAATAAGTAAAGAACCTATTATATATGTAATTTATTTATTATGACCATTTTTATTTCATTAAAAGCCTTTTGGATTAGTTATAAGGTTCAATTTCATGGTTCGGGTCTGTTTGTTTCCTTGGGTTTTAATGATCAGTTCACTTGTATTTAGGTTTGGATAAAATATAAGATGAAAGTGGTCATCCAGAATTGATTTTATATAGAATTAGTGAAAATTCATAAGGTTACATTGTTACAAAATTATTTTGGTTAATTGGAGTGAAAGAGAACCATGACATAAGACATTAATGATAAACGCTTGAATTAATTTTAGCGATTTTACCCATAATTAACTTGTTTTGTATTATTATTTGATATCATGAGTGCATAAGGATTCCAGAACCATAAATAGGATATATAAAATATATAATAATCTGGTTAAACCATAACATAAATGGTTTCATGACCAGAAACAAAGATGATAAAAGAAATTGATAAACTGTTGTCCTTGAATGTGCTAAATTAGCACATCTCTAACGGTGCTTTCATTTCTTTCAAATAAAAGAGTGGGGAAGGAGAGAATATAAAGAAATATACCATTAGTATGAAAAAATTCTAGTACATGTATGTTAATGGATTTATCATACTATTATGGTGAAGGGAGGTGATAAAATAAAATAAAAAATAAAACAACTTAAAAGAAAATAAGAAATTTGGGAAGAGGAATTTACCTCTTGAGACTCTCTCCTTTGAGAACCTCTTAAGGGGAGAGGTTTTGGTATTTTGAGGAGTATGAGAGATTTTGGACGTGGGGGAGGACCTTGGGGAGATATTTGGGCATAATTGAGAGAATTCTTGGAGCTTGAGAGGAGTGGAGAGAAGAGGGAGTGAAGGGGGGTTTTATAGTGGAGGAGAGGAGGGATTTCATGATATTATAATCATTAATTTATTATTTCTTCCCAAGACAAGGAATAGTAAGTATTCCATGACCAATAATAGTAAATGGGTCATGTGAATTCGAAACAATTGGGCTTACATCACCATAACATCCTCGATGACTCAATTAATCCATTATTTAGCATTTATTGTGAATTATCGGATTCTACTATTCATCAAAATTTCAAGTATTTTAGAAAAATCCCAAAAATTCACCCTAACCATTTTTCAACATGTAGAATCCAAAAATGAAGTCCATTTTTCAAAAATAATTTTCTAAATATGATTATTTTAACATTTAGTTAAAATCATAATTTATTATCAAAAACCAGATTTAAAACATGCATTAACTCATTCTAAAACATAAGTATATTATACTTCCAAATTGAATATTATTTTTATACAATCATAGGTGAGGTTACTATTCATTAGGGTATATCACTATTCATAAGGGTATGTTACTATTCATTAGGGTAGGTTACTATTCATCAAATATTATTTTTGTTTTATTAGACTCCAAAAAACATCTTGAACACAACTGTGTATGCCGGACTTTCAAAATTCCAAACACATAAGTGAAAAACTTATGTTTAAAGGTCACTTATCACTTAGTAGTTCATTATTATGTGATCTTATGGCATATTTATAAGAAGGGGGTTTCCATTAAAAACATTGGGTTGTTACATTCTCCCCCCCCCCCCTTAAGAAATTTTGCCATTGAAATTTCATTTTACATTCTAGGCCATAAACAGGTGTGGGTAACTTTGCCTCATCGCATCCTCCGGTTCCCATGTTTCTTCTTCAAACTTTTGGTTTCTCCATAACACTTTGACCAGGTGCATTGTCTTATTTCGTAGAACTTTGTCTCTATGATCTAATATCTTTACTGGTTATTCCTCATAAGAAATATCATTCTCCAATTGTACCACCTCTGGATTGAGTACATGTGATGGGTCTGTTATGTACTTTCTCAAGAGGGATACATGGAAGACATCATGTACTTTTGACATGGTAGGTGGAAGTGTCGGTCGATAGGCCACAGCTCCAACTCGATCAAAGATCTCTAAGGGGACGATGTACCTAGGACTTAACTTCTCTTTCTTCCTGAACCTCATGACCTTATTCCATGGAGATATGCATAGAAATACCATGTCTATAACTTTGAACTCAAGGTCTTGTCGACGGTTATCTTCATAACTCTTCTGTCGACTTTGGGCTTCCTTGATATGCTGCTGAATGGTTTTCACCTTCTCCACCATTTCTCCGACCATTTCAGGTCCTAGCAGCTTACTCTCACCGACTTCATCCCAACATGCCAGTGTTCTGCACCTTTTCCCATAAGGGGATTCATATGGTGCCATTCGGATGCTCGAATGGAAACTATTTATTGTAAGAGAATTTGACCAGAGGAAGATATTGGTCCCATCCTCCTTTAAAGTCCATAGAACATGCGCTAAACATTTTCTCCATTGTCTGAATAGTTCACTCATATTGTCCATCAGTTTAAGGATGATAGGACATGCTAAAGTTCGACTCAGTGTTTAGAGCATACTGGAGACTTTTCCAGAACTTCGAGGTAAATTTTGGATCCCGATTAAATACAATGGATAGTGGTACTCCATGAATCCTTACAACATTATTGATGTACATCTGTGCAAGTCGATCCAATGAGAAGTCCTCTCAAATTTTGATGAAGTGAGCTGTCTTTGTAAGACGGTCCACAATAACCCATAAAGCATTGTTCCTTCTAGATATCCTTGGAAGTCCAGTGACAAAGTCCATGATAATGTTCTCCCACTTCCATGTTGGTATGGATAGTGATTGCATCATCCCCTTAGACTTTTTCCTCTCAGCCTTCACTTGTTGACATACCATACATCTTGATGTATATTCTGTGATCTCGCTCTTCATATTGTCCTACCAATAGTGTTTTTGAAGATCACGATACATCTTTTTTCTCCCTGGGTGAAAAGAGAAGGTTGAGTTATGTGCATCATTTAGAAGCTCTTTCTTTATCCCTGTATCAAATGGTACACATAGTCGTGACCAAAATCTTACAACTCCTTTATCAATCTTGAACTCTGAGGATTTCTAATTTCTAACAGCTTCCACCCTCTTCTAAATCTCCACATCTTCTCTTTCATCATCCTTTATTTTCTCCACAAGGGATGGTTGAGCAATAATTTGATAAAGGATTGATGATGTTCCTCCATTAATGATTCCCATGTCCATCCTCAGCAAATCTAAGAAGATTGGATCCTTTTCAACTCTCACCATTGATAAGGATGCAGAATCCTTCCTACTTAAAGCATCTGCCACCTTATTTTCCTTACCAGGATGGTAGTGGATTGAGAAGTCATAATCCTTGATGAGCTCTACCATTTTCACTAGCTCATATTAAGCTATTTTTGTGTGAATATATATTTGAGACCCTTGTGATCAGTATATATCTCACACTTTTCCCCATAGAGATAATGCCGACAGATTTTCAACGCAAAGATCACGGCTGCTAACTCCAGATCATTTGTGGGATAGTTTTACTCGTGGATTTTCAACTATCGCGAGGTATAGGCTATCACTTTATCATTTTGCATTAGTAAATTGCCTAAGCGTTTCTTTGAAGCTATTTATTTTGGATCTATAAAGTCAATCCTTGCCCAGAATTTCATCAAATTCCACTAAAGGGAGACTTATATTATTTCAAAGATGAACAATTTCACAAACATTAACATGTGATGCATAATCATAGAAGTTTTCCCCAGATGATATAAAATCATTTCATGTAGCAACTCGATGTTACTAGAAAACATTTAAGACATGCTCATAGAGGATGAACTGAAATACAGTATGAAATACATAATAATTTCAAAGAGGTTACATGTACTCCAGTCATCATGATCTATCTCAACATTGGACTTGCATTGTACCCTTGTCCTTGGAGATTGTTGATGCTCACCATGCTTCTCATCCCTTCCAATGGATCATTTTCCTGGATAATGTCCAACTTCTCCACATTCACGACAATGAATAGTATAAGGTACATTAGATATAACCTTATCTCCATTCATCACATTATCCATTTTTTTATAGAAATTGGATATTTTATGCCTCACCTTCCCACAATTAAAACATCTCTTGGTTCCTTTGTGACATTCTCCTTGATGCCTCTTTCCACACTTTTTGCACAATGGAAATTTGGTCTTCTTTCCTTTATCACCTTTATGAGATGAACTTCCTTGAGATTTCATCTTCTTCCTCCTTGATGAATTTTGGCATTCAACTATGTACCAATTTTTGATTATGATTTTTAATATCTGATTTGGAAAGTTCAAAATATGATCAACTTGGGCTCCCATCATCTCAGGCATATCTTTAGGGTGGTTGTCACATTGCCTATCACATTGATTGTTGGCACACGTTCTTTTATTTCCTTCCATTAACTAAGAAATAAGAACATACAATTAGGGGGCTTGAATACTTATTTATTTGGCCTAAAAGGAAACTTTCAACACAAAAGGATAAACTTATAAGGAATAAGTACATCCTAACTTGTGATTCCTTAGGTTAAAACCTAGGTTATCCTCGATCTATTTCTTGACTTATATTTTTATGGGATTTTTTTCACTTAATAATGGTTTGTACTGAGCTCATAAATCTACCAAAGCATATCCCCCAGGAGTGCCGTAACCAAGAGTGAAACAACGCCCGTTATCGTGCACCAGTTCCCATTCGAGTCTAGCTCAAAGTGGTGTTTTCGGGTTTTACCCCTAAATACATTTGTGCCTGAGCTACCTCTACTTGCTCGTATCTATACAGGGATGTATTTTCTTGATAAACCACTTACTCTATACTCACCAAAATTTAGGACTGTTTTCTTATACTTAGTCTCATCCTTAAGGTTCTCACTAAGGTTCTCTATTCGTAATCTCCAAAAATAACTAGACCATCCTATGATACCAATTATAGAAACTCGATCCTTTTACACATAACATTTCATGATTTTAAGCATAATTAATCATCAGAGTACAAGCCAAGAATTTTTAAGTCTAGTGTCTTGGAATACTGGGTACATATAACATAAAACATGGGGCTAAAAAAATTCTTTATTTAATCTCCATAAAGATCTTCTAACTTCCTTTCAGCTCTTAAATCTGCATAGGGTACATTGTGGAACACATGAAAAAAGGGATGAGCTAAAAATCCCATTAAGGGAATGAACATAAGGATACATCTCAAGAACATGAGTTAGGAGGCATGACATAATGATATCAAAAGCATGAAACTTATAAAATCATTTAATATAAGCATGGGATCATACAAACATGGAATCATATAAATGTGGAAGAATCATAAAAAATTTCTTTAGTATGGGTCAAGTATAATTGCCAATCCCATTTCCCCTTTCAGTACAGGTCAAGCCTAACCGCCAATCCCATTTCCCATTTCATACGGGTCAAGGCTAACCGTCAATCCCGTTTCACATCACATCTCATGAGACTTAACCTTACCCAATGCATTGGAGTGATATATGGGAGCACCCATCTCAATATATTCATGAATATTCTTTCCACATAAATAATATTGCCACATAAATAATCATACATAATCAACCATACATAAACATAAGGGTACCCATGGAAAGAATTTGGTACCACAATCATGACATAAAACATATCCAATGGGCGTATCACGAAAGTGTCCATGAAAATAAGGGATTAGAACATACATGGACATTTATATGGTAAAATAGGCATATAACATGGTAAGTGGTGTCAAATATAAGTGACAACATATAAAAAATGTATTTTAGAAACATTATCATTAAAACATTTTTGTGCGGTTTTAAGGAAAACACTCTAGAGCTTTTCAAATAGAAAAGAGCACATTATTTTATATAAAACCAGAATTGAACCAAGAATGTTTTCATAATAAAAATACTGATTTTATAAATAAAATGTTATTTTAAAACATAGGATATAGTTCACTAGAAATTTGGGTAAAAATTTGGGAAGTCCCCTTAAAACTGGTTTGCTTATCGGAAAGTTCTAAGGAGGGAATCTTTCAAAAACATGTATATCCCCAACAGAAAGTGATGAAAGGATATTGATATTAGAATATTTTACAACTATAAATAATTCATAGGATTCACATAAATAGATATGATAACACCATTTTGAAAGAAAGATAAGGCAACCCGAAAGAACAAAGAAGGTTTGGGTAGAATTCGTTACGATTTTACCAGCATGGTGTCGGGTGTACGTAAGAGGACTTGATGAGAGAGAGAAGGGGTTTCTAATCACTTATAAAACATTATTTCAGTATGGGGAAGGTTTATAAACATACCCCATCACTTTACATTACACAAAAAAACATAGCATAGAGAACAATCTTGATTAAGAGTGAAAAGGGGTGGATCCCTTACCTTAAATCCAGTGGTGTTCTCCACTTGTTATTAATGAACTGAATAAACAAATTAGGATTATTAATTAATAATTCCAGAACCTCTTATATATTTAATTTATTTATTATGACCCTTTTTGGTTCATTAAAAGCCTTTTTGATTAGTTATAAGGTTCAATTTCATGGTTCGGGTCCGTTTGTTTCCTTGGGTTTTAATGATCAGTTCACTTGTATTTAGGTTCGGATAAAATATAAGATGAAAGTGATCATCCAGAATTTATGTTATATATAATTATTGAACATTAATAAGTTTACATGGTTAAAAAATTAGTTTGGTTAATTGGAGTGAAAGATAACCATGACATAAGACATTAATGATAAATGCTTGAATTAATTTTAGCGATTTTACCAATAATTAACTTGTTTTTTATTATTATTTGATATCATGAGTGCATAAGGATTCCAGAACCATAAATAGGATATATAAAATATATAATAATCTGGTTCAACTATAACATAAATGGTTTCATGATCAGAAATAAAGATGATAAATGAAATTGATAAATCGTTGTCCTTGAATGTGCTAAATTAGCACATCTCTAACGGTGCTTTCATTTCTTTCAAATAAAAGAGTGGGGAAGGAGAGAATATAGATAAATATACCATTAGTATGAAAAAATTTCAGTACATGTATGTTAATGGATTTATCATACTATTATAGTGAAGGGGGTGAGAAAAAAAAATAAAAAAGAAAAGAACTTAAAAGAAAAGAAGAAATTTGGGAAGAGGAATTTACCTCTTCAGACTATCTCCTTTGAGAACCTCTTAAGGGGAGAGGTTTTGGTATTTTGAAGAGGCTGAGAGCTTTTGGACGTTGGGGAGGACCTTGGGGAGATATTTGGTTAGAATTTAGAGAAGGCTCGGAGCTTGAGAGGAGTGGAGAGAAGAGGGAGTGAAGGGGGATTTTATAGTGGAGGAGAGGAGGGATTTCATGATATTATAATCATTAATTTATTATTTCTTCCCAAGACAAGGAATAATATGTATTACATGACCAAGAATAGTAAATGGGTCATGTTAATTCTAACCAAGTGGTCTTAAATCAGCATAACATCATTGATGACTCAATTAATCCATTATTTAGCATTTATTGGGAATTATCAGATTCTACTATTCATCAAAATTTCAAGTATTTTAGAAAAATACCAAAAATTCACCCTAACCATTTTTCGACGTGTAGAATCCAAAAATGAAGTCCATTTTTCAAAAATAATTTTCTAAATATGATTATTTTAATATTTAGTTAAAATCATAATTTATTATCAAAAACCATATTTAAAACATGCATTAACTCATTCTAAAACATAGGTATATTGTACTTCCAACTTGAATATTATTTTTATACTATCATAGGTGAGGTTACTATTCATTAGGGTATATCACTATTCATAAGGGTATGTTACTATTCATTAGGGTAGGTTACTATTCATCAAAAATTATTTTTGTTTTATTAGACTCCAAAAAACATCTTGAACACAACCGTGTATGCCGGATTTTCGAAATTCCAAACACATAAGTGACAAACTTATGTTTAAAGGTCACTTATCACTTAGTATTTCATTATTATGTGATCTTATGGCATATTTATAAGAATGGTATTTCCATTAAAAACATTGGGTTGTTACATAAAATCAGCAGCAGGCTCTCCATTAATCCCCATCCAGTTGAGAGGTCAAACATCATGATGATACAACCCATCGAAACCAACCCTTAAACCAAATAAAAGCACTCAAGTTACCTTCCAAAATAACCAGGGAACAACCTTACAAACTACCAGAACTCGATGGTTCTCAGTATGAATCAATCCCACCTTCGATGCATCTCCCATACTTCACATCCCAAGGCACCTGCAACACTAGGCTAACCTCTCACGAGGTAACCCTTGATTTTCCCAAGTCTTCTAACTCATCATAAGAACTAGAGTTGCATCTTCCCAAAATCATTGACCATCCCACTTAATCCTATAGAACAATATATACTTGTGAAAATCCAAAACATTCATTCATGCCTCGTGCACCCAAGAGCACTGACCCAACTGTCGACCACTCTCACAGGCCACTCTTAGGGATCGAACGATACCAACTTCCCACTAGTGTTAAGGGTAAAAAGTCATCATACCCTCTATCTAGGAAACACACATCAAACATCCACATTTCACCACTCACGGGTGGTTGTACTTCACCTATTCCAGAACACTGCATCCAATACACCCTAGAAAACACTCACTCTAGGTTTTAAACAAAACATACTCACCCACGTACATCAGCACCATGAGCCAAAACCCCCACTATAGGATCCAAAACACAAATCATAAGGTTTGAACCCACATGGGTCACCAAACCTATAAAAAATCATCACTAACAACACTAAAATTGAGACATTAATTCTTAAGTCCAATATACAGCCCATAAAAATACAACCACTAGGGTTATCATTTTCACATTACCAGGAAACACCTAAAAACCATAAAGGTAGCAGCCCTACTAGAAGCATAATAAGAAACACCCATTTATCCACAATTGGGACCCATAAAGGTCTCCTTTCATATAACCATGGTCTCATACTAGGGAACTCTCACTACCCAAACCAACCATACAAGGACCAAATAAATAACTTAAGGAATGCCCAATGTAGGTCTCCACCAAAATTTTCATCACTAAAAAATATTTTATAATTAACTCCACCATTTGAAAACAAAAAATCTTCAAACTTTAGGAAGTTCTATTTACCCAAAATTTAAAAATTCCCTACTCACACAAATTCATAATTAAAAACACTTCCATTGGAAACATCTCAAGGAAAGTCTAAACAGTGTAGGCCATAATGGAAAATACACTACTTTCCATAAACAAAACATTCTGAATACACTATACCAATGTACATGACCTCATCTCAAATACTACTCTCAACCATTCATACCATAGTTCAAGGACAACATGGGGTAAACTAACCTACATAGTCACAAGCCTTTTTATTAGACACCACCCTTTTTAAAACATTTCTATTTTCCCTATAAAAAACTTCCCACTTGAGGCACCTTTCCCATTTTACAACTTCTTACAACCAATATGTTAACTAATTCACAACCTTCATTAAGAAAAATTCTTTAACCATTTTACCATACCTGTATAAAACATCCAATTTTTGGTACAATTCATCTTTATAGTTTATCCCAACCAAAAAAATTAACCCACTTATAATGTTTCCTTAAACACACTATTATTTAACCATTCATTTACATTCTTTCCATTTACCATTTTTCCTCAAATTTATGAGACATAATTTTCCTTCAATTTAAGGAAAGTAAAATGAATCATACCCTTCATGTCCCACACACCCATCCCATGTGTGCTTATTATGATGCATGTCACCTGTATCCCTGGGTTCCTAAAATGATGCATGAATTCACAACCTCATGTCATTATAGACATGAGAAAAATATCATAAAACAATTACATCACACAACAAGTTCATCACCCAATGGTGAAATATATTTCAAATGTAACAACACATATTAAGAATAATAATTTTTACCCTAGGTACTTGGGTTTTTCCTCATACATGGGTTAGCTATACCCAATCATGATATCATTTCCAAGGCCCAACACATCCTATTCTCTTTTATACCATCCCAAATAGTAAGTCCATGGAAAATAACCACTCTGATACCACTATGTAACATCCCTAACCCAGAATCCACTAAATAGTTCCCTGAGCCGGGTCACCACATGACCTCAAGCATGCCTCCTTGTACACCAGAGATTTCCAACTAGCTATGAGGGTCTAGATAAATCAAATGAGAAGAATATAACCCATTTTTATCAGATTAGTCCATAGAAAATGACAATATAAACAATAGAAACAATATGAAACAACCAATAACAAGTATAATCAAACATTTCCCAAAACTGGGTACAACCACAACCAATAATAAATATGGTATGTCATGCTAATAGTAACCAATGTGTTGGAAAATAAAACCAAAATAAAGAAAACTCTTTAATCCCCAAATGGTCTTGACTCCAACTCCAGAACCTCGTCCGTGTGTGTCCCATGTCCAACTCAACTTCTCAGCATAGGACCTTTTCCCTTGTCCTGGACTGCAACTATGATATCTTCTCGGGTACCCAACGACAGCTCAAAAAGGGTGTGAGTACAACTCAATAGATCACCACTAATGGTTTTTATGAAATATACATTCTAAATAGATAGTAAATGCATCACAAATTAAATTACAAGCAAACAAAAAGGCAATTAGGGTGCCATTGGTTAACCTTATTTACCTTAACTAATTCTAACATTAGCCTCATTTCATCATTTACATCATTTTCTTTACTTTGTCCATTATCATCGTGTGTTACATGGGTTAGGAATTTACATCAATTACATAAGGGCTTATGGAAATCAATCACTATGCATAAGGGAATAAGTAAAGTCCCTATCTCATTAGGGATAAACACATCATAACAAATAAATCACACTCACCTTGAAACGTCAGTTCAGGTGGTCTCATCAAATGTGACCATTAGGGTAATATAACTTTGTCCCCTTCCCCAACCCATGCATTATGGGGTAGAGTTTAGAGCCTCGGTCTAACTCAACCCATGGGTGAAGAACCTCGTGTCAATACCCTACTCTACTAAGACATGTGCACATTATTATTTATCAAATCACCACACACATAACATACTCAAACAAGCCACATAAAAACCAAAATCCATAACAATTAACATGGGAATTAATATTATTCCATAACCCATTAAGACATTTACCTTTTACATTACATAGCCCAATTCCCATTCTCATTCCTCATTCCATTAAGCATTTTAAAATATTCCCTTTCAAACCATTTAATATAATCAATAATTACCTTATGAATTTTAATTTAACATATTCCTCAACTTCACAAGTCCTTACCCATTTAACAAGTTCATCATTTCATATTCACTAACCCTCTTATGAATTTATAATATATTTCAAAAGACATTTAATACAATCTCAATTAACCCATTAAACCCCATTTTCATTCCATTCCAACAACCCCTTATTCCATTTTAAACCCTACAAAAAACTATAATTATTCCATTTTCAACTCAAACAACCATATTAACGTGTTCTTCAAGGGTTCTATGCAATAACATGTCAACTACACACTTATCCTTACCAATTTCTAGGTTTGGGAATGTCATAACACCCCATGGGTGGCCCAAAATCGATCAAGTCATCCTCAAAACATCCCATGGGGATTGAGAGGGGTTCAATTAATCATTTAGATACCCATTTTACCAAATCTTACCAAAATCACCAAAGGCACAAAAAATGGGGAAACATGAGCACAATATCATATGCACAAATCCACTTGAAAACCACAAGATATTACTTGTAGACTAAGTACCTTGAATCCTTTAACAAACACACTCTTAATCATAGCCTTAGATCCTGATCCAAACCCCCCTTGAAATTCCAACCTAGGTTCCATAGGAAAAAGAGGGTTTTAAAGATTCAAAATAAGGTGGTAGAATATATAAACCCTAATCTGGAAAAGAGCATCAAGAGATGTGTTAGACTAACCCAGAGATTCGATCTGCAACCAACGACGCTCTAAATGATCTGGAATTGAAGGAGAATGGCCCTTTGAAAGATTGGGTTATCCAAGTTAGTCACTAGGGTTAAAAGGGAGGAAATGTATGAGAAAATCATTTCAGAACTTAAGAATCCCAAAGTGTAAATTTTGTAAAATTTTCAACTTTAATGGGGTGCATAGTTTACCCGCATGGTTTATCAAACTGTAAGAAAACTATGCACAAGCCACTATCTAAGTGGAGTTGGGTTGAATGGTTTCTTGGGGATCCCCACACAGTTTGGAAACCATTCTCCAGTCATTCGGAATGCCTCTTCTGAAAATTACATGAATTTTCCTCCCACCTTTCACGGTTTACTTAACTATGCGCCAACCATGTGCCCTGCATAGGTTAGATTGATTCTCCTTTATTTCATGTCACAAACCCTAGGAACACCCCCCAAATTCCCTAAAACTCCAAGTAAACACTTCATTAACCCAAAAAGAGGTTTAAACAAAAAAAATTAAACAGGTATATACATTTAATAAGTTTGGTATCTTACATAATCCTTTCATCACAATATCTCAAATCAAGCAGGCCACATGATGGTGCCATCAACCTATGTGATTGATGACTCTTTCTTTGACTTATTAGAAATTTAAATTCCCTATAGAACACTATGGTAATGGATTTATTTAGTCTATATCATTTCCATCAAAGGGTATGAGATATTAAACTCTGTTAAATAATATAAGGGATAGATACTTTCTCGTATTATTCAGTAATTCAGTATTACTTGTGACACACCTAACGTATCCTACCTCACCATGAACATATGTCATCATGGTTTTCATAAATACATAAAATTGCATGAATCATAATATTCATTAATAATAATCTTAATGTTTGAGTATCAATACACTTGTCCAAAGATAGGAATATCCAATGACACATAGATATGTGGATTTCCTACTGGCAGGTCTCATTCTCATAATATCCTGATAGATATTACCAAGGGCATACACCATGAGAAGGTTGTAACGCCCCGACCCCAGCTACCCAGAGTCGGTGCATTACTTCGTAACATTGGCATGATCACAAAAGATCAAGTCTCGAAAGACCGATTGGTTTAGTAGCCTTGGAAACACTAGATACATTCATAAATGTTACATTACATCATAAAGTAAAAATCTACAATAAAAAGTCTTCATAGTCCACACTCATATCCTCTTCTGACTATCCATGTAGGTCATTCATAAAATACTTCTTCACATCCTGGAAAAAATTAAAACATTGAAAGGGGTGAGCTCAGATGCTCAGTAAGGATAACAATATTGCGAAAGCTTTCATAAATAAACATTAACATTTAAGGCAATGTATAACTAAAACAAAAGCCTTTTAAACATGAACTTCAACAGAATATGGAAAAAGTAAAATGAGATAATGCCATTTACTTATTCAAATGGATATTCTACTGGTCGAATAATCACATGCAATATCAATAACCACTTTCATAATGATGGAATGCATAATGCCAGACTATCATAACCACGTAGCCAAGGCCTCGTGCTAATACCACAAATAAGATTTTGTCAAGGCCTCGTGCCAAGACACTAGTTTGTCTCATGAGACCTACCGATGCATCGAGGAGCTATAGCGGGCTCCACCCGTCACTTATTAAGTCCAATGCATTCCTCATATGAATAGGTTTAAACATATCATAAACCATAACATAATCGTATCACATAAAACATGCATAAAGGAAACATAACATTTCCACATTTCAATCACAAGATATCAATACAACACATTGATATAATAAAAACGCTTTCAAAACCATTTTCAATACCAAAATAAAAGAAAGTTAAAACATTGTATTTATTTTTCATTAAAAAAAATTGATGGCTTGTAGAGGAAGCCGAAACTCGAATAATGGTCACGGCGGCAGAGAAGTCGTTGTCACCGCATAAGTATGGAAAGAAAAACATTCCCTTTTTGTCGTTTAGTAAAATTCTTCATATAAAAAAGATTCCTTTTGAATAAACGTAAAAGTCAAAGGGGTTTATACACCGTATAAAAGAAAGTTGTGTATAAAACAAAATATGCCTCAATGAAAGGAGATTGAGACGAAGTCCTTAAAAAGATCATTTTTAAAATAAAATAGATCTATTATGTGTATTCACTATATGTACACATAAAGAAAGTATAAATACAAGATAGGACATAATAATATCATGACATAGTTTGAAAGTATGAGATTAACCCAAAGAATGGAAATTGGGTTAAGAAGTTCCCTTACCTTGCGTCCTGTCCTGACTCGACCGTTCTTTAACCTCCTGAATAATAAACTAGAGTTAATTCCTATTTACTTAAGAACCTTTTTCATGTTCATTATTCCTTTTATATCCCTTATTACCATGTCATGAACATTATGTAATTATTTAAGTTAATAACAGTCGTTTTATCAATCTTTGGTACTTGAGTTAACAATAAACTTCTTATAATTACAAGTTGTTTATGTGGTAGAATATCCATTATATCCATAATTATATTCATGATTTAGATGTAATATATATCATATATATCCAGTATATACATTCATTCATAATATTACGTAACATTTAGAGGTAAGAAATGAAATGCACCGTTCATGGAGACGGTAAGCCGTACGTATGCATGAACGCTACTTTCATTTATATTTCATATTTAATGGAATGAAATCATAATTATATAAAGGTATAATATAGTTCCAGTATAATATCATATATAATATCATTTACTCCATACTTTATACATCCCACATATGGCATTAACGATTCACATCACTTTGAGGGGGCGGTAGTCCGCACTTCCTAAAATAAAATTATCGCGTTTACCCATAATGGAAATCATAAAGTATGCCATAAATGAGAAATACAGAAGCATAAGTAAAACATAAACATAATATATATATCATATATGAAAATAGTGTCATCAAAATGGCCACCATTAGAGGTGTTAAAAGAATATTGAACAATCATCATTTCGTGAGGCAGTATTTCGCCACCCACAGAAACATTATGTTCTTTAACCATTAGACGAAGGTGTGTGTAAGTGTAAACCAAATCCTAATCATAAAAACATCCTAGTATATTGTAGATACTGTTGTTGTTACAAAATAAGGGAATAAAAAGAGTTTAAGGGGTTGGAGAATCTTAAATAAAACAAAACAACATTAGAGAAGACATTACCTAAAAATCAGGTAACTCTTTTTGATTTGAGCCAAAGGCTTCCTTGGGAAGAGTTCTTCCCAAAGTGAGGCTTCTATGAGTAAGAGGGGGAATTTGGGAGATTATTTGGGCAGAGTTTGGCCGAGAAAAATGGCTTGAAAGTGTGAATGAGGTGGTAGAGGTGGGGGCCTTTTATAAGTGGAGAGGAGGGGCACTCTTGGAAAGTAAAGAAAAGTCACTTTATTATAAAATGAGTTTCGGATTTTAGAGGTCCCACACTTATATAATTAGAGTCTAAGGTGATAAGGGTTCTAAATCTACTCATCCAATAGGTTTTTGACATGTTTAGGTCTTAGATATTACATTATCTTTCCATTTTATTTAAATCGTTAAATAATGAGGTCATCGCTGCATCATCATGATGTCATAAATAATTTAATTTATTTAATGTCTAAAAATTATACAAAAAATACTATGATGTAGGAAATCTTTTTATCTTTCCAATGACTATTTATAGTCAAAAATATGACTTGTATAACCCCATGTAAAAATTGTTTTAGTAAAACATTTCATGTTTGTGTTATTTTTTACTTTAACATTAAATAAAAGGTATTTATGTCATTTTCCAACTAAAGTGGCTCCATGGGGTCCCCAAGTTGACTCGTGGATTTTCTTGGTCGGCCATGGAACATCCAATGAGGGTAGGACATGTTTCAAGCTCATCTCATATTATTAAAACATTATTTTTACCTTAAACTACACTAATTACCTCTAATCGCGATTAAGAACTTAAAAGTTACTATTCACCAAAAATTATTTTAATCTCATTGAACCACATTTTACTTCTTAATGACAACCATGTATGTTTGATTTTTGAAATTAAAAACACAGAAGTGGTAAATTTTCATTTAAACGAAAAATCAGTTTTTATAAGTACCACTTAGTGGTTTCACTATTCATCAAAAATTGAAGTTTTTCAGAAAAATCCCAAAAATTCACCCTAAGCTATATTTGATATTCCAATTTCAAAAATGATGTCTATTTTACAAAATTCCAAACATATAAGTTGCATTAATTAATTTTATAATTAATTCCCGTTGTCACAACAAATAGCGTGTTTTTAAGAAACAATGTATATCAAAAGATTGACAATTGTTTATGTCCAATTTCAAAGTGAAATTAATTCTAATGACCACCATTGGATAAAATAGTAAAAATATATTCTAATTATACTTTAAAACCACTCAATAATATAATTTATTACTATAAAATACTTTGATTAAAAAAGTTGTTTTTAAGTATTTTTCACTATTCATAAAAATTGGATGTTCTCAGAAAATTACAAAAAATTCAACTTTGGATAATTTCGATATTACGAATACAAAAATGAAGTCCATTTTGAAATATAAAATTTCTATAATTTTAAAACGTGGGTATTACTATTCATAACGACTACTTTGATTAGTCGCGGTGTGTTAGAACTCGAAGTTGCGTACAATGCAAACTATTGCATTATTGAATGAGAAGCGTATCATGGAAGCTCGGGGTGTTACATTCTCCCCTCCTTCAATAAATTGCGTCCCCACAATTTGAAATTTTTCTTGGAAAATAAAAGGTTTAAAATAGAAAATACCTTTGTGGAAAACCCACATCGGAAATAGGGTTAATAAAAATATAACATTAAAAGAAAGCAAGATAAGTACAAAGGTCACCCGAGATAGCCCATTCTAGGATTCTATGAAAATATGGATATGGAAGAAAAAAAACCATCAAGGTCTGATGGAGTGTTGTAGAGAACTGGATTAGGAGAAAGTTAACCATAAGAAAATCACAAACTTGTGATTGGTTAAACGTTCATTGAATCCCCAGTTGGAAAAGTTAACCGACAACGTTTTTGTTTTAAGTTACCTTTCATAAAGTTGAGGAATTTATTTAAGATATTTACTAAGAACATAAGGAAATATACTTACTTGTCATCTAGGCTTTCATTCTTTAATAAATTTTTACCACGAACCCATCTTTCACTCCAAAAGGTAATAGATAAAAATATTATATTTATCCTAATCGTACAAAGTTCAAAATATTAACACAGACCATTTAAATTAGTAAAACTATTTTGTAATAACCAGGGACTTCCTGTAGGCTAGTGGTAGGTAATAAAGGCTTGTCGCACTATGGTTGTGGGTTCGATTCCTGCAGCTTTGTCCGACGCGACGGGTTATGCCCCACCCTGCAGGTTGTCCTTTTCCTAAAAATATAGTATTATAATATTCCAAAAATAATCTTCATAAATGTTTTAACCTTAAACAATACTATCCAAAGATCAACTTAATCCATTCCAACCTTTATAGTTATCCAAAATACCTCCGTCCAGACTTTCTCTAAAAGGTCTCTAAATTCCAAAATCAATTGTAACCTCAGATTCCCCAAACAAAGTAAAGTTTCTCTTATTGTCACATACTAAAAATATGATTACCTTCATCATATTAAATCCTTAATGAAAACAACATGTACTGCAGTACAATCCTTATATATATCACATTATTCTTATAACCATAATCTAGTTCTTGAGTCCAAAAACACAAATACAATAATTATTCAACTTCATCTGTAGTAACAGCATAAGCTTGGCCTTGATCCCTTGTCCTTTTCTGAGGTATGTTTTCCTGATCCTTAGGACATTCATTTGCATAATGCCCCATTTCCCTATAATTGTAGCATTCAACATTGATAGACTCTTTCTTTCCCTTGCAATCACGTGCCTGGTGACCTTTTTCTCCACATTTATAACAAAATCCCATTCCTTTTAGGAAAGCACCGGGGTGATTCTTCCCACAATTATCACATAATGGAACATCCTTCTTTCCCTTTTTCCCTTTATCCGTCTCTTGTTCCATCGTTCTCTTCTTCTCTTGCTTTACTTTGTTGTCATAAGACTTAGAGAATTCATTTTCTGTCTTGATAGCACATGAGACAATATCTTCGTACGATGAGAAGGTTTGTGAGACTAATGCTCGACAGAGAAATGGTTTTAACCCATCAAAGAAACAATAAATCTTACTTATTGGGTTACATATATAATCTGCAGCATGCCTCTCCAACCTTGTAAAGTTAGCCTCATACTTTGCGACATTCTCATCCTCCTTCTGCCTCAGACTTAGAAATTGTCTTTCCATATCTGCTCGATGGTCATGAGGATAGTATTTTTCTAGGAAAAGCTCTTTTAACTCCCTCTATTCCATATTCTATACTTCATCATCTTCCTTTGTGTTTTGAATCAGCGACCACCACTGATCAGCATCTCCAGTGAGGCGGTAAACTGCCATGACAACCTTCTCCCTTTCGCTACTCCCCAAGGCATGGAATATTTTCTCTAAGGAGTTTATCCATTGCTCAGATACTAATGGATTTGTAATTCCATTGAATGTTGGCGGTTGTTGCCTCATGAAGCGGTCTAACATTGATCCTCCACGTTGCAGATCAGGGTGCTCCATACGAGTAAGGTTATTATTCATAACCTGAGTGAGTTGTCCCGGTATGGTAATAAATTGATCAGAACCAGTTGTATCTCCAACTCCACAATAATTATCTTGAGTAGGAGGGCAATCCCTACATGGAGTGCATGCATTGATACGGTTTCCATTCCTTCCACTAGGCGCCATTTCTAAACAATGGCATAAACTATATTAGTTTATGAATCAAAATACATAATTCTATACTTATAAAATACTTAACATAAATTGAACTATTTATGGATATAATCCATAATCATAAAAATGTTTTCTTTGAGGAAGTATATACTCATAACCCTTCATAGTGGTTTGTAAAGAAAATGTGAATTATCCTAAGCATATCTCCTGGGAGTGTCGTAACCAAGAGTGCAACAAGGCCCGTTGTCGTGCACCAGTTCCCGTTCGAGTCTAGCTCAAAGCGGTGTTTTCGGGTTTTACCCCTAGGTACATCTATGCCAGATCCGCCTCTACCTGCTCGTATCCAGACAGGGATGTATTGCTCGGAAAACTCAAAACATCTCTATAATACCAAAATTCTAGGAAGTTCTTCTATACTAATCCTTAATGTCTATCTTTGGGCTATGTGCTCTAATCAGAGTTTATCTAAATCTAGCTTCCAAGGTTAGTACTAAACTACCTCTGATACCAACTGTAACGCCTTGACCCCAGCTACCCAGAGTCAGTGCATTACTTCGTAACATTGGAATGATCACAAAAGATCAAGTCTCGAAAGACCGATTAGTTTAATAGCCTTGGAAACACTAGATACATTCATAAATGTTACATTACATCATAAAGTAAAAATCTACAATAAAAAGTCTCCATAGTCCACACTCATATCCTCTTCTGACTATCCCTGTAGGTCATTCATAAAATACTTCTTCACATCCTGGAAAATATTAAAACATTGAAAGGGGTGAGCTTAGATGCTCAGTAAGGATAACAATATTGCGGAAGCTTTCATAAATAAACATTAACATTTAAGGCAATGTATAACTAAAACAAAAGCCTTTTAAACATGAACTTCAACATAATATGGAAAAAGTAAAATGAGATAATGCCATTTACTTATTCACATGGATATTCTACTGGTCGAATAATCACATGCAATATCAATAACCACTTTCATAATGATGGAATGCATAATGCCAGACTATCATAACCACGTAGCCAAGGCCTCGTGCCAAAACCACAAATAAGATTTTTTTCAAGGCCTCATGCCAAGACACTAGTTTGTCTCATGAGACCTACCGATGCATCTAGGAGCTATAGCGGGCTCCACCCGTCACTTATTAAGTCCAATGCATTCCTCATATGAATAGGTTTAAACATATCATAAACCATAACATAATCGTATCACATAAAACATGCATAAAGGAAACATAACATTTCCACATTTCAATCACAAGATATCAATACAACACATTGATATAATAAAAATGCTTTCAAAACCATTTTCAATACCAAAATAAAAGAAAGTTAAAACTTTGTATTTATTTTTCATTAAAAAAAGTGATGGCTTGTAGAGGAAGCCGAAACTCAAATAATGGTCACGGTGGCGGAGAAGTCGTTGTCGCTGCATAAGTACGGAAAGAAAAACATTCCCTTTTTGTCATTTAGTAAAACGCTTCGTATAAAAAAGATTCCTTTTGAATAAACGTAAAAGTCAAAGGGGTTTATACACCGTATAAAAGAAAGTTGTGTATAAAACAAAATATGCCTCAATGAAAGGAGATTGAGACGAAGTCCTTAAAAAGATCATTTTTAAAATAAAATAGATCTATTATGTGTATTAACTATATGTACACATAAAGAAAGTATAAATACAAGATAGGACATAATAATATCATGACATAGTTTGAAAGTAGGAGATTAACCCAAAGAACGAAAATTGGGTTAAGAAGTTCCCTTACCTTGCATCCTGTCCTGACTCGACCGTTCTTTAAACTCCTGAATAATAAACTAGAGTTAATTCCTATTTACTTAAGAACCTTTTTCATGTTCATTATTCCTTTTATATCCCTTATTACCATGTCATGAACATTATGTAATTATTTAAGTTAATAAAGGTCGTTTTTTCAATCTTTGGTACTTGAGTCAACAATAAACTTCTTATAATTACAAGTTGTTTATGTGGTAGAATATCCATTATCTACATAATTATATTCATGATTTAGATGTAATTTATATCATATATATCCAGTATATACATTCATTCATAATATTACGTAACATTTAGAGGTAAGAAATGAAATGCACCGTTCATGGAGACGGTAAGCCGTACGTATGCATGAACGCTACTTTCATTTCTATTTCGTATTTAATGGAATGAAATCATAATTATATAAAGGTATAATATAGTTCCAGTATAATATCATATATAATATCATTTACTCCATCCTTTATACATCCCACATATGGCATTAACGATTCACATCACTTTGAGGGGGCGGTAGTCCACACTTCCTAAAATGAAATTATCGCGTTTACCCATAAATGATAAATAAATATGCATAAGTAAAACATAAACATAATATATATATCATATATGAAAATAGTGTCATCAAAATGGCCACCATTAGAGGTGTTAAAAGAATATTGAACAATCATCATTTCGTGAGGCAGTATTTCGCCACCCATAGAAACATTATGTTCTTTAACCATTAGACGAAGGTGTGTGTAAGTGTAAACCAAATCCTAATCATAACAACATCCTAGTATATTGTAGATATTGGTGTTGTTACAAAAGAAGGGAATAAAAAGAGTTTAAGGTATTGGAGAATCTTAAATAAAACAAAACAACATTAGAGAAGACATTACCTAAAAATCGGGTAACTCTTTTTGATTTGAGCCAAAGGCTTCCTTGGGAAGAGTTATGCCCAAAGTGAGGCTTATAGGAGTAAGAGGGGGAAGTTGGGAGAGTATTTGGGCATATGTGGGCCGAGCCAAATGGCTTGAAAGTGTGAATGAGGTGGTAGAGGTGGGGGCCTTTTATAAGTGGAGAGGAGGGGCACTCTTGGAAAGTAAAGAAAAGTCACTTTATTATAAAATGAGTTTCGGATTTTAGAGGTCCCACACTTATATAATTAGAGTCTAAGGTGATAAGGGTTATAAATCTACTCATCCAATAGGTTTTGGACATGTTTATCTCTTAGATATTACATTATCTTTCCATTTTATTTAAATCATTAAATAATGAGGTCATCGCTGCATCATCATGATGTCATAAATAATTTAATTTATTTAATGTCTAAAAATTATACAAAAAATACTATGATTTAGGAAATCTTTTTATCTTTCCAATGATTATTTATAGTCAAAAATATGATTTGTATAACCCCATGTAAAAATTGTTTTAGTAAAACATTTCATGTTTGTGTCATTTTTTGCTTTAACATTAAATAAAAGGTATTTATGTCATTTTCCAACTAAAGTGGCTCCATGGGGTCCCCAAGTTGACCCATGGATTGTCTTGGTTGGACATGGCACATCCAATGAGGGTAGTACATGTGTCAAGCTCATCTCATATTATTAAAATATTATTTTTACCTTAAACTACACTAATTACCTCTAATCACGATTATGAACTTAAAAGTTACTATTCACCAAAAATTATTTTAATCTCATTGAACCACAATTTAATTCTTAATGACAACCATGTATGTTGGATTTTTGAAATTCAAAACACAGAAGTGGTAAAATTTCATTTAAACGAAAAATCAGTTTTTATAAGTACCACTTAGTGGTTTCACTATTCATCAAAAATTGAAGTTTTTCAGAAAAATACCAAAAATTCACCCTAAGCTATATTTGATATTCCAATTTCAAAAATTATGTCTATTTTAAAAAATTCCAAACATATAAGTTGCATTAATTAATTTTATAATTAATTCCCGATGTCACAACAAATAGCGTGTTTTTAAGAAACAATATATATCAAAAGATTGACAATTGTTTATGTCCAATTTCAAAGTGAAATTAATTCTAATGACCACCATTGGATAAAATAGTAAAAATATATTATAATTATACTTTAAAACCACTCAATACTATAATTTATCACTATAAAATACTTTGATTAAAAAAGTTGTTTTTAAGTATTTTTCACTATTCATAAAAATTGGATGTTCTCAGAAAATTACAAAAAATTCAAATTTGGATAATTTCGATATTATGAATAAAAAAATGAAGTCCATTTTGAAATATAAAATTTCTATAATTTTAAAAAGTGGGTATTAATATTCATAACGGCTACTTTGATTAGTCACGGTGTGTTAGAACTCGAAGTTGCGTACAATGCAAACTATTGCATTATTGAATGAGAAGCGTATCATGGAAGCTCGGGGTGTTACAAAGGTGCCTCAAAGTCCTGTGAGTCTCCACCCATGATATTTTGTATCATTTTTTCCCACAAATGATATCATCTAGTTATATAAAATATATTCAAGAATAGTGTCATAGCACTTCTGGGTTCTCATCATAGTGGGGAACAGCTATGACCTTTTAGTGCAAAAAATACTCTTAGGAAATTATCACAAACTATGTCATGTAAAAGAAAAATCATGATGTGATAAGTAGTTTATTAATATTAAAAACAATGAATACATGTTATCATAAAGTACACATAAGTTGGTTCTAAGGAACCAACTCCAGCAGACTCCCAATTGCACTAGAGCCAACTACTAACAACCTTCAGTCTGATAGCTCTCACATGAAAATCATGATTCTGCTGAGATAGTCCTTTAGTCATGGTTTCCACCACGTTCTCTTCTGTGGGTACTCTACTTTATATAACTTCACCCCTATGATCAAAATTCCTCAAGAGGTGATACTTTCGTAGTATATACTTTGTCTGTTGGTGTGACCATGGATATTTTCAAGAGCCACCACTACATTATTATCACAATACAATGTGATGGGATCATTACTTATAAGTACCACATCATGATCTTGGACAAAGTTTTAAATCCAAATAGTTTCCTTAGCTACATCAAAAGCCGCTATATACACATAATTTTCTTGTATAATCAGTGCAAACTGGCAACTTTGAACTCTTCCAACTCACATCTCCTCTATTGAGATAAAGAACATATCTTGAATGTGACTTTAGATCATTCTAATATATCTAAAAACTAGCATCAATATAACCCTATATGGCCAGATCCTTGTCTCCTCCATATAATAGGAACATATCCTTAGTTCTTCTCAGATACTTAAAGATAGCCTTAACAGAAGACAAACATTTTCCTCCTAGATTTTCTTGATATCTTCCTACCATGCTCAGTGAATAGAAAATATCAAGTCTATTACATAACATGGCATACATGATAGATCCTATCAGAAAAGAATATGGGATATTACTCATTCTCTCGTTCTTATATTTTGTCTCAGGACACATTTTCTTATAAATATGTATACCATGTGACAATGGAAACAATTCCCTCTTGGATCATTCCATACTAAATATATTTAGTATCTTGTTAATATATGTACCTTGACTTAGTCCAAGAAGCCTCTTGGATCTATCACGAATGATATTGATCCCTATAATATAGGTTTATTCACCTAAGTCCTTCATGGAGAAACACTTATTTAACCAATCCTTAATAGACTATAACACTGGTATATCATTTCCAATAAGTAATATGTCATCGACATATATTACTATGATAATGACTGAATTCCCACTAAACCTATTGTAAACACATGACTCACATTCATTCTTAATGAAACCAAATTCTTTTATATATTTATTGAATCAAATATTTCATGACCTAAATGATTACATTAATCCCTAATTGGATCTCTACAACATTGAAATTCTTTTGGTATCACCTCGAGTCACAAACCCTTCTTCTTGTGTCATATAAACATCTTCCTTAAGGTTCCTATTAAGGAATGTAGTTTTGACATCCATCTTCCAAATTTCATAGTCATGGTAAACTTCTATAGAAAGTATATTTTTGATTGATTTAAATATGAAAACCAACGAAAAGGATTCATAGTAGTCAATTCCTTGATATTTTTTAAACCCTTAAGCCACTATCCTTGCTTTATAGGTATTTAATATATCTTCCATGTCTAGTTTTATCTTGAATACCCATTTACACCCAACGGGATTTACATCAACTGGAGCATTGACTAGAACCAAAACATGGTTCTGATACATGGAATCCATTTCATAATTCATGGCTTCTTACCATCTCATGGCTTATGATCTCTCTATTTCCTCCTTTTAGGAGATATTTTCATCATTTCCAATCAATAATGAGTCACCATATTCAGTGACTAGACAACCATATCCCTCCTTTACCTCTCTTATGATTCTATACAGTACTTGTGTTTCAAGAACTATTTCTTCCACAAGGACCTTTGGAATCTGTTCCTAATCCAACTCTTGTGTATCTAGAGCATAAACTTCATCAAAGTCAATATTACTCCCACTATCATTTTTAGGATGTTCTACCTCTCAAGAAAGGCGGATTTTCAGGCGATAGTCACTTTATTGTTGGAGGGGTTGTATAGGTAGTATCCCATTTTTTTCTTAGGATGACCTATAAAGATACACTTTGTTCCCCAAGGTTCTAGTTTGTTTCTTGATAAGTCCTTAACAAATGCATCACAACCCCATACATTTGTATGTGATAAAATAGGTTTCTTTCCACTCCATAAATTGAATGGAATTCTATTTTCCACTTTAATTGTAACTCGTTTTAATGTGAATGCCATAGTTTTTAATGCATATCCCCAAAAGGATAGTGAATGATCTTTATGACACATCATATACCTTACAATGCCTAACAAGGTATGGTTCCTCTTTTCACTAACACCATTCCACTGTGGTGTATAAGGTGGAGTGAGTTGAGATAGAATCCCAAACTCCTGTAAAAAGTTTATGATCTCTTTATTAAGATATTCACCACCTCGGTCCATTCTAATATTCTTTATATTCTTACCAAGTTGATTCTTTTCTTCATTCTTGAATTCCTTGAATTTCTCAAAGGACTTGAACTTATACCTAATCAGGTAGATATAGCCATATCTACTCAAGTCATCAGTAAAATTTATGAAGTAAGAATATCTACCTGAATCTTTTACTGTAAATAGTCCACACACATCAATGTGTACCAATAATAGAACCTCTATAGCCCTTTTACCCTATCAACCAAATAGTGATTTGGTAATTTTTCCTTGTAAAAAAGAATGAAATCTTTTAATTGGTTTTAGTTTAGATGAGTCTAAATAACCATATCGATAGATCTTTTTCAAACACTTCTCTTTTACCTGACCAAGACCACAATACCAAATCTGGGTAATATATAAGTCATGTGAACATGATTCGTTATCAATTTCCAACACTTGGTTTTCATAATTTAATACATAAAGACCATTATTTAAATGTTCCATACCATAACATATGTTGTCCTTATAAAATAAAAAACTTCTATTTTCAAACTTGAAGATAAACCCATTTTCATATAGGTGTGATACAAAAATAGTGTTCTTCATAACCATAGGTACATAATAACAATATTTTAAAACAAAAATCATTCTCGTTGGTAAAAAAAGTTAGTAGACACCGATGGATAGAGCAGCTAGCCTCGCACGATTATCAACTCATAGATCCACCTCCCCTATATAAATCTTTCGAAATCTACTTGGTTCCTACATTTGGATACATATGTAAGCAAAAAAAATTATATAATACCCAATGTGTAGATATGGAAAGATTACTCTTGATAATGAATGCACATTTAGGTTCTTCTAGCTTTTGGGTGCAGTTTCTCTTCCAATGTCCTAGCTTGCCACATGAAAAACATACTGCCTCCTTTTCCTTTCCCTACATCTGGATCTCCTTCTTATTTTAAGGATTATGCTCAGGATATTTATACTATTTATAAGTTTTGGTCCCCTTTTTCTTATTCTTCATTTTATTATTCACCATAAGAACTATGGGTTTATCACTCCCCATGTACTTATCCACTTGGAAAATCAAAGTAAGAAGTTATGAAAGCCTATTCTCATTATTTCTTCATATAATGGACTAAAGGACTTCATTTTTTATTGATTTTTGATAATCCACCTTTGAAGGGGTGAGGTGGAACCCTTACAAGGCTCGTAGGTGTAAGTATTACATAGCCCGTAGGCCTTAGAGGAATTCATTTCCCATAGGCTTCAAACATTACATACATCCCAGACTAACTACATGGAACTGATCTTCCCTAGTATCCTCATCGTGAAATCATCTCTCCACCTTCGTATGGATGTTCAGCTAGGCTATCCCATGCATGCATAGGATTTTCCTGATGGTAGGTGTCATACCCTCTCATTCTTGCAATCCGTGTAGCTTCTGTTGTGGTGAAAGATCCTTGATCATCCTCCTTATAGAGATTGTTCATTGTAGGTTGTCTGGTTTGCATCTGCACTTAAGGTGGCCCAAAGTCCTTCAGGTGGCCCGAAGGCCTTACTGGCCCAAAGGCTTGGGTGGCCCGAAGGCCTTAAAGGACTCGAGGACCAAATCGGTGGGTAGTGATGAAAGTATTATATCTATATGAAAATAATATTATAATTTAATCCATAAGATGTCCAGTAATTCAATGTATCTACAAATCTTGACTACATATGGCCCATCTGGCACAACCTCTCCAAGATTAGTTATAAACAAATCATTGGAGATATCGTACCTCTCTTGTCTTGCCTTCTCTTAATAGAGATCCCAAAGGTGATACATCATGATATAGGCATCCATATCCTCATGTTTCTTAAAAAGTTCATTGGACATGGATGATAGTATAAAACATTGAACATATTTAGCATCAATCAGATGTTTCTCATAGATAGATAGATCCTCATCACTTGCCTCATTACCAAGTGCTTTATGAAAAGGTTGTTCCATAACATATAATTTCCTTTCATGGAGAAGGATGACACATAGGTGCTTTTCGATTCTTTTAAATTTGTGCTTGTGATATGGTTTTCCTTCTCAAGTATAGATCAAAATTATATGTTTTATGTAGTTTTATTATTATTTCTATCAATAAGATAAGCATGATTTTAGTACTTTATCTGATAAAATTAACAAATAAATAAATATTATATTTATTAGTCTCCCATTATTTTATCTAAACTCAATAGCCCTTACCATTAGCTTTAGAATATCTTGTTGCTTGGAAATTCTAGTGGAAAGGATCCATATTTACCTTCTCATTGCCCTGACTTTGGTTGGTCAAGAAACACAATTGGTTTTATGTTGTAATTTCAAATACCAACTGCATTAACTCACAGTTCTTTGATCTATTGAGTGGTCTCCCCAATTATGAAATCCTTAAATTGGATTTCCCCAACCCTTTCCTCTCAGTTACACCAAGTTCTGCTTTGGAAGTCAACCCTTGATGTGAACTAAGTTAAGTCAACCCAAAACATCAAATTACAATTACCTAATAATTGAAAGAACCCCGAATTTGGCTGGTCAAGCACTTTGAACTATGGTTCTATTTTAACCAAAGTAGTTGAAGGATATACTGACTTAATATCTTATTAGGGAATTTTATCCTTTTATGTATAAATTTCAAATTATTATCTTTATCACATTCTTGTTAATATTAAGTGGATTTACTTAAGTGATTAACTGTGTCTTAGATAATATTTACACATAAGATAATTTATTTTAGTTCTATATTGAATGCTCATTAATTCATTAATTATGTGATCATGAAAAAACATCCATAATGAAATGACTATGAAACTCCATAGAAATAAAATAATAAAGAGGTATGATCATGATCTTTAATAATGGTTAGCTTATCTAGCGGTTTATAAACTAACCATTGACCTAGGGGGAAAACACCTTGAACCGATTAAGGTTTATGTTACATCTTTCCACCTATCTGCCTATGTATCTCATTAGATTGGATTCACCTCCTCTCTAAACTTAAACTACCTCCACTGGCTTGGGAGCTCCATCCATTACATATGATTTTACTCACACGCAGGTGATGGGAAAAGGTTTTACAATAAAAGAAACCATGGGCATGCAATCCCAATATAATAAGAGGAGATAAGGAATGTAGACCAACAATTTAATTTAATAATAAATTAAATGAAACCAATAACATACAAAGGTCTGGTCTAAGCTCATGATAAACCACATGCATGCAACGAATTATTCATTTAATAAAACTAGCATTAAATTCTTAAACATTCTTATTTAAGATAAATATCGCTCGAATCAATTAATTATTATATTTAATTAATCAATTATTTTACCATAATTATTATTCTAATTTACTTGAGATTATCATCAATTATAATTTTAAAAAAATTAAATAAATTTATTTAAAATTAATTGTTCACATAAATGTACCTTGGATGCAACAAGGTGAATACCCATTCAATTATACCCAACATATATTATACTTGTATATTATTTACTATTATAACATGTAGCATACATGACTTATCACGTACTTTCAATATGTTTACTATCAAATTAATTATTACATTAATGACATGATTTTTTGGTCACGTGTTGTGATTCAATGCACATAGAGTAACAACTGTAATACGAATCATACATGATATGCAAATCTAAAAATTATGAAGATATTAATTAAACATATATATATATATATATATTAAAACCCATCACATGGTGTGTCCTATCAACTTAATGACCACACATATGAACATGTCTCAAGGTTTACATAATATAATAAATAAATTTTAAATCTACATAATTTGGTATAAGTACACGATGTGTACAGGAGAGCTACATAGTGTTTACATCTCTCATCTTCCATCTGAGGTGCATGCTTAGGGACTTGGTGGGTAAATCGTACCTTAAAAGACTGGATTACACAGTGTGTCCAATGGGCTATACTTCATGTGATCTCTGAATTACATGTTCACAAGTCATTTAGGACATGTATTGAAATATATGGCCCATCTTTGAACCAAAGGGACTACACGTCGTGTACATGGGCTACACAGCGTGTACTCTAGATGAATGTGCACCAATTTTTTCAAATCATCACATATAATTTAGAATTAATTTAATTAATTAAATAATTACCTTTATGGAATCCTTTATTCATTGATAGATCTGGAAAAAGATCTATAATGAATTTTCATTACATTGTAGGAATCAAGTGCATATTCCCTCTAGCGGTGATCCACACGTGTTCCATTAATCTTCATACGTCACTAAAATAATCATTGGGTTTTATCACGGTCGGTCCTTGCGCTTGTGTCATCCTACTTTGACCGCTATGAGAATTATTTCTAAAGTTTTCTCCTTGATCCGGTGGAGGAAGATTGATCTCCATTTTTTGGAGTGATCTTGGATTAGAGAGATCTCTAGGGCTTGAGAGAATTCTTCAATTACATTGTGCACAACCCAAATAAATGAATTTTTCTATTGAGAAAATAACATAACTGGGTTTATATATCTCTAGGGTTAAAATAAAATAATTACTCAAGTTCACTTAATTGTTTATTTAATCCTAGTGAAAACCCCTTGTAAAATAATAATATTATTTTTATTTTTATTTATCTACATTAGTTTAACTTGTGAATTAAAATTAAATTCTATATAATAAAATAATATTCAACATTTATTATTTTCTCACCAGACCATTTAAACTCAATCCACCATTCCTCTATGATATTTATCGGGCCTTCAATAATGACCATTTATTTATTAAATAAATATGAATGTATTATTATCCAATAAATAAATATTATATTCACTAAATAGAAAATAAATATTTATTAAATATTCTTCTCACATTATGTTCTCTCAAATAACTAGTGATAGAATATATGAGATCAATTAAACATAAATAATTATTAAACCATGTGTGGGAATAATATTTATTCAAATTTTTAGATGATAAATAATAATATATTATTTAACTGAGATTCTAGAAACACTTAGTGTGTGACCCTCTAGGCCTCTTTCTTAGTGGAATTAGGTGAAATTGCATAAAGTCCAAGGTTAGCATATAGAAACATGCCAAGGCACCCATAGAGAAAGAATTTAATTTTGTAACGACATGTTACCTCAAATGGGTGCTTACTGTATAATATAATCCCTTTATCACAATATCTCAAATAAAACCTATGTGATCGATGTATCTTTCTTTGACTTCCTGAAAATTGAACTTTCTTATAGAACACCATGGTCATTGATTTATTTATTCTATATCATTTTCATCAAAGGGACTAAGATTTTAACTTATGTTAAAGAACGGAAAGGATAAATCCTTTCTCACGTTATTCATTAATTCAATATTACTCGTAACACACCCAATACATCTTACCTTTCCACAAACATATGCCACCATGGTTTTCATCAATACATAAAAGTATGCAACTCATAATATTATTTAACAATAATATTAAAGTTTTAGGATAAATACACATGTACACATATTGTAATATCCAATGACATATAGACAAGTGTATTTCATATTGGTGGGTTTCGTTCACATAATATCCTATTGTATATTAACCAAGGTGTAAACCATGAGAAGTTCCCTATATTTTATATGATTATCCACCCCTAATAGCTTGTATCATGTGTGTCCTTCAAATGTTATCATCCGTATATAGAACAAATATTCAAGAATAATGTCATAGTACTTTTGAGTTCTCATCATAGCGGGGAACTCCTATGACCTTTTAGTGTGAAAAATACTCTTAGGAAATTACCATATACTATGTCACACAAAAGAACAATGATAATGTGATAATTAGTTTATTAATATTCAAAAAAAATACATGTTATCATAAAGTACACAAAAGTTGTTTCTAGGGAACCAACTCCAACATTGTTGATTTTTGGAAATTTGGTTCTGCAAAGTGATTTGTTTTCTTGATTTTATAACGTTGGTTTTAAAATATGGATTTTTTGAATTTCTATAAATGGTTTGGTTTGAAGGTTTTCAATAAAATAATGGTTTTATTGAAATGGTTTGGAATACTTGATTTTAAATTGATTGTTTGATTGAAATTGGTTGTGAAGTTTTTGTGAATTGTTTGTTGGAAACCCTCTTTGGTGACGATTTGTAGAAATGTGGAAATTGGGTTTTTTGTGGAAAGTGAAATTGATAACTTGATTTTAAAATGATGATTTTAAAATTATATTTTGGTTTTTATTCATGTAAAAGTGTTTTCAATAAAATTTTGGTTTTATTGAAATGGTTTGTTCTAATATTCTTCAATAAAAGAACATATTTATTGAAATTGTTGAAATGGTTGATTTTGCATGGTTTTTAGCATATGGTTTGGTGTTTGTTCATGTGAATTTAGGATGGATAAGTTTATAAAGTTTCTCCCATAATTCTAGGATGGATAAGGGTATAAAATTTCCCCTGTCAAAATAGGACGGATAAGGGTATGTAGTATCCCCTGTCATTAGAGGGATGGATAAGGGTCAGGGCTTTCCCTTTTAAAAATGGTTCACTAAATGATTTCTTATTGAAAGGATGACTCACCACTCACGAGTATAAAGAGGCATGGGTTTCATGCATGGTTGGATGTGGGGATTTTTTAATGGATTCAATTTTTCCAAAAATGGAATTTATTAAATGGTTTTATAACCTTGTTTGGTTGCTTTCCCTGGAACTCGATGTTGTTTTGGGAAAACTGTTTTACTATGCAACTTTTTTATATTCTGATATAAACTATTTTAGAAATTTTTTTATATAACTATTTTATATAAATGTGCTAACATGTTCTATACTAGTTGTTTGAGTAGGGAGATATTTTAGAAAAAACCTTCTGAGTTTCATTACTCACCCATGTTTTGGTACTTTGGTGCATTTGTAGATATTTTTTATCGAGACATGGTTAAAGGTAAAGTATCACACTTTTCAAGTAGTGCATAGTGATACTTGGGCTATTTTTTCAAGTGAAGCATAGAGCATGTTAGAGCTTGGAGTTATGTAGTTTTCATTGAGTTTTATTGGTTGTCGTCCACTGTGTAATTTGATGTTTTGTAGTCTTTCACTATGGTACTCTTTTGAAGTTTGGTTTTGATATAAATGGTGTTACTTTGAGTTGTTTTAAATTTATTATCATACATCATGTGGTAGTATTTTTTATGGATTTTTTGGTTGGTTGTTTTACTTTCAAGGTAAAATCATCCCCCACTTGTTAATGAAGCCCTTGGAATTTATTTCTAGCATTTAGTACCTTAGGGATGTCGCTTGAGGCCAAGTAGATATTCCTACTCAACTCAAGACAATGAGGAGGGGTGGGATGTTGCTGATATTATTAAATACTTTTTATTATAGATACCATATATAAGATACTTTTTATTATAGATACCATATATAAGATAAAAACAAGATGATATATTTTTTATCAATGTTTTCATGGATATGACAGTGCATTCTTAAAATTCATCATTAATGATCCACTATAACTTTCTTGTTTGAAACCCAATTAAGAAATTATACAAGGACGGTTACTTCTTCAGCTTTGCTATCAAGAATTGATATCACCCACTGCTTCTTAGTTTCTCCCCTATAGAACTTGATTCACCTTAAATTCCTAGAATTATAAACACAGATACAATACACAAATATTAATGGAATAAGGTGGATCCTTCCTTACTTCATTAATGTAAACAGAAAGGTTGTGATGGTTTTCTTAACCAAGTTGGTCCATTTCCTTTTCTCTTCACACTAGTACATATGATATTCAATTCTGATTGATGTTTTGTGGATCTTATCAATTCCTCAATGTCTTTATGTGTTATCCTTATTTCTTCAATATCTTTTAATGCACTTTTATATCCTTGTGTAACTTTCATATTCTTCAATAATTATTTTTGTGTTGTAATAATCTCCAATAAATTTCTAAACGTATGAAGATACATGATACACCTCACACACAGATCTTCTTTATCTTCATGTGGAATCTTTTCTTTTCATTTTTCACTAGAATCATCTTGTGTATCTTCAATTTTACTCATTTTTTCTAAATATTTTTTCCAGATAACTAACATATCATTAAGATCTATGGCAGAAAGTTTGGATCTTCCCCATGGGTTCTTCTGAGTGCCATACTTTTTATTTTTCCTTTTGTATGAATCACAACCCTTAAATATATTGGATTTGGAATCTAAGGTCTTATCATCTTCCTTACATGAAATCTTCTTGGAAGAATTTTTTTTCACAACATTATTCTAATTTATTCCAAATATATCTTCTTTATTCTTAGAAATATTTTTCGGTTCTTGTTTCTTATCAACTTTGGATACATGTTGAGATAATCATGTACCATCTTTATGACCACCACCATTGCATACATCACAAATATTTTCAAGCTTTCCAATTCTATTTTAAGTATACATATTTATTTGAAACTTTGAATTTTTCTTATTCTTTTATGGATAGTTCCCCATTAACATGAGACTTCCTTCTGCTTTAGAATTTAGATAATTGTACCAACAATCATGTGCATAATTTCAAAATCAATTACAGCACAAACACTAAACCATAAATATTAATTTCCAAATATATTCTATATAAGGTTATTGGTTCCTATTTATGACTTGTTTTTTTCTTTGTAGGGAATCAGATTCTACACAATATTTACTATCCACCCTATTTAGGGTGGTAGGATTCTTCTCTCCTTTATTCATCCATAATTTTTTAGGTTTCCATTTCCAACCTTCACTATTTGTGGAAACAAATTTAGAAATATTATTATGAGACAGTATGGATGGTACCTTTTTCTTCTCATCTACTTGAGATATATCATCAAAAGATGTCATGATCTTCTTATCACATGTTAGAGTTATTTTAACTATAGAATCTTCTAGTGAGCATTGAGTACCCACAACAATTGTCTCCTTCTTTTTTTAAGACTCAATGTGTATCTTCTCAAGATTGTCCAACTGAACTTCCAATTATATACATTTCATATTGATGATGATTTTATGATCATCGATCATAATCACATTCTCTTCATAATATTTCTTCATTATTTCAACGTCATATTTAGTAGATTAACTTTGTTCTAAATAAAAGAGTCTAGTTCCTTGATCTTTATAGATGTTACTTCAAATTTTGAATCCTTGACATCAATGTTTTTTTCAATTTTTCTTAAAGTGCATGGATTGTTTCTTCAAGATAATTCTTCACTCCCTCATTATCTTCAACTTCTTTGATCCATTTTGAGGAACATATTTTAAGTTTTTTATTTTTTCTTCAAAGGATAAAACATGTATGGATATCATTAAACATTCAAGAATTTTTCTTTGTAATCCCTTCTCCAAAACATCAGCTTCTCCTTCCATCTAGGTGATGTCTTCCTACAAAGTTTGAAATACTCCACAAATAAGGGAGGCTTTTTATTTAGGAATAACATGCATAATGTAACTAAATATATCAAATGATATTTCTTGAGAGGTTATATATTGATCATCATCACCAATTATTTTAGAATCTTCATCAGGACAATTTGTAAAGGAAATAACACATACCTCTTGATCACTTGAGGTTGAGAGACTCTCTATCTCCTTATAAAAAACATGATCCACCTACTCTTTACTTTCCAAGACTGATATTTCTTAGTTATTACCAATTCATGTAGATACTAATACCTCTAATTCATTAGATAAGAGGGTTAAATTCTTCAATATTATTTTATCTTTCTTTCTCCCATTCATCAGGGTCTAGGTAGAAATATACTTCTGGTCATAGATAAATAAATATTTCTAAAAATTTCACTTCATTTTTAATATAGGAAAGAAACTAAAATCTTTAAAAGAGAATAATTTCACTGTAAACAATCCAATAGTGGTGAAATTCCCTCTGATACCACTTGAAAGGACCAACTCGAAATCCCAAAAATAATTTCATGTCGAAGACCCATTAAATAAGATGAAGATATTGGCATTTGGAAATATCTCCATAAGGGTATATAAAATGTTGTATGCTAAATTTTAAGAAATTATTTCTTACATGAGATTGGATTCTTCAGTTTCAGAAAAACTTCACCATCAAGCAGTCAAGTGAAGTGGAATGCATACGCAAGCTCAAATATATGAAACAAAATTATAAATTCATTTAAATGTAGTTGTTGGAATCTTCATCGAATAAATCCTTGCATGAACATCATTTCACATGTGCATGACTATCTATGGGATTATCTAATCAATATCTAAATCATTCAATGTTTTCTCAAAGATGGAAGCTACAGTACTATAAGACTCTGGCGAACTGGATCTCTCCAACATTGTGAGGTAGGGGATGACTGTGTGGAGCCTTGGTGATTGTTGGATCACCTTGAATTGAACAGACATGATATGTCCACATATTTTTAAGAGAGTGAACAATACAACCACATATTATATCCACATCAACCGAGAACTCTTTCGAGAACTTACATTTATACCTCAACATGGTAGCAGAACCTTGAGAAGGCATCAGTTTTGGCACCCGAACTCACATCCATACACACAAATGGGCTTCAGCCCGCTGGCATAAGTGACCCAATTTTACACCCTCACACTAGGGTGCTCTCTATGGGACTTCTACATGGGATCTTCAGAACATTATACTATCTATGAGGGTTCTCTATATCACCTCCTCTTCCATGGTATCCCATGTAAAATTCAATTCCCATATGTGTTGAGCCTTTATCCCCATATGTGGTTGAGCTGGCCTCCTTGGGTGGCTTTAGTTGGCCATTTATTTTCCAACACTTGGAATAAATTTAATTTAAATATTCCAAACCAATATTCTAATATAAAAAACATGAAAAATATGATATATAATGCATCTAATATGTGTATTTCATAGACTTAAAATAAACTTCTCATGCAATAAATAATTTCATAGCATTTCTTCAATTCCTCTTTTTCTATTATTTTTGGAATATAAATTCTAAATGAATATTAATCACCCAAACCACCTTAATATCATCATATATATTATTGTAAATAATTTTTAATCATTGAAATGTGTATTTGACATGAATATTAATTCACTAATTGTCAGATTTACTAGGAGAATTATTCACGAATCACCTTTAAAAATTAAATTCTTCATACCCTTCATATGTTTCTTCAGATTATAAGACTTGGTAATTTCATCTAAGCTCTATTAACATTATAAATTCTTCATTATATTGACATAAATGAAATATTACTACTTCATTTATCACCATTGACAACCAATATCAGTCTTTTACAGCAAATACAACTCATACACAAAGTGCGCTCTTCATTTCACCAATTTTAAAAATTATACATTATGATTCATAATATTATGATCTGAGATAGTGTATTCCATTGTTTATAAATGTTTCATAGGGGATGGAATGGAAACTATATCAATGCACATAATCTATGTAGGGATTTCCCTTCAGGTCTAGAAAATGAAACTGGACCTAGAATTGGATTTGGAGCTGGATCTGAACAAAGTATAGCTATATTGGGGTAGATGACTTAGGTTATGACCATTAACCTTGCTCGCATGGATCATTATACTAATCTGAAAAATAGTGTAACAATGTTGGATTGCTTTATGAATAAGAAACCTTCATTATTCAATGGGACTATTAATCTATTTTTAGCTGATCAATGGATAGGTCTCTTAGAGAAGATATTTCTTTCTTTGGGAGGTAATAAAAGGGAAAAGATTTTCATAGAATTTTATCATCTCATAGTGAATGCATATCATTAGTGGTCTTTGATTAAAAACATTAAGGATGAGGATGAAATATTAAACATGGAGTGGAATGATTTTAAGGTACTTTTCTTGGAAAAATATTTTCCTCACAAACAGTGAGTGGATATGGATAGAAAATTTATGAGTCTAAAACAAAAGGAAGATTAAAATGTTCCTAAGTATTTATCCAACTTTACAGGTTTTGTAAGACATGATATATACTATGTACATAATATAAAGAGTAATATTTACCATTTATTTAATGGTATAAATACAATGATTTAATAGGAACTAGTCTCCCAAACCTTCTCATCATATGAGGAAACAGTATCAAGGAATATCAATATAGAGAAATGATTCTCCAAGTATTAGTAATTTTAAGGAAATAAATAGAAGAAGTGGGCGGCTCAGCACATTGGTAAAGGAAATATATTAAAAGGGAATAAGGGATGGTTGAAATTTCCAACATTTAATAAATGTGGAAAGAAACGTCATGGAATATGTTTTTGGGGAATGGGAGTTGTCTTCAAGTTTAGAGAGAAATTCCATCAATCTCATGATTATAAGGGAAATATAGAAGCTTAAAATGTTCAATGCTTCAAATTTAAGGATATAGGTTACTATGTGAGTGAATTTCCCATGCGTCAATGTAATTTTTCTCAGAAAATTCAAAGAAAGTAAGGCCAATCTTATATGATCACTACAACTGAGGTTAAAGTTATTAAATATGTAGTAGTTGGTATGATGATTATGGATGTTGGTTAGATACTAACTATACTATGACTCAAGAGGGGTTTGAATTGAATTCTTGGAACTTTATTCACTTAGAAAACCACCCTATTTAAAGATATGATTAATTATTATCTTTTCTTAACACATGAACAAAATGGAAATAAAATCACAAAGAAAAGATATTAAACACTAGATAATTATAGTGGTTTGGGGAACATAAATCATCTAGTCCACTCCACCAATTCTCAACTCAAGAGTTTGATGATTTTCCTTATACCAATCCTTTTATTAGGGGATGCAAGTCCTTTTCCTAGGGACTGCATGATTGAGTGAAATTATTCAATACTTATTACAAAAACATGTTCTTTTAACCAGGCTCTAGCAAGGATTTTAACACCAGCCTCTAAGTTTCTTTTTCCAAGATCCATCATAGTGGGAAAGTGAATAAATAGACAGTTTACATGTGAAAATTATAGTTATATGATACAACTGATAGAAGAGAATAAATCTCCCAGAGATATTATAAGAATGAAAATCATCTTCAGAAGAGTCTTCTAAAATGATATCAAAAATGATCTTGATATATAAGCTACAGAACATAAAGCTTATTTTTCTTTTTGAATAAAATAAAGAACCACATAATGAGATTCATGAGTGAGTTATAAGTTAATAGTGTAATAGATTATGTTATTGATTGTATTATCTTATTCAATTCTCTCTAAAAATTTATGCAAAACTTCTATTTTAATCAAACAGCATTAGATCCATAAAATTCAGGCTTGGAATTAAATTTCATGCATCCTTGTCTCAAAAATACCTCAGTAATATTACTTGCTAATAAATTATCCTTTTACTTCTTTATTTTCTCAGTACTTGAAAACTTTTGTAATCATTTTTACAATAAATGGATAATAAAGAATTTAATGATGGATTCCAGCATTAATTTCCAATAAAACTACACCAACAATAATAAATAGTTAGTTTTAGAATAGTATAGCCAATTATAAATCACCGCACAAACAATTCTATATATTTGAATTCACATATCCTAATTGATCCATGTATCCATTATTCACATAGCCAATTTATCCACATAGCCAAATTACAAAGGCATTCTTTATATATCTTAATTTCTTTATGTGAGATTCTTTCTCACTTATCCAAACTTGAAGTAGCTGAATGAATTACATATCCATTTGGAACCATGTACATGTTTTAAACACATATCTAAATTACATAGATGATTACTCCACATAACCAATTCATATATCCATTTTATCAACATAGTTGATTTCTAACGTAGGTGATTCATTAATGTAGATGATTTCTATAAAGTTGATTTCACGACATGGTTGTTTCACATAGGTGTTTTCTTCACACAGTTGATTGCCATAGCCATTTCACATAGGTGTTTTATTCATGTAGCCAATTAATATATCCAATTACTTTGTGTATCCATTTATCAACATATCTAAATGCATCATATATCCAATTTTCCATACTTATGAAAATTTTCCATAAACTTATATATTTTCATATTTTAACAAAATGAACTAAAACTTTCTTTAAAAATCTCATGAAAAAAATGTAAGAACAAAATCATTAGTAAAATATAAAGATTATTTGAGATCATAAAAAACCTAAAGTACATGGGATATGTTGGAACAAAAATAGTAATCCAACAATCTCCCCCTTTTTGATGATCACAAATCCCATAAGACATTAAAAATTAAATTTTTAAAAGGTCTTATTGGATTTTTTTAGAAAAATAAATAATACAGATATTACTTTTAAAATGGTGTGTTTATCATTTTATTATCCCCCTTAATTAGACACTTCTTATTACTTTTATTAGACTTCTCTCCCATTTTATCTAAAATTTATCCCATTTTGTGTCATTAAAAATTAAGGGTAAGGTAGTGAAAAACAATTTTAATTTATCACTTAGAGTTATAAATTGATTAAGTATAGTGCTAAAACTGAATGAAAATATTTTCAAGGCTTATAATTCAGTAAAACAGACAATAACACACAAATAAAGGAATAAAACATTAAATGAAAACAATATATAATAAAAAATAGATGAAAATAATTAATAAGAAACACATAAAAATGGATAGAGAATAATTTTATTAATTATCAACATTTGTACAAAAAATACACCCATTAAACACCCCCAAAATTACATATATAACACACTAGTTAGAATATCAGGGCATATGGATTGGGTAAAACTGAGATTGAGGTTTTGGTGGAGGAATATTAAAAGATGGAGAGTTCTGAGAGGTAGGAGGAGGTTCCATAATTGGAGGTAACAATGATTTCCCAGTCTCTATAGTAGCATGATCAGCAGATCTAACTGTTGATTATCTCTTGGATTTTTAGAAGGTGTGTTGATAACTATTTAAAGATTTAATAAAGAAATACTTAAATCATAGTAAACTAAAGGCACAAAATCCAAATTATTTGGAGCGACTAAGGGTGAATATTATTACCTAGATCGCCTAGTAGTTAAGGCAGCATCCACCTTGGATTTAACTTTTCTATAAATTGGTGTTAGATCATAAATTGAATCTACTCTCTATCTATTACCTCAAAAGGTATATAGAGGAGATGGTCTCAGATTCCTTCTACCTATTAGATAAAACAAAGCATCTCCACACATGTCAACCCTCTTAATGATATTTGACTTATAGAAACATATAATAGTACTAGATTCTTTTCTATAAATTTGTGAAACTGTTGAGTGAAAATTATTTATAATTATTTTAAAGGATTTAAGATCACCAATGGAAAAATATTAGGAGAAATAAACATGAGAGAAATTTGAGAACTAGGTAAAGAAAATAGAATCTCTAAAAACAACTTCTTTGGAGTCTGGTCGGCGGATCCTTACACACTGATTATTCTGACATTCAAAGATTGCAGTTTCCTTTCCACATTTACTAGATAGTCTACTAAAAATTGAACTAACTCCTAAAAAATACTATAATGAGGATGAGGAACTGAGGTACTAGTAGTAAAAACATCAATATTTGGTAAAACTGGAGTAGGTATTGTAGGGGTAGTAGTAGCTGGTTGAACTAAAGGGATAATCCTGAGAAGCTTATAAACAACAAGCTATATCCCTCTCTGTAAGATCAAATGGAATAGCTAGAGTTTCCTCGGACTCTAAAGAAATGGAATCCTCTTATGAAGAGTAAAATTACAACCATTCAACTTCCACATAGATCTTTACTAATAATTCTATAAAGTGTTGATGATTTCTGGTTATTGGGTCGATTTAAATAGAAAAAATATATTGTATATCCTGAGAGACTTACAAGATATATTTCATCTTTCCAATCACTAATTCTTCAAGATATAACACCATGTCATTTAAATACATATTATTCCCAACACCAAGACTCCTAACAACTTATCTAGTGTCCAGAAACTCAAAAAAAATATCTATGGAAATATTACATTATCACCAGTGTGAAAATATCTCTCTAAAGAGATTGAATCTAAGAAGACCCAAAATTCAATTCTAAAGATATCTAGTCAAAATAGGTCTGAAAGTCAGAACCCGTTGAATGTTATGAGATGGTTGAGATGGATGGATGAAACCACTTTATAAACTCAAACTTTTTTACCTCTGTAATCTTCAAATTATGTAAGATCTCCTTTATTTCAAACTTAAAACTCTGAATCTCATCCACAGTATCCTGAGACATATCTTATTGAACCATAAGAATATTCTGAATAATTTCCATTTGAGATTAAACTATTACACCAAGTTAATTCATCTCATACTTGGTATCATATACTTATATAAGTCAATATACTTGATCTTTCACTACATACACTTTCTTATCACTTACTTGAGAGGAAAAATGTTACATAGGAGGCACTGGGTATAGGTTTTTTATCAGATTAGTTTGGGTTTCTATGATCCCAATTAGCCTATAAAAAATTTATTTTGATACAAAAAATTACTTGAGTTATATGATCTCATCCTTAGAGAAAATAATTTCCTTATTCGACTCATTATAGTCCCCTCTAACATTATCAAATTTAGTCATTTGAGCAGAAGTAAAGGTTTGCATACCTGAACATTCAAAACTCTTACCAACTGAAGGTTAATCCTCATAAAATAGAGGAGGTGATTAAATATGTGTTATAGTATGAGAATGATCATAATACACTATAAGAACATCCCTAGTCTGTCTATTCTATAAGGTAATCTAGGAAGAAATGGATTAACTTCAGGGTGCTCCACTTCAGGTTCAACTCTGTCCATTATGACTGGCACACTTGGAACAGTTTGAACTAGCATTTCCTGAGGAACTACATAGACTATCTCAATAAGCTAAATAGATTCATCAACTCCAATAACTTTTTATTATTATATTAGGAATAGATCTTCCAAAATAGGTCGAATCTCTAGAAACTAAGGCTTTGATCTGGAAACTACCAACTCTTGCACCTCCCAAGTAGGCACTATCGCAATAGGTATTGCATCCCAATGTGGTGAGGTTTGAGATGGATCCACTTGAGCTCAACTTTACTATCCAAAAAGTATCAAGGATATTAAAGAATAATCCAAATAGTAACCAATAATCTTAAAGAGAACTAACAAAAGGATATTACTTTAATAGAACTATAGAACCTCTCCCTCATTCAGATCCACCTCTTTATTCTTTAACACTATGGAGATAATCCTTCTATAAGGGTAATAATTTAACTTTAATTTACCTTTATAGTAATGATGCATAAACTACATCATATACCTTGAGAGATTCATCTTATGACTATTGATCAGAACATATAATAGATACATGTCCTGAAAAAACACCTTCTCCATTTCACTGGCTCTCTGGGAAATCCCAGTCTGAATAAACTTTCAAAGAACTTTCCATTCAAGATCTAAATACTTTATAGCTTTCTTATTAGTATAATAGGTTACAAATAAGAACTTGAAAACCTTAGTTGGTCCCACTTCACTAGCACCAACTAGCATCTGGATAAAGATGAACTCCCCCTCATGTGGATAATGAAATATTTCAGCTATTTATTATGAGAAAACAATCACATATTTTCTATTTACATTCAATGATATCACATCCTATACTTAACCAAACTAGAACTTTTCATTCTCTATTAACTCATTAATTTCTTCCTCAAATATCAAACATGAATTATTTTCCTTAAAAATGAACTCCCAACCTTGAAACTAAAATAATTTCTTTAGTAGAATCATAGTTTCTCTTAGACATGTCATATCCATGGTTTTTCCTGCTAGAACTCTGCATGGAACACCACCTGGATGGGATTTATTTGAATAATAAAACCATCCATTGTCTCTACACTTGGACTTTCCCATTACAGAAGCTTAGTAGAAATTTGAGAGTGAATTTAGAAATATGAGGGAATAAAAATGGTGAAGGTTCAGCTTATAGAGGAAGGAACATTGGTGAAGAGAGAAAGGGTTGAAGGCCGATTGGGATCTTAGGTCAAGTACCTTATTTTCTAAAGGGTGTCTACCTGATTGAGGATTTTATGGTCAATTATAAATTAAAATAAAATAATTAATTAAATTCCAAAAACTATTTTCAAAAATCACATCCGGATTAATTTATATAATAAAGTAGAATAAATGAATTCAATTTCCATAAATCATTAAAATAAAAAATTAATAAAATAATACAAAAAATGAAATTTAAATAAATAAGAGAAACTAAACTCATTTAAATTCGAATAACCATAGTTATCTTCTAATAAAATTAAAATGTTCACACATAAGGGGATTAGTAAAAATATTTACTAATTGATTATTAGTAAAGATAAATTTGAGAGTGATATCACCTTTTTAAGAATGATCTCTCAAGAAATGATGTCTTAAATCTATATTTTTTTAGAATGATTTATTAGATTATTGGAAATTTTGATATCACTAGTTTTATCAAAATGTAATTGAGAATTTATTATAATACAATCCAAAATCCAATATAGTGTGTTTCATCCACAACACCTATGTACAACATCTACCTATATCTATATATTCTTATTTATCATTAAATAATGAAAAAGAGTATTGTTTATTAATATACCAAAATATCAAGGATTTACCTAAAAATGTAATGTTCCTAAAGTAATCTTTATATCTAGTATACAACCACCAAAGTCAGTATCCAAATAAGAAGTCAAATTGAAAGCATAATTTTTTGAAAAAAAAGTAAGGAAAGATAAATTGTTCCTTTTAAATACCTTAAAATTATTTTGGAAGATTTTAAATGATATTCCTTGAATTTGGCTTGGAATATGGCACAAAATAATACTGAAAAAATAATTTTTGGTCTACTATCTGTTAGATATAGTTGGCTCCCAATTATTCTTTTGTAGATCTTATTGTAAACTTGTTTTATAGCTTCATCCAAATAAATTTTTTCATTAAAACTCAAAGGATCTACATATACTATACCACTTTTGAGTCCAACCCTTTTAAGTAAGTCAATTATGTATTTACATTGATTCATCACATTCCCAAATTCTTTTTGATGAATCATAAAACATAGAAAATAAGTTAACTCACCCATCATACTTATTTCAAATTATATTTTCATGGGTTTTTAAAATTCATTACATAATTTTTTTCTTGTAGAACCAAAAATCACATCATCAACATATATTTAAACTAAAAAAGTATATGAAGATGGAGTTTTATTTAAAATAGTTGGATCTTATGCTTATAATAAAAATACATTTTATAATAGAAAAGATCTAAAACATTCATACAAAGATTTAGGTTCTTATTTAAGTACATAAAGATATTTGGTATGTTTAAAAACTAAATTTTGAAAATGATGATTTTTAAAACCAAGAGGTTGTTAAACATAATCTTCCTCTATAAGAAAACCATTTAGAAAAGAATATTTTTCATCCATATAATATAATTTGAAATTAATTTCAGACATATAGTCTATAAGAATCCTAATGGATTCCAATCTAGATATAGGTGAAAAGGTCTCTTTATAATATATTACTTCCTCTTGGTTATAACCTTTAGATTCCAGTCTAGACGTATTCCTAGTTATTGTACCATGATCATCCTGTTTATTCCTAAAAACCTATTTTTTCTATAACAGGAAAGTCATAGGTTCTATCAACTAACTCTCATACCATATACCTTTTTAACTAGTTTAACACTTATTTAATTTCTAAAACCCAACTCTAATCAACTGAGTATTACTATATAGTTTTAGGTTCTGGTTTAGATAAAAAAGGTATAAAATTCTACACGGTTTCCTACACTCTTTCTAGTTCTAATACCTTCATCTAAACTTCCTATTACTATTTCTAAGGGATAGTTTTTAAGGCTTATAGGATGTCAAGGTAGCACAATTTCTAGTACACTAGAATCCATATTTTAGAGTTTGGTTCACCAAAATAAAGTTCCATGTTATTATTATTTTTAATTTCATAGAGTATTTCTAGTCTCGTGTTTTCAAGGGAATCACTTATCTTATTAATTTGAATCATTTTGTGATCGAATGGACACTTTAATTAAAATTCCACATGAAATGTTTCTTCAATGATCTTTGAACTTTGTTGAAAACTCTATATTCTATAGAAGTAGTAGAATATACAATGAAGATTCCTTCATCATCCTTTAGATCAAATTTACCAGGATCATCCTTGGGGTCTAGAATGAAAATATTGAACCCAAAAATTTTAAACTATCCAACCTTTTTATTTCTATTATTCCAAAGCTCATCGGGTGTTTTCTTTAAAAAAGATCTAATTATAACTCTTTTTATAACATAGCATGCTATATTTATAAATCCATACCAAAAATGAGTGGGAAAGATATATTAACATAATATTGTTTTAGTAATTTCTTACATAGTTTTATTCCTCCTTTCAAAAACACCATTCTATTGAGGTTTCTTAGGGGATGAGAAAGTATATTTAATACCATTTTTTAAATAATAATAATCGAACTCATGGTTTTCAAATTACACTTTATGGTCACTTCTTAAACCAATAAATTTGGAATATTTATATTTTAGAACCAATTTACACAAAATTATAAAAATAGAATAGGATTCACTCTTAACACTCTAAAATAAAACCCGAGTAAATAAATAGAAATCATCTACTATACAGAAATAAAATATTTTCCTCTTAGACTTTTAGTTCTATATGTGTCAAACAAGTCCATATGAATAGGTTAAAGGGGTATAGAAGTATCAACCTCTTTGATTGATTTAAAAGATGGATTGTGTTGCTTTCCCAGTTGGCATGCATCACATAATTTATTTTTTTTCAATTAAATTTGAGTTAAATATAAAATTATTATTTTTTGGAAAATTAAATCAAAGAATAGAATTTCAATGTCCTAGTATTCTATTCCAAATCCAAGATTTATTTTTTAAATATTTAAATAGTTTACCTTTTTTTACACAAAAAATTAAGATCTGATGTATAAACATTATTCATTATAGGTGACTTAAATTTGAGAATTTTATATGTGAAAACATAATAGGAATTGTTATAAAAATCTATAAGATAACCTTCAAAACAAAGTTGCAAAATACTTATCATATTTTTTCTAACATCCTTTCACATATAGATCATTTTTTATGAGTACTGAGGTTAGATTACCAACTAATACAACTCCTATAATCTTTTTTTATTTTTTTCACCAAAATTTACATGGCCTCCATCAATATTTTGATAAGGAGTAGAAAGTAGAGAAATATCCCCTCATATGTCTTGAGAATATATTGTCCATATACCATTTATCATTGATTTTCTTGGACCTTTTTCCTTAAAAATACAAGTTAAATAAGAAATTTTTTTGGTACCCATATTTTCTTAGGTCCAATAATGTTATAAAATAAATATTTTGAAACCCAAATAAATTTTTACTTTCTAGAAAATACAGCACTAAATTATGAAAAATGTTTTGAAAGAAAAGCATTTTTGACTCCAAAAAATAAAGGGTTTCTCAAAGTAAAATTATTATCATAGTTATACAATTCTATAAAGTGAAAACAAGTAACTTTGGAAAGGATTTTGTTCATATAAATAGGCACAAAATATTTTTTATAATTCTTAGGCTTCTCACCTTATCTTCCTATTCCAAATTTATTTTTTACAGAGTTTATTATTTCCAAGGATTTTATTTAAATAATTGTCACATTTTTTAAAGACACTAGCAGAATCTTTAAAAGTATTGGACCACTTTTCACAAGATTTTAATTTTATTATCATGTTCAACATAGGAAACAATAAATTTTCTAGTTTGTTTGTTAAATCTATTTTTTATTTAATTCCTCTTTTTAAATTACACTGTCATTATAGGATTTTTTTTAGGGATTTTTTATTATTCTTCAAGCTTTAAAAAAAATTCCATCATGTTAGAATATTAATTTAATTATTCATAAGATAAATTTTCATTTTTATATTCATATTCATGATTAGAAGAATGAAAATAATATACCTCATCTGAGTGTTCTATAAATCACATATTAGCCTTTTCATTAGAAATTTATGCTTCTGAATCTAAATATGTATTGTCACTAGAATCTTAATAAGTAATCCATGTTTCTTTCATGGATTTATTATCTTTCTTATTATATCAAAATTTATTGAAATACTTTTTCTTATATTTACTATTTCCTTGAAACTAAAGTCGGTATGGATTGATGTGCTCAATATTTTTACACTCATAATATCTAACTTCTTTAGAATTTTCCTACTGATTCTTATAATTATTTAAGGGTTTTCTAGAACCTATTATCTTGTTATATAACTGTTTCTATGAAATTTTAAACTTTAAAATATGATAAGAAATGTAAAGAAATACTTTTTGAACTTTATTTATAAATGTAGAGTTTTATTATCTAAAGAAGAACTATTAGAGGTATCTTCATTAGATGAATCATCCAAATGTATTTCTTTACATTTCTTATCATATTTTGAATTTTAAAATTTCATAGAAACATTTTCCTTCATTACCAATCTATGTTATCTGGATTCAACTTCCATATTAGCCTCTTTCATCATAAGAGTTCCAATAAGATCTTTTATTTTAAAATGTTTGACCTCTATAGAATGCATAATGGTATCCGAGATTCCACTCCATATATGTGACAGAATTATGGGGATTTTTAGATCTTGATCTGGTTTAGTAATAGGTTATCTTAAATAAAAAACATTATTTACAACCTCAGTAAGTCTTCCATTAAATTGAGTAATGTTTTCTCCTTCCATAATTTTGAATGTATCAAACTTTAACTTGGAATTATTATATCTGAGAGCTCTTATGTTTTCAATTCCTTCATAATCCATTGATATAGTATTCCACATTTCATGAGTTGTTCCACATTTTTAAACTTGATTAAACTAATATGGACCTAGTCTACAAATGATATAATTCATGTATTTGGAGTTAAAGTCATAGCTGGATTTAGTATCTTCATCCTATATTTTAGGTTGTGTCTTTGGAATTTCATAAGGATTCATGGATTTAAGATAAACCTTTAGTCCAAGTTTATTTAGATAGATGGTCATACACAGCTTCCAACATCAATAATTATCACCATTAATGTAGATAGATATTACCATTGACATACCTTCTCTATTTTCAGTCATATAATCCATTATCATAAAGATCTTAAGACTTAAGCCTTTGAAACTTGATATCTCAAAAGTCACAACCTTTGATACCAATTGTTGGTCAGGGACTGACTACACTAATACTTAAGAGGGGGTGAATTGATTTCTTTGAATTTTCTTCTGTTATAAAACCACTCTATTGAAGATATAGTTTATTCTGATATTTTATTAACACATGAACACATTAGAAATAAAATCACAAGGAAAAGATATCAAACACCCAATATTTATAGTGGTTCAGGACACAAAGAACCCTTGATACACTCCAACAACACTCAACTCTAAGTGCTTGGTGATTTTCACTAGAAAATTCTTTTTATTGAAGAATTATAATCCTTTTCCTAGGGACTTAAAAATTGAGTGAAAGTAGTTGACACTTGGTAAAATAAAAGGATATTTTAACTAGGCTCCAAAAAGAATTAAAAACACCATCCTTCAAAGTTATTTTTTCCATGAACCTTCATAGTGAGAAAGAGAATAAATAGAAAGTTTATAGATGATACTCACAGTTGTAAGATATAGTTGAAAGATAAGAATAAATCTCCATGAGATATGATAATAATGAAAAGTAATTGAAGGAGAGTCTTCTAAAATGATAACAATAATGATCTTGATAGCGCATTTTTAGAACTTGAATCTTCTTCTTATTTTCAAATAAAATAAATCATTACATAAAGATATTTTTTAGTGAGTTATAGGTTGATATTGTAATCATTTCTGATAATGACTATATTATCTTCCATACTTATCTCTAAAAATTCATGTAAAACTTCTCTTTTAAACGCACAACATTAGAACCATAAGATCTGGGCTTAGAATTAAATTCCACATTTCCTTGTCTATAAAACACCTCGAAAACATTACTAACCATTAAATTATCCTTTTACTTATTTCTTTTCTTTGTACTTGGAAACTTTTATAATCATTTTTACCATAAATATGTAATATAATATTTAATGCATGGATGATATCATTAATTTCAACTGAAAATACACCAACTGTAATAAATATAAAGTTTTAGAGAAAAGTATTTGATTATGGATCTCTACATATCCTAATTCCATATATTTGAATTCACATAGACAAATTAATCCACATATTCATTCTTCATGTAGTCGGTTTTTCCACATATCTAAATTGCATAGTCATTATTTACATAGAAAAAATTCTTCACATGTGTTTCTTGGTCATGTAGCCAAATTTGATGTAGTTAAATGAATTATATATCCATTTTGGAACCACATAGTTTTTTTCACCATGTATTCAAATTACATTGTTGATTACTTAAAAAAATTGATTCATGTATCAATTTGATTGATGTAACTGATTTCTCACGTAGGCAATTCATCGACATAGGTGATTTCCATGTAGTCTATTTTGCAATGTATCTATTTCACATAGTCATTTTCTTCAAGTATCCAATTGATTTATCCAATTTATCAATGTATAAATTTCATGTAGGTGTTTCATTCACATGGCTGATTAGTGTAAAAAATTACTTGATATATCCATTTATCTATATAGTCGAATGCCTCACGTAGCTGATTTTACATACTTTGGAAGAATTTCAGCAAACTTTTAGATTTTTAAGTTTTAAAAGTGTGAACTAAAAGGTACTTTAAAAAACTAGATGAACACACTTATGAAAAAAAATCATTAGTAATATACAATGGGTATTTGAGATCATCAAAACATAAAGTACATGGGATATATTGGAACAACATTAGTATTCCAACAATGGACACAAATTTAGCTAATGATTTATTTTATTCTAGATCTTCATGCTCTTTTATATCTTCCACATTTTCTAAGAAAATTAGATATTTTCCTAGAACCTTAATAAGGGAGTATTCAATCAAGACTCATAGTGTAAATATTACTACAATAAGGATATTTCAATTGGTTCTAATTATGTCATATGAACATACCCTATTTGTAAACTTGATCATTATATTTATGGTCAACTTTGATATATTCCTAAGTATGGATTGGAATTAATATTATAATGCAAAAATTTATTATTGAGTGAAGGATATTGCAATTTGTGATGATGGTATAGAGTCCCTCATCTTTAGAGAGGAGACTATATCATCTGAATCATATCTAGATCCACCTCTGGTGGATCTCCTTAATGAAATTCTGAGAGAATAAGAGAATACACAACCTATGGAAGGGAAAGGTAACTCTGGGATAGAATATGTTCTTATTGTAAAATAATATATTGATGTGTTTCATGAAGAACTATCAGGACATTCACCTAAACGTGATGTTTATTTTTCTATTGAACTCATTCCTCATGAAAAAAAACCATATCTAAGACTCCCTATAGGGTAGATACTATTGAGCTAGTGGAGTTAAAGAAACAACTACAAGAGTTGTGTGATAAATAATTCATACACGAGATATCCGATTCATTTTTGTGAAAAAGAAGGATGGGACTATGAGGCTATGTGTTGATTACATGGAACTCAATTCCATCACTATGATGAAAAAATATCCTCTACCTTATATTAAAGACCTCTTTGATCAACATCAAGGGGCATAATATAATTTAAAGATGGAAATTCATTCTAGGTATCATTAATTATGATTATGAAAGGAATATATTCTAAATAAAATATTTTGTATGAGTTTTGGACATTATGAGTTTATAATAATTCCCTTTAGATTAACTAATTCACCCTCTGTTTTTTGTATTTGATTAAAAGAGTGTTCAAGTATTATATTGATAATTCCATTATGGTATTTATTGATAATATATTGGTATACTAAAAATTTTATGAATAGAATAAGAGTAATTTATGAGTCATTAATTAATCTTAAAGAAAATGAGATATATGGTAAATTTATCAAATGTGAATTCTATGTTCAACCATTTTCTTTTCTTGGCCATATTGTTTCTATGGATAGAATATCAATTGATCCGCCAAAGAAAAATTAATTCAAAGAATGTTCTATGTTTAAAAACATAACCCAAGTACGTAGTTTACAAGGATTAGTAGGTTACTATCAGTGTTTTGTTTAAAATTTTTCATGATTAGAAAAACTGTTAACCAAGTTTACATGTAAGGGGGTTATTTTTCTATGGATAGAGGAATGTAAAGAAAGGGTGGGATAATTAAAGATGAGGTTGATCAATGAACCAGTATTGACACTACCATTGGGAGGGGATGAATTTTTCATATATAGTGATGCATCAAAGAAATGTATTGGATGTATCTTTATACAGAATGATAAAATGATTTCCTATGCATCAAGGTAGTTAAATATACATGACCAAAACTATCCAACCCATAGTATTTAGTTGGAATTAGTAATATTTTATTTGAATATATAGAAAAATTATCTCTATGGCCAATGATATGGGATATACATAGATCATAAGAGTTTTAATTACATATTTTCATAGAAAAAGATCAATGTGAGGCAAAGAAGATGGATAGAACTACTCATGGATTATGATTTCAGGATACACTACCACCCTAGAAAATCTAATAAGGTGGTTGATAAATTGAGTAGGAAAGATTATAGAGTTCTAAATAAGATGAGGATTGAAAAGGATTATTTATTTAAGGACCTAGTAAAGTTGGATATGGGAATTATTAGGGAACGGGAAACATCAGTCCTTTTTCAAATAATTTCCAAATAATATTTATTTTCAAAATAAAAAATTCTCAAACTGATGATGATAATTTTAAAAATAAAATTAAAGACATGAATTATGGGATGTTTTAATAATTTGTTTAGGAATATGGTGTTATTAAATTTTTAAAGTGGGTATATGTTCCATCTACACCTGATCTTAAAAGAAAATTATTAAATGATGATCATAGCATAAATTTATCAATACACCCTAGTAGCACCAAGAAGTATAGTCATTTTAAGGAACATTTTTGGTGGAATAATATAAAGTAGGAAATTTTTGATTATATATAAATATTATTGGTTTATTAATAGGTAAAGGCTGAGATACAACATCTATATGAGTCATGTAAAATCTATGTATTCCTATATGGAAATGGGAAGACATAACTATGGAATTTTTCATTGGATTTCCAGATACTCCTAAAAGTAATGATACCATATGGGTTATTATTTATTTCCTTACCAAATCTATAAATTTCCTCACTATAGGAGAAGATTTTCCTCTTGAGAACCTTTCATTAATCTATATTAATGAAGTTTTAAGACTTCATGATGTACCTATTTCAATTATGTCTAATTGTGATCCATGATTTACAATGAAATTTTGGAAAATTTATCTGATTTATCTTGATAATAAGCTTCGTTTGAGAACGGCTTATCATTCTCAGACTGATGGTAAGTCAAAGAGGAAAATTTAAACATTATAAGACATGATAATCCCATACTCACTTGACTTTCAAGGTATATGAGATTAGCATTTACTTTTGGAAGAGTTTTTCTATATCAATAACTTCCATTTAAGTATTCAAATGGTGTCGTACGAAGCATTATATGGCAATAGATTTCATACTCCAACTTATAGAGATGAATTTAGTAAAAGGAAGCTTGTAGGCTCAGAAATTTTGGAGGAGAGAATAGAAAATGTAAAGACTTATAATACCCACATTAAAGCATCTCAAAGTAAGAAAAAAATTTATGATGATAACCAAAGGAAATATTTAGAAGGGGAGAACCCATTTTCTTGAAATTATCTCCATGGAAGGGTGTTATAATATTTGGTAATAAAGGAAAATTGGTCCCAAATACATTAGAACTTTTGAAATTCTATAAATAATTAGTGTTGTGGCTTACCATTTGACAATGACACCTAGCCTCTATAAAGTGCATGATGTGTTCTATATCTCTTTATTAAGTAAGTACATAATAGATCCAACCCATGTGATCACCTATGAAGAAATAGAATTGGAACATGATTTATCTTACTATGATGATATTATCCTTATTCTAGACATAGAGAACAAGTGGTGAGGAATCAGATGACTCATCTAGTAAATGTACTTTAGAGAAATCATAACATAAAATAGGCAATGTGGGAACTTGAAGATGTTTTGATAAAGAGCTACCCAAATATATTAATGATGTGAAATTATTTAAACTTCTAGGATGAAATGTTTTGAAGGGCGGTATAATGTGACATGTAAGAACCTAGATCTTCATTTTAGGTATGGATCTTGATTTCATGTTGTTTTTTAGGAAAAAGTAAGAATTGGGTTTTTTTCTAAGTATATGTCATTTACTAGTGAGTAAACGCCATGTACTAGTGAGTACACGTCGTTTACTAGTGAGTACATGCCATGTACCCAGGTACCATATACAGTCATGTACTGGCCGTGTAACAGCCGAGTACATGGTCATGTGGTAACCTGGAAGACCGCTTAAGGCAGGGGTCGGTTAAGGTCACTACACAGTGTGTACATTTAATGAAACTGATGTTTAGTTTTATTTTTATTTGATAAATCAGAGTGGGGTTGCGTCTCATCCTTGGAAACGTCTTCTTCTCCCCTTGGTTTGTACAAGAGAGCAACGGAAGGGCTGACAAACTCTGAACCCATCATGATTCTTCGTCCGACCTCCAATTGAGACATCGTTAGGTGCATTGGAATCCCACCGGTGAGTTCTCAATTCCTCTAGAGCCTTTCTTACTGATTCCTTCTCTCTTGTAAGTTACTAAATGTTGAACATTTTTCACCTTTTCTAGATCTATGATGTTCTAGGCCGATTCAAGGGCTGACATTCAAGAGTATTGATCATATGACATCAAGGAAGATGGTTTGTGCCTTTCGTTGATTATCTTTGGATTATATATGCTAAAAGTTTCATATACTCATGTTTGGGGTATTGTGTGTTTGGAATTAGACCATGTTTATTACCTGTTATGGTTTGGTAGATTGATAAAGGGTAGTTTCATATGCATGTGGTTATATAACTTGTTTATGGGACACCCCATGGGTACATTTCCCTTGTTTGATTTATTATGGTTGTTTGGTCTAGAATTCATGTTAATCTTGCCTTTTTTTCATGCCTTGTGTTGTAGGATGGATTTACTGATTGTTTGAGATGTCTGCGATATGTATTGTGGAAGTTTGACCAAGGGTAATTTGATTGTGAGAGCTACCCAAGGTAGGGTCATTTATGTTTGAATTGTTGTTATGTTAAACCATAGGGGATAGACTGTGAGAGATACCTAGAGGGTTGTTATTAATTGAATTGTTTTTATGTTGACCAAGGGGTATTTACCATGAGAGATTCCAGGTGGTCATTTATAATTTATTGATTCTATGTTGACCAAGGGGTATAGACAGTGTGAGCTACCCAGGTGGTCATTTATAAATGATTAGTGCCATGATTAGACCATATGGGTTAGACTGTGAGATATACCCAGAGGGTCATTATTAAATGAATTGTTTTTATGTTAGACCAGGGGATTATACTGTGATAACTTTCCCAAAGGGTCGTTATTGAATAATAGAATAATGGTGAAAATTCTTCCAAGCCAAAGTACAAGCTTGGACTTGGTTTTACTTGATTGTTTAGATGGTCTTATGAGACGTCTGTTGATACTATTAAATATAGGATACATAGCTTAGGCTAGATACCAAGGTTTAAATGATTCAATAGATGAATAATTAATGTTAAATGAATGTAATTGAAAACTGTAAGACTGTTTACTTTTTAGTACTTCCTAGTTTATTGCTTCATTTCTGTATATTACCTGCAATATATATTCACTAACAGTTCGGAATAGATCTTTTTGTGGTTTCCTACTGGGATTTTTCTCACACCCTATTTGGGTCATGTTTTTGGACCCAAACATATTATATGGTTATAGGTATAGATAAGGGAAAGTGCCCTTCTTCATCAGGTACTTGATTGTTGTTAGAGCTAGAGAGCATGAAACCAAGATGAGTCTTTCAATGTTGTTGGAGTTTACTTATTTTATGTAATTTGGTTTCAGTACTGTATTTCCAGCATTGTGACTTGTTTGGATGATTTCCTAGGCACATGTGGCATGCATCATTTATATATTCTCTAGTTGTTATATTACCATCAGTCTTCCACTATTTACTTTTTTTGTATGGTATTATTGCTTCCTATATTGTATAATATTTTCTTTATGTTGTGTATAATCTTCCAATGAGGGCATAGTTTCCCCATTATCACATCATGGCCCGTGATTCTATTTATCAACCTCTGGCATTTTGGGAAATTTGCTTGAGGTTATGTGACCAATCGGGTTCGGTGCACCTTTGGGAAGCCCCCGAAACTCGGACATTACAATGTGGTATCCGAAGGTTTTTTTATAATTTTTCTTACTATTCAAATCCAATAGACTATGATATAAAGGAATAGGTAGTTGTTAATAAGATGTGTTCAGGAGTAGCTAACCTGTGTATAGGGAAAATCCAAGTTATCTCGAATATTGTAATTTTTCTGGTTTTTGAAATTGTTACAGTTGATTTGATTTCACCATTGTGTGATTCAATTGTTTTGTGATATTATGATTTATATCATTATGGTTCTATTTATATTGCAACCCTATGAGATGAGGGTATTCAATCTCATGCAACATATAGGCACTTTCTAGAGATCACATGTCATGAATTCTTGTCATACCATTTAGGATGCATTACTGGTTGCATGTTGTTGTGATAGATGTTATTCTAGATATTCATGCTTTTATAATATATTCCATGATAGAATACCGAATTTTTATAGGGTATTGGTATACATAATGTTTCATTTGGATGGATTCCAAGATTTGGTCCCTAAGGTGTTATGGGCCCTCTTGGATCAGAATTTGGCGGATCGTGATTGAACTTTAATTGAATTCTGTTACAATATTACATGAATAAGGATACCAAACTTTAATTCATGGGGAGTATGGAATCTCATGGATCATAACTTGGAATGAATTGGAAAAAATTTATGTTTTTAAGGGTTCCGGAGAAGTTTCAGAGGCTTATTTTCTAGAAACCCAAAAAAAATGGTGTGTGATGTTATGAACACATGCCATGTGTTCTTCTGTTCTGGAAGAAATAGATTTTCTGAAGTATACACCATGTATTATATGTACATGTCATGTAGTTATTAACCATGTAACTGACTGTGTGAGTAGAGACACGGGGTTGATTAATTCTTGGTAGAACACATTGTGTACTTGGAGTACATTCCGTGTTGTAAGAGACTATGTATCCGTTTGTGTGACAAATGACATGGGTGGATGAAACTTGGGTTCTACACATCGTGTTTAGATTATACACATCATGTAGAAATTGATTGTCTATCCAGTCGTGTGACTAATGACACAGGTGGATGGAACTTAAGTAGTGCACACTGTGTCTAGGGTGAACACATCGTGTAGTGTTACACAGAGAGAAAATTGTGTAGTTCTATTCATGTAGAAGAACTTGGGCATGAGGGAAAATTCAAGTACACATTGTGTTGTAGTATGAACACACTGTGTGTATGGGGTGTTACATGACTAGGTTGGAAGAGTTACATGCCCATGTTAAAGATTAATGGAACAAGTCGTGTAGTGGTTCTACATGACATGTAACCCTCTTTTATAAAACTTGATTGTTTTCCTTCTCTTGTTCTATTCTTTCACTTATATTTTGTTCTCCTTGATAATATAGTACTAAGGTGTGAACTTGACCTTGTTGAGTCCTTCAACCAAGATTTCCTCTAGTTGTACGCCAGGTAAATGGCAATGATCAGACACCAGAAATGGTAGATTATGGACTACCAGTTGATCCTCCCGTCGTGCCCGTTTCGGAACCAGCTGTTATACCAGATGTAGGTGATGATGCATAGTTCTGTAAAGTATTTTTGAGGATGATACAAACTTTTTAGGGGGAACCACATCCTGCTCTAACTATGGAAGAGTTGATGCGGGTGTTCTAGGAGCAGCATCCTCCTACTTTTTCAGGGGATGGGGGTCCACAGGCTTCAGAGTCATGGTTGGAGGCCATACTTTCTATCTTCGAGCATTTGGATACAACTTTGGAGAGGAGGGTGAAGGTTATGATGTACATGCTACATGATTCTGCCAAGATATGGTGGGATGTTATCTAATAGGTGGGATGTCATCGGGATATGGCTTGGGAAGAGTTTTAGAGAACCTTATATAATTAATTCTACCCTGAGACGTTGAGGGCTGGTTGAGCCTGGGAGTTCATGAATTTGGAGCAGGGCGATCTTCCGGTGATGCATTATTCTTCTTGATTTACAGAGCTTCAACTCTTCACACATGTTTTGGGAGGTGATGATTTATCTTTAGCTAGGAGATTTGAGGATGATCTCAGGTATGACATCCGATCATAGGTGAATGTTTTTAGGCCGACTTTAGTGACTACTATAGTAAACCAGGTGCTGATTACCGAGCGCAATCTGAGGGATTTGGGAGCTACGAGTAAGGAGGTTCAGAATCTAGGGCTAGTACTCCTTTTACAGATAGTAGGAAGCACCACAAGGAACTTTCACATGATGTTTCTTTAGGTATCTGGGTAGTGTGCTACCAGTGCAGGAAGAGTGGGCATATGAGACCACATTGCCTGAAGAAACCAGTCAATTAATGATCTTGCAACAAGATGGTCCATATTCAGTGTTTTTTTCAGATGTTCTCACTAGCAGTGAGTGAGAGAAGATCTGTTATGACTCCATGTCTAAGAGTAGGACCACCAGTTTCTCATCAGTTCAGTAACTGGAGTTCTTCGGTCCATTTAGGCGGAGGAGGTGGTCATGGCCTTGGTAGCCGGAGAGCAAGTTTTCAGCGATAGTAGGGTAGATTAGATCAGGGTAGTCAGGCAAGGTTGCAAGTCTGCGGTACAGGTCAGACTTTTGTAGTGGACTAGACCCAGTAGAAGCAGGATCCCATACCCTATATGGTTATAGGTGCGATTCTAGTTTCCTCAATTTTAGATTCTGCACTTTTCGATACAGAGTATTCCCATAGTTTTATATCTATTTCCATTATGGAGATCCTTGGGATCTTTATATTTACTTATGAGGATTTCATGACACTAGACACTCTGTTGGGGATTAGTATGGCTAGTGTACGTCAATGAATGGAGTGCCCTCTTGAGGTTGGGTGTGTCACTTCTTATGGGACCTCTATATCTTAGAGATGACAAGCTTTAATTTTAATCTTGTAATGGACTAGTTGGTCTCTTTATAGTACTTTATTGACTACTATCATTGTAGGGTGAGTTTCACATCACCATAGGGTGGGTATTTTATACACAAGGGAGAATGGGATGTCCAGGCGAGCAGAGCTAGACTCGAGCATCATGGGTTGGGAGGAATTATAGCCCAGATTGCAAGTCTATATCTAAATGACCATGGGACTTCACAGATGGACTTTCCTCCAGTGGTGGATCATTTCAGAGATATCTTTCCAAAAAACTTTTCAGGTTTACCTCTGGAGAGATAGGTAGATTTATATTTTGATCTTGTACTAGTAGTAGCATTGGTGTCCATTACTCCTTATAGTATGGCTACACCAGAGTTACAGGATCTTAATAAGAAGTTATAGGATTTATATGAAAATGGTTTCATCTAAACCAATACTTTTCTTTTGGGTTCTACTGTCCTTTTTTCAAAGAAGGCAGCTTGTACCCTCAAACTTTATGTGGATTATCGGAAGATGAACTAGTTGACGCTCAAGAACTTATATCCCTTGCTGAGGATTTATGATCTCTTTGATCAGCTTTGAGGATACCGGGTGTTCTCGAAGATTAAAGTGATATCTAGTTTTCATAAATTGCACTTTATACCATCAAATATACCACTTGTATCCTTTCAAATCAGGTATGTTCTATATAATTATTTGGTTATTCTGTTCAGTCTCACAAATGCACCAGTAGTTTTCATGGCACTGATGAACAAAGTTTTCCGTCCTTACTTTGATTATTTTGTGGTAGTCTTCATGGATGATATCTTGGTGTACTCTCATACTCTAAATGACCATTCCACCCATCTTGATATCATATTGAGTACACTGGGAGAGCATCAATTATATGCTAAGATCTCAAAATTTTACTTTTGGATGGACCATATTCACTAATTGGGTCATGTCATCCTAAAAACATAAGTATCAGTAGACCCATAGAAATTGAGAGCGGTAGTTTATTGGGTCATGTCGTCTCAAACTTATTGTAGACTGATTCCTACGATTCATCCTTTAAGGAGCTAAAAGGGTGGTTGACTTCAGCACTGATACTGATTTTTTTGGAGCCAGGAAAAAGTTACATAATTTACTATGATGCATCAGGTATCGGGTTGGGATCCAGGCTTATGTAGTGGGAAGGAGTTGTTGAGTATGGGTCTTGTCAGTTGAGGCCGCATGAGATGAATTACCCGATGCACGATCTCAAGTTGGTTGCAGTTGTGCATGGCTTGCATTATTGGAGACATTATCTTTTGGGAGAGAATTTTGTGGTATTAACTAACTATAAAAGCCTCAAGTATATCTTTACTCAAAAGAGATCTGAATTTGAGACTACAAAGGTGGGTTGAGTACATTAGATCTTTTGACTTTAAGATTTCCTACATTTATGGGAAAGGCTACACAGTGGCTAATGTGTTGAGCAGGAGAACTCAGATACAAGCAGTTTAGGAGGCCATTAGTGAGTGGAATCTTATGGCTCTATTCTCTTAGATGAATTTCGTGGTTCACGATATATAGGGGAATACATTTCTTTCTTCTATAGTTGTTATCTCTACTCTTCTAGATCGATTGAAAATGATGCAGCTATCAGATTCTGAAGGCCTAGTCCTACGGGAGAGTGTTTCATGGGAGGACCCTAATCCTGGGTGGACCATAGAAGAGGATGAGGTTTTTCATTTTCATGGGAACGTATGGGTGTCAGCAGACATACATGAGGATCTATTGTGAGATTTTCATTCCTCAGTATGGGTAGTTCATCTTGGATTCACCAAGATGTATCGAGATCTACATTATCAATATTGGTGTCCAATAATGAAAAAGGATGTAGCTGGTTTTGTTAAGAGATGTTCCACTTGTCAGTAGGTGAAGACGGATCATCAGTGACCAGCAGGGATTTTAAAGTAGTTACCCATTCCCGAGTGGAATTGGAATGATGTCGTGATGGATTTTGGGACAGATTTACCAAGGTCACCTCAAGGGAATGATGTGGTTTGGGTTATTGTTGACGAACTCACGAAGGTTTCACATTTCCTACCAATTAAATAAACCTTCAGTGTTGATGAGCTTGGAAGGTTGTACATCTGAGAGATTATAAATTTTAATAGGGTTCCATAGTCTATCATTTCAGACAGGAATGCCTGGTTTACTTCTTGTGTCTGGTAGGGACTACAGAGGGATTTGGGTACACATGTACTTCTGAGTACAACTTACCATCCCCAGATAGATGGATAGTCCGAGTGCATGATTCAGGTTTTGGAGGACATTCTTCGAGCATACGTCCTAGATTTTTGGGGTTCTTGGGAGAGACACATACCCCTAGTGGAGTTTTCCTACAATAAAAATTTTTAGTCAATGATTCAGATGGCGCCTTATGAAGCTTTTTATAATAGGCCATGCTGATCACCCCTAAGTGGGATGGAAGCCAGAGAGGAAGCTATGTTGGGACCTCGTCTTGTCCAGGAGACCACTGAGTAGGAGGAGATAATTTGGAAGAGGATGGGTAATGCACAGTCTTGGAAGAAATCTTATCCTGATCGATAGAGATGACCTCTAGAGTCCGAGGTCAGAGATCGGGTTTTCTTACATTTCACATCGAGGTTGGGACACAGGAGGATCAAGAGACAGGGGAATCTTTCACCTAGATATGTTGGGTAGTTTAAGGTTTTGGAGAGATTCGGGCTAGTTTCTTATCAGTTGCAGTTACCTCAGAGGTATCAGGCTATGCATGATGTCTTTCATGTTTCTCAATGATAACATTACTTTTCAGACCCGTGTCATGTTTTTTAACCTGAGGATGTTGAGTTTGAGGTGGATGCATCCTTTGAGGACCACCCTATTCGGATTGTGGATCACAGCATGAAGGTTCTCCATGGTCGGTATGTTCCTCTAGTATGGGTTCTATGGTAGCATGGCCGAGTGCAGGACAATACTTGGGAGAGGGTGGCTGACGTACGATCATAGTGGCCAGAGTTATTTGAAGCTTCTTCTTCATCACCCTTGTAAGGGAAAATCAGCGATGAATTGCTTTAAGGGGGGAGTTTGTAAGAACCCAAATCTTCATTTCAGTTATGGATCTTGATTTAAGTTTGTTTTGAGGAAAAAGGAAGAATTATGTTTTTTTCTAAGTACATTTCGTGTACTAGTGAGTACACTTCATGTACCCGGGAACTGCATACAGTCATGTATTGGTCGTGTAATGGCTGAGTACATGGTTGTGTGGTGACCTGACAGACCGCTTGAGGCAGGGGCCAGTTAAGGTCACTACACAACATGTACATATAATGAACATGTCGTTTAGTTTTCTTTTTATTTGATAAATCATAGTGGGGTCGCGTCTCATCCTTGGAAACATCTTCTTCTCCCCTTGGTTCATATAAGAGAGCAATGGAAGGGCTAACAAACTCTGAACCCCTCCTGATTCTCCATCTGACCCCCGATTGATACGTCGTCAGGTGCATTAGAATCCCACCAGTGATTTCTCAATTCCTCTAGAGCCTTTATTCCTGATTCCTACTCTCTCGTGAGTTATTCAAGGTAGAACATTTTTTACCTTTTTATAGATATACTCCATTCTAGGTCGATTTAAGGGCCGACGTTCAAGAGTATTGATCGTATGACATCAAGGTAGGTGGTTTGTGCCTTTCGATAATTGTATTTGGATTATATATGCTAAAAGTGTCGTATACCAACATTTGGGGTATTACGTGTTTGTAATTAGACCATGTTTATTACCTTTTATGGTTTGGTAGATTGATAAAGGGTAGTTACATATGTGTGAGGTTAGATACCTTGTTTATGAGACACCCCATGGGTGTGTTTCCCCTATTTGATTGTTTATAATAGTTTGGTCTAGAATTCCTATTAGGCTTGCCTTGTTTTCCATGCCTTGTGTTGTAGGATGGAGTTACTGATTGTTTGAGATGCCTGTGATATGCATTGTGGAATTTTGACCAAGGGGAATTTTTCTTTGAGAGATTCCTAAGGTAGGGTCATTTATGTATGATTTTTGTTATGTTAGACCAGAGGGGTTATACCATGATAGATACCCTGAGGGTCGTTATTGACTAAATTGTTGTTATGTTTACCAAGGGGTATTGATAGTGAGATCTTCCAGGTGGTCATTTATAATTTATTGATGCTATGTTGACCAAAGATTATAGACCATGTGAGCTTCCCAAGTGGTCGTTTGTAAATTATTAGTGTTATGATTAGACTAAAGGGGTTAGACTGTGAGAGCTACCCAGAGGGTCCTTATTAAATGAATTGTTTTTATGTTAGACTAGGGGGATTAGACTATGAGAACTTTCTCAAAAGGGTCGTTATTGAATAATTGAATGATGGTGACGAGTCTGCCAAGCCAAATCACAAGCTTGGACTCGTTCTTACTTGATTGTTTAGATGGACTTCTGATATGTCTGTTGTTACTATTACACAGGGGATACAGATCTTAGGCTAGATCCCAAGGTTTACATGATTCAACAGATGAATACTGAATGTTAAATAAATGTAATTGAAAACTATAGGACTATTTAATTTTGAGTAATTCCAATTTTATTGCTTCATTTCTTCATATTACCTATTATATATGTTCACTGATAGTTAGGCATTGATATTTTGGTGGTTGCCTACTGGGATTCATCTTAAAACTTATTTGGTCATGTTTTTGAACCCAAATAGATTATATGGTTGAAGTTATAGATAAGGGAAAGTTCCCTTCTTCATCAGATACATGATTTTTGTTGGATCTGGAGAGAATGGGACCAAGATGAGGCTTGTTATGCTTTTGGAGTTTACTGATTTTCTTTACTTTGGTTTCAGTATTGTATTTCCAGCATTGTAACTTGTTTGCATGTTTTCCTAGACACATATGACATGAATCATTTATATATTCTCCTACTATTATATTACTATTGTTCTTCTGATGTTTACTTTTATTGTATGGTATTTCTACTTTCGTTATTTTTTACTATTTTCTTTCTGATGTGTATACTCTGCTAATGATGGCATAGTTTCCCCATTATCACACTGTGGCCCTCACTGCTAGTCGATGGCCTCTAGCATTTGGGGAAATTCACTTGAGGTCATGTGACCATCCAAGCTCGGGGCACCTTTGGGAAGAACCCAGAACCAGGACATGAAATAACACCTGAGCTTCAATTAAATAATCATTTCTTTCTAGATAAAAAATAACTCAATATACATAGATTTATTCAAAAATGTAACTAAAAATTAGTTTATAAAATGTTATAAATTGATTTTTTTTAAATTAATTTCATTTTTTAAATCAAAATATCAAAATTAACGTAGGGTGAAATTTTGTTATTTTTCTGAAATAAATTATTTTTTCAGTGAATGGTGAAAAATACTAATTTTTCAAATACTGCCATTTCTTTTCATTAAATAAAGTAATTTAAAAGTATCATTATATTTTTGATCTAGTCATAAAGTGACATATGATCCATTTTATTAATAATAATGTAATTTATTCTATAAATTTTCATGATTTTGATATGAATTAATGTTTATGCTTAAAAATGCATGTTTTTCTAAAAAACATTTCTATTATGTTTTAAGTATTTATATTAAAATTAATTTATTTCACTTTTAGAAATTGAATCTTTAAAAATGGATACCATATTTTTAATTAGGTGGTTCAACTTTTCTAAATATGCCCCTTTTATTTTTGGTTATTATGAATAATTATTGTGATAAATATTTTTCACATGGGTAAGGGTGAAATGGGTAAAACGACATTAAAACCATGAAATAAAGTATCAAAATAAACCAAAATTTTACCTTAATTTAATTTTATGGGATAAATTAGATCATATAAATATAAAATTATAATATATATCATTTTTTTAATTTTCCCTTAATGACATTTATATTATTTTAAGTAAAGAAATATCCAAAATGTCACTCTCTTGACTTTAATATCTCCAAAAAATATAAGGATTAAAATAGAATAAATTTAATTATAAATTTTTATTTTAAATGTGAAATAATAATTTTTATCATATGAATTTATTTGAAATTTTTAGTGATAAAATAATTACCGTAAATGCTTACACAATACTGACACAATGCTTGTGCAAGTAGTAGAAAAAACATATAAATAATTTTGAAAACTCTAAAAGTAATATTTCTTGGTCAGTTACAGTGTACTATGGATTTTATAAGTTACTATAACATATTATGGATGTTTAAAAGGTTTATACTATAATTTCAATTCTATCTTTATGTTTATAAAGTCAAATTAAATGAATAGTTTCAAAAATAACATTAATAATATTTTATAAAAAAAATTATTAATTAATTTAAAAATCTTAAAAATATTGAAAGAGGAAAATTATGATGATAAATGGTCAAAAATTTAATCCCCTTGATATTTATGAGAAATTTTACCTTATAATTAAAATTATATCCCTTTAATATTGAAAAAGTCGTTACTGTAATTAAGGTTAAAAATGGTTAGTAAAAGGGGTTAAACCAAAACATAGTGGTACAAATGAACTAAACGTTTTCTTAAAACTCATTTGTTGGTTTTATTTAGACCTTGACCTTACCAACTTAGAATATGAGTCATTTGGGATCCTTTTTTCCAAGAAAGTGACTTAATAATATTTTATAACTTTGAAAATTTTCAAGTGTGCCACTCACCTCAATTATAAAAGGGAACATCCTCCCCTCACCCCTTCACACCTCTTGAGCCATTTATATCAACCCAACCATAATAAAATCTCTCACAAAAATACTTATACACATTATATAGGTTTTTTTATTCCCAAAATACCAACTCAAGGGTCCTTAAAAAGGGATCTAAAATAAGTCTAGCGAAGAATAAGTAATCATCCTTACCAGATCTTTTAAGTTTATTTCTAATATACTTCCTCTAAATCTATTTTAATCATCCTCAAATAAAAAATCCATCATCACCAATATACTTATATGTTATTATTATAATGTAAAAACCATTTTCCACCTCTTTTCCATCCCATGTAAAGTGAAAACATTTCCCATATGTATGTGCGTCTTACTATCTCTACGTAGCGATGTAATTTGTTTTTCATCACCTTTTTACTTGGATGGTTGTAAAGATATAAATAATGTGTATATATGATATTTATGAAATAATTATGTTGGTCATAGTGAGTATCTCAAGAGGGGGGTTAATTGAGTACCAAATAAAAATTTCTGTCTAAAATATATTTAAATAAAATCCCCTAGTTTAATCAAAACTGCTCAATTAATTAAAATAGAAGAACGATATAAGTTTCAATATTTTAAAATATTTCTCAAATATTTATTAGGTATCAATTAAAATAATTATAAAAACTATTTTAACTTTTTAAATCAATTTACTCAATCAAAACTTTATATAAGTATTAATTAAAATGAACTACCAAGTAGTGGTTTTGTTTATAGTTAAAAACAAAATCAATTTTAAAGAATATAAAAAAACACACACAATAGAATAAAATAAAAGAGGTTCATTATTAATCCAAGACTTAATACTCTCAACTTGTAAATCACCTGCCGCTAAGAATATTATATAAAATAATCTATGATCTATAACCCGGATCAAGTGTATAACAGAAAATCTATCCAGGTTACACAGGACCTCTTCCACAATACCTATGGTAAATAAAACAATGATAGGTCACACATGGACCTATTCCACAACACATGGGAAAATAGGTCAAGATAGTCAGAATATATCAAGTAAATTCTAGGTTGAGTACAGAAGATAGTGTGCATGTTTAAAATACATAGTAAAACACAAACTTCTCATAATGTAAATGAAATGAATAGATAAAGGAAATAAAAGATGTAAAGAATGTATATTGCTCAGTCTAGTAATATCTAAATTTTGTGACTCCTTGATTGTATCTTGAGTGGTAGATCAAGTCAAGTTTCTAAGAATATCAATAGAATAGAGTGTCATAAACTCTTTTGATCTGATAGTGGGAAGGAACTGAAAGTTCTCTAAGATTCACTCTTCCTCTATCAGATGTAAGAAAGATGCAACATGTAATCACTCAGCAAGTGGTAATATTTATGTTTTTCAATATTTTCTTAGATCACTTTACATGTGTGTGTATTTCTATTTTTTACATGTGTATTCTTTTTTCTCCACTTATACTACACATGAGGTAGTCTGCTTCATCTTTTAATAGAAACAGTAGTAAGGAGAATCATTTAGATCCTCTTCTCCTCATAGTGCACGTATAACATGAACTTTTAATGAATTACTTCAAAACAATTAAGAAAAATAATTAAAAAAACTCTTGGAATTAAATTCAATAAAATATCCATTAGTAATAGTTAATTCAAAATAATGAAAACAGTGGTGGTGAGCCTTCTTGATTGGTGAGACAGCCTCTAGTGATGATTCATCCTAACGATGACTTGTGATGGCAATGAGACATGCCAATGGTAGCTTGGGATGTTGGTGATACATTTGAGTAATTTTCATAAATTCCACTCTAACGAAAGGTCATCTTCAATGGTGACTCAGATCTAGTGGTAGGTGTTTTTAACACTTATCCAAATTTTAGGTTCAACGGGGAGTTGTCTTCTGGAAGTAAGTGTTTCTCATAGTTTACCAAAATTCCATTCTAGAAGTAACTCATATCTAATGGTAGTTTTTTCCATTACTTAGCCAAATTTTCACACTGACAATGAGTTCTACCTAATGGTGAGTCATTTCTGGTGGTGACTCAACCTCAATGGTGAATTTTTCTCATACTTAGTCTAGTTTCTTGTCAATCTGCCTTATAATAAAAAATGCTACCATAAACCATAAAACTCAATAATATCATAATAAACATGATTTTTTTTATCATTAAAACAAGGGTTCTAATAATCTACCCCTTTTTATGATCACAAATCATGGAATTTTATAAAACAGTGCATCAAAGGTAAAGATCAAAGGTAAATAAGATACATAAGTTGTCATAGGAAATTAGATAGGAAATGGTATCAAAGAAAAGATGATATCAAGGAAGTAATGAAACATATTTGGAAATTAATATCAATATGGTATCAATGGTATCAAATGAATAGTTGAAAAAACTATGGTGTTATAGAAAGTGAAAAATAATGACATCAAAGTAACAGTACTATAAAATAAAATAAATATATTCCATAGATTTTCTCACCCTTTTGGGATTATCAAAAAGTGAAAATAAAATAGGAAATTCACAAAAATATAATATTAATAGCAATATAATTCCCATTAATAAA